>JASSRZ010000001.1:12684775-12703924 GCA_032164315.1 Malacoctenus gilli
GTGTGTGTGTGTGTGTGTGTGTGTGTGTGTGTGTGTGTGTGTGTGTGTGTGTGTGTGTGTGTGTGTGTGTGTATTGGCAGGGGTTACGGCAAAAGTCAAGCGAAACAGTAACCAGAGATCGTCCCTGAAGTGTCGAACGGGGTCACTGAGAATTGGGGGTCTTCTGTGACCCATCACGGAGCAGAGCAGTCGACAGAGTTCTTATCACACCGCACCGTCATTCACAAATCAGCTGCTGCACACAGACACACGCGCATGCTGCCAAACACATGCACACATACAGTTTGCATGCAAGCAAAGCCATAATAGGCGTCTGTCTCCCTCTCCCTCTCCCTCCGAGTTTTTTACATAAACAGCTGCTGACGTCTGAAATGCTGTGCTGCACTGAACAATTAACGGTCCATCTGATTTGTTTCTCTATTACAGAGGACACAACTGAATGCTAGATTAAGTGACACTTACATGTGTTGAAATGTGTGCGAATCAACGGACGCGCTGATCGACGGAAAATATGGAAATAATGAAACACAGGTTAAATATGTTCTGCTCAGTCCAGCATCCAGACAAACAGATACAGTCCTGAAGTGTTCAAACTGGAAAGGGTTTTTGTTCACATGTAAAAGCTCCTGAGCGTTAAGAAGAATCATGAATCACAGCCATTATATTTGAATATACCCAAACTCTACTGCACTCGTTATGGGCAGAGTGGATTAGTACCTGTGTGAATGAGTGGTTCAGTGTGTGTGTGTGTGTGTGTGTGTGGGGGGGGGCATCTGGGGGGGAGCAGCGCGCGCAGGATGAGGAGGATTCATGTTCGTAAGCGCTCACAGAGGTCTCAAATGTCTGTTTTCCTGATCTGTGATCCATAAATATTTGAAGTGGAAG
Source organism: Malacoctenus gilli (assembly GCA_032164315.1). Lineage (NCBI taxonomy): Eukaryota > Metazoa > Chordata > Actinopteri > Blenniiformes > Labrisomidae > Malacoctenus > Malacoctenus gilli. Next base: position 12,685,661 of record JASSRZ010000001.1, read on the forward strand.
AGGCTGAGCTGCGTTGCAGGACAAATCTAATTAACCCAGAACTTCCTCAGGGTTCTTCTGTCTGCGGGGCTGCGTGGGTGTCTTACGTCGACCAATTCATGCCCTGAAAGGGTCTGGCTGCTTATTTCAGCCACTCAGAGGCTGAATTAGTCATTCAATTTCATCCTACCGACAGCATCCTACCTCATGCTGTTTCTTTTATAATGTTTAGATTGTTTTGTATACAGTGTCTGTAAAGAGCTTTTAATAAAGTCGTGACGCTCTTCTCTGGACCCAGTAAACTGCTAGCAGCTGAAACTGATTTTCAAAGTTTGATATTGTCTGACGTGAGTGTGGATGAAAGTGTTTTTATTTACAGACATTTTTTGGAGAAGGAGATGAAACAGAGCTGCTGAGACGAATAATGAGAATCCCGTTTTTACCTTTATAAGCACACCTTCAATATGACCTCATTAATATAACTGCACTCAAGGGAACTGGACTGGCAAGAAGCTCTTCAATAGTTTTTTTTCCCTCATGTGAAACGTTTCATTCACAGAAAAGTTAAACATCTTCAAAAGCAGTGAGCGCCGTTGTCTTTGTGACTCTGAAATTTACCAAAACCATCAACATACCTGGCTTAACTCTCATCTTCCCATCCTGCAGCCGCAGGATTTGTCATGTGTACTTCTCATAACCACAACTTTCTGACTGACAATTATCTCGCGAAAAAGAAAGCAGAGAAAAAAACAACAACCTTGGACTCAAATATTAGTGATTTCTGTGGATTACACAACCTCTACAATACCACACAACCATGGAAAAGATTCACAAGTGTGTAACACATTTCAGTCAAAAACAATTAAATTAACGAATCCACCAGTCAGCTGTTAAAAGTTCAAGTTATATTGGAAAAAAAGGGGGAATAATCTCTCTCACTGGGCGGTTGTCTGGACAACGGTTTGGCCATAAAGGCAGAATGACTTTCACCAACCTAAATATAATCATAAGAGTGATGTGGGCTCACGCAACATTCTGTATTTTTCGCGACGCCCACAGAACGACAAAATAGGTATTAAATAAATACAATAAAGTCCAGGAAAAGCGACTTGATTCATCGTCGTCGCATCTCGAGACAGCTGCCTATATGATGACAGTCTGTATTTAGAGAGTGCTGTCACTGTGGTGAGACGGCAAAGAAAGACAGAGACAAGTGCTCGACCAAAAAGACAACCCCCCCCTTTTTTTGGGGTTGTTTCTGTCCTGTTTCTCATCAGACTGTCCATAGAAAGTTAAAATTACGACTCTTGGCATTGTCTCGGGCGCAGCCTGTGTGTTTGGTACACAACTACAGTAGCCTATGATTCAGCGCGTTATACATCTCTTCCCTCTCTGTTCTCAATCTGACCCTGGCAGGAAACCCTGTGCCTCCGAAACACTAAAGTGCTGCAGATTGTGGAGATAGTCTGCCATCCTTTTAGCCCGATGAGACGTGAGGCCGCTTCTCCTTAAAAACCAGCACTGGAACGCCCAATTGAAAAGACGGCTTGGGTGAGGATGTCGGGAATGAAAAGCGGTGCATGGATCTCATTCCTGAGGCCTGGGGTTGCTGATTTCATTAGAGCACACCACACTATTAGAGCCGCCTCAGTTTGCTTAGCACTCGCTCCGAGCCTCACATTTCCATAATGCAGCAGAGGATTCAGTTTCACACGAAAAAAAAAAAAAGACCGCGCTCGAAACGTTTCCGCCGTAAACCGCTTGCTTAACTTATTATACGATCACACAAAAAAAAAACACAAAGAGGAAAGTGGCTCGTGTTTTATTAGAGGTTGTGAACGACGGCGAGCCACGAGGTGATCCCGATAATGCACTGTCGAAGTATCAAAACACTGCGACAGAAAGCCACCCGAGTTTCCCACTTTTTCCTCTCTTTTTTTTTTTTTTAAACCTGGAAGTTAGAAGTGGAGTTAAAATTATGCACTTTTTTTTCACCATCTAATTTGTACTCTTGGCTGCAACAGGTTTGACTGAAAAAAAAAATCACCAACCCTCCTGTTGGAATATGGCCTCATCAGCGACCAATGAGGTCCGTTTGGCGGTGCTCTCTGCTCTGCCAGGAATTATTAGGCACACAGACGGAGGGCTAACGCCTGCTCCAGATGTTCCAGCACAAGCGGCGAGAGGGAATTGGATGAGACCTTGAATTAAAAGGCATCACACACCGAGCATATAGTACACTTCCCCTGTGCTCCTTAGAAGTGCGATTCCGTTTCACTGCATACCACCAACAGTGCGCCGCTGAGGCAGGATAATGAGAAGGGCCAATTAGGAGCTGTTGGACAGGAGAAGAAGTTTCAGAACAATAAGGTCTTTATTATGATTCCTCAGTAGCATCAGCACAGCCAGCGGAAGGTTGAAGCTAAGGCTGCCTCGGAATACAGTTGATTTGTTATTTGCTAAATGAAATGGGTAAAATCACATTCTAAGATCTGATCACAGATTTTAATTTTAAGGTTGTTGTTTTTTTTTATTTGTATGCTTATTTGTGTAGTTTCGGCCAGTGACACTGCATGGAAACTCAACATTCAGGTTTTCTGTTCATAATTAAACTCAATACAAGTTTTAGTTACAGTACCTGTACTATTTTTGAGTGGCCCACACCAGTTACACTAAAGTGATAAACTTTAACAAATGACAACTTCAAAATCTTTGCTTTATTTTGAGCAAAAAAAAAGTGAAATTACAGCCTGAAAATATCTATGTTTCAGTTCAGTGTTCCACATTTGGTAGCTAGCTTTCACTTCCTCTGTCCGATCTGCTTGCTGCCATCTGCTGTCAGATTCTAGTGTCACCCCTGACTTATCTCTGACAGAAAGCTTGAGCCTCAACAAGCAGAATAACAACAGAAGTTGGATTAATCAGAATGTCAACTATCTGACCGCTGATCTTATAAGTAAAAGAAAACCATCATGTGTAACTTAAATCCATCCATCTAATGTTTTATCCAACTTTACACCAACAGTTTATTTGCCACAATAATATATATATTGTACATTTTATACTAAAATTGTAATAAAATAAGATGAATCAAAAGAAGAAACATGTAATTAAATATTTTACTGTGCTATTGCACTACCTATTCATTTTAAATGATTGACAAAGTATCATCACACATCAAGCATCGTTGCTCCTTTTGTTCTTCATACAACAAAATGTTTTGAGTTCAAAAAGGCCCAAAGAGAAGAGCAGAATAATCCTTTTTTTTCAAAGTTGTGAGTCTAATGAAAGGCTACTTCACAAAACAAATGAGACATTACAAAGACTTGTTTAGTCTCAGTGGTTGTTTGGTGCAGACCACTTCAGCCTCCGGATGGCACACACAAAGAGATTTGGTTTGGGTGAATGTTTTCTTCGACTTGTGGCAGCACTCGAGCCTCTCATGTAAAGGACTCCCATGGTGTGAGTCACCATTAGTTATCAATCTCAAGTGCATCTTTATGACGATAGAAAGAAATAACTGTATTTTTGTTGGTGAAAGCCAAACAAACAAATAGAAAAATAATATTGCTCATCACTGGGTGTATTTGTGATCCTTTTTCATTTGGACTGGACACTCCTACAGACCGTCCCCGTCTCATTCCCAGCGCAAGACGGAAAGCCGGAGTCTCTCCGATTCATCAGTGACTTCAATTAATACACTCCTGAAGAAAATGGCCCCTCTAAAGTGGGGCCATATTTAAGGCCATTTGTCAGATAAAATAAGATGAAAAGCGTCACATATGAACCGGATGAGCTGACAAGCATCAAAGAATGTCTTTGTAGATAGTCTAATTATTTAACTGGTTGCTGAAAACCGTACCCTAATGAATAAAACAAATACTGATGCCTTTTAAAAAAAAAAAAAACGTGCCCCCCACCTTTCCCCTTTTCCTTCATTTGGTCTTATCAGGCTGTTGTGGTTGATGGTGAGACAGTGTTGGACTATTGGGGTGGAGGGGGGGCATGTTGTCAAGTCAGATAAGAGACTGCAAAGAGCAAACGTCTACGTTTGAGCCCGAGTTGGCGTGCGTATGTGTGTGCGTGCATACGTGTTTGTGTGCGTGCGTTTGGCGTAGAAGAGTCTGGGTCTCTGATTGCCTTTGCCAGGCTTCCCACATTAAAGTGGCCTCTGCCTGGGGGAAGAGATTCCTGACTGCATGGCAAAATGGAGCGGGGTGGGGAAGACGGCAGAGAGAGAGAGAGAGAGAGAGAGAGAGAGAGAGAGAGAGAGAGAGAGAGAGAGAGATGGGAGAGGGGAGTGAAGTGGGAGGGTGGGGGGCATTTAGGTGAAAAGGAGCTGCCAAAACAACTCCCAGGCTTCATCTGGCCTGCGTCCAACTGTCGGACACACACTTGTTCACTCTCTCTCCCTCTCTCTTGCTCTCTTTCTTTCTCTCTTACAAACACACAAATACACACAGCTTCGCCCCCACCACATGTTCTTAAGTGTGGACCGCACAGGGGGTAGCCCTCCCGCCCTCCCCTCCCCAACCCACCCACCCCCCCTGGCCCCATATCCCGTTCCTCTCTTCCCCCTCTCAGCTTTAATTGAGAAGACAAATGGATCTTTCAGAGCCCACTACCACGCCACCATACATCAGTCATGACAATGTTAGCTTTATAACGGTGGGCTCGACGTGAGCCGAACCATATGTTTGGCCCACGCCACACGCACGAGCAAACACCTCAGTACCATGTTAATGGTGCCCCAGTAATTGCCTGTTGTTTTATTATTAAAGGTAATTTAGGCCCTAATGGAATTCATTCAACATTGTGCATCGGACCCACCCAGACTGCACAGCGAGGAGACTTCCTTTTTTTTTCATGCTGGACACGGAGGAAGTCTTTTATCTCCGGAAAAATATTATTTGGCAGAATGAATCATGGTCCTGGAAGCAAGATATCATCTTCTGTTGTAGCCTCAGAACCACTCGACCCACTAATGCACTGCGCCGTGGACACTCCTTCCTCTCTCTCTCTTTCCATTTATGTGCCTCTGTCTTCCTGTCCGTCTCTGTTTTTGTCAAAAAAAAATGCTCCCTTTATGATGAGGTTGAAAAATTGATTGTAAAATAATCATCCTGATGATGATCGAAGCGCCACATTGTAAATCAGAATATGTGACACAATCTTAAGCTTAAAGATACAACTTATTTAACTACAACTACTATAGTTTATGGTTTTATTACAGTAAATGACTCTGCCCAGTGTTTTTTAGTAGGGAGGTCACTCTTACGTGGTCCGTCCTGCTCCTCAGGTGCTGCATGTGTCAGGGTCTTTGTGGGGGGGTCCATGCTGGTTCAGGTGAGGCGGCGACTGGCGACGTTTTAGCTTCCAGTGTGACGAACTACCATTTGTTGTGCAGTTGTTGTCACGACTCATGACTGGTTGTTGTTTTTGCCAGTTTTTAATCATTCTGATAAACTCCCGTGACATAAACGTGTCAGCGAACCAGAGCAAATGTGAGCCATTTTGCATTTTGACCGATGGATGGAGCCAAAAGGGTCGATCGTTTATGAGAGTTCACCTCTGGCGGGTAGTTTCCTTTTTTCGTGCGTGTTTAAACCGCAACGGCATTTTCATCATATCTTTGACCTCTTTCAGTTCAAACGTTTTGAGTTCACAGATCAGCTGTACAAAACGTGTAATAAAAACAGCAAGAACTTTCTACTTGAAATAAATGTTTAAAAGGTCTGCTGTCTGCTGGTAGAGGGTACCACTTAAAACCGAAAACTAGCAATGTGTAAAACAATGAACCAACATCGACGTGTGAGGGGTTAAACACACTGTTGAATTTATCACAATTTTAATGTTTGAATCAACATATATATTCACATGTAATGTAGTATTAGGAGGCATTGATGTGTCATGATGATGTGGCTTATGTTGCTGCCAATTTATTGGCCCTGAAGAACTGAAACAACCCTATAAAATTAATACAGTGTAGCCTTCGTCTCAGTGAGGGCTCAAGCACAAATAATCAGTTTTTACACTAAAGCTCATTTGAAAGAGTGTATTTATATTGATGTTATCCAAAAGCAGCAGAGATTCGGCTGTAGCCCGAAGCGAGTGGTCAGAAAGGGACCGCTGCGCGATGATTTATTAGAGGCCAGACGCAGAGCTATGTGAATGTGATAACTTTGGATCACAGTATAGTTATAAACGAATGTGATGGATCGTTGGGCTGCAGTTCATCTTAAAGCAAAGCAGATCCTCCTCGGACATGTGAGAAAATGTCACACAGACGTTCACAAACTGAGGATCTGCCTCAAGATTTACTGGTGCAGGATGACACAGTGTCAGTGCAAGGTCACTCATAACACACGTACACATACATCCCGCTGCAAGTCCTGCTCAGCTCATCTTTTTTCCCCTTTTTATTGACATTTTCAGCATAATATCAACCCTTTAAATGTGACTTATATTAATCTACGACACCTGACTGCACCTTCACATTCACCTCTCATCCTGAATATGTGAATCGTTTTTTTTTTTGTTGTCTTTGTTTTCCAACACAGGAAGCCAGCGTGCTGCCCTGGGATCATCTGAGGCTGTGTGATCCTCGCTGCTCTTCTTCCTGGTAACTGCTCCCATGGCTTTTCATGCCTTGCGTCCAGCATGCCTATCCTCTGACTGGACTCACTCTCATGTGGAGCCAAAAACACCAAAATAAAAACCTCCCCTCCCCTCTTCTGCTGCCTCTTACACTTTGTTTTCTAGTGTCTTTTAACTGCCCACATGTGACACAGGTCTCAGAGACACAGTTCTCATGGTGCGTCTGTCGCCACAGCTCGTTACAGCCCATTCGATCACGTTTTGTCTGTCAGGATTTGTGTGTTGCATTCGTTGTTGTTTCTTACAGTAAAACTGGACCTTCTCACTTCTTGTCCGCCCCAATTTTTTCTCTCTCTCTCTCTCTCTCTCTCTCTCTCTCTCTCTCTCTCTCTCTCTCTCTCTCTCTCTCTCTCTCTCTCTCTCTCCCCCTCTCTCTCTCCCTCTCTCTCTCTTTCCCAGCAGCATGTGAATGTTTGCCAGGGTTTTTATCAGAGGGTTTCCAGCAGAGCTCCAGCATGCCTTCCCAGGAGAGGAGGCAACAGGAAGTCGTAGGATGATAAAACTGGGCCATTACTTGGCCAGCACGGGACCCCAGGGTTTGTTTCCCCCTCCTCCTCCTCCGCCTAATCTTACTCCGGGACAACTAAGGTCTGAATGCATCTCAGACTCATTCTGTTATCACCACTTTTACTATTTTATGACATTTCATTCACTGCTGGAATCACAAAAATTCTGAGATGTGGAATTCAGATGCTTGAACCGAGGCAAGAATAGCTCACACACTTATGTGAAGAAATGAGGGAGATAAGAGTGTGAGATTCATCAAACAAAAAAAAAAAAAACAAAGAAAGAAAACAATAAAAACTGCATTTGAATCGTGTAAGTGAGAAAAAAAACATTAAGAATTCCCCAGCATTAGGTTATTACTCAGCACTACCAGCCCCTGAGTGGGTGCAAGGAGGACATAAGAATAAAAACAGCTGCCTCTGAGGCAACGTCACAGCCTTGAACATGGCTGATGTAGCCCCTAAGAATAGTTCATACGACCATGCGGCGGCTGCTCTCGGATAGTAGTGCAGGGATGTGGAGAATTAATTGGCAGCAATGGTCTTATAGACGTGATGACAGCTGACAGGGGGAGCAGCTGGGAGCGACAGAAACACCAGAGCTCAGCACCCCACAGCAGAGAGAGAGCAGCACACAAACCACCAACAGAGGGAGGGAGAGACAGACGGGTATGAGAGGAAGTGGCTGTTCCATCTATTTCCCTTCAACATATTCCTGGATCACATTATCTTCATCTGACTTACATCTCATGTTCATGGATATTTTATTCCCCTGTTAATACGACAGTCCTGCCAACATGCCTAAGCCCTTTTTTGGCAGTTTGAACAAGCAATTAAAGGCTGGGTAATGTGTTCATGTTATATCATGATCCATGAGCTTAATTCAGTTTAGAATAACATTTATGACACAAGCTGCTGGTGATCTCATGTTTGCGTGAACACAGCAAACAGTTCACCTGGATGACTAAGGCACAACCTGCAACTCAAGCTCATCAAAAAGTGTTTAAATGAGATAAAACTCCTTTATGTACCATTGAACGGCCTTTGGTATGACCACAAACTGTGAGGGAGAAAGCAGGAGGAAGAACAGAAAGAAAACTCATTGACTGAAACAGACTGAGGTGACAGTGTGTTGCTGTGGTCACACAGACCCAGGTGTTGTACGTGTGAGTGACATCAATGTTCACCTTAAGAAAATCTATTCTGTTACCAGTTTAAAAATTCACATCCTTCTACAGGAAAAACAAAAGCACCCCAAGCCAGGAAGTTATAAAAAAAAAAAAAAACATAAATAGTACCACTGGACTGACCAGCAAACCGCCTTCAGTAAGTAGGTCCATAAAATTCGTCTGGTTGGCTCAGAAATTCCTCTGCCAATCCAGGGAGAGCCGCCAAATGACCCCGATGCTCCTGAGACCTCTTCTCTTCTCCCCCCACCACCCACGCCCCTCTCATTCCAGCAGATCAGCCCGGCCAGTTCCCTTATCTGTTCACCACTCAATTACCCTGGTTTGCATTTAAAGACTCCGATGAGCAGCCTCGAGGTTACAGTGGGCTGTGAGCAAAAGGAGGCGGAGCCTGCTGATGGCCTTTGTACCCTCTGTTCTCAGTGATAACGAGTGGAGGAGAGAGATGTGACTCAGAGGTTCAGCGGGTGTTATCTGCTGTTAATTATGTTGATCTGTCTCCCTTATTTAAGTGTTTCTTGCGAACGCTCGATTGACTGCAATTCTTAACCGATCCTTTTGATATTTCACATGAACTTTGGAACCAATTTGAGGACGAAGCCCGCTAATTTTGATCAAGTTGTGGTGATTGTGGTCACTGTTCTTTATAAATGACTAGAGTATACTTGACCACTACCAGTACGTCGATACAATAATGAACACGGGGGATACCAAAAGTGAATCTGCTCGACGTGTTGGATGTAGCACATGTCATCGATTCAGATGGTCTTGGATTGGCTTGCTTTGCCTCATCTGTCCAGAAGTACATCTGTGCTCGATTGTTAGGCGTTCAAGTCCTGCTTCCTGTTTATGTATGATAATTGTGTTGTTTATCATTTTATCTCCTGACTAACTTGCAGGAAAACCATTTCTCTGCTTTTTTAAAATCAATTTAATTGTTTCTTTTCCATGTAGTTCTAAAGGTCAACGACATGTTTCATACACAACATGATCTGCATTTACTTTCAGTGTTTGATCAGTGTTCATTTAGATATGACAGGATAAATATTCCCCAAAATTACTCTGCACGTCAATACAATGAGAAATGATATGTTTTGTTCAGCTCACGTCCACGTTAGCTTCCTGACAACCTCAATTGTTTGCCACTGAGGACAGTCAGAGTGATACAGTGCTGGAAACAGAGGGTGTTTGTGGGGAGCGGGGGGGGGGGGGGTTAAGCACACAGTGCAGTGAATGGAGAGGGGAGGGGAGCGTGCAGAGCTCGCGTCGCTTGTCATATCTGAGTCTGTGAGAGGTTTCCCTCCTTTTAAGGCAGCAGTGATGCTCCGCTGTCTTCCAATGAAATGTCAAGGGTTCGTTCAAGCAACACGTTCTCATACCAAAGTGACCCAATTTGTCAAAATGACATTTTGCGAATGAAGAGTGAACGTTGCCATGATTACATTATTGAACATAATCTTCAGGTCAACTCAGTTTTTTTCAGTCTAGGGATGAAAACAACATGCTTACAGTAAGGAAACATTAAGGATTCATCAAAATGCTTGTTTTACAGTAGTTAGATTACATGAAGCAAATACATTAAACGCAGGATGATGACCAAAGGAGAGGCTCACTGGGTGGACGGAGAAAAAAATGATGAAAAAGCTGAAGCTGATATGACAAAACTGTCTTCGTGTGAACAGGGACCAAGTCCGTATGTAGTCAAGAACAAAGATGGACGGACTGAACGTTCACCTGGTGTGTAAATCACATCACCAGGATGTAAATGTTGCAATTATTATCATAAAACTTGCACAAGTACAGACCTATTATGTGCAAGGTCCAACAGATGCGGGGCGTTAGTGAATTCATGTTGGACTTTTTTTTTACATGATTCCTCCTGGGCATCACACAAGTCCCATTCTCCGTGAAGCAAACGCATTTGCATTGTGTAATACAGTTTAGGTGACTGTCTGTGCCCATTCTTTGACAAAATGCTTAAAAGAAGTTGAGTAAAATCTTCCTCCTTGTTTTCATTTTAATCTTGAACAGCCACTGGATAATCGTATGACGCTTCACACCGCTCTCTGGTCTATCTCTTCAACCTGTAGTTTGTCGGCACCTCTAACACGGGCAGTCCATGCCGATTCTGTCACTCTGTCACGTTATCTAACATCTACTGGTACGAACTTATCTCCCTGTCAGCACCAGCTGCCTCATGCGAGCCTTCACAGTCCCCCGTGACACGGTCCCTCCACCTGTCCATCCATCACTGCCGGCGCGCTCAGCGGCATCATGGCGTGATCGCGTGTTTGTCAGCAATTAGGAGGGAGGCGTCGGGACTGAAAGCAGCTGTGTGAGACGCGAGCTCAGCTGTCAGTCAGAGGACACGGCTCTGATACGGAATTGATGACATTGAGTGAGCTGGAGCCTTTCAACACGACTTCGGGTCACGCTGTGCGGCGCAATTTCAGACGATAACAATCCCCCCCGACGTAATGATCATCCGAGCTGAAGTGACGTGGAAAGTTTCATGTGAAACATGTGTCCAGGTGGTCTTGGGAGGATTTCAGTGCGTTCAAGGATACTACACTGTTACACGACATGCTGCGTTGCACCACAAGCCCTGTAGATGAAGGGTGGTCTTTCTACTCTCTGCGTCAGTCTGCCAGCCTGAATGCCAACAACAGAAGACGACTTGAGAGCAACTCTGTAGCTTTGTGTATACGTGCATGCCTGCATGTGGGTCACATGTGCATGTGTGCGGAGATCTGACAGCAGCAATGTTCTCTCCTCTCTCTTCTTCTTCATGTGTGTTCCACGTGTTGCAGCCACATTTCTGCAAATATTTATGCCGGGTGTAAAACGCTCTTGATCTCTCCCCCCTGTTTACTCTCCTGTTCTTTCTCTTCGCAGACTCTCACACTGACCTTTTTTCATGCTGACTGAGAGTGACAGGAGGGAGGGGACAAAGAGTCAGGGGGGGCAGAAAAAGAGCAAGTGAGTATAGAGGAAGGTCAGGAGAAGAGAGCGAGGGAGGGAGGGATGGAGAGAGGGAGGGAGGGAGGGAGGGCCTGTGGCCAGTAGAGGAAAGCGAGGAGAGGAAGAGCGCTCAGCGTGATGGATGACTTGTCATCTAATAGAAATCAAAAGCCCAATCTACCCAGCCGGCTTCTCGCAGAAGCACACAATGCAGTCGTGCAAGGAGGCCTATTGGACTAATTGTGGAGTAATTTGACATCTGTTGATGTCTGAAAAATGTGTTAGCGACTACTGAGAGAGGGAGAGAGAAAGAGAGCGAGGCTGAGAAAGAGAGAGAGAGAGAGAGAGATCGGCAGAGGGGCGGTGTTGTAATGATCCCTTCTTGATTTCTAAATGAAACACATGCAGCTGACCGAGCTGGGCGCACACGCCTCTGTAATGAGAACAAAAACATGCAGATCCAGTTACAGCACCGAGTATCGCATTTGTGGTCTTTGTCATCAGCCAAGCTGCATTCGCGGCGGCATGATCAATGGGGTTTGTGTAATGATATTTAACCTGAAACATGAAGTAATGTGTTGCTGAAACTAATGAGCTTTGTCGCTGGGTGGCCTCTTGGACACAACACACACACTCACTCACACACACACGCACGAGCACTCAGAATCTATCATGTTCCTCTCCCCTCATCAGCTGTGTTTCATGCATTTTGTTTTCAAGATAAAAATGATGAAAAACCCACTTTGAAGTTACTCTGTTTTGCAACAATGATTTAAAATCCTTATTAGGGATAAAAAAATAAATTATAATAATAATAAAAAACTCCCCGCCTGGGATCAGCATCGCATCAGACTAAAGCTGAAGTACTTGTGAGCCTTGAGAGGCGATGCATTCGTCACCTACTTTATGTATTTTGGGGATTCCTGTCATCATGTATACGCCACATTTTCATTCAGCTGCCTGTTAAATCATTGCAATATTCCTCCTTTCAAGACTGCATTACAAAAAGCTAATTTGCGGATTATTTTTCAACAAATGATATTCTGGAGCTGCTAAAAGGGTGCTAACACACCTCCAGCTGTGACGAGTCCTTCAACTCTACCTCCACATTCCTTCCAGTGTGAAAGGCCCGCCGCTCTCTGCTTATGGAAGGGAAACGGAGATGGTAGCCGGATTCCTCCGCCGCGTTTTGGCAAAAGCGATGGAAGGGGCCTTAGGATCATTAGCGAGACTGGCATTGGGAGGTTGAAGGATATCTGCTAACACTCTGCCCGTTATTCAGCGAGAACGAAGACAGCTTTTGCATGACTCCAATCACAGAGGCCGTTTTATCCTCTTTAAATGGCAGCTGTCAAAATAGGCCTTTTCACACAAAATACCCCGGCCGCACAGGCACGCTCCGCGCCTCTGCCCGTAAATGAATCGCCGTCTGTGGTGCGCCGCGGACCTCTGGGCCTTCTCTCACACCCCGTGCATGACCTTGCAACAGATTTGTGAGACTGACCTTGAACTTTTTGTCTGCACAGCACTGATGAAGAACTCCTTTTTTGTTGTTGTTGTTTTCTCGGAGGCAACGCTGAACTGCCGGGAGACAAGCAGGCGAGAAACCCGCCGAATTGTTAAAAGTAGAATCAGAGGCGCTGCGAAAACAGACTGGAGCTGTCCTCTCTGTGCACCAATGCATGACATCACAGCACTCCCAGCTTCCATTAGGGGCTAATAAATGAAGGGCTAACGAGGCGGAGTGGGTGGGAAAATTGGGAGGAGGGGACGGGGACGGGGATGGGGGAGCTGTGGGGTGGGGATGAGGTGGGGGGGGGGGGTTACAGCCACCCCCAGCCTCTGTCAACCCCTTCAGGAACACTTGAAGGAGGGGTGGGAGTGGAGAGAAGTTTGTGGCAATGCAAGGGTGGAATGAGGCTAAAAAAAACTCTCGGCCCATTAGAGAAATCAGGCCGGGACTCTAAAAACACCCTGAGAGCAGAGAGGCCGAGTGGCCCTGGTGTAAACATACGGTGGGTGGCAGCCCCCGAGCACTCTGACAGCCAACAGCGGCCATGATGGATCTGTGGAGTTATCTCATTTTCCACTGTTTTAATTAGAGGCCAGGCTGTGAGCCTCGGCAGCTGGCTCTGCTGTACTGACTCCTGCGGCCTGACAGAGAAAAATGTCCACCAATAGCCGTGCCAAGTTCAGCCTGACCAGAGAAAAGGACACAAAAAAAGGAAGACGATCACTCGGAGATCCACGCCTCGTTTTTCTGATCAGGTGGGAAACCAGAGAATCCATCGTTTCAGTCAGAGTTTTTGACTTTCCATATCCCTCCGTTTCCTAGAATGTGTTTTGATTTTCCATCTCAAATTAAAAGAGGGAGAGCCATGTGCGTAATTTGGAGGAAAGAGAGAAAGATCACCTATATTTACAGGTAATTAGAGCCATGTGTCTGAGATGACAATGATAGGATGAGTTGAGGTATCAGGTAGCTGTCCACAAAATGAGCTGGTGGATGCCTCATGCTGCACCCTGTTATTAGGTGGCACTCTGGAACCTGTAATCCAGCAAGGCACCACAGTGACGGAGTAAAACAGCATCAGAAGGAAAGGACAGAAACTACCTCACACAGGCACAGAGGGGCAAATATGAAAATTACACCAGCTGCGTGATTACAGGTCGCGAGACACAATGGGCACAAAGCGTGTTTGGTCAAATGAGAAAGGCTTTCAAAGGTCTTCATCACAGTATTAGAGAAGACATTTGTTCAAATGAGACAAATCTATAATAACCTGTAGCATTTTGAATAATTGTTCTGTAATTTAGACGGGAAAATTTCTTCGTTTGCTCTAATCAAGCGAATGTTTCAGTTTGTGATTGTGTCATTTTAACTCCAAATTTTAATTAAAGGCAAAAACTTTTTTTTTTACAACATGCTTACAAAACACTTAAAAAGAAGAAAAAAAATGAGACATTGTTACGTGTTTTGAATCGATGTCTGTTTTCTCAGTTTATATTCACACGTTTTCAGTTCTGTGTTTTAAGCTTTGTAAACGTGACGAATGAATCCGTAAAAACCAAAAATGTTATGACACGTAACACGCACGCTGTATATAATATTGAAAAGACTGCATGTTTTCAGTGTTTTTTACACATTTACTTTCCGCTGTGTTTTCAAATAAATGTGGTCACTCAATTCAGAGAGCGGCGAACATGTGAAGCTTAGATAATCTCCCAAAAAAACACCTCTGTTATAAGCGCATCAGCAGAGGAGTTAAACGAGGACATTTCACAGTAAAACATCTATAACAAGCCAGCGTATAGGTTCTTCTTTCTCTTTAGGAGAAATGGAAAGAACGTGCAGCCATGAGAGCAGTTTTACTGAGCGCTGGAAACGGGGAAAATAAAATCATGTCATTGTTGTTTATACTAGACCCCCCCCAACTGAAAGCCTGAGTGTGCGAGTCTGTGTGTGTTCCACCGTTTTCACTGTTTAGGTTTTGTGTTATTGTGAGTTGGCCTCAAAGGAAATTTTGAAATTTGCCACCATCAGAGACCAATTTAGAGTTACTTTCCAGTAGAGTATTATTATTGTGTCGTATGTGTGTGCACAGGAGAAATTCTCATGGAAAATTACATGTGAAATACTTTGAATTGTAAAATGAAAAGGTTCAATTTCAGTAATGAGTCATCGTCGTCGTCATCCATATTCTGTACAAGTACACAACATTAACATTTTCTCAATATGAAAATTCACTCAGCAGAAAATTCTAATACAAAAACCTAAAAATCTTTGTAAATCTGTAAAGAATAATAAGTTGTTTGTACTGATAAGCATTTAATGATGTGCCTGACATACACTGTACACACGGTTGTATTCGAGTGTGGGACCACCACTCTGCACATGTGCATGCAGACACACACACAGATGTTTTATGACCTCACGAAGTGAACGATCAGTTGTCTCGACCTTGACCATGTGTTGGGACTTTCTCCTGGCACTGCTCAGAAACCTGCTGCCTGCACCGAAATCTCACCCTTCTTTTTCACACAGAGGGTCAGTGTCTCACGCCTGCCTTATCTCTACCTCTTCCCGTTCACTGACATCCACGGTGCTGCTGCCCCCCACCCCCCTCATATATGCCTGTTTAGAAGGAACAGCAGCCTCCATTGCAGAATGGCAGGGTGTTATGACAGCATGCTACTGTTAACGGTGTTTGGTTTGGGAGGACGGGGGAACACACACACACAGACATTCTGTACTACGCACACATATGCGAGGATGTTGACATCTTCATCTGCAGCGCTGCCATTGAACATGAGCATGCTCACGCACAGAGACACACACTCGTGTGTGTCTGGCATCAGCTTGTCCAGATGGAGCTCATCCCGTCGCTGCCTGAAGTAATTTTTTGACTGTTTACGGCAAATTTCTCCATATCTGGCCATTGTTAAAGCGCCTCGTCTCCGTGGATACGTTCAGAAACACGTTTGAAGTGAAAGCAAGTTCTTGCCCGCATGTGCCAGTAGAGGCAAATTGAAACGTGGGGTGTTTCAGGTGTTGGGCAAAGGGGGGTTTTAATAATCTCTCCTCAGAAATGTCGATGCTTGTCTGTGAGGCCACTAACTCGTGAACTGTTTGACCTGTGTGCAGGTGGGTGTCATTCCCCAAAGTGCATCCTATCTCTTCACGACATTTGTTTGTACACACTATGAGTGACTGTTCGCTGCAGCAGGATGTTTGGGACCTGAACATGTGCGAGAGTGAACATCGCCGAGTGGGTGGGTGGTTCGTGCGAGGGAACGCAGAGCCGGTGTTGAAGTGCGTTTTCGCCCAGACATTGACCATGAAAGTTTGCAAACCCTAAAAAGTCATGTTATCCCTTTGAGTTAAAGGCTTTCGTTGAAAACCTTCAAATCTGTCATTGGGTCATATTGCGCGTCTCCCGGGGTCGTGGAGTCTGCAGGGCACCTACCAAAACAGCCGCGGAGAAAGGAACTCAAACGAGTTTGATTCGTAGAAAATAGCGGAAAAATGAAATGGTCGACAGAGCGGAGCCTTGTTGCGCTATTGTCTTCCCCTCTTGTCCACATTCACATTTTCCACATTTAGCACTGGCCGCTTTGATGCATGCTGAAGGAATGCAGGGTGAGTAATCACGAGGCGAGCAGAGGAGGAGGAAGGAGCGAGGTGGATTACACTGATGAACTGAGGAGGTGATGGAGACAATTAAAGAGGCCACAGGGTGAGAAAAGATGGACATTGAAAAGAAAGAAAAAGGGGGGATGGCAAGGAAGGGAGAGAGAAACACAGAGTGCATTAAAAGAAAGTGAGAGGGGGGCCTCCCCTCGTCGTCGTTAGGCTGTGTGCGATCATTTGGGTTGATTTGGATTAATGCTTTAATTGGGAAACACACACACACAGACCGTTCACATCTGTATCCCATAGCAGCCGAGTGGCCGCCAAGACAAACCAGAGCTGCGTCACACTGACAGATTCCCCCCAAGTAACAAGAGCGCTCAAGCAAAAGGCTGCGTGTGAGAGAGACAGGGGTCTCATGGCAAAATTGTCTGGGCTTAAGACGTCGGAGTTCTCAGCCATTAAAGTGGCACCGCTGGTCCAGAGATAACATTACAGACAGTCAAACGCACACAGACACAAACAAAGAGCATCTCTGTATGACAAAAGAAGGGGGGAAAAACTACAGGAGTACATCTGGTTTTCTAGTGTTTCCACACTGCCCGTGCTGCCCCACGCTTCCAACGGAGGAGAAATCACACTCCGCCGTGGCTGGCTGTTCTTAATTTTTTGGCCCTAAATGAGCGGCCTCAACTCGAAGGTCAAACTAATTCAGCCGAGCTTAACACAGTGCGTCAAGTTAAAAACTGAAGCTTTTGTTCTTGATGCTATTAGGAAAAATAAAGTGCGCCAGAACAAATCTTATTCTGGCGCTTTTTTTGGTTCAGACTGTAGATGGATGTACAGTATTTACATTTCTGGAAGAACAGAATGTGAATGTTGCGGTCAAGAAAAGTTTGTTTAGAAGCAACTTTTAACCCAATAAATTGTTTTGGCATACAATATTCACATTCTGCTATCAATCCTGGTTTCTGCATGTGCATGAAATACAAAGAGGATGCTGTGAACCAAAAAACTAAAGCTCTGAATTACCACACTGACCCATGATTTAAAGAGTCACAGAGACTCAGTTTGTATGAAAATTAAAACCACTGATCCAACAACAGACTCTAAAACATATACTATATACTATATTTGAGGTATGTGGCCCTTCTGTACAGATTCTTCTTGAAATAATGTGCACAAGTGAGGAAAAAATACATGTGAAAAACATATTTATCGTCTGGTTTTTCCGCTTACATTTGTGTGCAGCTGACAGAACAAAAAGAGTGAAAAATATCACGTAAAAACCAGAACGACAGTCCTCTCTATCAGGTTTTAAAAATGGGTCGTTTAAAGTCAGTTAAATGCAGTCCTGGGATATTCCTCCAAATACATATAAATAGATGTATAATTGTAACGTGTGTGTTTTCTCAGTCGAGGTTTGTGCGTTGTGTAAGAATGGGGGGGGCGACACTGCAGCTTGAAATCCATGAGCACACACATTCTTACAGACAATTGTGAGAAAGTGTTTTCATCGCGACACACCGTTATTCTTACAGACGGGCTGCCGCAGAACAATGTAAGGCTACACACCCTGTCTGTGTGACTCAGCGACCTGCGGGACCCCCGGGCCCCGGAGTCTCTCTCCCACTCAGACTGGGTTCCCTACTGCACCACTGTCGCGCTGACCCCCCCATTCATTTGAAAGTGACCCCTTCTTATCAAGTCTGCCAGTTTGGACTGTCGCACACTCACACAGATGCATACAGCCCCGCTGCTGCCCTGGGGGGGGGCGGGGGGCGGGGGGGGGGGGGGGGGGGGGGGGGGGGGGGGGGGGGGGGGGGGGGGGGGGGGGGGGGGG
>JASSRZ010000001.1:12704419-12742339 GCA_032164315.1 Malacoctenus gilli
TACAGCCCCGCTGCTCCACTCCCCCCCCCCCCCCCCGCCCCCCCACCCCTCGGCTCCGCTCTCTCAATCATACAAATGTCGAAATCTCAGCTGCAGTTTTCCCTCTTGTGCATTCAAGCATGAATCTGACAGTATGTGTTTGAGGGGAAACTGTGGATCCTGATGGACAAGCGAGGAGCAGAGACGAGTGTGTGTCGAGTACCTGGTTTCAGAGCAGGAGGCCAAGAAATCAGATGATGGTGATTAATAGAGCAGAGGGGCTTAGTGAGAGGACACAACATCCAGAGAGCGATGCTGCCAAGCTCACAACAGTGACACACACACACACACACACACACACACACACACACACACACAAAATAGCAGAAACAGCCTCCCTGCCTGCCTTCTCTGCTCACTGAATACAGATACAATACATTTGCACAGGGTCCTTTTGCACTAAACACATCAGTATATGTGCTCATTTACAGATTACCACTGCAGCTGCTTTATTTTCATGCACATATTTTGGCAACACATGATCTGACCTGTGCTCAGCAGCAACTTTTGCTTGGCAGCAGAGAAAAAAAAACAAAACACAAGAAAAAACATTTGCCCGATTAGAGCAGCAGAATTTACTGTTTGGACACAGATAGCAGCCACCGGACCTCCAAGTTTCAGATTAATTTCTGCAAGAAAAACAAAGCCAAGCCGTCAGATTTTATCGGAGCTACGAGATAGCGCAGAAAAAGAGAATAAAAATCTGCATGGCGAGGAAGAGAAAGTGAGATCGTTGACATGTTGATGGATGTCCTCAGAGCCCGTTGACAAGTCCCACTTCATCGCGCCTCTCAGTCCGTCTCTGGGACTCTTAGCTTTCGCATCTTTGGCCGGCTCCAACTGATAGGTGTGAAACCTAATAGGCCATCTGAAGCCGTGCCTGACCAAATGAGACATCGGTGTACCGCCGCAAAACGGAACATTCGGCATTATTAGTTCCACTTCTGGAAAATGGCTCGAACTGAGAGTCATCCGCGCGGAGCCAGCGGTTCATCTAGCGCCTGATTAGATCCATCGTTAACCTAATGAAGCCGTTCCTGCCTCACTGTGATGGATTAACGTGCGGGGAATAAAGAAAGCACACTGTTAAGACGTATAAGGCCATCACTGTTTTTCAGGCCGCCGTTGGCCTGTCCGGCAGCGGTGACCCCTCATCAGTCACCAGCAGGAAAACAAAAAGATCAGGCAGGCCCTGGAGCAAGATAAACAAGGGGTGGGCCAAATTACGGGTGCTAAAATGTGGCAGAGAAAGGTGGTTAGACTGTGCCTATTTAGCGTCTAAAAATAAAGCCGTGCCAACCAAAAGGACTGCGCGCCCACAGACGCTCCTGTGCCAGGACTTTTATTTTTTTATATCAAGCATCTTCATTTACCTCGTGAAGTGTAATGAGCATCTTTAAACATCCAATTACAGATTCTCCACTAACGAGGTAAACAAAGCATCAAACACGGCTCAAAACAAAGCTCGTGATGAGGCGTTTGTACGCAGGTGATACTGGATTTCTCTGAAGTTACGGGGGTGGAAGGTGTTGACAGTGTGAGTGTTTGAGCCAGAGAGAGCCGCGCTGGTGTTTTCCCATATTTATGTCAGTATTTACGCATGTGTGTACGGGTCCTTTGAGAGGTTTACATATTGAGGGTAATAGGATAACTCTGGCCTCTACCAGCAGAGAAACAGGTGCTTATCTTGTCAGAGCTGTTGTGCTAAGCCGACCTCTGACCCCTGGTTAAGAGCCAATTGAGAAATTAAAACAAGAAATTTGCACGCCTCCGCCCCCTTCCCCTCCCCGCTCTTGGCGGCGCGCTCTCTTACATTTGCGCTCGCAGGCACAAAAATGCATGCGAGCGGTAAAGGTCAGCCAGATGATGAATCATTTTGCAGCTATTTCCCTGCATCCTTCACAGCTCTTCTGGAGAAGGTTCGCAGAAGTGAGCAATAAACGGGAGGGAGAGACATAAACTGAAAAACTAAAAAAAAAGAAAACAAAACTTGTGAAAAGTGAGGGGATACGCAGAGATTAGACTAAGTTTGGTGTTTCTTCATGGTGGAGGTGGGGGTGGGGAGGGGAAGTGAGGGATGCAAAGGGGGAGTGGAAAGGGAGACGCTCGCCGCTGTGTGGGGTCCGTCTCGCGTGCGTTTCACCGCCGGGGTCTGCGTTATTGATTTTCAGGCATGAAGCAGGAATATCGTCCAGGGGTTTCACTTCATGGCTGCCAAGCGCTTTCTAGCAAGCCTCCTCCAATTACACATCCCACTCCGACTGAGAGCGACGTTGTCTGAGAAACTGTAAACTGCGACAAAAACACAATTGAGAGTGTCTGACTTTCAATTCATGACTTGATAGTTTCAGTGAATGTAGATTCACTCAAGAGTTTTAAAAACAATACTCAACATTACGCTCAGGAGTGCAAACAAAGTGAATCTTCTGCCTGATTCCGAGAGTTCACTCGCCAGCTCCTCTGTGAAGCACCTCGACATCTTCACGACACACTGTTTTGTGTCCTGAGGACCCCTGTGGCCTCATACAGGTGCTTTAGCTGGCCTGAGTGCTTCTCCTGCTGTCAACAATGTGCCAAATAAAATGTGCAGTGCTGCTGCCTGAGAGCATGAACTAAACAGTGAATGAATAAGAATAAAGCCTCCTTTATGCTTTAGTTTAGTCCCTGTTCTGGTTGTCCATCTGTCTTTGTGTGCATTTTACTTGAACTGTAGTATCTCGTGACTCTTCCCTTCATTTGTCTTAACTGCTGCTGAACTTGATTGTTTCCGCCTGCATCACTTCACTTCAGCCTCTTGAGTTCACATATATACCTCAGTTTGTCTTTATGTCTTTGTTGCTTCCTCTGCTTTTTCTCCTATTGTGTCTCCAGTATGTTCCTGTGGGTTTCCTTGTCTCTTCTCTTGTACTGTTGAATTCATTGTGCTCTTTGTTTAGTATTGCATCACTGAGTTCATGATCATTAAAGTCACTTCAGTTTTTACCATTCATCACATGTACTGTTGAAAATGTCTCTAGAAGTCTTTAATGAAATAATTATTCACTAGCACCTCAGACCCTTTAATATCTTTTTAAAAAATTGTCACAGAATAAAAGAATACAAATATCTCCCTTCCACAGATTGCTGTTTGGGGGGCTGAGATGTCGAAATAACTAATTTTACCTGTTTTTACCTCAACAGAAAAGCAGCAAGACAATGTCCAGATAAAATCCATCCACTCTCACCTCCTCCGTCATCGTGCCCATCACGCTCAATACAAAACATCCACAGAGACATGAGCACGCACACACTGGCTCTCTGACATGAACTCTTTAGCACACATAAACAATGATGCATAAACAAACAGTTCGATGGCTGAAGGAAATCCTCAGTCACACCAAAACAGATATATGATCTCTGGAGTGAATACAAGAATATGAGCCTGGTGGAATGAGCGGTGAACAATGGAGAGAAGCTCAAATACAGAAAACTGCATCCTTTAGAGCTGTACATGAGAAAATGACTCGCACACGCATGTGAAAGACATTTGTCACGTGTCACAAGCAGGACAGCGGTGCACTTCATGAAAACGCCTCTAACATCAGTTTAAACAAATGAAACTGAGCAGCTTTTTGCCACTCAAAGAACTGTCAGAAAAGGGATGTGCAATGCCGCAAATACAGGAGCCAGGAATAACAGCGTGGGGGTGAAAAATAGATTTTATAATGATATATTTGCATATTTATTTGGTCCCAGCTTCTGACTGCTCTGAGTTTTCCCACAAAAGGTCAAATGTGAGGAGAGCAACAGCTCGCCTGACACTCGCAGCCTCCTGCTGCTCAGGACTCACTCCAAAGTTTCATCACGTTCAGGAGCAAACGAGAGTTTAGCTCTCCTGAGGATCCACAGCATGTTCATGTCACAAGAAGAAACAGTGTCTCAGACACCATGTTGGAATTTACATTTTCTTCATAATTTTATTTTCTATTAAACATTTTAAGACGTAAAGTTATTTTTTCTTCAGCTTTCAGATGGGCACAAATTAAATGATCAAATCAACAAGGGAAAAAAGTATGTCTATCAAACTTATCACTTTCTGAGCCTTTTTTCAATGCATTAACAGGGCTGCAGTAGCTGCGCCTCCCACAGACAGAAGTGGTCAAGTGTTTGGGGCTTAGTTAAACTCAGTCTGCGTGTCTCCCTAATAATCTCCAGGCGGTGGAGGAGAAGGAGAGAAGAGAGCGAGCGAACAGCCTGAGGGCTCAGGGCAGATCTGGGATTGAGGTTGATAATGAGCAGGGGGATAAAGTAGAGTTATGGAGGTCTTATCACCCTGAGCCCTCAGGTCACACAGTTCTGCTTGCGGCCGCAGACCTCTTAATCATTAAGAAAACTCACACTTCCACCGAGTAAACAGAACTTTTATTGTGGCAGGAAGGAAAGCGTGCTAATTTTTGCATTGTGTCCATTTGTCAAAACTGAAGCATCACAATAAAAGTGTCCCAAAGTCTTCCAGATAAGCTGGCTGCATTTCTGAACATGAAAACAGCCCCCCCCCCCCCTCCCTCCAGGGATGGTATCAACGATGGGTGTGACAACCTGACAATGTGTGGGGGTCAGACAGGGAGACAGGGAGCAGTGGGGGGTCTGTCGGACCTCAGGCCGTGATTTGTTGACGTGCATCAGACGGGAGTTGACCAGAATCTGAATAAATCACTTCAGTGGCACCAGTGACAAAAAGCACGATAATGCCCCAGACTTATCTCGGAGGCCTTTCAGGGCCTCCTGTTGTTGCACTGAGCTGTGTGGTTGCACTCTTCTTTGGGGTCTCTTATTACCCGGTTTGATCATTTTGAGTCTTTCTTCCAAGTTAACAAAAGCAGTTACCCATGAAGAAAAAGTCTGTACTTTCCAAAGCTTGACTAAAAAGCCATAAAAAATGTTCTGCTTTTAAAACGGCTTCATGATCAGCGTATATACGCGGTGCGTCAAATAAAACATTCTCAATGTGTCGACACCTCACACATAGTTTTTTGTTGCTTTTTTGCACAAAGATGGTCAAACATCTTGGTGAAGTCGTAAACAAAATGCATCTCTGTCAATGAGCGCGAGTTCCACAGTTGGAAGATTCATGGAGGAGTGCAGAGGTGAACAATGTTACGCAACACAAAGCTGGGTTTGTGTTGGCATGGTGGGGAGCGGCAGGTCAGCGCAACTTGTAGGAGGATCGCGCGAAACCCCTGCCAGGATGAGTCAAGCAAGGATCGCCTTACCATTACCATGCTCACTGCAGGCCAGCACCAGACACTGCAGCTGATGAAAAGATTGATTGGAGGAGGTTAAAAAGTCATTTGATACCGCTGGGTTTGAATTAATGACGTGCCGCAGGATTAAAATTATCAGCGGCGCTGGAGCCGCCGAGCAACCAGGAGGGTGACAAGGAACAGAGCTGCTCCCTGCTAATCACTATTATTCCGCTGGTTTTTGGTGAATTTCTACCACCCACTGGAACCGAAAGATAGAGCATTTTTCACATCAAGTGTCCACGCAAATATGCGAGTCCGGCAGCAGTAGTCCATCAGCGTTGCCGTGGCAACGGCGTGGAAAACAGGAGCAGGCCTCCACTTCTCCCCTCACACCAGTATGTATCCCATTATGGTTGTACAGTGCGGACAGAGGAGCTCTGCCTGCTCACCGCAGCTCTATTTATTTTACCGCCTTTCATCTGCGAACCGCCACCAATCTGCATCAGAGGGAATTCCACTCTGTGTATCCCATAGGTGTCATTTAGGATTGATTCTCTGGAATTAGCAGACGTCAAAAGTAGAACCATGTGGTGTCCGTCCCTCCGTCCATCCACACCAGCACCTGTGACGGGACGCTCGGGACTCAAAGACAAGACGGCTGCACGTTGATTACGACCAACAGTGATATGTGACGGTTTATGTATTGAATATCTGTCACTGTGTGCCTGGAATTAAAACAGACATGAAGGTGAGGAAAAGCAAAGCACAGTCCCTCTCATTCATGGATTAAAGCATCAGAGTTTTCTGTGTTCATGCAAGATGATTTTTTTTTTCATCCCAGCAAAAATAATCTTCATTGAAGCGTTTCTGCTGACCAAAACTACTAAACATTTTAGATCACTACTGTGTTGGCTCGTCTAAGTTAATGATTCCGTCTGCGTTCTGGAGAAAAATCCATTTTTTTAAGTGTGTGGAGAAATTTTCAAGAAACGTTTAGAATGACTCAATGACTTGCGTGAGTCCACATGTCACCAAGTCAATGTTTGAGGACGAACAGAAACAAAAGCAGCACAAAGATCTGTCACATTTCATACTGGCTGCTGACTGAACATGTTACACCTGGTCTATCACAATGAAAAGATACAATGAACACTGATTGATGACTCATTTGGACACAGAAAAGACCACAGATCATGAAAAACAGGACCGTAAAAACAGCTTAATGATGACTGTGTTTGTTTCTGTCTGGGTTTTATTTTACACAACGTGCGTTTTGTGCCACCACAGGAAAAAAAGGAGTTATGAAAAGATCTTCAGGTTTCTCCTAAATTTGTCAAATAAAAACCACTGACAGAGTTACCTTAAGAGGCCTTTTTTGTTACGCAGACCAAAGGGGGAAAAAAATTGAAATAACACTAATTTGTAAGATTTCCTTCAGTTTTTGAATGTGATCTGAGAATTTTTTCAACTGGTCTTTATAAAAATCTGCTACACGAGGGGAACAGCAGGAGAAAAATGAATGAAGGCGCTGCAGCCGGTCCAACTGGTTATTAAGTGGAAATTTATTGGTTTGAACAAACACTGAATTCAATATCATATTTCCAGAATGACAGCGGAACAAAAACAAAGGGTGATAGATGAGGTCCAGGTATTTGACTTTCCTTACGGTCATAAATCTTTAACAATGGACACAGAAACACTGGAATAGTACAATGAATATAGAAAAAAAAAGTTACCATTCAAACTCCCATTCACACCTTCAGACTCCGGCTCACAATGATGAGACATTTCTACGTTCTTTAAAAATCGTAATTCCCAAAATATAATCCAACATGCACAAAAGAAGACACAGTGTGCATGAATTAGCATAGAAAATGTTTGTTCGTATACATAATAGTTTAGAGATCTGGTGACATCAATGGGACATAAAGACGTGATTAAAAATGATTGTGCACAATTGAAAAGTGTCATTTTTTCCCCCCCAGGAGCTTGTAAACACCATGGTGTGGCATCACTGATTGCATCCAGTTAACTTTTCATTAGATTGCTTCACGCTGTCGTTCAAGCATCGCTTCATTTGAGCCGAAAGCGCCGGCAGGACCGAGTCGACCGATCCAGCGTGAAACACGGGCCACCTGACTGAGTCCCTGATCAAACTGCCCAAAGAGACGGCTCAAACTTTGGCTTTTAACAGAGCTGCTTCACCCTAATACATGGCCCATTACCAAACGGCCATTCATCACATTAACCCTGCTCTGGAGCGCTGCCAGTGTCTCAGAGTACAGTGCCATAGTGCTCTCTGTCTCCAGTCAGGACACACTCAGCAGCGTGTCCACTTTGCCATGACTGTGTTTACCTCAGAAATACACAAACGCAGCCTGCCGCAGGCTCTATTAAGCAAGCGAGAACAAACCTCTGCTGATACACAGAGCTTGGACTGATTGACCCTCTTCTGTTAGATAGAACTTTTTTTTTGTTGCTTGTGCCTTGATGTCATATTGCAGGTTTAACAGAAAAGGAAAAAAAGCAGATTGATGTGCTACATTCTCTCCACGCCGTCGCCACTCTTCATGTTACTGCTCATGATCTCACTGATGAAGATAAAACGATCAAGGTCGGCGCTCAATGTTCCAGAGAGGATAAAAAAAATCCAACAATCAGCAAACTCGAGGCACATAAAAACACCGACAACTATATTTCTTTAAAAAAAATTTCACAAAAATAAACAGGTTTACCAAACCTTTAATTAACACAAAGCTGTGTGCCTCAGCTGGAATTAAGGAGCTTCAGGCCCGGCTGTGGTGAGCCTGATTACTTAATAATATGGTGATAAATGCAACTATCAATCAAACACCCTGACAGGACTTACAATTCAGGAGAGATCGGCCAAAATAAGAGCTGCTGACTCTCTCATTGCGGTGATGTCTGTGAGGGTGTGTAAAAGGAGACTCACTGCAGGCAGCAATGAGGACACTTGCACCAATGATTGAAAGAAATGAAGTGTCACTTTTTATTTACTGAACAGAGCTGCAGTAACTACAGTTGTGCCTCCAAAACAGCTGTTGTGCAATCTCAGGCCTCTCACAACAATGGCGCTGTGTTGGAAACAGCGGCCGAGGCCACAAGTAAACACGTCTTACAGCACGGGGGAAATAAAGTCATGCAAAACACAAAGCTCAGAGATGGTGCATTGATCACAATATAATATATAGAGTGAAAGGAGCAAATTCAGAAAATCAAGCCACATTTGCAATAAACCAAATTAGTATAATCACATTTTTCATCAAAATTAGAAGATTTTTTTCCATTGAATCATAGAAAACATATGGTGAAGATGTATAAATAGTCAAAAGGGAGTTCACAAAGTAACAAACAACTTGACAACAGCATTAAATTCACACAAATCCAACATTTACAGGACTGTTTTCCCCCAAACTGAAGTCAGAAGTATTTTAGCTGCTTGACAAAATTGTGCATTTCCAATAAATATTTCTAACATGCAAAAATAACTGCAGTTTTATTTTTAGTGTAAACCTCCTTTAATTAAATGTACTTGGCATTTACACTTAAAATAAATCATCATAATTCGACATAAACTCTTGTGTTTTCCTGCGAGTGCAGCCTAGTGTGATTGACACGATGTCAGGCAAAATGTTATGATTTATTTGTAGCTTAAACATTTACAATAAAACAGAAAAATAAATTCCTGCTAAAACATTTGGGATTTCATTTACAAACTTCATGAGCTTCTTTAAATAATTTTTGGCTGGTTTCACAATTGTTTTATCATCAACCGTCAAACGGATGAAGAGTGAAAACACACAAAACTCAAAATAAACGAGATGTCATGTTGGACACCAAATTCTGCACCTACGTTTTGAAGGAAACAAGAGCTCCTGATGTGTGCTGATAAGATTATAGGTTTTATTTAATTTTAAGATAAAGAATAAAAGCACTTTGACACACTCTGAAGCTTGTTAATGATTTAAGATAAATCACAAAGTGGCAAGAACTATAATCAAACACCAACGGAGTGTTTTTTGGGGGTATTTTTCTTTTTTTTTTTTAGGGTGGGGGGTATTTTTCAAAGAAACCCTGAATATGTAGAGCTGCAGGTGATGGTCGCGTGTTTGGTGCTTTTTTTGCCTTCGTCAGGAAACAACTGGAAGAGATCAAAACTGTATCCAAGAAATGAAAGTGTAATACATCAACTTTTTCCTGCCTCTCAGATCAAATACACACTTTCAGGGTGAATGATGATGTTGAACGTATCTGTGTAAAAACTGGAACAATCAGTTGAAGCGGTGACCGCCTGTTCGAACCCTTTCTTTCCCTTTGTCCTCGACGTCACTGTGACGTGATGCGACTGCTGCTGGTGGGAGCTTTTTCTTTTTTCTTTCTTTCTTTCTTTTTTTTTTTTCAGCCAAGATGACGTGAAATAAATTGTGTCTCCACGAGGCAAATCACTGCAGCGCGCGGGGACTGCAGCTATTCTCTCTCACCTCGCCACTTTTAGCAGACCGTGGCTGATTTCCTTCCTTGCGTGACTCCAGAGTGTAAACACACAGGCAGAGTGACTCATCACTATTTCTCACTTCCACGGTCTGATATAAACACATGAAAGGGTCAGGGGTCATTTCGGGGTGGTGAGTGGGTGGTGTTGCTGGGGTGGGGGCGTCTCCTCATAAGACGTCTTCCATTCTCCAAAGAATTCACCGCTTCCTGTGGCCGTAGCCGCACGTCTACCCACTCTAGCCTGGAGGAAGGAGGAAGAGAAACACAGTTAGGAATAGCGAGAAAGAAGGACAGACAATTTGGGTGATAGATTACCTTCTGTGCAACGCTGCTCTTCAGCAAAATGGAAAGAATGTGCTCGAGACGAGTCTGTATCTCTTTCCCTCTCGACAGGAGGAGAGAGGGAGTAATGGTCGGAGCTGGGATGGTGAGAGGACAGGGCTGGGCTCAATCGAGCAGCATAAATTAACCCCGAATCTGTTTCATCAGGTGGCAATCCGATCCATAAGTCACAGCGAGCCTGTTTATAAGCTGCTTTCAAGACGTCGTCTGAGTTTACTGTCATTTTGTTGAATTGGAACGTCTGAAGAAGACCAAAAAAAAACCAAAAAACAATGAAACCCCACCGAAGACTTGATCAGCACTCTGCCTTCCTCAGCGCCACGGCACTGCCGGGTGGGTCGGGTGGAAGGGAGGGCTCGCCACTTCCTTTCGGGCCCCGATGAGACGAAGGGCCAAATGCAGTCCAACATCAATCACCCTGCACTCCGCAGCTTTCTCGGGACCATTGTTACAGAGCAGGCCGACGGAAAGAGGCCGGCGGCAGGTGGAAATAAAAAGCCCTTTGACAACGATAGGGTGAGATTCCACCCGAGATCGTCACAACATTTACACAAGCCAGCTGCCAGCATCCACACACACACACACAACACAACACAACACACACTTTAAAACATTTAGTCAGCAACACTGTCAAACGTAATAATGCATGAACACATGCAGGCGTTTCACACTCACACCAAGACCAGAAGTCATGCAGCGAACGACATACTCAAGCAAATACGCAGAGAAAACAACAAATAGACACGAGTCTGATGATTCCTTTTTATCGAAGGCAAAACAGCAGGTTTTGTATTAAACGGCAGTGGCTACTGTTGCAAACACAGCTGCTGATTCTTTTAAGGACATTTAGATGTGGTTTACTGTAGACAAGTTTTGGATTCCCTCTGCAGAGACATTATTAGATTACAGTATGAAAATGAACAAGAACACAAACAGATGTGACTTAAATCGATAAAAACCACGTCCAAATTTCTGCTTGCTTTTTTTTCTCTCAATCCACTGACACAAATTGCCTCGAATGTCACTGCCGTCGCTCTCAGCGTCGTGGATCGGTCGAATCCAAACACACCAGCATCCCACCCACACAACGTCTGCTCTTTGGGATGAGACTCACTGAAGACACACGTCAAGGAAGAACTTGAACAGGACTGAAACAAAGGAGGTTGTTGACTGGAGAGCAAAGCTGCAGACAGCAAACAGAGGGAGACTTTTGTTCTAATTGGGAAATGCCAAACGTGCCACAACTGACCATGAAAGCACATTAAAACTAAGGCATGAATACTTCCAGGTTTGAAATCCACACATTAAATTGTATAAGCTTGTTTGTTTGACTGATACAACATAAATATTACTTTTGTAACTCATCATCTCAGACATCACAGCTCCGTGGCTCGACATTGGTGATGTCAATAAGACAAAACTGGAAACGAGCTGAAATACACCTATAAGTTTCTCCAAGTTTCACTCAAGAATAACTACAGCGCCTCATTTAAGCCCAATTTTCAAGTTGCTTGATCCCTCGTCAATCAATCAGCAATCCCTCCCTGAAATTTACAGTACACAACTACAGAAGCAGGCCAGGTTTTAAAGGGCTCCGCCCACCCTGGACATCACCTGTTCACCCTGCAGCCCCCCCACAAGGAGATGCAAACTCTTTGAAACTTCAGGAAAGAGGTTAAAAACAGTTACTACCCCCCAAATTACCCAGTTGCCCCTTATGAGACTCAAAGTGCTTGAAACCGTTGCATTGCTTGCTTACGATTTGAACTATTTCATTATTCTCTACATGTACTTTCTGGGTTGTATTATTTTCACCATGGAGAGCTGCTGAACATGTTCTGATGTCTCTTAAAATGAAACAAAAAAAAATTGTCTCTGTGTTTTGTATTTGTTTTGATTGGGATTTGCTAACACTGCAGCAGCAGCAAACATTTGAAAAAGGCTCCATGAAGGATTTCTGACAACAAAACAAAAGATACTGAAGAGGAAGGATTTTATGAAACGCAGAGCGTTGCTGCTCTGCCTCGTCCTCCTTACTCCGCAGGTTGCCTCACACTGAACCTCTGTCTTTCCTTCCTGCTTTTCCATGTCCTCTCATTTCTTTTCTCTGGCACTGCCCGCCGCACCCACTGCACCTCCCCCCGCGGCTCCACTTCTCTCCACTCGCCTCTTCACTCGGGATCACAGCCTAAACCTGGCAGGATCTCTGTCACACGATGCCCATGCGTGTGATGCTTCGCTGGGACCCCCCCTTCACTCAGGAAATGCTCTCGGCCTTTTTCCCACCCTAGTGTTCCGCTGCGGAGAGCTGGGCATTACAACCGAATCCAGTTACCATCCCAAAGCATTCCTGACTGATTCCGACCACGGCCTGGCTCCGGGTTCCCACAGACAACGAGGATATGCCCTAATTTCAGATCGGCTGGAGAAGCGGGTATCGGGTTGTGAACTACCACTGCTGTTTATGGCAGAACAGAGGAGTTTGAGCTTTACAATAGGCAATTACCGTGGCTACTC
The DNA here is from genome assembly GCA_032164315.1 of Malacoctenus gilli. Taxonomy (NCBI): domain Eukaryota; kingdom Metazoa; phylum Chordata; class Actinopteri; order Blenniiformes; family Labrisomidae; genus Malacoctenus; species Malacoctenus gilli. The sequence goes on from JASSRZ010000001.1 coordinate 12,717,058, forward strand.
ATCCCCCCCAACGCCCCCCCTCCCCTCCCCTTCATGCGTTTTGTGGTTCGTCTGTAGGTGGATTCGGTTATGTGCCGATTAAAAATAGTCAAGCCATTCCAGACGAGAACTGCGAGGGACATGGAGCACACATTGCACCAATGATATCTCCCGTTGTGGCGTGCTGTTTGGGAATTCTTAATTGCTTTTTCCGAAGCAGCTTGCCACAGGAAAATCCCCCTTCAGAGTAACGAAAAAAAGAGCTGGTGGGCTGTGCGTAAACACCATAGATATTATGTAAACACATACGTATAAACCCATGTCGCCCCATGTGCACCCATCAAACTGCCATCAGGGCAGTATCAAAGGAGCAAACCTGCACCAGAGCCAGTTGTGGCCCGCGCCTGCCCTCCTCCTGCCTCTTGTACTCCCCGCTGTGGTTTCTGCTTCAGCTCTCATTATTGATGTCTCTCCCTGCTTTAGACAGACAATGATGGACTGGCCCTGGGAGGTGTGCAGGCCTGGAGGGTGGGGCACCCCACGGGCTTCCGCTGACTGCAAGGGACTGAAGGAGAGGCCCAAGTTCTGCAGAGCGAACGAGAGAAGAACCAAGAGAAATCTCCTCCACATCGCCTCGTAGGCCCCACAGAGAAAATGCGAAGCGACAACGCTTCAGTTTTCTTGTCTGCAGCGGCACTTCACTACAGGAAGCACAGATATCATGGAGTTAATATAGAATGAAAAAAAATCCAGCTGCAATTCAGTTCATTCCTACCAAATCACTGTTTTGGGCCATTTCGATGTTTCCGACTGACGCTTTTTTTATGACAGAAACATTTGAGAAATTAATATGGAAGAGTTCACAATTATACCAAACGAGCAGGCAAGAATGTTGCTGTTCAACAAGACAAAGATATTGAATTAATCTTACTTGAAAAAAGAAGCGAAATAAATGGCCTACGTTTTCATGTTGTAACCTTCCATCTATTCCGAACAGATGTGAAGACCACACACGAACTCTGAGGTTACACTAAGATAAACTCACAAGATGCACTTGAAAATTCTGCCAAGTTTCTCCAACGTCGTCCACGTCGCTGCTAAAAACAGTATGAACAAATATCTCACATCTTACAGCTGATACATTACTGCTCGATTGCCTGCAAAGGGCCAGCATGTTGCATTTTTATGGAATATGTTGCATTAATGTTCATGACCTTCTGAGAGTTCATAATAGATTTACATTGTAATGATTAAAAAGAGTTATTTTTGCTGCCATTTTCAATACATTCAAAAAATATATAAGTCAGGAAGTTGAAAATCAAAGTCATATGAAAATTTACACCAAATTCTGAATCACTGTCTAATTTTAAGGCTTTATTCCAGGAGCAAAACACCTAATTTTGTGTAATTTTAGAGCATAACAACAACAAAAAAAACAATGAAAAATTCTTTATACATCATTTGTTCTGTTTTACCCACATAAAAAAAACAACTCATCTACAAGCTGAAATGTCAGTTTACTCTGAGCAGGTATTTAAAATTATGAAACATTTCCCTGCAAGTTCTGACCACATTTGGACAGTTTGGAATTCGTAAAAACTGCGGACCTGCCAAATCCTCCCCGCTGCTGTCCTTCATGTCAAATTATGTGGTCCTGCTTGTGATCACAGAACAGACCAGAAGGAATCTTACCAATGCCTTTATTCCTCTTTTCATTGTCTGGGAGGAACGCTTTGACGTGACGCTGTCAAAAAGAGACGGCTTTGAAAACAACCGAATCTGCCCCATCATGAGACAAACAAGTGAACGCATGAAGCGGAGAAAAGTGGGAACCTTGTGTGGGCCGTCTTTAATTTGACAGTATAGCCCACCAGGGACCGCTGCGGGAAGGCGTGTGAAGAGCTGCTGAGGAGGCCGAGGTTCTCACAAAAAATAATGTTTGCAGCACTGACTCATGCACTCTGGCATGGTCAGCTCTTTATCTGTGCTGGACGCTCCAACTGAAGATTAAAAAAATAACCTTTAATGTCAAAAGTTCAACACACAAAGTCAAAGGACTCAGAAGAAGAGCTAAAAAAATCACTCTGATGAGGAATTTACAGGTTTGTGTCTGTGGGGGGATATAAAGGGAGGGGGGGGGATTCACTCACAAATTGAACGTCTGACTGTAGATTGATTTTAAATGAAAGTCAGCACCACGAAAACATCCCTCAGCATCGGCTGATGTCACTTGCAGCTAATGGAGGGTTTCAGAGCTCTTAGTGCAGGTGTTCAGTGCAGTCAGACAGACAGACAGGTGGGTGTGTGTCGGCGTGACAGGCTGGACGCCACGAATCCAACAACACAAACAAAAATAGCCGTGGACAAAATTTTACCGATTGGGAAAAACATTACAAATCAGCGAGGCTTCACATTGGCGATAAAGAGAATATGTGTAGAAATGGAGTCAAAAAAGATTTTTTTTTAAAAAAAAAAAAAAGAAAGAGGGGACATTATACTGTAAAAACTGCTATAAAATTGTTCTCAAATAATATATTGTTGGGAGAACCTAATTGATTGTATAGCATCTAAAGAATACCTATTTAATATCTTATAACATATTTGATATGTCAAACTAATAAGATTATTATTATTATTATTATTATTATTATTATTATTGTTATTATTATTATTATTATTAGTCTTTTTATCTTACTTTTCATTTGTATTGCTATTGGTATCGTTACATATTGTATCAAAAATTGCAGAAAAATGCCTGTTTTGCCCACCTTATTCTACATTCTCCACCTTCCTCCTAATTTAGATCACGTTAAATTCATACTTAATAGGCATCATGTGTTCTGTCGCTGTTGTAAAACTCATCATCATCCTGCTGTTTGCTACATGAAAAAATATCTTATCTCACGGTGCATTTTACTCTACCAAACCGTTAAACACTTCAAGAAAAACCCATCTACACTGATAATCTGTATTTATCTCTCTTTTTATGCCCAAGAAATGACAAACAACACCATGACTCAGTTGTTATCTAACACCTTGCTGTTTCAGCCTGACACTTTGCAACATGACGCTTTGAAGACTGTACATATGACTGAACTGTTTCATTCTCAGAGCTCTGTGTCAGGAACCTTCCCTTCATGGATGTTGGACGCTTTCACTGAGATTTCGTTCTGAAATAAACACCAGGTACAAATATTTAGTAGAAATTAATGAAATGAAGAAAAAATAAAATATATTATCCTGCATGCAACTATTCCGTATTTTTCTCCCGCGCTCTCTGACACATGGAGGTGGTGGCTGGAGCTGCGGTGTCTCCCCGCTCAGGACTGAGCCGGTGATCGGACGCACCTCCGCTGCAGCTGATTAGCGGGGCCGGCGGCGCCCATCAAACGGCTCCACCTCACGTCCACGCGGCGACCCGACGCGCGCAATCAGCGGTCTGCGAGCAATCCCGTCCGTTCCCGATCACATAAACACCACTTTAAAGGAAAATATACACGGCCACCTACTGCGCGGGGAAAGTGATGAGGGGGTGCCCACCTCCACGTCACGCTGTTTTCAATTAAAGCGACAACGCCGAGTGAACTACGGGCGACACCGCCGAGACTGAGGGCCGGATGAAATAGTGAGGATGAATTTGAAACATTCATTTGTCGCAGGCGATAAAATGAGGAACTTCTCTGATAATTTTTTCCCCTATTCAAATCAGACTCACGGACATTATTCCGTGATTAATATTTGCGGAAACTCGTTTTTAATTATAGTGGGAAATAAGAGACATCTTGTTTGTCAGTTTAGGTTCAGAGTAACCTGCAGAACACTTTATACAATTGGTTTTAGATAGTCCAGACAAAATACACATAGAAAATAGTATGAACGAGATGAAATGTGACTTGCGTTCAAATTCAAAATACACCCTATCAATGACATCTGCAGTAATTTCTGCCACACAAAAAGGATTCTTTTTTATTTATCTTGCTACTCTTTATTTTGTTTTATTTTGGAAATTAGGAGGATTAGTGCGGGAGTATCCTTTTATTCTACCAGGGACAAAACCCATCATTTACAGGCTACATTGCGCATTTCTGAAAATGTCATTTTTTGCAACTGGTCGATTTTTTTTAATTTGCTTATTTTTTGGTCGTTTTTGGACATCAGCAGCAACATTTCTTTGTCCAGGCTTGTTTTGTTGGAAGTCTGCCTGCAGTGTAACACAGACCCCTGTCAGGAAACTCAGAAACACAATACAGTCAAGTGCAAGTTACACTTATGAGGCCAAATCCCATTATTTTCTCTAACTTCGCTGGGGGCCAATATAAAGGGGCCACTTTTAGACCCCGGGCAGGAGTTTTGACACCACTGACTCAGATAAACTTTCAACAAATTAAAAAAATTATAAGCTAAATAAACTTAAGGAATAACGTGGTTCTACTTGTGTGATGATATTTTTGGAGAACTCGCTCGTTGACTCAAGTTCAAGTCGGACAGATTCCGGCCCAGTGCCTGAATCACTGCGCACTGTCCTCTAAACAAAGTCCCTGCGGCCTCCACGTGACCTTATTTCCCCAACACAAAGGTAAAATGGTTTAGATTACTTTTTTTAAAGAACAGGTTTGTCTAAATTGAACACCTATAATTCCCCCTGTGACTTTGCACGAGCCCTTATATTGTCGGCCCTTTAATCTTCTGGTGTGAGGTCATATCAGATTATAGCGGCCTGCCACTGACCGCTGGTGGATGTGGAGTCATTTAATCCACAGTGACCAAAAAAACCCAATTCATTAAAGGTCGTTATGAAGAAATTTACACAAATTTTATGGCTTTAGTAAAAAAAAAAACCCAAAAACACTTTGTATCAGTCTTATTTTCGTGGCGTGAGACAAACAACCCAGCAAAGTGTTGAGGTAATAAAGCGCCGTGAGAACCGACGGTGCTGTTGAGCTGGTCGGGGAGAGCAAAATCCCGCTTTTAATGTTTTGGCCTTCTAGTGGGTCGCATGTTTTGGACAACGAGCGGCGCAGCCTATAAATAAAGCCAAATAGAGCGGCACACGTCCGCATATTAATGCGACAACGTGACCAATCAAAAACGTGGTTCCAGCGCACTAAATAACAGCGAGACGGCCCCGGAAAGGCTGCCAGGAGTGCGCACTCTGCGGTGTACCTCCACCTAAGTGGCCAAGCATTCCTGAGGATGCAGCGCTGTCAAATATTTCATGATGGGACGTCATGGAAAAGTGCATGACTTCGTCTGCGATGGAGCAACAGGGACGGTCTGACCCCCGGGTCTCCAATCCTCGGCAGGATGAGCAGCGCCCACCGCGGAGGCTCCTGAAACAAAACTCTCTTTGAGGAAAATACCTGTTCTGATATTTTAGTCTGTGATTTTGGTTTGTTTTTTTATATACATTTTTATACCAGTATGACGAAAAGTTTATAATGTAGTTGATCATAGACTTCTAAAGCCGCTAACGCAGAAAGGCCCTCGAATGAAGTGAGTTAATTGAAAATATATGGTGCCTGTTCCCACCGGGAGGAGATGAGTGACGTAGAGAAGAGCGCGCCGCCATCTAACTCTGGTTTTGCGTGAATATTACAAAGCTTTCGGCTGGATTAGTGCGGGGGGGGGGGGGAGCACTTTCCAACATATATACAGAATATACAGCTAGATAACAAAGAACGAATACTGGAGCGAGAGCTTGAGAGAGAGAGAGAAAAAAGCCTTAATAGAATGAAGTCATCAGCGGTAATTAAATGCAGTGGGCAGAGGGAGGACGGGAGCGCGCCTGCCCCTGGTGCGCGCTGGGTGGTCCGCTGCACTGATAAATGTGTGGCCCTCACTCCACGCGAGCGGCCGTGCAGGGACCGCTTAAAACAATACATACATTCATTTACTCACGGTTTTAAATCTTCGCCGCAGCGAGAAACACTCACCGTTTGCCGGTCCGCTTTGGGTGAACAATAAAAGAAATGACAAGTCGATTGTTTTCTCGCTTCCCCCGCGCCAACCGCCTCAAACAACAGAGTCATCCGTTCACTTCGTCAGGCCGAGTGTGTTATTTGGAATGGAATGACAAAGCGATCGTGTAAAGGTGTGAGAAACAAGTAATTTTGTTCCTATTTGTTCTTTAACATTTAAATCAGAGTTTTCGTAAATTCTGAACATTTACGCACAGAAATGACATCGAGCACTTTCATGCTTGCACACAAGGTGAAAGTCTGTATCATCCTGTTTTACCCCCGTGTGATTTTTTTTTTTTTTGCCCATGTGTCAAAAGCAACAGTGGACAGAAGCGTCCCACCACCGCCTGCGGAGATCACAAGCGAGCGCACATCCAAGCGAGCCCCTCGGATTTCTGAAAGGTTACAAGCTGCAGCTCCGCGGCTCTCTGGGGAACAATAAGCAACCTACTGTCAACAGTTTTAGGCTATGGACTGATCGCTCTCCAGTAGCTCTCACTCACAGCTGCACGGGAGAGGCAGCGACACCGGCTCGGGGGGAAAAAAAACACGGAGGAAAGTATCACGACGAACCGGGTGGCGCATCCTCCTCCGACTGAACACCAGCACGGGTCAAGATCGAGCCAAACGCAGCCTGAAGTTCAAAGCAAATTGGGACTCTTTAAAACACTTTATAGTGAGTCTTAATAAAGTTGCCACTGCGAGATTTTTTTCCTCCCACTCATATCACCGAGTTCAAATCGAGCTCTTCGGATGACATTGACAGAAACAAGTCAGATCCACCTTACTTCAAATCCCGGCTCTCTCCACCGTTCGCCGCCCGCAGGAGTCGATCCCAGGTCCCCGTCCGCGTTTCTGCGCTCCCAGAGCGGCAGAGCCTCCACCTCACTCCTCCCGCGTCCCTGCGTAAATATTATGACTGCATTACACAAACAATATTCACGTGCAACAAAGTCCAACATCTACAGAAGACGCTGCGAACGGACGGGCATATCGCATCAGATTGAGTATTAGCTGATCTAACGGGGCTTTTGCTTGATTTTTTATTTAAAGAAGGCCAGGAAAATGTTTACATCTTGCTGTATAAACATCCTGCCCATGTTCCTGTCTATCTTTTGCAGAAATCGGGAGGGTGGCCTTGAATATGAAGGGGCATGTTCCCTCCTAAATACTTTTTTTCACACATTAAAACGTGTTTTTGTCGAGAATTTAATGCGATTATTCACTGTAAACAAATGACCTTTCCTGCGGTCGCTGGGGTGCGTGGACACGCATATGGCCTGCAAAGGACAACACAACCCGGCACCTGAATTAACTTTCAATGTTGACTGTTTACAGGGTCAGTGTTGAGAATACAGCCTGTAAAAATACAACAGAAGAAACTATTGTTCAGACGTGTAAATGGCAGATCTGCTCGTCGATGTTACGATAATTAACGCATGATCAGAGATATAAATGGTAGTGTATTTAGAAAGTACTTAAAAAAACAACTTATTGGGTCTTCCAAGCTATGTATGGGATATATTTCCCATTTTAGTGTAAAGTGAGAAAAAAGTCTGTAAAAGTGAACGCACGCAGATGTGCACGCTTGCAGCCCACCACTGGAGGAGTAGGAGGAGGAGGGGACTGGGCGGGTCCCAACGTGAGGATGACCAAGACATACGGCTTCCAATGCGCCGATGGCAACAGATAAGTAAAAAGTGAGCTCCTCGGACGCACGACAACACACCAACTGAAGTGGAAAGCGGCTCCTGTTCTGCTTCTCATCCCGCTCCGGACGCCGCGTACAGCAGGGCGCTCCGGCCCCACACCGCCGCTGGACCCCGAGCGAAAGACACACAGAGAAGGAGAAAGGAGAAGAGGACAGTCCGCCTTCGCCTCGTGTTTCCAAAGTGATTTTTTTTCCCTTTTCTTTTTTCCTCGATGACGATTTACTGACCGACTTGTAGCGTTTAGAGGTGGAAATAAATTGGGGTTTGTTTGTTTTTTTGGTTCGCTATCCCGAAGATTAAATCTAACTCATGACGGCAGAAGTCCAGCAGCCCCCAGCGCAGACTCCTGCCCAGAGCAGCCCGATGTCTGCTCCGGAGAAGCCGCACGGACAGACGGTGGTGATGGAAACCGCTTCCTCCACAACCAAAACCAAGAAGACGAACGCGGGGATCCGGCGGCCAGAGAAGCCCCCTTACTCCTACATCGCTCTGATCGTCATGGCCATCCAGAGCTCGCCCACCAAGCGCCTGACGCTCAGCGAAATCTACCAGTTTCTGCAGAGCCGCTTCCCGTTTTTCCGAGGCTCGTATCAGGGATGGAAGAACTCCGTGCGTCACAACTTGTCCCTGAACGAGTGCTTCATCAAACTGCCCAAAGGCCTCGGCCGCCCGGGGAAGGGCCACTACTGGACTATCGACCCGGCCAGCGAGTTTATGTTCGAGGAGGGCTCCTTCAGAAGGAGACCCAGGGGCTTCAGGCGCAAGTGCCAGGCGCTGAAGCCCATGTACAGCATGATGAACGGCCTGGGATTCAACCACATCCCCGAGTCCTACAACTTCCAGGGGAGCAGCGGGGGTCTATCCTGCCCGCCCAACAGCTTGTCTCTGGACAGTGGGATTGGGATGATGAACGGACATCTGGCAGGTAACATGGACGGGATGGGCCTGTCCGGCCACTCCATGTCGCACTTGTCGACCAACGGTGGACATTCCTACATGGGAAGTTGTACGGGATCCACTGGGAGCGATTACCCCCACCACGACAACTCCGCCTCCCCTCTGCTGACCAGCGGGGGAGTCATGGAGCCTCACCCGGTCTACTCGAGCTCGGCCTCGGCGTGGGCTCCGACCCCCACGGCTTCACTGAACAACGGGGCTTCTTACATTAAGCAGCAGCCGCTGTCTCCCTGTAATCCCGGGGCGAACCCGCTGCAGCCCAGCTTGCCCACACACTCGCTAGACCAGTCATACCTGCACCAGAACGGCCACAGCACGGACTTACAAGGTAGGCTCAGACACCCCCCCCCCCCCGTCGCTCTTATCTCCCACTGTGAATAATGTTTCTCAAGCTGATCTTCGAAAGAAAAACCAGGAGAACTTCATCTTAAATAATGTTGCGCCAACAAACAGTGAAACAAAAAAATTTACAATTGGAAAATTGAAGAATTCAACAAAATTTTCTGAGGAAGTTGTTGTGGTCTTGCGCCAAAAGTGGGCCTGATGGAAATATTGGCCCTGAAGCACATGCCTTTGGATTGCGCTGCATTTGCTCAGCAGGCAATAACTCTGTCTTATCTTTACTGTTCAAAACGCAGGGATTGAAATTAGGCCCATTAGAGAAAATGATCCAATTCTAAGTAACCGCGGGTTTCTCCCACGGAAATTCAGTTCCGCCGCCGTTTTCGCTCTCAGTTAAATGTTTTCTAGAACCCGAAATAAAATCCAGACACCAAGGCTCGCGAACTCGCACGGTTTGAGTTTCTGGAAGTGGCGTGGAGAGGGGGAAAAAAGAGACGCACGAGAGGGCAGGGAGAGTCTGCCGGGACAGTTTAGAGTCATGCCAATCTCTGGGTAAGAAAAACAAGCGCGGTCAGGTCCAGCCTGCCTGGCCCCGAGGCTCCGGGTCCTCCGGGACTGGCGTGCAAGAGGGCCACTGTCAATTAGCCCTGCAAGCCCGCCTCCCCTTTGACAATCTTAATAGTGCCTTCCAAATGGACTGCAGGCCCGATAAGAGAGCGTTCCTCTGGCTCAGTAAAAAAAAAAAAAGAAGTTTTAAATTCTACAAAGAAAATTTAAAAATTCATCATTAACTTTCCCCCCATTTATCTTAATCGCTTTTTTGACTCAATGTTATAAAAAACAATGTAGTTGCCGACTTATTATTATTATTATCATTAGTTTTATTATTATTATTGTTGTTATTATTGTTATCATTATTATTATTATTATTATTATTATAGTCAAAGAGCGAGAAATACACGTCGTAGCCAACACATTTTAACTATGCTGTGATACAATTTGACTTGTAAACTGTGCTGTGCAAAAAAGTTTTACATTAAAATGTTGGACATTTTTGGAGAAATTGTTGTTAAAATCGCTGTTCTTTTTAGTTGCTTTTCTCCAATTACCTGTGGGGTTAAAAAAAAAAAAACAACCCAAAAAACTCAGCTGACATATTTACAATGAAGTCTACATAGTTTGTTCATTTTGCACCTGGTTCGTGACACTCGCAGCGATTTTTGACCTTGGCTCTGCTTCGCCTGTGCGCAGGTATCCCTCGGTACCACTCCCAGTCTCCCAGCATGTGTGACCGAAAGGAGTTCGTCTTTTCCTTCAACGCCATGACGTCCTCGGCCATGCACTCGCCGAGCAGCGGCTCGTACTACCACCACCAGCAGGTCTCCTACCAGGACATCAAGCCCTGCGTGATGTGAGGCCCTTCGCGGACAAACCTGCCGACCACCGGGGACGGCGTCACGGAACTTGAGGCCACGCGGAGGGAGCGGACAGTTAACGATTACAACCGAGAGAAGAAGAGAAGAGAAAACTACCACTGAGAGACGCGAAAGGCCTGCAGAGGCCCTGGAGAAGGCGCGATGCGTCAAGTAGAGCGGACTACTTTTCTGTACTGTTTCACGCAGCGACAAAGACACGGAGAGAGACCGACAACAAAGCAACCACATAATAATAATAGTGATAATAATATATGATAATGAGAAAAAAACAAACATTTTTCATACCATCATCATCATCGACCAGCAGGGTAAAAATGGAGGGCGCATGAACCCCTGCTGCTGTTTGGTACTTAGTCCTGCAGAGCGGATGACTACCACTTCACACTTATGCTCTTGTTTATTCATCTATAGGTTATTGTAAAAAAATAAATAAATAAAAAAAAAAAGAAAAGAAAAGAAAAAAGAAAGAAAAAAAATATATGCACACTTCAATTTTCTCCGTCTAAAGTTTTTACCTTCTTTTTGTTTGACAAATTAGACCGAGGTTCTGTTTTTGGACTTGCATTCTACCAACATTGCAATTTGATATGAACTCTTGAGGATATCGCATATCTGTATATGCTGTATCTCCATATACTGTATAATGTGTAAAAACGATGACGGCACTTTTTTTGAATAGCCTATAAGCGCAACTTTTTATTTATTCTCTAGGCCTCTATTTTAATTTCAGGCGAATTGGCCAAGGAGTAACGTGCTTTATTGGCAATATTTGTCAAAACGCTTATTATTTGTTTTTAAATGAGAATCGAGGATATATTGTAAGCACTGTTCTGTCGTCTTGTGTCAGATCGGCCCTATATGTAGACCTTGTACTTTCAGCACTGTCTGTATACTTCTATATTGGTAGGTAAATTAGCAGGGGGTCCATCAACGAGGGCTACTGTTTTGACAAAGCATTTGTAAGAAATAAACTATATCTGCCGGGCCGAGAGGCCCGTGAATCCACGACACCATGTACCTTTCCCCATTTCATCACTCACTCCTACTTTGTTTTCCCCGCTAATTTTGTGTTGGAACACTGCGGTCCCGAAATGCCATTAAATTCAAAAGAAAACGCAGACGGTGAGACAGTGATCATTGTTACACAAGCAAACCCACCTGAGCGAGGTCCGACGAGGGGTTCTTAAATAATCGAACGTCGTTCCTTCTGCAAATGCATGGCGTTTTACGAGGCTGAACATGGAGAAACTGGACTTATAAGCGTTCATTTTGTGTATGCGCTTTGCAGTTTTGAAATGTAGCTTATGGTGTTGAAAGTAAATCGCTGCACGCACTTTGTGCAGGGAGTGCGCAGCAATTAGGTGCGGAACTAATCACTCGCATTTAGTTACAGAGCGAAAAAGCCGCAAAGTTTTATTGTTCCGGTTGTTGTGCTATTTTCTTTCCCCCCCGGAAGAGTTTTGTTAAAAGACGTCGTTTAATAACCCGGAACAAATTTTTAAAAAGTAGTGCCACCGAAATAGATTCATTTTCAATGGAAGAAGTTCCAGGTCGTCTCTTAACACATGTAAAACCAACTAGAAGTGAGCTCTTAATTTACTTAAATCACAAGCCAAAAGGAGAGAAAAAATCGGTCATGTTATCAATAACATGAGAAAAGCTCAGATTATTATGTGAAACACTTTTTTTTCTTTTTTAATCATCCTGTTTCAGCTTCAGCTGTCATGTAAGCTGCATGAAGGATGCCGTGACACACAGGCATCTATGAACTGTTCAGTGAAGTTCTGAATCTCTCATGACTTGTGCAAAACATTTCGCTGTCCTAAACTGTCACGAAGAGACTGTAACTATTGCCTTAGTGGTTTTTTCTTCTCAAACTGAGGCTCTGTGGTTTCAAACTGCTGCATTTCATTCAGTCGTCTGACCCACCATAAGTAGAAGAGGGTTATCCTTGACGTTTTTTGTTTTTTATTTTATATTCAGAGAGGAGTATTTGGTGTGGAAAACAACAGGTGCTCCACAGGCAAAACATGGCAGCCGCCGTCTCTTCTGCGGGCACCCGCACAGTTCCCTCACGTTCCTCTGATGCTCCCATCTCACACCAGTCCGATATGTGCTTCGGGACGACATGTTGATTTCACTTTAAGGTCCTTGTGGTGATTATTAGCGCGAGGCTCTGAACCTTTATCCAAAAACAATAGATGCTCGCTGGGTTTTGATACTTGCCATCCCGCAGCATGACCACCACGTGAACCCCAGTGAAACGAGCATGCCATCGAGCACAGGGGGCAGTCGGCGCAACAGCAGTGGAACAGCACATTAACACACCGATGACATTTGCCGAGGTTCAGCGCTGTGCAGGGGCTGAGCGAGAGACATGGAGCTCCACAGCTGTTCCCTGACCAGGCCTGGATGACAGCTCCATAAAAAGCCAGGGGGCCTGCACTGTGTAGAAAGACAAACCATGTGCATGTGACTCGAACGCCGGGACGACTTCGGGGAAAAGAGGACGCGTCTGTGGAAACATGCGCTGACATGGGACTTATCAGGTAATGTCTGTGCAGGAACACAGAGAGGCGTAAACAAAACATTAGAGGTACAAGGTGGCAGCTCGCTCGGCATCCAAGTGCGAGTCGCTGGGTTGCATGAATCTAATGCTATTTTTATTCCACTCAAATCAATCTAGTTCTAAGAACTAAACAGGTTTTTGGCCCACCTTTCAAAACATCTTGCATCTGTAATCTTTACAAATGAAAAGTTTGGTGTTTGCTCAAATCGAGCGAAATAAATCATAAAATTCTAGTTTTGTATCAGATTATTATCTGGTTACAAAAACTCTGTGGTGTGGAAAAAAAGAGAAAAGTCATCATCCCTCAAAATTTATTAAAGTCAGACATTTGTTTGTTAAAAAGACTCCAACCTAACAGATACAGTGAAACCTTTTGGTGGCCAACTGTAACATACCACCATCGTTTTGAGGCTTTTTACATCAGCGTAACCAATGAACACATGACTAAAGCTGCCACTATCCAATGCAGAAAACAACTGTATCTTGAAAAAAAACTACAAAAGCTCTAACACTTGTTTTTTTATCGTAAAAAACCCATAAATGTACAGATCTATTGTCTGTATCAATGTCCAGATTTCAATGTAATACACCAACATAAAACCTTGTTTTTTTAAGAGAACCTCAATTCTGGATTATGTACAAGACGTGTGCGAGTGAGTGAATGGAATTATGACTAAACTTTGGCGATTCAGATCCACAAATCACATTTGTGCAGACGGCATTAAGAGTGGCATAAACACGGCTCGTCCTGCATGTGCACACGTCACTAAATTTGGTTGAAAAATGCACATGTTCAAGATTTATGTCAATTTATGCAAAATGAGTCATGCCAGTTTGTTCATGTTGTCAGTGAAACAAGAAAAGACGGTGCAATGCATTTTCCAAAATAACTTGAACCACAGAAAACGTCTGTAACCCGTGAACGCACCTCGAAATGTTAAACCAGAACTGCTTCAAACTCACTCCAGCACCTCATGCTTCAAACATCAGAAAGGTTGGGTGATCGGTGTGACTGACCGGCCACAGGGGGGCGCCATCTGCAACCAGGACCTACCAGTCATTCTTTGGCTCAAAGTCTTGGGTATTTTTCCAATAGTTACTCGCATGTTGACCAGCGCCGTCGTGTCTTTTTCGAGAAGGTGAAACTCTGATTTTCGCAGTGAAAAATGGACGCAGTTTGCTCTTGCGGTAATCTGTAAACGAATAATCTCCATCTGTGTTCAAATTTGGAGACTTATGCTTCGGAAATTTGCGGAAAAAGCACCGTGAAGGACGATAAGGTCATTAGGTCACACAGACCAGGAGGTGTGTGTTCACAAAAATTAAGGCACATGTGTAAAGTATTGTGATAAAAACAACTCTGTGGAAATAACTCACTCTTTTTTACCTTTTCCCAACCGAGTACTTATACTGTTGGTTCACAAGACGAAGGTCCGTCTTAAAAAAAAAACAAAAAACACAAAGAAACTTAAACTTATAAATAGAAGCTTATCTGATCAGAAGGCATTTAGGACTATGCTAACAATACTTAACGGCCTGCATATTAAACACTGATCTTACTGCTCAGTCTTTTCAGCGGGGTCACTCTTTGAATCCGGGGTTGCCGTCTTAGACTTTGGGGCTGCCGGTGGTCTCGGCCTCCTGTTGGGAGGCCCAGGCTTCTTGGCCCCCCGCTGGCTCTTGGCCAGCTCAGCCTGCAGACTCTGATCATTCAGGCAAAGCCCCTGCAGGGCCTCCAGGGCGTGATCCGCAGCCTGGGGGTCAGCGTAGTCCAGGAAGGCCCTGCGCTGAGCGCCATGCCAGGTGAGCCTCAGTGGGACCACCTCCCTCTCCCTGAGGGCGGTTTTTAGCTCGCTGACGCGCAGCCCGGCAGGGATTCCTCCCAGGTAGACGGTGGTGACAGTCGCGGGGAGCTTACGCTGAGGCGCTGCGTCGCCTCCGCCCTCCTGCGGACCCTGCTCCCTCGCGTTCCCTCGACTTTTTCCCTTCGCCGTCTTTCTGACTTCTCCCTCGTCGCCTCCCCGACTGTCTCCCCTGCTTTCCTTCCTCACCCGGGCCGGGCGCTGTCTGGCTTTCTGCTCTGAATCGGCTCTTTTCTCCTGCCTCGGCTCCTGTCTGGGGTCCCCCCCGGCATCCTGCTGTGTGTTTTGCCTTGGCCTCCGTCTGGCTTGTCTTTTCGGTTGACTGCCCTGCGCATTGGGCTCGGCTGCTGCGACGGGAGCGGCGCCCAGTGTCACGTCCTTCCCGGCCTGCTCCTCCAGAGCTCGCAGCTTTTGCAGGATGGGAATCCTTTCCAGCTTTTCTGGGTCCAGCTGAAGACATAAAGTGAACTCAGTGAGGCTGAAAGGCAACAAGGTGTCGCACACGAGGTAAAACACCGCAGGGACAACTTGATTTGACACAACTTGCCTGTGGATGACTATAATAAATCAAGAAGAAGTTGACAAATTATTTTGTATTATTCCACGCGGCTCAGAGCAAAACGGGTGACGACTGCATTTACAGCAGCAGGATATTTCACTTCCCCGGCAGTTAAAAATAAACGCTGCTTTCTTGATTTGTTGGTTCTTCAAGTGACTTGGCAGCCTTTGATGCCGAGCAGGCCTGTAAAGGATATACGGGCCTATTGTTTTTACACTGGCCTGTTTGACCCGTCGTTCCCCTGTAGAGCCAAGGTGGCTGGGCAGAGGAGCCTTTGATGATCAGACGCGGCCTTCCTGTCCGTGAGGTCACTGGGTCCTGTTTACTCATATGTGCGTCTTAAGGAACTGTGAGGTTGCACACAAACTGGCCATATGATAAGAATAATGTGCCTACTATGGAGGGTGACATCAGTCTGCCCGCGTCAGTAAATCAGCAGCACTTGAATATGTGAATTAAATATCTACAGAAGAGGAGGCGTGATGCTTATGTCGTACTTCTCGTGGAGGTGTTGGTGATGTGACGTGTGCAAGCAGTCAACACACATACTTTTGTGAGTAGTTCTGTCTAAAAACACATTCAGAGTGTTAAAGGAGTTAAAATGTGGGACTGAAATATATTGTGGGGACTTTAAAGTTAAATTCAGATCAGCAGGACGAACTGGTGCGTTTCACTTTTGTGTTGTAGTTTCGTCTACAGGCCACTAGAGGGTAGTGTCAGCACGTGAACGCGCGATTGTGGTTCAGGAAATTTTGTGTGCCTAAATTTGATTTAATTGAAAGCTTTTGAAACGTTTTAAACAGTGAATTGTCAGAAAATGCTTATTTACAATACAAGATTACTTTCAAATTCAACCATTTATATAAAGATTTGACGTCAAGAAAATAGGTTCCGTTTTTCTTCTGAAAACTCAAACACATTTCAGCATTCAGTCCAAAAAAGAGAAAAGTTTGGATGTTTTTTATGAAGAAAAAATGCTAAGAAAATTTTTGGTGAATGAAATTTGGAGGGTCACGTTTACGAGACCCTGGGAAAGATGAGTTTATGGGTCATTTTCAGGTCCTTTCACAGCACATGTTTACATTAACGTCAGGTTCAGGTGTCACCCATCACATTAAATATGTGTCCGTCCTATTCAACTGTCCCAGTAAATCATAGTGCCGTGACATAGACGCATCAATGCACAATGGCAGGAAGCTGCATGAAAAGCTGCTAAATGGAATTCAGCCATGAATCAGTTTACTATTTACACCTGTATACAGCTAACATGACATGCCAACATATTTAATGTCAATAATTAACATTAAATCTAATGTTTATTAAATCATTTCAAATTAAAAATTCAATATTATCTGAAGAGTTACATTTCCCTCCTTTATTCTCTTTTATTTACTTGGAGTCGTCAACCTTTTCGTCCAAACAAGCTTTGCATTATCTACTGTAACAAACGTTAAATTTGGTCAATTTGATTTCGTCATAAACAAACATTTAAGCCCCCCCCCTTGCCTTAAGAGGTTAAAGTAGGAAAAGTTAATCAGCAGTTTGGAGCTCTCTGAGTGCTTCCAGTTTATAAAGGATAATTGTTACATTTCTTAGAGAGTGAGCTGCATCCAGGAAATGTTGCTGTTTGGAAGCAAATCATGTATACTGCAGTTCACATTTTAACCCCTACAAGGCGCCAGCACCCTTTTAAAACAACCTTCCTGTTGGGGAAAATCTCACACATTCTCAGCAGCAAAACACAAAGTGAGGGGAAGTTGTTTATATTTACCTTAATCCAGATGATTCCCTGCGGCTTCGGCACCTCACAGTTTGTCTTAATAACTCTAGTCGGCGTGAGGATGTAGTCGACAGTCAGGTCATGACTTCCCATGAGGTCCTCTGAAATGTCCACCACCTCAAAGCACAAACACCAACACTAGTGATGATCTTTCTTTAGGAATCCCGACTGTTCACTCTGACCACATCAAGTCCAAACATCAAATCAACTGAGTCTAAACGTTGTTGGCAGAACAAACATTCTATCCAAAAAAGCGGGACACCAACCTGACAGTCATGGACGATAGTGACAACCACCGTGGTCTCGTTCACGGCGCCCATGGAGGCCATCATGCCGTACTCCATGTCTGCAAAGCCCTCTCCTTTACCAATACGGAAGCCTGGAAGAGGAGAAAGACCCCAATTTTCTCAAGTTTCACATTAAGTGGAAAACAATATCAACAGGTGTCTTTTCTTGACTGCTGATGTACGTGGATCAGATGGAAACAAAATGCTGAAGTCCAAACTGCGCCAATAAAAAAATTGACACTGAAACTAATTTCAATAGCAAAGTTTAACTAAAAACTTTAGAGTGTAGAATATTCATCATATCCTATAAAACGGAGACAAATGGATCTAATTTTTGGACATCAAAGTTAATTAAGCTCTGATGGAAGTTCATTCAGCAGGTCGATTTGCCTTCACAGCTCTTTTTTTAATCAGTTCTCCTCACAATCTGTATCAGCCTTCACCTTCATTTGAGCTGTACAGTGTGGTGGGGTCCCCCGGCTGATACGTGGAGCCCCCCAAACCCAAGACTCTTCTTTGCACTTTCCCCTATCAGCTGCAATAAATGTTATTTTCTAACATCTTGTCTTTCTCAATTGAAGTACCAAGACCAAATACATGTCAGCTGACCTTTCTCCGACACAGCCACAGAGCCCACCACCACCAGGTCTATCTTCACGTTTGAATCCAGGCCAACAGGGACGCTGAAGTCTTTCACACCCTGAAGGAGGTAAAAGACAGTGGAAGGTCACGACAGTTGTTAGGGATTCAGAAGGAAACTTCGGCGTTTGGATGCTGGTAAAAATGCTCATGCAGTATGAGTCCATTTAAACCTGAGTGGTAGCACACACGCGCAGCTCCTCCTTACTGGCCCCCTGAGGGGGAGTGATCCTGTTGAAAAGTCCAGTGCGGAGACGAGGAGTCGGGACCAGCAAAGTTTTCCGTGCCTGCAGAGATTTTAATGACAATATGCAACCAAAGAAAAAGTCAATAATCAATAGAACTTTAGTGGTAAAAATATATATCGAACAGACTCATGTGGGGCAGGTTTCTCTGAATCTAAAACTGAAAAGCAAAATCTTTGAAAACAATCAAAAATGATTCATTTCAGCTCCTCGTTTCACACGGAAAACAGAACTTTTGATGCTTCTGTCCGTCATGCAGTGCTACCTGAAGCACTGTCAGCCGGGCACCTTCAAGAGGTTTATCCGGGTCCACCTTCACCTCAGCTGTCTGAGTGAACGCCTGCAGCTCCGACACCTTGGCGCAGGCCCCGAAAGCCCCCTACAGGTGGGAAGGGAGGGCATTTGTTGATACACAGATTCTTAAGGTCGACTTACTTCGAGAGTGACAAAGCGTGCCTGCTGCTGGGGTCTGTCTGGGTTTACTTTGACTGTCTGGCTGCCCTTGAACTCCGGCAGGTCGGCAAGTCTGTTGCATGCTTGACTTGCACCCTGGCCAGTAAGCACACAAGAAAAGAAACACATGGATGCACAGGACGGCCATTAATCATTCGAATCGAAAACACGAGTCCAAAGCTCCCGAGAAAACCCGATTCCCACGAGTCACAGATGGAGCACCAGACTCACCTACGTGCTGTTATTGAATTTGTTTTTGTTGCCAAATTCCTTCACTTGCACATGTTTGAACACGGTTTATGCTGCCAGTCAAAGTGAACTCACTGTTTACGCCGCTAAACTGCCTAATAAATTATTTTGTTGTCCTTAATCTGGACCTCAGCTTGGTTACATCACACCCAGCTTGAATAAACAGCATCATTAAACCCTCCCCCAAGTCAGATAGCAGCCCCATCATTAAAGACAGGAGTCACGTCCAGGATAAATAGAAATGATTCACGTTAAAGGCCTAAATATCCACTTTGGGTCGTGACTTAAAAACCGAGGAATTTGACACTCGTGGCTAAATTTAGAGCCGGGCAAGATCCAGACGTCGACTGTCAGTCGTCAGTGTAAGCATGCAGAGCCTGGCTCATTGAAAGAGCAGGATTCCAAGGGGAAAAAATCTGACACTTTGCAAGATATTATGTCATCTGAAAATGATCAAACTTTGTTCTGTAGAGAAAAAAAACCTTGGATGGCAAACGAATTTATCCTCTCCACACTTCAAAAAAAAAAAGTACCAGAAGACAGAACGGGACATGTTTGATCTTTATAATTCTTTATAATTCTGTGGTGGGTTTTTTTTGTATTGTAAAGAAATAACATGTTGTGATTTACGAAGAACCCCTCCTAACAAAGCTCAATCTGCAGCTCTCACAGTTTACATGAACTCAACAAAATAAAACAGGGTGATTGTGAACCTCCGCAGGAGCATTAAAAGACATCTCCAGCTAATTTTGGTTGGTTGGAGGAGACAATTTAAAGCAAGAACATAAGTGATTTGTGAGCGCTGCAGTAAAAACAATGACTTAACTTCCTGTCAGGCAAAGGCTAATACAGAGGGCTACAGCATCAGTCATAGTGGTAGTAGCAGTAGTATTAGAGCTGAGCAGAATGCAAAACAGGGCAAGATGATGTGAGACAAGCACAATTGTGATCAAAAGGTCGCCGGTTCAACTCCCCACCCAAAAGAGACCGAAGTGGGAAAGCACATTAGTTTGCTACTGCTTGTCCCGATTCTGATCCCCACCACGGTGGGCCCTGAAGTGTGGGTCATAAAACCCCTGAGACCACTCAGGCAGCTCACTGCTCCCCGAAGGCCTGCAAGGAGTTGGGATGATTTGAATGCGGAGAGACAATCTATTCATCAATGAATTCAAAAGGACACAGAAGCAAATTCACAAAGACTCAATATAGAATCTCAGTGGGCTACCATTTACAACCCATTGATTTTAATGTGGTTTGGGGCCATCCTGAACGAGGGGGCATTAAGACCGCGTCGGTCCTCTCGCCTGCTGGTTCAACCTGCCTTGAAATTGGGGATCCTGTTGTGGACAGGCCTCGGAAAGTTGGCCAGGTTCTTCTCCTCGATGTAGTCCCACACTTTCTGACGGATGTCCCATTTCGTCGCTCCTGGGGAGAAAACACGACGTCCGGTCCGTTCGTTTATGTCAAGTCGAACCAAACGGGCGTACGACGACTTTGTCACGCCAACAACGTCGTTTCGTTTCAATGAACAAACGTCGTAAAGGTTTCACGTACCTGGGTTGATTTTAATGACGGGCTCCATGTTTTTATCCGAGCAATGAACGGCGTTTCTGCTACAACACTCCGCAAATGTTCACCCAGTGGAGTCGCACACGTGAGCACCGTAACATAATACTGAAGGAACAGCTGCTTGTCAATGTTTTTGCATCGCTACAGTGGCTCGCTGGGACAATCCTGACAAAACGCAAAGACCCTCCAGGCCTCCGTAGCACAACAGTGGTCGCTTTCTGTATTTACAGCTTTGACAAATGACTTTGTAAAGGGCTTTTTGGATGACTTACGTTATCTTTATTTGACCGACCCATCATTATGTTAGTTTGTTTGCGTTTGTGTTATTAGCGAAGAGAACATAACACTGATTTAGGTCATATAAAGAGTAACAGGACTCGCCAAAAGTAACTCGTCTCGCCACTAGAGGGCGAACTTAACCAACATTTTCACTGAGGGTGTAAGAATCATAATTTGGTGTTTGCAAAAAGACACAAGATCCAACCCATGTTTTTATCCATTTAAGTTGAAGGTCTCACTTGCAACATCTCATGCATGTTTGTTTTCTCTCTGAGATGAAGGAACCAGTTTTTCTATTTAACCACGTGCCCTTAAAAAATGTCCACACATTTATGGAGGCCTGTTCATGCACACTGAGACGCTGGATTACTCTCTCGAACGCACAGTCCCACTCTGACACAGTTTCGCCTCTCTGCTGGTCCATGACCCTGCCTGACACCCCCTCTCTCCCTCTCTCTGGGCTGGCTGCCAGCTGAGCCCCCCCCCTCTTTCTCCCCCCTGCTCTGGATCTCTCTGTGTTCTGTACCAAGCCGAGCCGGCACAATGCCGCGTTCACCGAGCCAAGTGGCTCTGAAATCCGCCACTAGTGATGCCGTTGCCCCCCCCCGCGCGCGCGAGGCGGTGCAGAGCGGCGGAGCAGGTGGACGCGGAGCGGCGGGACAAAGCGGCATCACCTGTCCGGGAAACACAGCGCTGCGGCGGTCAAAAAACTAGACGGGGAAAATATAGTCAGGGCACAGTTTGGGTCCACCCACCCCACCCTGACCCCCCCTTCGTCTACTCTCTCTCTCCCTCTCTCTCTCTCTCTCTCTCTCTCTCTCTCTCAACACATACACAGTCCCAGTGCCTCTCCCTTCTTTACTCCCCATTTGTGTCTCTCACTCTCCGATGCTGGTGTGGTGAACAGCAGCTCTCTCTCGGCTTAGCTGCATGGAGGCACAGGGAGGGGCAGGGAGCCCAGGTAAGAGCCATTTTCTCTCCTCTCTCTTTCTCGTGTCACAGCTCCGAGCACAGCTGTTGTAGAGTGTCTTTTTTTTTTGGTTTATATTTTCAAATCACTCCTGTGAATGTGAGCTTCCTTCCACCTCTTCACATGATGCTCCTGACTTGGGGTTCGCTCGGTGTTTGACCCGCATTGTCTTGTTTGTCCCAACTCCCATTCAATCCATGTGTCCGATTTGTAACACTGCGAGACAGCCGCACTTCTGTGGTCATCTTTTTTTTGGGGGGGGGGGTGCGCTCTGTTTCAGGGGGTGGACTGGACTGTTTTGCTGCTCCGTGGTCAGTCACTGTAGGTATCGTTTTATTGTGTTGCGCACTAGAGGTCAATCATGCGCAGGCTGAGTGGGTGAAACCCAATTTACATAAGAATAAAGTGGACGTAAATGTCCTTTGTGTGAAGGCCGTCCAGTGAAGCCGGTGCAGTTTGGCAGCGCTAAGCAAGGCTTCAGTGTCACTTTTACACAGTCTCCTTGTGAAAACAGACTGTGTTGGCAAAAAATAGAAAAAAATCCTGCTTCTAATCACATATTTATGTTTAAGAAGGACGGATTCCATCACATCGGGATAAAAGATGTTTTTTTTTTAAGCTTTAAGAGAAGCAGAAATGTATTTGTGAAGGTTGAACAGGGCAGTGTGTGAGGCAAGCTGCACTGCCTGCCTCTGAATGTATGCAGTGCATTCATCCACTGTGAATCGTTGCATTCAGACTGTATTGTCCTATATTGGTTCAACCGGTGGCTCCTCAGCCGCTGTGGCTCCTAATTTTAGTATCTCTACAGTCCTCCTGTTTTCTCCTGCAGCAGTACTGACATATTTTACATATCTGGCTCAGCAGTCTCTCAAATGATAATGCTGGTGGCCAGTGCGACCTGCACACAGCCAGTTGGCACATCAATTATTTATTATGAATATATTTGACCAGTGTGGCTATAGGTACTGGTGACATATCACAGAAAAATGTCATTGTGGCTTCCAGACAGTAGTTTCATCAAGCATAGTGACTGTTGTCTCTCTGCTGTAAGAGACTGTGGAGAGATGAAACAAAACATCTGATGATGATGAAGTTCTGAAGTTTAGCAGTTCTCGTGTTGGTTTTATGATCATCCCATGCAGAGTGGTTGTGTGCCCTCCACATGTAAGCTGCTAAATAAAGCAAAGCACAAATAAATATGAGGAAAGCATCAGACATGGTGACCTTGTGAGGAGGCTGTTAGGGGAGCATGTTAGCGTCTTGAGCCTGTCCCGAAACACTGATCTATCAGATCGAGATGCTGATTTTGACTCAACTTCAGGCACTTCCACGCCACGTCACTCCTCGTTCCCCTCTGCCGGTCTCTACATCTCCCTCCATCTGCCTCCCTGTCTGGGGTTGAACCGCTTCGCAGACAGTCGCAGCTGACGGCTCGGTACGAGGTCACACGCGTTCTGAAGAGGCCACGTGTACGAAGGCTCGCTGTCTCCTACCAGCTGTACCTTTTTATATTCTCATTATTTACCCGGGCCTCATCGCAGCTCGCTCAGCAGGTGGCGGCGAGATCAGGCCATCTGTGTAAACTTGTCCTCTTCTGCTCACGGATAACTTTGTGACTTTCTTGGAAGTCTTTCTGGCCCGTCCTCAGCTCACATCGCGGTCGGGAGGGAACTAAAACACTGGCCGAGGTTATACAGGAGACGCACGCGAAAACAGGCAGCAGGAAGAAGTCTGGATCCATGAGTTTGTTCCTTGCGAGTGTTGGAAGTCTAAAACAAGAGTTCTTTTCATCTTAACCTTTTTGTAATAAGCCGTAATTGATTAAAGTATTGAAAATAGTGTTTGTTTTCATATGCACTGTAACCCAAAATGACTAATGTTGCAGAGGAGAGTGGAAATCATGAGAATTGGTTGCAGGCTGTGATGGAAATTGGAAATCATAGCTGCTGGTGAATGGTCTAAATATTGAACAAACATTTCATTATAACAGCAGAGGCTTTGGGTCGGTGTGGCTCCTCACTGGGGAAATCAATCAATAACCGGCAATGAGCTCTGTGCTTCTCGGGGTGCAACCAGAATCCATTACGCTCAGCCGCTGCCTCGGCAGCGATACAGCGCTCATCTGAGAGGAGAGACTCAACAGTCTGGAGACATACTGCAACTATCAATGCAGCAGCCATCTGGTGAGGCCCACCGAGAAGCTGTGCACTCCCACACTGTGCTGCATCAACATGGCATGATGTCATGAAAGTCCCGCGAAACGTTTCACACCCGACTTCTCGTCTCTTCTCTGAACGTTTTCTCCTCCAGAACGGAGCGTCGCGGCGTAGCAGAGGCTTCAGCCGAGGAAGCCTCAGTGACCTTCCCAAAGAAAGCAGGCATAACTAATGGATGGCCAAGTCGCGCTCGGCCTCCTCACGCACTGCAGTGAGGCTTTCAGCAGAAGTGGGAAGAGTGGCCGACTGAGCATTTTTACTGGAGTACAACTACTGTTTCCCTGCCTGAATTGTACTGCAGTACCAGTTAAAGTACCAGTATGAAAAGATAGGTATTGTCTTAAAAAAGCCAAATACAACAACGATGTACTCGTTACTTTTAAACCTCATTTACTTGCATTTCAAAATACAAATAGGCAGATTAGTTCACCTGTCATCTAACTTCCAAGCACAATTAACAAACATACAAGAAAGTTTGTGAAACTAACACTTTGAACTACTTGAAACTACTGTATCCCTGCCTGAATTGTACTGCAGTACCAGTTAAAGTACCAGCATGTAAAGATATGTATTGTCTTAAAAAAGCCAAATACAACAACAATGTACTCGTTACTTTTAAGCCTTATTTACTTGCATTTCAAAATACAAACACACAAGAAAGTATGTGAAATTAACACTGAACGTATAATGATATAAAGCTGAAATGAATTGTTTTACAAGAACAGATAAACCGTTAGTTAAGATGATTACACGATACAAATTGTACATGAGCATTATTAAAGTGGTTTTATGCTTCGGTGAACAATTAGCACTCATCGGGTTAAATTTCATTCATGCTCCTGAATGAGGAGAGATGCGATCGATGAGCTCGTTTTGTTTTCCAACAGTTCATTCACGCAGCGTGTGAGTGTTTTGAGAATAAGTGTGAGGTGTTTTTCAGCACTGAAGGCTGTTGGCAAGCATTTCAAGGGCGTCTTTTAAAAATAGGAATCCAAAAAAATGTCAAACGAAGTAGCTACCTTCAAGGTTTGCACCCAAAACCTGCCAAACAGTCGATACTCAAACAAACGTGTGTTCACACAGAAAGTCGAGCTTCCTCCCGCATCCAGACTTGGGTTAAGTTAATTAGTGACTGAAACCATTTAGGTGTGTGTGTGTGTGTGTGTGTGTGTGTGTGTGTGTGTGTGTGTGTGTGTGTGTGTGTGTGTGTGTGTGT
>JASSRZ010000001.1:12773003-12786426 GCA_032164315.1 Malacoctenus gilli
TATCTGACTGTTTTGTTGACATTCCCTTTAGCGCAGCTCCTTCTAATGGATGCATAAAGTAACCCCAGCCTCTACTGGAGCGTCTATCCTATGCGCCTTATAATGCCGTGCGCCTTATATATTAACAAAGTTTTAAAATACACCATTTATTGAAGGTGCGCCTTATCGTGCGGAAAATACGGTACTCAGACTTCAGGAGGAAATTGGCCTGTTGCTGCTTTTGCAAAACTGAGCAATTAAAAGGAGGCAAAGACCAACACTAATCACAATAAACAAGGACCAGAAGATAGATGCAGTCAACATGATTCGAATTGACAGCCCTAATTTTAATGTCAACAAGCCAAACCTAAACAAAAAACAGCCGTTTTGCACTCACTCAGTGAAACAGGTGCACGACACTCAGCACAGCGATAGTCCTGTCTGTCCAGTCCGATTTCGGGACAGATGCTGAGCTCGTATTCCGACTGGTGGCTGACCTTTGACCTCACACAAGGCTTTGTGATCAGGTTCATACATTTGCTATGGCAACGGTAGTAACATCCTGGAATGACAAGAAAAAAAACAACAGAACTTTCAAGCAGTTTGATGATCATGACTGTGTCTCATCGGCACCTTGAAGCAAAGCTGTGTGGAAGTGAAGCAGCGAGGGAACAACTGAGGAAGTGAGAGTGCACGTGGCTCCTTAATTAATCATCATAATGCAAGGTTGTGCTTTATGGACTGAGAGCTCACAAAAGAAACAAGGAAGTCTCAACTTATACCGTTTGAAACATGATTTTCTTTTTCTGTGAAGGATAAAATAATTTGAGACTGATAAAACTTGGTCATAACCTGTGCAAGTGTACCAGGTCTGGATCAGACCCCAGATGATCGTGCTGCACTTGTCACAGGTCTGCTTCACACTTTTACTCTTCTCTTTGGAGAAACGATGCTCCAGTAGGATCCTCAAGTTCGGCTCGTCCTCCTCGGGGTCCTTTCAAAGGAACAGGCACAAGACAAAGTTGACATGCAACTGAAAAATCCAAGAATTTAAGTTTAACTTGCTTATATTCAATCCCCATTAGCAGCGTCTGCATGCGTGATATCGTGAAAAGCCAGAATGAGACAAACAAAGCAGGCAGTCTTTCATTTGGACCATATGATTGCTCAAGAAAGCATTTCTATTTTCTAAACAAAACCTGACTGTTTGACTGCATCAGATGACAATACAGCTGCTTCAAGTGACCAACACGATATATAACGAGAACGTAAGCAACACTGTGTCTCATTTATCTCAGAGAGGGCATCAACTAAGGGGCAAGAGTGCAATTATTGAGGCTGAGGACTGAATTTGAAACCTGACGTTAACAGATGCATTACCTTATTACATCGATACCTTCTCTAATACTGCTTGTTCTGCAGAGTGTCACTTCTCCTGGCAGATTATAAATATTTATTAAGCTTTGTTCTTAAAACTACCACACGAATATACACAGCTATGAGTTTGTCCACCTCCACCACCAGTCCTCAATCCAAACCTTCAGCTCTTGCAGCTTGAGACGCAGGTGGATGAGTTTCACCACTGTGTCCTTCTGCCTCTCTGAGTGTTCGGGCAACTCCAAGATCAGTTTCTTGCATTCCTCTATGGCCAGTTTCAGCTGTTCAATGTCTGACGCCACAAAAGAGCCCTGGAACAGGAAGTGAAGACAGATCAGGACACAGAGAAAGTAGCACAACATAAAAGCACCAAAGCACTTGTCTATAAACATATATATGACTTGGCATGATGAGTACGTTTCGTACCACAGGCCTTGAGAAGTGATCCTCAGCTAAACCCAGGTCCATGGTCCGGTCCAAACTTTGGGTTCTGGTCCCACAGAACAGCTCCGGCCTCGTTTCTGAACAGAAAGACAAATGGCATCAAGCCCTCTCCTTCTTCTTCTGCTTCTTGGAACCGCGTAAAACGGTGCTCTGGGCGAGCCGCGCAGTCAGTCACGCGTGCTAATTTCTTACACATGACCGTGGTCACTGGAGGCACTGCCCCACACCCAAGTCAGACTGCAGGAGGACTCCCAGGTAAGTGTGATATCAGACCTGGTAATGTGTAACAAAGCCAGCTGGCAAGTCGTACTCCCGCTGTGTAATTAAGGCTGCCGCTCACAGGGTTGAATGACCTCTGACGTGCTGAGCACCGGGCGACTTTCACCTCTACATGAGCGCCACCACTCAGTTTCACAACACAGCATATGCATCATGATCACTGCAACCATACGGAGCACTTCTGCTACCATCCACTACTTTTGTACAATCATCATTTCTTTGGTAGAGGTAGACTGTGCACATACAGGCTACAGTTTTGGCAACTTGTTTGCAGTTAAACAAGTTAAAGAAAAAAAAATTTGACAACCACGTATGTTTGCAAAATGTCACAGTTTAACTTGTCCAACAGACAAACGTCTGCATTTGCTTATCTGTCAGGATATGAATCATTATGAAGAGTTTGAGTTGCACTGCTGTCCTTTTAGCCGTATGCTCATGCAGGCAAATCACTGACAAAAGCATCTTTATCATAAACTGAGGGTTGATGTTTCGGAGTGAGAATAAAAAAGGATCTGATAAAGATTTAAAATAACACGATATATGGATAATATGTATTTGTACTGATACAATAAATCACCTGCAACAGGCTGGCTTTAGAAAAAGCCATAATGAACATTGACAGAACAGAGACAGTACAACTTTTTTTAAAACTGTATTTTTAAAGCTTTAGTGAGGTGACTTAGAATGTAAAGTTAATGTTGCACCTTTAACATCATCATCGTAGGTAAACATACCACAAAGTGCAAAAGAAGGTTAAAAACTGCAACACACAGCATCCAAAACAGTGCAAATAAGACTGTCTTTTAAATTAAGCGTCGGCTGATCTCAACTTACATCCTAAAATCACATGAATCTAAAAAATAAACACAATTTTACAAAGATTAAGAAGTCTTCACCTGAATCGTTTCTATATCAACACAAGAACCATTTCAGCAGATTTCAAACCACAAGCTGAATTTTATAAAAACAAAGGTGCAAAAAAGAGAGATAGTTGGTGTTACCTGCAAATACTTCAGGACAAAACATGATGATTCCAGTTTCTTGTTGACAATGAGAGACAATAAAGCAGACAGATAATAGAGTGTTCCTAACTGAACCGTCATTCAGGCTGTTCAATTAAAATTAAACAAAAGAAAAATTGCTCTAAAATCCTGAGATAAGGAGGTGTGTCTGAAGTTGCTTATGCCGACACTTTTCATTTCCTCTGGTTGAGCGACTCAGTTTCCTACTTCCTTTTTCAGGAACTTTGTGTCACAGTCCAGGGAACTCTTTCTGCGTGCATGGAGTTTTTCTTATACATCTAACGTGATCAACTAAAGTTAAAAATAAAATAAAAAATCAATCGGGTGTTAAGAGAGGGTTAAAACTGAACGCGGCCAAAGAGCTTAACTGTATGGACACGTTGCAGGAGCGGTATCACATCTGCAGTTTACTGTAAGTGACTTTCAGAAAAAGCAGAAACATTGACCGCAGGCGGCAAACAAACTCACTCTGTTTACAGAGTCAGGAATCAAACCTGAAGTCATCAGATTACCGATAAATTCACCATCTAACAAAAGACACAACATTCCGCTGCTCTCTTGCCACTTTGTCCTGCAATCAAAGTGCAACATTACACCAAAAAACACCAGACCCTACTCCTGAAATCACTTATTCACGTCCACGCTATGTCTCACAGCAACCTAAACGAGGGCTGTCATTCGATACGTGGGAGGTTTGTGTGATGCCAGCAGGGTGATGATGGAGGCTGTCCTCACCATGCTGTGGCGGCGTCTTGCCTCCTTGAGGTCCATTTTCTTCCTCTCCGCGGTCGAAGGGATTGAGGCGGGTTTGGCGAAAGAGTGCAAGTTTCTCATCATACTCCATTTCATTGGCTACATCTGAAGGAGACAAAGCAAGTTACAGCCACACTGAGTGACGGTGCAATTATCTGAGTACAAATACGAAGGCCAAAAGAAATATCAGCAGCACATACCCAACAGAAACTTGTTGGGTAAATTGTGTGCTAGATGTCAGCTTATCTTACTGTCCACCCGAATCATATCTCAGTTCGAGTGCACTGTGTTATTCAGGACAGACTATCTTCATCCAAAGACTCAGAAGTTAGATTAAATAAAGGAATTGTTCATTTCAAAGCGAGGAGAGTCACAGACAGCATGTTGGTTGCACTGCAGTGCCTTGTTTCACTGTTTGTTGAACAGGGTGGAAAATATATATTTGTGCATCTGGAATGGAGCATCATACCTGAATCTTGAAGATCAACAAACAAACAAACGTTCCCAATAAAAAGGACAATGCTCGCTGTGATTTCAAACTTGTACATTAGGGGTTTTGAGGGTCTGCCTTATGAAAACAAGCAGAAAACGCTTTGAAAAGCGCATTCAATCAGATTTTACTCCAATCTTTCCTGGGTGGTAACCTACCGTCTCTAACAAGCCCACACCAACATGATGTAAGACGGACTGTAACTTGAAACCCAAGACTATAAAAATACACTGATGGCTCAGGTTATCAGACTTCATAAAGCTGCTCAGAAACACTGAGAAAAGATTCAGAGGTGGGGTTTTTATTAAATAAAAAAAAGCTTATTGTTTTTCGTGGATCTGCAAAATTATCTTTTTTTTTACTGTTACTAATGCTCAGGGTGATTCAAGCAACATCATGTCATGAGGCTCATGTAACAGTCAGCCACTGGCCTCAAAACATCCCTATCATTGAAGATATCAGCAAGATGTGGTCAGCAATACAAAAGCCACTAAATGACTGATACATTCCCACAAACAACGGTAAAGTTTACAGTGCTGAAAACACGGTGTGTTTTGAAGATGCTCCAAAACTGAAAACAGCACAAAAGACATTTAACCCTGTAATAAATGAGCTTTACTCCAACTGACAACAGCAACACGGACCGAGGGAGATAATCGGTAAACAATAGTCTCTATCGCGATAACAGCGTTGCATTATTCATGGGTGTATCATTCAGATCGGTGGATGATGAGGGGTCACTCGAGGAAACACTGCATTGACGGAACAGCCCGGCGGACGTGCAACCTCACCTCAGCGGCCACAGCCAATCAGGGCTGCTGCTGACGGTGCTGCTCGACAAGCGGTAACCTTGATTACATCCCGCATCTCAGCGCTAAACATCCACACAGGGCGAAGCACGGACGACAAAATAACCCACGAATAAACTCAAAAGCAGACGGGTGTTGATGCCCAGATGTCAACAAGCAGCTAGGGGCTAGCTAGCTGAAAAACACAGCTTTCAAAACAAGCCCGACGCCCCGTTTCTTTGATGCTAATGAGGCCAATTGAGCGCAGCTTACCCCGGTTTTGGCCGCACCTGATTAGGAAGCGAGCAGCGGCGAGGTGAGTGCGGTGGTCGCCACCTGAGGAGAAAATGGGAAGCTCCTGCAGTCTTGTTTTGTCTCTGTCATCAGCAACATCACACAGAGGAGAAGCGTGAGAACAACGTTAGGAGAAAACACAGCTTCCGGTGGATGTTTTCAAAACAAGAGCCATTCCAACGGTCCTGAAGTAGGAATACTATTCAAGAGAAGGATGTGAAGCGGGAGGAAGTATTATAGAATAAATAGTGTACAAAGAAACATGTTACGTTTCTTGTTTAACCGTGAATTTGGAAGTTACATTCAAACAGTTCACAAGAAGGCTATCTCCATGCTTTTACTTTGAAAACATACTTGTGTGATTCTCGGTCGCCTGCTTTTCCAGAGGAAACCCTCTGTGTGCTTCCCTCCCTGATCAAACACTGCCAGCGCTTCAATCCCTCTGCCTGCTGGTCCTCCCCAGTTCAACAGGTGTTTATGATCCGATTCAGCTCTCGAGAAGTCATTTTTTTTCAGATGAATGAACGAGATGATTTCGTGAAGTTTGTTTGTTTCACACGGGAAATAGCTCTTTCGAATCGTCTCGTTCTTGTTCGATGCTTAGTTTTATCAAGATTTTAGCTCACTTGATTTTTTTTTCAGGATAAGGAAGTATTAGTTTGAACTCTAGCGAAGTCTATCTGATGTTTGTAAGTGAAAATATGTTTCAATGAGAAGACTGTAAACCAAAAGTGCCAAATGAACAGCTTTAAAATAGATTAAAATGTCTTTATTTTGCTTTTATCCCATGTTTTCTCTACACCATGCCCTTCACTGTCAATAAACAGTGAAACAGTTCAATGAAAGACTGAAAACAATTTATGATTGCAGCAATTCTTTTATGCATAATAAATAAAAAATCAGATATAACTTGAAGAGCAGCAGGTTTCTCTTCTCGGAACAATTATTTCTTCCACTTATATTCAGTGATTTTTTAATAACTGTCAATATTTTGCAAAAAACCACCATGTGACTGTACATAAGTTGAAGCAGAAAGTGTTTAGGTCAGGTGAGGTTGACTCTGAGAGTGTGCAACAATTAATATAGATATACACACAAACTACTCCGCAAAATGCATAAAGGATTGGTTTGTTGTACAAGAATTCATCTTTTGAAAGAAAAAATAAAACCCTCTAAACCACAGTGGAAGTCAACCCTTGACACTGCATACGTGGTGACAAAAATGTCTCTGCTGAGGGGAGAGATGCTGTGTGAAGGGTACTTTCTTCTCTTTTATAAAGAGCTCTTCTGTTTAATGTTGTTCTGATATTTAAAGATTCATTTGGGAAAGGCATGTGACCCACTTCAGAAAGCACAGAGGGCTTACTTTGTATCACTTTTATAATTGTATGCAGCAACAATTTGATGGGGCAAATGTTGTGTCTGAATTGCATTCAAATCCTAAAGGATCGTCTTCCTCAAATATCATTTCCAACCTTGCAGTTGTAAGCAAAGGTGCAACTGCACCAAACTCTTGCTTTAAAGACAGTAAACATGCTTCTTTGTGCACATGTCCAAGCACATGTTTGTACCTGCTTTGCAGGTTCAAATTAAGCAAAAATATGAATGGTGGGAACATCCAGTGAGAAACTCCAGAAACGATGAAAGAGCAGCACTCGAGGTGAGCGAGTCACACACATGGAGTCAGACTTTATTGGTGAACATGACATAATAAATAAGAGAATGATGACCAACTATAAAAGAATACAGTCTTTCATTTGAGAGCTGATAACAATTCACAGTTGTGCACTAAAATAAAATGAAAAAAATATCGATTGCAACACTGGGCTTTATTCATGATATCCTCTGCACAGTTCTTTGCCTATTTGTTTCAGCTTTCAGGATTTTGTATGCTTGACTCCATCACTTTTATTTTAGTTTTTGGATATTCGTGTTAAAATATACTTCAAAAAAGTCCTTTTTCAAAAACATATCATGTTCGCGTCCCCTGCCTGAGGGGCAGTGCCTCCGTGTCTGGTCATATGGAAATCTGTGGGTCATTTCATGAGTGTGTTTGTTGTCTGGGCGGCAGCTGGAAAGACGTTTCTCCACGGTGAACAGAGACGTGTTGTGTGGCTAAAAAAAGGAAGAAGTCACAACACAAATCCAAACTGTAAACATGCTGTTCCCTCTAATTACATAGTCACACTTTTGTCTTCCTTCAGGGGCATCAGTTATACAGTCTAGTGGCGTGTCCAAGTCTGCCTTATTATTCATTTCAAATTTTATTTATGGCATTGAGAATTTTTTTATAAGGACTACGATAAGATTGTTGTCAAGAGCTTCAAAATGGACACTGAGGTTGAAAAGTGTCCTCAACTGAACTTGTACTGAACAAAATAAAGTGACATTTACTGCAAATCACCCTGAGATAACACTGTTGTTTGCCCTTTGTCACTTTAAAAGAATATTGATCTTGTTTAAAGTAATGTAATACTGTCAGGGGCCAAGTACATAATTGAAGGCAATGTTATTGGGAATGAACTGGTTGCCTATGAGCTGTGTGCCAGTTCGCAAAACATATTACCTCAATTCTGTTTTGTTAGCTTTGAATGTCAATTTCCAGCTTCACAGTTCAAATGAAGGCTGTAATTTATAGCTTTTTACTTTTTCAAGACACTCTTTAGATTCGTTGTGGTTGGTAGGAATGCACCATGTCGCTTTTTCTCTGCATAAACAACCCGTAATTCCTTCGGGGTCAAATTTGACTTAAAGTTCAGATTTAATCTTTCATCAGTAATTTAGATGAATAAATATTGTCAGCATGCGTTTTATTGTTGTCACTCTCTCTCGGTCCTGGAGGTTAGGCTGAGGTTACGCTAAGGGCTGATCAGTGATGGTGAATTAGAAAATAATGCAGATGATCAGCGGATCACAGCAGCGGATGTATTATCAGCGAAAATAGCAAGATTGCACCAAGTCAGTTCAAAAAGAAAACAATAGTTTTCAAAAACTTCAAAAACTATTTTAAAACATTTGATGTGTTTGATTTCTTGAAAAGCCAAACGCTGCGTGAGCTCCTCGACAATGCTCACACTCAGCCCAGTAATGAATGAAATGACATCAGTCCATCAGGACCTTTGATTTCCTCCCTGTGGACCAGATGATTTATATTTGCTCTGCTGGGAATCCCCCCCTCTCCCAAAGTGAGTGAACTTGATCATGAGTTTAAAATCATGTTGTATTGTAAATCAATGGACCTACTGTCTGTTCACAGCAAACTTTAGACTGCCTCTTTTTTGTTTTTTTCAATATGAGGTGGACCAAAAAAAGCTTGTCAGGAATACTTCCAATTTAGGTTTAAGTTTAGAGTTTGATTCAAACGACAGTTGAAAACTGTGTGAACGTGCGATTTTCTTTCTTTCTTTCTTTCTTTCTTTCTTTCTTTCTTTCTTTCTTTCTTTCTTTCTTTCTTTCTCCCTATTGCTTGTGCATCATTTCTTAAAAAGCATCTTAGATTCATTTTACATTTCTAATCAAAAAGCAATTCTTGACTCTTAATGATCTGCACATGAGTGCACTTTGCATTAAGTGTTAGGCATCCTGATAACTCAAACTCCATCAAAAGCATTTACATCAGTGTGTACAAAAACCTGAAAAATATATCAAGAAGCATCATCCTGAAGGCTTTCAGTACTAATGTCGATGTCACACACAAGTTTTTGTTTTGTTGGCTCTTTATTGAAAACACAAAGACACCAGGTAAACAGTGTCACAGATTACATGAACACCCGATTCATCCTAAACATTACCGACTCATTTCACTCATTTTCAAGTTCACATGCAGCAGTGTTGATACCCACAGCAGTCATAATATGTGTGAAGTCAAGTTTATCTGGAGCAATATCATTGGCTCTCTTTACCTTTAAATTTCATTTAAAGGTAACCTTTAAAGAGGTTGTTTACATTATTTACAAAACAGATACCAGTGAACTCTTTGTGTTGTATTTACATTTTTGTGTTACAAATCACTCCTCATGAAGACCGGATATATATATATAGTAAAAGTATAACTATAAACCAAATAGAATATGCTACTAAATAGAAAAGAAACAAGGAACTATCAATAGAAAAATACACTGAGAGTCTAAATACATCGATATTAAGGTAATTTCTCAGCAGCAAACACAAAGTCTTTCTTCAAGTGCTACAGTGGATGGGCAACAATTCTAAAAACTTTATACATTGCCACCTAATCATATTTTCTTTATCTATTTGTAGCTTGATCGTGGTGCCAGTGAGTGAACCTGTAATGTTCTGCAACAATATAGGTTTGCGACTTCATTTCATGACGAATTGGTCTGATTAATACCTTCAAGCATGACAACATTGGAGTTCAAGCAAGACTTTAGAACTAAGTTAGTCTGAAGACATTAAAACTGTTTCTTAAAGTTGATTTTATTCCGTTGAAATCGTGTCCCGGCGCTTCTAGCTGTTCTTCAAGGCACCGGGAGCGCACGAAGCTCCAGCTGTGGATGAAACCGGTTTAACAGCAGCGACGAGAGAACATGATACGGATCACGTCAGTTTCCTCTGTAGTCGGACGCGTCGGAGAGGAATTTGGACGCGTTTCACCAAACCCTCTGATGCCTTTCTAATTTTAGCAACCCTCGCAGACGTCTGAAGTTGATGCTTCTTTATTTCACAATTGTTGCTTTTGTGGTGGCAGAAGCACCCCGGGCCTACAACCGAAGGAGGTCGTTCATGTGATTTTTCTTTTTGCCTAATCATTTTTCCTGCCTCTCCACCCCCCACCCCTGCAGCGGTTGCATTAGTCGAAATAATTAACCGGTGGTCCCATAAACAGCCTGCAACAACATCCCCCCACTGAAATCACATGCTGGGGCTTGTTCAGCGCTCCCTTCATTCAAGTCTTTTTTACTCATTTTGAACAGCATTTCTGTGTGGATCCGTTCATCATTGAACCAGATAAATCCTGTTGAAGTGCATTTGTTGGGAAAAAA
Source organism: Malacoctenus gilli (assembly GCA_032164315.1). Lineage (NCBI taxonomy): Eukaryota > Metazoa > Chordata > Actinopteri > Blenniiformes > Labrisomidae > Malacoctenus > Malacoctenus gilli. The sequence goes on from JASSRZ010000001.1 coordinate 12,783,433, forward strand.
AAGAAGTGTCAAATTCTTCTTCTTTTAGCTGCTGCTTATTCTGAAAACAACACAGTGAAGTTGGTAGAATATCTCCGGGGAGGAAAATGATTTTTCACGACCCGGACCTAAATATCATGACATCAACTTTGTCACAACAATTTGCATTAGGTCAGTATTTTCCGGGTCTTCGGGCTTGAAGGGTGAAAGCTTGTGTGTCACGCGTTGAGAGGTCGTTACAATTAAACCTCTAATTAAATCACATGTCAACATCAAACCTGATGAACGCGTTAAAAAAAGTTAGTAGCTTTTCATTGGCATTTTGTATGTCCTTTTTTAATATATATAATAACATACACATGCACAAAAACAGTGAAAGTAACATAAGAAAGACAGTGAAACTTCAGTACTCGATCATTTTTAGAGTCTCCGGTTGTTCCGGTTCGCCGATGCGTAAAAGCAACTTTTGCCTTTCGGACACGGTTCAGTCACAGCTCGTTGCAGCTTCTGGCACAAGTGTTGGATACCAGGACGTCTATACGCCCGAATTATTTCCATTCCACCTCTGAATGCGCGCCGCTGTCACACGCCGAGGCAACAGGAACACAGGATGAGCTCCTGCAGGGTTTTACGCAGCTCGTGGCTTCGGTACGCGTAAATGAGCGGGTCGATGAGCGAGTTACAGATGATGAGGATGAGGAAAAGGTTAAAGTTTCGGAAGAAGCAGTTGCAGAAGGGGCTGGTGGGGCAGGCGAGGATCAGGATGAGGTGGAGGAAGAAGGGGCCCCAGCACAGGATGAAGACCCCCAGCAGGATGGTGAGAGTGATCGCCCCCTTCATGCTCGTGGACTGGCGGCGGTTCTTGTGGAAAGCGACGATGCGCCGGGAGTGCACGTGCGCCAGGACGAACATGTGCAGGTAGAGCACGGCGTTGAACACCAGCGTGATGCAGAAGAAGGTGACCAGGCACACGATGACGGCGTTGTCGGTGTGGTAGACGATGAAGAGGATGCTGGAGGTGATGCTGGCCAGCCACACCACGACGATGATGGCGATGGCGCGCTGCGTGGTCATGATGCTGTGGTAGCGCAGCGCGTAAAAGATGGTGACGTAGCGGTCCGCCGCGATGGTGCACAGGAAGGAGAGCGAGGAGACCACCGAGCTGCAGATCATCACGTCGATGACGTTGTCCAGGTGGCGCAGCATGCCCGGGTGCAGGTCCAAGAGGCCGTGGTCGCTGAGGAGCATGAACATGGTCTCCACCACGTTGCTGACGCTGACCAGCATGTCGGACACGGCCAGGCAGCAGATGAAGTAGTACATTGGCGAGTGCAGGTTGCGGTTCCTCATGATGGCCAGGATCACCAGGATGTTCTCCACCAGGCTGATCAGCCCCAGCGCCAAGAAAAGCTCCTGGGGGACGTGGATCTGAACGCAGCCCAGCACGTTTTGCTCTCCGACGGTGGAGTTGGTCTCGTTCTCATCCAAGAAGTCGCTCAGCGGGCCGAACTCCATGTGGAGTAAGGAGGGGTAATGCAGGGACCCGTTGGTCAGCTCCATGTCCGATTTCTGGGTGGGGAAAAAAAATGTTGTAGGATGACCGACTTTCGGTGACTTTGGAGGAAGCTTCGGAAACAGCTGCAACCGAATGGGCGAACTGATGCAACTCCGTCGAGGAGCGACTTTACGCGCTGACTTCTTGTCCGCAAATATCCACAGAGTCCCTGAGATCTCGATCAAGTGCAACAGCTGTTGGTCTCAGACACGAACGAGGTAATTCTCGCTTGCAGCAGAAGTCAGTTTGGCGCGGTGGAGCGGTTCCGAGAGCAGCGGGCGCACAGGTCCAAAGAAAACGTGCGTCTCGTCGCTGTGATCCTTTTCTTGCCAGCAAAAGACGCTCATATCCTTACAGTTGCCTTCTCCATCCAGCCGCAGCGGACCGCTCATGGTTTTTTACGCTCACTGGGCTCCGACGCGTCCGCCCGCCAAACCGTCGTGCATCCTTCAGGGTCGCTCTGACCGAGGTGGACACAGAGGACACAGTGTCTCCGACGTCTCTCGGGGCTTTGAGAGTGTTATTCTTGAAGACGTCCCAAAGTGATGCTGAATGAGCTCCGTCGACTCCTCCTCCTCCTCCTCCTCCTCACACAAACGTCAGCGGGGGCGGAGAGGGTCTGACAGTGCCGATGGTGTCCCTGTCCTCCTTTCATGTCCTCTCTCTTCCTCCATGTCGCCAGGATGGATTAATTTTGTCAAACGTCTTTTCTCATCTCTCAGAAAAAAATCCTCTGAATAAACAGCTAGAATCTCAGCGTGTTTTGAGGCGTCTCCGTTTGCTCACTGAGCCAAAAAGTAAAAGTCTCTCAGTCATTTGTTCAAGCTGGAGCCTGAATCGTAACTCTGAACAGGAATTACCCAAAACATAACCAACTCAAAAGCATTTACACAAAGATAGGATATTGACAAGTTTTTTTTTTCCACAATTAATTTACCAAATCCATGATTATATTTTGGGGTTTAATTATGGCAATGCAGCACTGGTTGTTGTGACATTATTTATGTTTTATTGTCTCAGTGACATCACATTGAGGAGCTTTGGTTATTTGGATAATGTGCAGTTCCACACTGCAGGTTAGGATGCTTCAGGTTTATTAAGGGGGGGGGGGGCATGCCAAAGGCAAGGCCTCCCTTCTTGCTATTGTGTTGATTTAGCGGCTGGATTAGGTGAGGTGTGCTCGCGAGTTTCGTGCATATAAGTCATGGCGTTCCCGACTGAACTGCGTGAACGCGGGCGTTTTTTTTCCCCATAGGAATGAATGGGCAGGCTGGAAAACTCGGCACAAACACAGGCCACTTTGAGCCTTAATAACTCAGCCTCACGACCTCGCAGAAACACCGTTCGAGGATCGGGACGGTCACAAAAGATGCAACTCTTACACATTGAAGCATTGAAGCCACGAGTCCTGATGTCGCACGGTTTGGCCACAATGGTTGTTGAAGTTTAGGTGAAAATCC
>JASSRZ010000001.1:12786526-12799978 GCA_032164315.1 Malacoctenus gilli
ACTGTAGCGTCTATTCTATGCGCCTTATAATGCGGTGCGCCTTATATATGAACAAAGTTTTAAAATACGGCATTCATCGAAGGGTGCACCTTATAATCCGGTGCACCTCATAATATGGTAAATACGGTACATAAGTGACAATAAAACCAAGTTACATCATCCTGATAGCAGTATAGTGTGTGTCTGTGTGTGTGCGCTACCATCTGGATGAAATCTGAGGTTTTTATGTTATATAATGACACACTGCCTTTACAATTACACTGATTTTTACCATCTTGTGTCACCACCGAAATAAATCATTATGCCACACAAATCATCTTTAACAAATAAATTATTGTACATGAGCTTACATTCCCACTACCTGCCGGTCTGAATGTGCACTTTCAGGAAGAGAGAAAAGCATGAACTTTTCCGAGAAAAAAAAAAAAACTCTCATAAAATCCAGGAATATAAACTATGTAGATTATCAAATAAGTGGACACTCTTGCCTGAAATATGTTTGATTGTTCTTCACCTTAAACATAACGCTGCATATTCTGGTGATCTTCAGCAAACACAAAACATGGTGAAAGAACTGCATCCTGACTGGCTCAAATCAAAGTTCCTTTAACAAATGACTTGTTCTGTGTTTGTTACTTCATTCAGGAAAGAAAGATTCTTTTTGTCTCGCTACTGGACCATGTGATCATACGTGATGTTTTTTAATGCGATTTCTTATGAAGGGACTAAACACACAAATGAGACAAGCGGCGCCTGAAACTCCACCTCGCCTCCGTCTGCAGGAATAGAAATGCTGTACGGAGATAACATGAACTGAGTAAATATGTTAGTCATACAAAGAGCTGCGATGCATGATGGCGTTCCTCAAGTTAAAGCTTTGGGAGGGGTCGGTGTGCAGAAACCTTTGAGGTTTTCAGGTCAATGTTAAAAGGATTTAAAGTGTGGTGCGTTTGTGTACCTCAGGATGAGCTTGCAGTACTCCAAGGCCGTCCGTGGGCATCCTCGCTTCTCTAGGAACATCATGTGCTTATAGAGAGCCAGATAAAACGCTCTGGAAACATGGATGATTAAATCACTGAATTGCTAAGACAATTTGATTCAATTTGGGTCGAAAACATTACTCGACTGTCCAACCGATGCTTCATAAAAGCAAAGAGACTCGAAGCGACAGGACCAACCTGTTTTCTGGCCTCAGATAATCCAGTCTGCTTGTGCCCGACGTCAGGCTGAATAACGGGTGAAACGCACACTCGAAGCTGTACATGGCTCTCTCTGTGGACGGAGGAGGACGACTTTTAATTCATATCACAAATATATCTCATCACAAGTGTTCATGTTGCCGTTGATCAGCAGACCGGCTGTGCATCGTAAAAAACACCAGCAATGAAACCTCTGTTGGGCTTTATTTCATAAAAAAGCTAAGCTGATAACTGGCTTTCCTCCCTTTGTGATGGGAGTTCTCAACTCTTTTTAGATGATACATCGAAATTTCTTCACTTGCAATTTGATTGGAAATAGAAAAATATAATCACGCAGACATGAAGCTCCATTTTTTTCGAGTCGACAAAAAAAAGAAAGCGTTTATGTTGGTCATGATTTTAGCTTGTATGATCGAGACAAGGGAAAAAAAAAAGAAGTCCTACATTGTCTGGACAGCTTCAGAATTACTGCACGAAATCAACAAGTGTTGCAAAGAAACACAATCATCGATGAGCAACAAGATGACGTTGCTTGTCCTGTGACTGGATGTACTTGCTCTGTACGATGACATACAGTTTAATATAAAGAGGCCAAGATGACTGAAATGCAGACCTCATGTTGTCACTTCTTTGACCTTAAAGTGTGTAAAATATGTCCGAGAAAAAGGACGGAATTTAGGAAAAACTTAATCAAAGACGTGATCAGTCGTTGTAACTGAATGCAGTTTGTGTCTGGACTTCTGAGGGATAATAAAAACAGACAAGCACTTAAAAAGCCGTCCGACTGTATGATTTCATCTCGGTGCCAAAATCTGTTGTGTATAAAACGAGAAAAATGAAACAAGTGTATGAGGTCAGTCGAAAGAACAGTGTTTTACCGGATGATTACTTGTGAGGAAGGAAGTTTGATTTATCCAACAATCACGTGAACACATGATCAAACATTATGACTCAAACTGCCTAATTCGTCAGGTGCTACAGGAGTGTGTGTTCATGTGAAGACGACCCCTGGATGCTCTGACAGCACCCTGACTCTGTGTTTAGATCTCAGCAGCGTGCTGAGCACAGTATGCAACCCTCACCGATGAGGTCCCGGGCCATTTCCTGGTCCTCCTGTATGCGGCAGACATCTGAGAGCTGCAGCAGGGAGTCGATGTGGTAGGGATTCAGCTGGAGCAGAGCCTGCACGGGAAACCACAGAGATTGCGTTCTCACAACGGGAAATCAGCAATGTGGACTGACTGGAATCAGAGGTTCCTGAAACAGCCAGATATCATTTGTTTTTTGTGATCATGCTTTAATAGTGACTCTGCTGCATCCTCAGAAACTGGTTACTAGAATGAAAAGCACATTATGACACAATGAAGTCGGACTATTAAAACTTTATGAAGGCTATTTTGGTGGCATTTTGAGTTGAACTCACACTGTAAATAGAAAGAGTAAATGTTCGGAGTTTTTGTCTAAATCAAATCAATTTAAGTCTATTTTTCTGTCTGCAGCCATTGTAAGAATTGCACCAAACATCTTGTTGGCAAAACTTGTGGCCACAATCGACCTGTAAATGTTCTGCAGTAGAAACCATGAATGTGTTTTGTCAGAACAACAAGACGGGAACTTCCTACCACAATGTTGTTGGGGTCCATCGACTCCACTGCATCCAGGAACTTGAACTGTACTTGTTGGTACTCCCGACTGTGCTCAAAGGTGAAGTAATGAATGCCGTCCTTTGTCTCCAGTAGGGTCATGGAGATCCCTGTGGACACACCGAGCAGCGTTGGCAACGGCAACATGACAATACAGACTCCGTTCACACATAAAGAGAGATGCTGTGTGTCTTTCATTTCCTCCACTTTAATGGACTAATAGGAAGAACATAAAAGACATCTTCTACAAATGACCTTAGCGATCAAAACTCTTGTATAACCTTCAAGTCAAAAAGTTGAATAATAATAACAACCAAACATTTCATTTATAAATGTAATTTTCCTTTGTTCTGAGCAACCCAATTATTTCCTGTTGGTAAATGTTTGTTGAAATAAACGAAATGTTTTAAATTTCTGAGCGCATCTATACTGTTAGTCTGAACTTTGGGTCAAATCACACCAGGAGTGTCCTTAGTAACCAGACGAAGACACAAGACATGATTTATTGTTTCAATGATGTTTTGGGATGATTATAAAAACAAATGTTACACATGATGGCATCCTTCACGTTCACAGTGCAAAGTTTTTCAAGCAACAATCTGACAAAAATGTTTTTTCCTTGAAAGTCTGAAAAAAAGGGTCTCATTGACTCATGAAGTGCCTGAAATGTTGGTTTTGTCTTTTGTTAAAGGAGGGTTTGTAACTTCAGTCGTTACCTGAAATAACATTTACCAGCAGGGTTATGTAATGCATCAATGGTGACTTTCAGTGTATTGACAATGGGGCACTCTTTATGGTGACGACACTGATATCACGAGCAGCATTCAGCTTATATTACGTTGCCAAGATCCAAGAATATCGCCCGATAGAGAAACACTTGTGCTTTTTAAATACAACACGGAGAAGAGTCATTGAGTGTTCAGGTTTGGATGAGACTATTATTTTTCAATGAGTCGCAGCTCAATTTCCTAATCTTAAACACATCCCAAAACAAACAATCGTCAACAAGTTAACAGTGTCTTTGTTTAGTCAGTCCAAAATACTTACAAAGATGTAAGTACAAAATGTAAAAATAATCAGTAGCTCATCAACGATAATTTGGGTTTGTGTACCTGGGCGGCTGAAACGAGGCCAGCTGTCCTTTGGATTGGTCATCCAGGTGGTGCGATGGAACTGTCTGTTTCTCTGCCGTGGCCTGACAATGCCAAGAAAAACACATGCACAACACTTTTAAACATAAATCACAAACACATTTTTGAAAACAAACAATCTTGTTTTTATTTCAGTGGATTTTTTTTTTTTAACCTCTGATCTCCGAGGACAGCACGAGCGCCAAAATATCTCTTCAGCTCCGTCTCAGGATTCAAATTCCTACAAATTAGGACAAGAAAAAAAAAGAGAGAGAAATTAAATCTCAGTGAGAAAATAACCGTCTGTACCAGCAGAGAACATTTTCGGGTTGTTTCATGGAGATTTTCAGATTTCAGAAGACTCTCGAGGTACTATCGTTGCAGAATAAGAGAAACTGATAAAATGCGCAAGAAAGGCAAAAGTAGGAAATTACATAAAACAAGCTCCTACTTTGTGACTTTGACAATTCACATCCAAAATTCAGGCTGAATAACTTGTTTTGCTAAAGTTGCATTTTGTCATGACATGCATCAAATGATTGAATATGGTCTGTGTTGAACAAATTTCAGTCAAATGTGGCAGGTATATGTTCTTCAGAGCCACATTTCATTCCCCACAATTCTTTCCACAGTCAAAGCCACCACATCTGACATTGAACTTGATCCGAAAAAGCCCCAAAAACACACTGAGGTCACATTTTGTGGGAACAGTTGTAAAACATATTCCAAGGCTGCAGTTCAATGGTAGTTTACAGCAGTACAGATGGTTGTTTTCTTGTTTGTGTCAAGCACCACCACATGGTCACATTTAAGAATCACAGCACTGAACGGGCTATTTGCATCTCAGACCATGACGCAGAAATACATCATAAACTAAAGCATCTGTTAATTCATCATAAGTAACGCTGTTATTTTAACACTCGATAAGATTATTTTACGTTTCTCAGATGATGTGAAGCTTTGATACTTAGACTGATTATCAAACATAGAACTTCATTGGAGCAGAAGTAATGACAACTGAATAAATACAACTTATAAAATATTTGTACACTGACCAGAAGGTCTGGATGATGAAGGCACGGTTTCCTCACCTGTGCTCCACATGCAGCACCGATCTTCGGTCGAATCCTCCACAGTTGTCATTCTGCAAACTCAGACCGTTGGATTGCTCCAAGTTCTCCAGCAACACGTCGATGTCGTCGTCAGGGGCGGCATCCTGGGTGTTAAAATAAAGACAGATGAGATTCAGTGAGATAACGTACACTGTAGTTTGGGGTTCTTAATGATGACTGGAGGTCAGCATTTGATTGGGGATTTTACAAATAAGACAAGATAATAACTCCTTGTGCTTTTACCTGTTTGTCATCAGAAGTCACTTTTTTCTTCTTCTTCTTTTTCTTTTTGACTTTGTCTCCAGATGAAGACTTGCAGGAAGGGAAAATAAATTAAAATTACCATTCAGGTCAGCCAGTCTAAGTTGAGTTGAAAGTTACCAGAAGAGGATCCATCCGCTCTGGCTTTTTCCTTACCTTGGCAGATGCTTCCTTTTGCTCTTCATCCATTTTTTCCACGTCTTTGTTGTCATGAGTTTCTGTGCCACCGCCGTTTCTGTCTGGTTTATCAGGCTCTTCTTCTGGTGAGTGTTTCTCAGCCTCATTGTCTGCATCACAAATCTAGAAAAGATTTGAAATGTGAGGAAGATGTTAAACAGTCAGAGAAGTTGATGGGAAGCTCCTCTTAGATCAAATAAGAGTATCAAAATCCAAGGAGGAAGTTTTTTTGATTAAAGTAAAAGCTACAAGATAATATTATTGTTTACATTTTGTAAATCAAAGACAAGTGACGGATAGTTTTTTCAAACACTCAATCTGAAACCCTTTAATCTCACTGAAGCTCCTAAGGTCACTGGGCTTGCTGTTACTCACAGGTAATATTATCTCATATGCTGATGTCAATGTCTCACACTAAACACTGGACTCAAAAAATGAAGCTGGACAACATGATTGTCCCGATTTAAAGCAGTCGCTTGCTCATACAAGGCCGGTATTTACTGTCGTGTGACTGTTAAAATATCAGTGTTACAGATGTGATCTTGTAATAAATGCTAAATACGACTAAAGAACATAATAAATGCCTCATTCTCAGCCTTTTAAACATTCTCAAGCTTCAATTTTCAAAGTAAAAGATGATCTAAGACGTGGAGAATCTGGCACCTGTCAATTCATCAGGATGAAGAGTAACAACCTGCGCAACCAGCAGCACAACGTTGCTGTTACTTTGCTACTTTAGCTACAGTGTCAGGCTAATAAAAACAAGCTAGTGTAGCAGAGCTTTTCAAAAATGTTCTTAAAGACTTGCTCGGATTTTATAGCTACCAAATAATATATCAGATGTCTTGTTTGTTAACCTACTGAGTTGTTATAAGAGTGTAATTACATTTGCTGTTAGTTGAGCTAGCCTGTTTTTAGCAGCCAAGGTGTATCAACTGAGAGAGGGAGAGAGAACTGTAAACAGTGGTCAGAAATGAAACCATACTGATGTCACAATTAGGGAAACCGCACGAAAATAGCGGGAGGTATACAGCACCAACTTACCAGCTCGTAAATGTTGCTGAAGTTCTTCTGAGCCTTGTTTTTCTTCGCCTTTCGGCTGCTACCTTTGGACGGGGGACAGACATTAGCCGAGTCCTCCTCACCCTCAGCCTGCTCCTCCGGGCACTCGGCCAAAGTTAGCTCCCCGAAGTCCAGCTCCTCCTGACCCCGCTGCTTCCCTTTGAGCCTCCGCAAAGCCCGCGTGGACATGGTCGATTCGTCGGGGGGTCACATCCACCTCAGTACTTGTGATTTGAACAGTAGTGTTGTCACTTTAGCTGACAGGCTCAGCACAGTGATGAATCTTCATTGGTCTCTCGCTCTTCTTTATTGAAGCATTCAAATGCGCCTAAGTGCGTCGCCGCCCTCTATAGGACAAAGTGAACACTACACCAAGGACTTTCACTTACATTGGGTATTTAAAAAACAAAAGGAACAAGGCCGCTAAAATACGCTGCTGCAATAATGATGACGATAATGACGACGATGATGACGATAATTGTGATTTTTTTCCCCCTTATAACTTCATTTTCTCTCTGAATCACTCAGTGAAAGTCAGTCTCCAGTTCTGACTTTGGCCCACAGTATCTGCTCAGACTGTTTCATTTCAATTCCTACAATACTATCAAGTTCCTCCACAGTGATGTCTGCTGCATTGTGCAGTGATGTATGCTGTATTGTTAGTACTCTCGGCTCACAGTAGGAAGTTATGTAGAGTCCCTGGGTTAGTACCAGTCAACACCTTGCACATATTTTCAGGTTGCAAAGTTACTTCAAACTAATTACAGTATATGAGAAAACATCACCCGACTGTGTGAAAGACATTGTGACACCACAACCTGAAGCACAGTGGTACTGAATCTTATACAGTCCCGAAACAAAATGAGGAAGAACCATTCTTCTGTGGCCTCCACACAAACAGCAGCTCGAACTGCTCAGCTGCGATCAAATGAGATGACAGAAATCGGCACAAACGCAGAACTGGTTTGACAATTTACCAAAAATAAACCATCACGTTTTCCACCAAAAGCAAACAATGGATGGCAACCTGACAAAAATGAAAGAAAAAAACCCCCACTCGGAATGAAAGAGGGAATTTCTCAAGTAGAAAAAAGTTCGCGTTTGTGAAATGAGGGGAAGTTACAAATGACGAACCTGAAAATAGCCCAAAAGAATAGTTGTAAAATACTGAAAATTATGAACTGATGACAGGTCATTCAAAGAATATATGGAATTTATTTACAACATGAAAAAGGCACATACAAAAAAAATAAAAGCCTAAAATAAATTTGTCAATGTAATTCTATAAAACAGTACTTCATAATCAAACGGTATTGTGATCAGTTGGCTCTGAGAAACACACACACGGGTTTGGAACAAGTGCAAGTACATAAATGCATTTCAATGTGTTCTTTTCAAATCTGTGCATAACAGAGATGGCAGCAGAAGTCAAAACATACAGTGGGTGAAAATTCATCGCAGTATTTGTTTTTGTTTAACATGCAATCCATCAGTAAACATTCTCATACCAACAGAATTCCAATTGACATTGTTGTTGCCTCTTAGCAGCTTTTTGTTAAAAACAAAAAAGACATTCGTTTGTTCCATCTTCCTCTCGTTCCTTTTTTATAGGATAAATTTCCTGTATTTTGAGGTAAAGTGTGCACCCAATATGTTCTCTTGGGTTCATAGAATCAGGCTGCAACTGACAGTGACCACGTTACAAGAGAAGGATTACAGAAGGCCGATAACAAAGCTGGTTACTCATCAGCGGTGGTAGAGAATGGGTTGTCGTAGGCTGCTCCCTCCAGGTCGTTCACATTTTTCCTCCGCATCTCTGGAGGAGGTCTTGGTGGGGGGTTCTGAGGGGGGTTCTTGATACTCTGGACAGTCGGGCCCCGCGTGTCCTTCCTGGGGAGAATAGGCTCCCAGTGTTCCCCTCGGACCGCCGCCTGGAAAGCAAAATGACAAATCAGCTCCCGTACAAACAGGTTAATTTCATCTATCCGGAAAACAGCGACAGAATGATTGTTGAAAGTCTCCACAAGCTCCAGCAGAACAGGTAAACACATCGTTGCACTCTGAAGGCGACAAGTAAACAATCGTGACATTTGACTCGGGCAAACTCTTCTCAAAACATTACACAGGCAAAACCTGTTTCTTAAGGGATGTCAAGCAGCTATTGTGCGATTGATGAAATATCTGAAGTGGGCGTGGTTATTGAGCAGGACGATAATGGTGCAGCTGGTTGTACTGAAGTGGATTGCATTGAGAAGCAGCTGATTGGCACATAGAAGAAAGAGTTCTGCACTTGATATTTAGCCCGAGGAATGAAATGTGTCAGTCTGAACAAACTGTTCTTGCCAACAAACCTTTGAATTCTTTTTGTGGAGTATGCAGCACTCAGAACCGAACTGTAAACTCGCCATAGTGGAAGAAATCCATACAACCTTGCTTCTTCTCTCATGCTCAGAGCAGGTGAAGAGTTTAGTCACACCTTAAACTGCTAAAATTTCATAACACCAGGGCAATGTCTCAATAGATGTACCGTTCTTCCTGGTTACCACTTCCTTGTTTCCGTCAGCTTTCTACTTCCTGCTTCAGCTGATGGCGTTATCAAGGCTGACAATATTTAACAGAGCGGGAAACAATGCGGTGGAAAGCGCCCCAACTTACTCCCAGGTAGATGAGGCTGGCAATGGCGAGGCAGACGCATCCCAGCACAGTGGCGAGCATGAAACCTCCAGGTACACAGATCCTGAGTGTGAGAGAAACAAAACAATGAGTGAGCAAACGTAACAAACGGCAGGTGTTTGGTTGGACTAATTGCGAAAGACAGGAATGTGGTTCAGCAAAGGACAGTGGCTGGGACAGACAATGAACTCACGCAGCATGTAAAAATGCCCTGACATAGTAGTTCCTTGTCACTGGTCCAAACGCTTTCACACACACCGTGAAGCAGTGCTGCCCGCTGAAAGGAAACGAGATGCAGGTGTGAGGAAGAAGATAAACAGGGAGTTATCACTGAAGGAGGTCACTGAAGTGGAACCCTCAAGTAGCCAAAAGATTAGAGTTTACAGCATCACTTACGGTCTAGCCACACTCGTGCCCTTTGCCCGCTTGCTTCTGGGATACTCGAGTAGACATACGAACAGGCCAGCGGCACTGAGCATCCGTCAAGGCCGTTTTGGTGTGAGCGAGTTCATGTACACCACTGATGTGGAGCTGTACAAAAGCAACTACGTGGCGACCTTTACCGACAGAATTATTGATAATACGCAAATGTCAAAACATATTTCTACAAAGAATATGTTTGCAGAGGGTTCACACAAACATTGTATTCAATTGACTGAGGAAAACAAAGAGATAACTACAGATAATCAGACTAATGTGGAAAAAAAACAAACAAGAAGAGTGACAAATTAAATTTGTTTGTTTACAACATATCACTGCTTTGGGTGAATTCACACTAAACTTTATAAACTGTTATTTCATTTTTCTTTAAATGCTGTGTGTTATGACTGCAGTGTCGCTTGACGACAGCCTGCAGGGAGTGCTCCTTGATATCCTGGAAAAAGATGTCATTTAAAAAATGTTGACGTTTCCTGGTCTATAAAATGTATCATGGCTTCATGTACGTGTTTTGAGATGGCAAACGAAAGCAGGGATAATTAAGTGTTTAAATAAAGCATATTCCTACAAGATCATTTCCAATCAGAGAACTTCTGCACACTGACTGTGGTTCAGACAGGAATAAAGGATACACGGCGTAGGCAGCAAATTCCCAGCCTCTGAACTGTCCACTGACACCCACGATCCCTCCAGTGAGGAGAACTGAAAGAAGAAAGGAGGAAGGTACAATTACTAAAATAAAATAACGCATCACTTTTTGAAAAAGAAATGAAAATATACAAATAGTTTTAAAAAAGTAAACATTTTGCTGCGAATAAACCCAGACTTTGTTTATCCCGAAACAGCTCAAGTCTTAATAATAACGACGAGAAATGAGGCAATAATCTGACACTTTAAACTTGAACTAAATGTTCATATGAGGAGGTTTTCATACTCACTGAGACCAGCAGCCAGAGCCTGCTCATTGGCCCACATCGCCCACTCGATCTTCCCCATCGCCTTTAAATAAACCAGCTCAAGCAGCCTGCTGAAACTTTCACGATGAGGAGTCGCAGCTTTGCCAGCTTCTACAAGGAAACATACGTATTAACCAGTTTCGCGGTGTGTTTTTTTTTTTTTAAAGCGTGGGCAGGCTGAGGGGGCGGAGCGACAGCTAGCCAACAAGCGCTCGAGACGTCACAGTGGAAAAATGCAGAAGTGCAGAGAGGTGTGGTCACCGTCCCTGTGATCGGACAGGTGGATGACTCCAAGAAAAGGATGGTCCGATTGCTGTTGGAATTCCCCGCATATATTCCTTCGTCTGAACTGGAACTCTTGTCTCACAAGAGGCTCTTTTATGGCCTTTTTTAAACGCGAAGAAATCCTGTTTGCTTTTAACAAGTGGGAAGCATTTTGTTCTATTAAAAAAGAATTAATTTTCAAACAAACAAACAAAACCAAAGTTGTACATTGTGATTAAAACGTGGTGAAAATGAAAACCAACAGAATGCAAAAAAACTGTCTAAAATAGATTTTATTTTTCTTACACAATTAAATTTGTACAGCTGAAGTATGCACTCAATCCACCGAGGTAAAAAACTAAAACTACAAGTTAAGGAGTTGAAGCACCATCCTGATGTAGACAGTTGCATATGCATGAGCCCTGACAGGCCATAAAGCCAAAGCTTTGCTGTGGTAAACTGCATTTATGTGTAAGTGCATCGCTCTACCAGAGTACCATTTATTAAAAGACCTGAGAGCCACAAAAAATACCAGAGATACAGGGTCCGTCTTTGGGTGCAGAGAAGCGAGAACGACGAGGGAACACAAGTAGAAACAATACTGAGAGGGTGTATAAAGGTTTGATTAGTTCAGAAAAAGAAAGAGTTACAAGGGACTAATTGAAATAGGATCTCTGCTGAGTTGGTTTGTATTGCTCGGGGAGTCTGGCCTCCTCCAGGTTTTGGGACATCACACATTTTTCTTGGGCAGTCCGTCGGTTGAGAGCAGATGCTGCGTTGGATCCTCTATCACGCAGGGGCCCGGTCCAGGCTGCAACACAACACACAGTCGACTTTGTGATTTACTCCAGGAAGAAGACGCATGCTGTGAGTATCTGTGTTGACATTTTTTGATGAAGTTCGTTTCAGAGTCTCCTTGTTCCTTCGGAGGAACAATGAACAGTCGGACTGCGGGCTGCCACATTCAGCTGAAGTGATGCAAGACGAGGTTGCACAAAAGGAAATGTAGACAGCCATTAAAGCTCACCTTGTAATCTTCTAACTGACATCTCACATCTTTGTACTATTACACTGTGCTGCTTTCTGACAAGAAATCAAAACGTGACATTTATTTTCTAGACTTTAAAACTATGATTTTCAGATCCATCTTTGCCACACGTTTCACGTGCAACAACAAACTCACACAGGTTGAGAGTTCATCACAGAGCAAACACATTCATAGATACGATCACTAAAACATTAAAGCCCCCAATTTATTTAACCACAAGGCCTGATAAGAAACATATATATAGTGTGAAGGGGAACGTGAACACAGGAGTCTCCTGTTCAATATTTCTGTACCTTAGTACTAATAATGTAGTTTATTCCCTTCGACATGGGCTCCAGCCCAATACTCTTTTTCAGCTCAGCCGACAGAGTCACATGTTTGACTGGCAGACCCTTGATGAAGCTGCAAAGAAAAAAGCAGGAACTGTAATGACACATTTTCAACAAGGCAAAAAAAATCCAGATAAGCCCGAGAGAATTCACATTGAGCCTAATAAGATTGTTTTTAGGAGTCCTTGTTATTTTAATGTGTTGATGACCAGAAGCTTCCAAATGCGAACCAGTCAGACTGGCCTCGGTTCACTCACTCCTCTCCGTTGGACTCTGGGGGGAAGAAATGCTGAACGGCCTCAACAAACTCAGGAACATGCCTCTGTAGCGTGAAGATCACAGCGTTGGGCCCCGCGTCAAAAGAGTACGCCACCTACAGTGACACACAACAGACACTGCCACAGTTAGCTGAAAAGAGGTTCCTGGTTCCCAGCTTTGAAGAGCAGCTCAAAGGTTTCACATCTTCATTTCACCATTTTAGAAATGCAGCTGCATAAATCAGGCAAATTTCAAACAGAACAGAAAGGAAACAGGCCTGATGGCAAAATATGTATCAGTAAAATGTACATGACTATAAACTGAAGAAACCACGAGAGATATATTATCAAATGAAAGTGAGTATATGTTAAAATCACTTCGCTTAAAAACGTCACATGCTCCTCATAAAATAAGAAACAGCACTTTTAAATTTAATCTTTTTACACATTTTTGTTATTATTATTTGCTACAGTGGTGCAACGCATTATAATGTCCTGACAAGTATTGTTTCAAAAACGATACTTCCCCTTGTTTTCCTGATTCTTTATTAGGTCACTGAATCGAAGGGACATTGAGAGGACACAGTCGCACAACAGTGACTTTGCTCACCCGCGTCTCCTTGTGGTGTTGATTGTAACGATGCACCAAGTTGATGACCTGCTGGGACACCCTGTTGAGGTAGAAGATGGGAGGGAACGTGTCCAGGCAGGTGGCGTGGAACTGGTTACTGTCCTTCATGGTCAGTTCGGCGAATGCCACAAAGTCCTTCTTGCGCACAGCCTCAATCATGTCCACCATCCGACCTTGGACCACAGAATCCGCCCGGTGCTAAACACACACACACACACACACACACACACACACACACACACACACACACACACACACACACACACACACAC
>JASSRZ010000001.1:12800078-12815842 GCA_032164315.1 Malacoctenus gilli
CACACACACACACACACACACACACACACACACACACACACACACACACACACACACACACACGCACACGCACACGGGCACATGCGCACACATGGACACAGTTTTTTATATACTGAGGGCCATATGAGAAATGTTAAGTTTTGCCAAATTGCATGTTCCAGTGTAATCAAAGTACCTTTAATAGACCACTTGTCTCTACGCTGGTTTGCATCCCTGATGTGCTGCCAACGTGCTTCCTTTCTGCACTGGCCTGTGACAAAAACCGTCAAAGTGAACCAAATTTCTTCGTTTTTTATGGGTTTCTATTTCACTGTTTTATTACTTTGTTGTTATTGTTATTTCAAATTCCCCAACAGAGACACATTCTACATCCATTAAAACGTCACATTACCACCTCCTATTGGACATTTTTGGTGTCACCCTTGTGCTCACACGGCCACACTTACCACCAGTACAAGTATTCTCAGCTCAGGCCAATGGGTTTCTGGCTCCACCTGCTGGGCAATACTGTCCTTTCCATCGTCTTTTTGCCCCATGATCCATTGTACAAACCCCCCATACATGCTCCTGCAAGCACTGCCGGATCCTTGTCGAGCGATCACAGACAACTCTCCATCCACACCAAACACCCGAGCTAGAGTGTAAACTGGAAGACGGGAGCAAAAAAGATGGTGACAACAGTTATTTTCGAAGCAGTGCATCAAGCAAGGGTCAAAAAGCAGACTGGGGGTGACAAAGAAGTCCTAAAACATAATATCCTGTGAAAAGTTTCTTTAAGTAACCACATGCAGACTCTCCCTCACCTAGACAAGCGAATCCGGCTGCGGAGGAGGCGAGTCCGGCAGCAGTGGGGAAGTTGTTGATTGAGCAAATGTGGACTTTGTGTGACAGAGTAGCAGAATCCGAACCAGGATCTCCATCGTTACGCCTCTTCCGTGCTAACCTTCGAACTGGAGCCAGAGCAAAGAGACATGATGTTGGGGCCCTTTTCATGTATCTCTTCTTTCCTCAATTCAGATGGAAAACACAAACAAACAAACAAACAACAGCAGACAGGACTCACTCTCTCTTAGGCAGGACTGGATCCTTGGATGGTTTATGTCCTCCTCTTTGCCATTCAGCCATATTCGATCCTCCTCAAATGATCTGCTGGTTGCAACTGTTGTGGTTGTTTTCAGCTGAGGAGAAAATGTAAGGCAGAGCAGCTTTAAACACAAGAGCCACATCATCTTTATCACTAGAGGTTTGAACCCCCGGGATTCACACCTCACATGATGCCTTAAAGTGCATGCAAAATTACCCATCTAGATTTTAATGTTACTGACATCTTTAATGTACCAGCCATATTAAAAACACAAGTCAAAGAGCATGTTTAGGTCTTGCAGGGCAGGTTTCTTCTTCTATGTAACAGCGGATATGTGTTAGACATTTAAGGAATAAGAGTAAAAATAACCTTACAGCAGCCAACACGATGCTTACAATCAAACACACGGTATTACTGAAGTAATCTCTGCACTTTACTGAGCGTCTCCTGAGTGACAGAAAGTGGCAAACTGTGACGTTTCCACACCTGGTCCTGATGCAAAGTGACGCTCAGAGACGAGTTAATGGGTAAAATCAGTTCTTCGTTCCTCTTCCCCCCTGAAAACAAAAAATCGATGTTATAGTTGCCCTTGAGAAGTCAGCACACAAAGAATGAATGACAATCTGTCACGTTAGTCATGTACACAGTAGTACACGCTAACTAACAGCCAAGTCGAGGTGATACTTACAGTACTTTATAACCGCTATGTTCACCGGAGCCGTGCACGTGACTATATGCGGCTGCTCCATAATGTCATGAGCAACGGATGGACAAAAACCGTTACAGATACTTCAAACTATTACTTTAGTAGCCTCAAACACACTGAGCAGAGATCTGCTCCTGTGCAGGCACTTACAGCGTCGCTAACGTGACCTCGGTGTAGCATTTCCTCCTCCAATGATTGGCTGGAGCTGAACACGTGGTCAAACCCCACAGCCAATCAGAGGTGAGCGATGTTGAGCAAAGGCTGTTCAGCCAATAAGAATTCATCTGACCACGGTCGTGCGAAAGGAGCTGACATGACCAACCCACACCCTGTGCTCATCAAGAGTGACATTGTCCCTGTAAATCAACAAGACAAAAAAATTATGAATGAATGAATGCACGAATGAATAATTGAAGTGTGAGTTGAAAGTATTATTTCTGAGTTCACTATTTTTGTCATAGAGATACGTGTTCTTTCTTTCAGCTTCCTGCATTGTTACTTTTATTCTGGAGTACACAATAATGTAAACTGATATAACCCAAGAGGGTTATGCCAGTTTATGTATAAATGAAGTCAAAAATGAAACTATAGTTCAGCATTAACAAGCTTCAATAAATAGCTGGGACTACCTGATGATGATTTCCTGTCAGTCAGTTAGTCATTACAAGTTTAAGATTTTTAGTATCCCTGGGTGTGTATCGCAAGTTATAAGTCATGGCACAATTTCTTCATGAAAAAGTCATTTATTCTTCATGCTTTTATTTACAAAAGAAGTTGGATACATTTGGCAATCTGTTAACTCCTGCTTCTGAAATGAAAACCAAATGTGAACCTACCCCACCCAAAAAAACATTCATCCATTCAGAAGCAAAGCTCTCTCAGTGAGGGGTTACTGGTATATGCGTAAGTGCTACTTTCTCTGTTCAAACACACTGTGTAAAAATTCCAGTTGGAGAGTTTCATAAGCGAAACACACTCATTCATACAATAGAGGATAGGTTTTACAAAAGGTTCACTTGAAAAACAAACATCTCATTTTAAGGCTCGTTGTTTTTTTTTATTTTTGTGTAAACCTTTGAGATACATGTCAGCAACACAGAGAATGTCCAAGAGCAACATTCAAAGCAAGGAGGGAGTTTAGCCTTGAAAAGAAAAGAAAGTATTGGATCGAGTCGAGATAAAGATGCATCGCCAACATGTTCTGCATTTCTCAAGCTCCCTATGTTTTAAGAACAACTAGTAACCATTGTGAAAAATAACAGAGTATCTATTGAAAAGGACTAGAGGAAGAGAACAGTGCAGTGAGCTGTCACAGGTAGAACACCAGAACACAAATTTGCAACTTGATTGAACAAAAAAAAAGTTGCAAACGAAAACCTTCCTTGACACCGAGCATGTTCTGTCCTCCATTGCAGCCATGATATCAACCCAATGTCCTTGTTTATTCGTCCTGGTCCGTCGTTCCCAAAGACACACACACACACACAGGCTAGTGTGACGTCCCAGGACTGAACCAACAGGAACACGCAATTCAAAGATGCTCTTAGAGTTCCTGTGTAGGAAAGCAACTTCTGATTCCTTGGCTCACTCCAGGGCTCCAACGTAGCGTTAATAATCGTCCTCATCATCCGAGTCCATCACCCTCCGTCTGTTGAACTGTTGCACAAAGGGGATTAGAGGTGACGTACGGTCAAATAATACTAAAAGGGTGCAAACAGGTGATGCTTTCAAAGACACTCACAGTGACCGTTGTCTTTTTCTCTGTTTGCTGGCTGACTTTTTCAAGAATCTCAATCAAGCCCGACTCTGAAATCTGGAGGGGAAAAAAAAACACCTTATTCGTTGAACTGCTGACATGATGACAAAAAGCCACAGTGTTTTCTTTCCTCACCTTTCCACCCAACTTCCCAAACTGGGCCATTTGAATGAGATAGTTTTCAACTGCTTTTGCCTTCTCTGGCTTCACCAAAGCAAGATTGCTCACTGGAACGAAATGAAAAGCCACAGGAGAGCATTTAGTTATGGAAGCAACTTTATTATAGTTAAAAGTTAATCTAAAAACACACTTACATCTGGCACGAGCGGACTGGTCGAGTACTTGGGCCAATATTGAGTTCCTCATATCCATTTCTCTGTAGAAACAATTAATTTAATTTAAGTTATTCACATTACTGCAACACATGAAACATCAGTACATTCATCAATTCTCCATTGTGGGAGGAATAACGGTGTATTTTATCTTATCTGAAACCGTCTTCAGCCTGGTCACACATGCTCACTGACAGCTTCATGTTGTATTGTCCTAAAATAACTTTGATTTCAAACAAACTCTTTAGACTAAATGCCATTGATGGGATGCCAAGACTCACCTTTGCTTGGCCTCTTCTCCTTGCTGACCAGAATTAGAATTCTGAAAGACGACACAAAACAAAATGAGTACAAGTTATAAATGTGCATATTTACAGTTTTGGTTGACATGCACACTTTACAAAAATAAAAAAGTATTCCAACCAAGAACTGTGACTGCCACAATGCCAAAATGTAGACTCTGAATAACAGTGTTTCTACCGGTAAATGTCTGCCAATTCTATATGTTGTAGACTGTAATCCAAAAGTTAAAGCTCTAAATTTAGTCGCAAACACACATATTGATGCTTATGACTGTCAGCTTTAATTAACCTCTAAGTGTCAACTAGATAGAGTGTTATTGATTAAACACATTGTCTGTAATCCTGGGCTTTTTGATCCAAATCAAATGTACAACGCTAGCACAAAATACATTAGCACACTGTACTACCTTACCTACACTTGGCATTACTACGTTTTGAAAGAAAAACATGAACTTTGGGGAGAGTGAAAAAATCAAAACAGACGAGTACAATGTACAATAGCAGGATAATTCACAAGCTGTTCAGTTTAAGTGAGCTGATGAAGCTAATCAGAGGGGTGTGCACCACACAAAGCTAGCACCGAGGTGACGTTTCCCACCGCTGTGATTTGCCTAAATACTGATGTAATTGTGATTAATTTACATCACCGACGGGTTTCTTAAATGATCCGTGATTTTCACCATATATACATTTAGGGGGCTGGGGGGTTTATTTTAGCCGCAGCAGCTAGCAGCACAGTGAGCTCAGCATCTCCTTATAAGGCGCCAGCAAACACGCTCCCAGTCGCTCTTCACAGCTCACCTCGTGCTTTGCCTGCAGCTCCGCCATCCTCTGCCTCCTGATAGCCTCCAGTTCATCGTCTGCCATTGTTTATTACTAGAATATTGGCCAAGAAGACAGAAACGGGACAAGGTAGCCTCGGAGAAAGCGCACAAAAATTCCTGTCAGAGACCAGGCCCGACCAAGCTCAAGCTCAAGTAATCGAGTTCAGAAAAAAAATGCGACCCGCAGGGAAGAGCAATCGAACACAGGGTCACAGAGAACGTTTAGGATCGTGTTTTGAATGTAGTGATCTGCTATATTTTCTGACTCAGAAACGTTAACACGCTACGATTTGGACGATTCAAAGATTGTTGAGGATAAGTTTACTAAGTTTTATCTTTGTATCTTACAGATTCAGCTTTACCACACACAATGCACTTTCCTCAGGAAATACTTATTATTATTCTTACTCAGTTATTATCATTTTTTTCTTTTTAAACTTGTATATTTTTAGACTTTTGTGGTGAACTCATGGAACCGTATGAAATAATGAATCGAGTCTGTACCTAATTTGAGAGCGCTTGTTAATTTGAAACATGCATGCTAATTTGAATTCACTCTTAAATTGTTTAATTTGAGATATTCTCTGTATCCTTCAGGTCTGTAATTATAGATATAAAAAAATCAGTAATCACTGTGATGATTATTATTCAAGCTATTATCAGTCAATCGAGCACTATCAGTTTCGGAAATTAGGTGATTTAAAGGGAGGAAGAGAAATAAAAATCTCGATCAGTTATGTGTGCATATGAATGGCCTAAAATGGTCCGAATAACAAAAATACTCTGCTGGGGAGATTTGAAACACTCATTCAGTCAATTTATTTCAAATCACTCATTTTCATAGTACACATATAATTTGACAAGTTCAAGCTGGTTATTTCACTTGTGAATGTCACAGTAACAGTTTCATTGCTGCCATCAATCGTCTTGGTAGAGTTTTTTTTTTCAGACGTGACACAGCTGTTTTGTGAAGGAACCCACAAGAGGTTCATCCATTTTATTCTCTAGCTCCCCCTGTAGGTGCTGTAAGAGAAACGACTCAGGAGCAGAGGGACGTGGTACTTCTGGC
Source organism: Malacoctenus gilli (assembly GCA_032164315.1). Taxonomy (NCBI): domain Eukaryota; kingdom Metazoa; phylum Chordata; class Actinopteri; order Blenniiformes; family Labrisomidae; genus Malacoctenus; species Malacoctenus gilli. Next base: position 12,806,152 of record JASSRZ010000001.1, read on the forward strand.
CAGGGTCCACTATCGTGAAGACAATCTGCAGCGAAGAGATATGAAACGGATCCGCAATAACTCAGACTCACTGTCTAATCTGCTCAGAGCATCATAAAGGTGAAACAGAAATTACATAAAGGTCATCTGACATCGGTAGTGTTATAGTTTTACAAGCAAATTGAGTGTGCTGAATAAAAGGTAGCCACATTGGAAAGTCTTCCCTCACCTCAACATATGGGTAAAAAGATGTCTCTCCCAAACTCCTCCAGTATTGAGCAGTATCAAAGTGCATTTTGTAAACACCAGCAGTAAAAGATTCTTTTGTGATCAATCCGGGGCATCGTCCGTCATCGTTGGTCGCCCTTTTGAAACATTACAGTAACAGAAAGTTAATTTCTTGGAGTGTGTGATGTTCTCAAACACTTCTGTGCCATGTTGTTACCCATTCGTTATCAGATCCCAGGCGTTAGTGGAGGGGTTCATCCGGTAGAGACCGAGTGCCATGTTGGACCCTGGTACCCCTGTCCCAGTGTTCAGCACATGTGTGGTGAGAGGACTCGGTGGAGCCGCCATCGCTGCCGCCTCACAGAAAGAGGAGAGAAGCACTTTCAAAGGATCAGCCCACTCAACATAACCAATACTCACGTTCCCCTTTTAACTTCAAGCAGAGCCATTTTTCATAAGCCACAGTGTGTCAGTGAACTGTGTAATTATCTTTCTTTTTGACTTGACATTATCAAAACACATCATCTCGGGGGTTTTTTTGGCATCAAAAACAACTATTATCAAAGTCTGCAAACAATCCCTCAGTCAAACATGAGGAGCTGCTAGTTCTTTAGTTACTACAGAAAGACTATCATTTGAGAAAAAGTTTCGAAAGCAGATCTTATTCACAGCTTTAACATTCGTCTGTCATCTTTTCACAGCAACAAATTGGGAAAAGTACAACAGGAATTTTGTGTTTTCATGCATAAATGCCTCTTTGACAGGATTCTGTAACCACCTCCACAGTTTGTGTTGCTGATCAGACAAACTGTAACATCGAGCATTCAACTTGTCACAAGTGTCAACAGTAAATAGGAACAAACATTTCTGGTAAAGTTCAACATCAGAGCCTTTAATACATCTACCCTTAGATCACATTAATGACTTTTGCTTGTTTGGCTTTTCTCACATCAGCCAGAGGTAATAACAGACAGTTAGAGAATATAATACAGCCAATTCAATACAAGATACACCACAATGAAAACTGACAGTTTCTATAAAAAGCTGCCTTTTAAAGAGAGGTACATGCTTACCTTGTTTTCAGCCAAAATATGACCCTTCAGTCTCTGCAGTCTGGATGCACTCATGTGCACTGGAGAATGTAATTTAAACTAGGTCAGCAATTTTAGCACAGAAGTGTAATTTTATGGTTTATTAAACAGATTTGATCACATGGTCCTCGTAACGTTCCACACACACACTGTGCTGACATTCGCTGTGACATTCGAACACAAGCGCTTATCTTTCTGTCAACAGAAGCCTGGTTGTGTAAGAGCTTCTCTACTACGTTTAGTTTGCAGCACTTTGAACCTAATGGAGGATCAGACCGTGTTGCTTTGAAGCTCAGCGCGACGACAGAAGAAACGAAAAGTTCTTTTTGCTTTCAGGGATTTTAACCATCAACACTTTATGCTGCTTGTCTTAAATCTTGTTGTAATTGTTTGCAAAGCCTTTAATGCCTTGCAGCATTGTGGCACTCTTTTGTTTATCATTTTATCACCTTTGTGTGATGCAGGTTTATGAATGTATAGTTTTTTATGGTGTGTTTAAGTTAATTGTTTCACTGTGGAGCACTTCTGAGTGAAAAACAGATCCGAAGCTGGAGACTGACGGGAAATGAGCTGGATTGACTCTGCAGGGATTCTGTGCCTTCAACCTCTGGACATGTTGAAATCAGAACATCCTCCTGAACTAGCTTGGTATTCATTTTTGTCACTCTGTTGATGATATGAACAGAACAGTTCTCGACGACAGTGCTCTGGCAAAAATAACCTTTGAGATAAAAGCCAGAATGAAAGCTTTTATTTACGATTTTCTCACTTTATGGCCGTCATCTCTCTGTTTGGTCTCTCTCTCTCCTCCATTCATATCTCAGGATAAGATGACTCTCCAGAAACACAGCTGGAGGCAGAGCTCTTTATAAAATAAGTTCAGTGCTGGGAATCAGCAGGATACCAGGAGCTGCTGAAGAAAACAACAGACGAAAGCTTGGATCAAATCTATTTTCCCCCCCAAAACAACCAACAACAGTTTAAACCAAGTTACACCTTCTTATTTGTTGCTTTTCCCCCACTGCTGTGTTGCAGCATTAGGTTCACGTTTCGGAGCGTCTTCGGTGCAGCGCGGGCAGCTCGCTCCAGGTGGAACACGCTGGGGTTTCAGCTCATGTATCATGTATGAGATGACACGCAGCTGCCTTGAGAGCATCGCACACACGCTGCGCAGGACGCCGCACCTCCTGAGGGTCCGACTGACCTTCTGTTCGACCATCCAAGCACTGAGGAATAGAGATGTCGCGGGTCAAAAACACGCGTGGCCATCGTCGCCGATTCTGAGCGGGGAGGAGAGCGTTGGGTAACCTTTGCGATTCAGTTATATGTATAATAGTTTGATAATTACCTGATTTATTAATCAAGGAACTATTATTTAACATTTTTTATGCCACGCTGTCTCTGACAGCTTTCTTTGCACAGTCATCATCATGTTTCTTTTTTTTCCTCTCTCTTTTGTTCATCATTCAGAAAAACAACAACACAAAACAAACACGCTCATCCTTTGAATTGCGTTTTTACTCAATATGAAAATACTTTTACTACCGCGACAATGAGAATTTCCACTTGGGCTTGTTTTAAGAATGCAAACAAAACATGTAACACCATAGGAATTATAGTAACATCAGTATCTTCTTTAAAAAAACACATGGGAAGTCCTAAATCAAGTTGGAAATCAGACAGCTAAACAATTACAATAAAGTATACAATAATACACAATATTACACACTGACCAGGCTCCTTTGCACGTCTTAAAGTGCCAAAAACATAGTGGAAGAGAGTTGTAATATTACTACGATACGCTTGACATGTCTTGCAAAGATACAACCAACAAACAAGCAAACATTTGATTTCTCTTCGATGATCATCAAGATAAATTATTGTATCTAAAAAAAAAAAAGAAAACATGGGAGTAAAGAAAAAAGTTGGAGGACATTTTGATTGAGGGTGTGCCGACTTTAAACTACAGATAAACAGGGTGGATCGGATTGCACAAGCACACAGCATCCCAGTTAAAATAGATTCTGAACGCGAGCTGTGATATTTAAGCTCCCACTGTTCACAACAGCCCAATTCCTCATTAATTTTTTTCGAACTATATTTGTGCGTTATGTGATTAAACTTTCTTCGTCAGCACAACTCTAACAGAGAAGATGCTGGATGTTCACTTCATCATCGCTTTGTTTTTCTGCTTTCTGCAAAACTGTTGAAGCAGCAGAAACTCTCAAGATAAATCAATAAAGTGTCTCTGGTCTGATGTTGCTAAATGTTTCCTGGTTTCAGCAAGAAATTCTAGTGAGGGGAAAAAAAACCCAACAACCTGGTATTTCATTACAATGATTGCATAACAGTTTATTCAACCAACTTCATTTCCTGTCTTGATCACATTTATTTCTGCAATAATTGGATTCACTCTGGAGCACTGTTGTTCGTACAGATCGAGCAGGGAAGTGGAATGTGTTCATTTTCGGTGTGGAAGTAGAACTCATCACTCCGTTGTTCACGGATGCACCTTCTCGATATGAGCAGCGTCTCACTCTCAGGCAAACCAACAAGGTCCTGTCGATGGGATGAAATATGCACCAGTTGCTCAGAGGTCGTTTTTGTTGGCGTTTCTGGGCTGCTGTCAAGTAAACTAAACTGCTGCAATACAACTGAACGTTTTAATGTGATATGTACACTCAGTGTTAAGCCTCTGGTAGGGGTGGGGTGGGGTTTGCTTCATGACTTATGTTCTCTTCCTCGATGTTTGGCACTTAGTCCGCGTCGCTTCCTCGTTCTTCCTCATATTTCCTCTTCAGGGTCAGAGCTGTGGTTGCTCATCTGTGACAGACGCGCAGGCAGACGGGACAGTGGCCGGAAAGAAACAAAGAGGTATTTCATGAAGTGCCAACTCACAATGACTCAGTGAAATTTCTCCTCATGCACACATGACTCCGTTTCACAGCTGTGGATTCTCGTTTGGTGTTTACATCACGAGGCAGCGGCGCGCGTGTGCGCGCCTCGCTTGCGCGCTTTTTCGCTCTGCAGTAGAGCTGTCGTCACCTCATCATTGAAGGTGGTGAAGGTTTCCTCTATCGCCGCAGTTTTGACTTTTCCAGAAAATTGGGAACAGACAAAACAAGACTGAAAGTCGCACCCGGAGCGGCGACTTTGCAATCGTGCACACTGACGGCTGCAGGAATCGTGCTGTTGAAGCAACAGATTTCTGCTGAAATTAGTCTGTTTGCAAAAGCTGATTGTGACTATTTTACGGAATTCCAGGCTGCTCACAGGTTTTTGCAGAAACTAGTTCACTGAATGCAGATCTTTTCCAGATATACTCGTGTTTCTGTGCGCTGACTGCTATTCTTCATCGTTTTTCGTTGGGTTTTTTGGTTGTTTTTTTTTGCTGTTCTGGCTTCTTTGAGATTGAACTGTGTTGTGTGCAGCCCTGAAGCAAAACGATTTTCTCCTGACACTGACTGCATCGAGGAGCGTTTACCGTGTGGTGGTCATCGTCTGGCTCCCTCAGTTCAGAGCTCTCCCTGTGGATTCGATGGCGGGAACTTGGAGGAGAGAGGGAGGAGAGGGAGTGCTCTGGACTGCTGGCTGACACGGCGTACGGGGAGCCAACTGGACTGTCCTCTCTCAGGGGAGACCCTGGACGCAGGCGGAGACAGATGCACACGCAGTGATTAGAGAGACGGCCGTCCTGTGTGAGCGCCGGTCCTGTTTGGACTCACTTGTAAGGGGGGGGGGGGCACACACGCCTTCTTCATATGAGAGACATTTCTATGACTTTGTACGTGATGACCGACCGGAAACAAGAGTGGGAGTGACAAGATGAAGGACAGATGTGAGGAGGAAGCGAGAGGGCGGTGAGAGACAGCCATGCTCGATAGTGAGGGACAGGGGAATCAAGTGGAGCTGGAGATAAATTAATATGAAGATGAGCGCTATCAGTCGCCCAAGGTCGCTCGATGGAGATGCGAGGACACACGCGCGCACCTGCTCAGCCGCCGAACTCGGGACACATTTTCTTTTCAGCTCGCCGTCTATTACGTATCTTCACTCTGATTACTATGATAATGACTTCAAGGTTAAAACGATGCTTCCAACAGAACGTTTAGGCGCCGCGCCGAGGGAGGTTTAAGGGCTGGGAGGAAGGTGAAACACACCAAACACAACCTGCTGAATGTGCGTCAGTCTCAAACGGTTTATTTATAGCTACACATGAAACAAGAAGGACTATCAGGCTTTGTTCTGTTCGTTCTTAGCGGGGGAAGTTCCTCGTCATCAAGTGGAACTACATAAGAAAGCCCACATGGGGGCAGCATCACCCCTGAGTTTTACGCGCGGCGCGCCTCACAGACTTTGATTTGTGTTTTCTGAAGCCTCATCAGTCACACACTTCAGCTGCGCTGTTTGTTCAGCAAGTCCTATAATTTTTTTTCTCTCCCAGCCATAAATGCACACACCTTCGTTTTTAGGCTGATATCGCCATGAATTCAACTTGCTCCAAAGCCCTGACTGGAGGAAAATAATTGATTTGTCAGGTGAACGCGGGAGTGGCTCCATCAAGTGCAGCGTGTTCCCTTCCCCCCTAGTTCCCCTCAGCACACCTCCTGAATCATTTTGATTGGGGTTGTGACTCAAGGAGCTAATCAAGCAGAAATCTGAAGGAGGCATATCGCTCGGGTCTGCCTTAAAATGATTTTGATGTGCGAATAGATTATCTATCATTGGATCTCGCGCTCGTCTCCCTCCTCTGTCTTTCTGAATGAGTGTCTCACCTTTGTGGTCATTCCTCTGTGTGTCCATCCTGTCAAGACTGTCAAGCAGCCCATCGATCTGTGTCTTTATCAGAGTCAGCTCCTTTTTAATCACCTGCAACTCCTCCATCCCCACTGCAGGGACAGAGAGAGAGGGAAGGCGAGTGACGTCGGGAAATGACTTGACCCGAAAAAAGGCTCTTTGGAGAGGACGTTCTCAAGCTTGAATGTGTGGAAATCACTTCAAAATCATTTGAGGGAGAGAGCGAGAGAGAGACAGAGAGAGCGAGAGAGAGAGAGAGAGAAAGACAGACAGACAGACAGACAGACAGTGAGACAGACAGAGAGAGACAGAGACAGAGAAAGAGAGACCGAGAAAGACAGAGGGGGGACCATTTTGGGAACTACACAGAGTCACTATCACACATCAACTGAATATAAGTGAGTTTAAATTCTACCAAAATGATAAAAACCTCATTAAAGTTCACGTTACTCACACTTGGCTGCGGTGGAAGAGGAGGAGTGGCCTCTGGAGCTTCTGGAGTGGGTTCTGTCTCGACTGCGTCTGTGCCCAGTGGAATAGGACGAGCGGGACCGCTTGGCCGGGCTGGGTCCCAGAGGGAGGGGGGAGAGGGACGCTGGCACACGCTGGTAGTCATACACCCTGTCAATTAAATAGATCCACTTAAGAAAACAGCTTCATCCCTCCGTACGCCAACCGTGTTCGTGCAACTCGCTGTGTGTCTGCAGTGTTTGTGAACTGACTTTGTGCGATTTGAAATGATGAGCTAAAACATCGTCCTAATTACGAATGACCAAACTGAGCACGGGGACTGGAGGCACAGATGATTTCATTCACGATCACACCTCTTACCAAGTCTCTTCGACTCATTCCAAGTCAAACATATCACATTTGAAAAGGGACCTGCGAAGAGGGCGTCCTATTTCGCGGGTGAATTTTCACTTGTTTCATTGACAGTTTTTTTTTTGTCTGATTAAAAGTACAAAAGAGCTTGCTCGAGTTTTTTTTTTGATTGAATCTTGAATCAAAAAAATTAGCCCTTGAAATAAACAAGAAAGACTATGTTTTACGTGATTACATGTAATTTAAGTGTGATGCATTTTTCTCTTTACTTGAAATGAGTAAAAACTACTGAGCGGTGAGCTTTTGCAGGGTTGGCTGCTGGAAACATGATCCGTTCGCCGCCGCTCTGAAAAGACTTTCAAAACAGGAGTGGTGAATGTTTCATTATCCAAAAAAAGACCACTCCAACCTTCAGAGAGCGAAAGTAGATAGCAAATTGATTCGCTGCATTGTGCAACACACAGTAGGACTAGAAACTGGGCTCGTCCTCAATGTGTCTGTGCAGACACAGAACATCACTGGATTGGACAGATTAGTAACATCATCAAAACATCAAATCAAGTTTATTTATACAACACACACAGACAAGTTGGGATGACCAAAGTGTAGTGCAAATTTGAAGAGGCACAACAAAAAAAGTCTGTGGACTGACAGAGAAAGCAGTGAAACGCTGAAAAGGCCTGAAAAACAAGGATCAATGGAGGAACAATGGAGGGAGATATTAAAAACAAAGGCACAGAGATCTTGTTCACCGTTTGATCAAAGATCCCTTGACCTAAATTCATGTTCAGTCTGTTGTGATGTGTGTTTTGCAGATCTGCATACACCGAGACAAAACACGTTTCTATGCAATTAGGTCCCAAAAGATGCTTTGAACAGAAAAGCGTCGACAACTTGTGACGTCTCAAAACATTACGGTACTCTAAACTCGGACATGATGTTGGTCACTGACATCAGCAGAACACCAAAGTAGTCTGAGTTTGAAAAATAGACACAAAAACATGAGAAAAAAGTAGTTATTCGAGTGTCTCTTGGATAAATATGTGTATTTTATTCTCCTTTGTCTTTCATTCTCTATCTATCAACCGCGAGAGAATGAAACTGTCCCACTCTCGCGCCTGCCTCCTCCCAGTGGACAGCTCCATGTCTCTATCTGTCACTGAATGTAATTGGTTCTGTCAGGGCCAATCAATAGCTCCCCGCCAGGCTCGTAGTGCCGGTGACAGGGGGTGTATCGCAGTCAACCTCTATAGTGGTTACAGAGGCGACACCGCGCGTTTGTGCCTGTGTGTTTCAGCAGGAATAGAAATGATGTTGTGATTGAGGGAAAAGAAAAGAAAATAGAAAGAGGGGAAAGTGACCTCAGCGGCTGCTGACCCAGTGACCAGGTGCAACAAATCTACGGGCTGGAAAAACCAACCAATCATTGTTGGGCAAAGCTGCAGGAGCGTGGGAACCCCTAACAGCAACAACCTGCGAGGAACTTGGCTAATCGTTGTGCAAGGCGGTGGAGCCGCCGAATGATCAGAAGAGCCACTGACACAGATAGGGAAAAAAAGAGAGCGAGAGTTACAATTCAGACCACAAACTGAGAGCGACTCCACAAACAGAGCAGTTCTGTGTGGCAACAAAAATCCAACTATATCAAGTCGCAATCTGGACATTTCTGGATCACACGCTGTCCAAGTACAGCCTAAATGCTTCCGCAAAGTCAGAGGAGAGAAAACGCTCCTCTGCTGCACATAACAAGCCAGCAGCAGTGAGACAAGCTGTCAGCTGAAAGGGGGTTTGGCGTTGGGCGGTGATGTAGATTTCCTGATCGAGTTGTTCGCCAGTCAGTCAGACACAGTCTGGCTTCCTGAAAAGTTTCCCGTATTGTCTCCTGCTCTGTTGTATCCGCTGAAACCCCTCTGCTGCATACAGAAAGCTCTGTGTTCACAGAGACACACCACACTACACACTCAGACACTCACAACGACACGTAAGGATGAAGTGTAATAGGCCACCATAAGTGTGCGAGATTAGGGGCTTTGAGCGTTGTCCGTGTGGGGAGACACAGAGACCAAAGACTTACGGGAGTTTTAGAGTCTTTTAGAGCAGTTTGCTGGGGCAGATAGACAATATGTTGTTACACCGGCTTTGAAGTGTCATCTCAGAGAAAGAGGCTCAGACAATGAGAGACGAGTGAGGATTACAGAAAAGTCTGTGTGTGTGTGTGTGTGTGTGTGTGTGTGTGTGTGTTTGTGTGTGTGTGGATGTGTGTGTGTGTGCGCGCGCGCGCGCATGTGTGTTTGTCTCTATGGATTAGACCCCACACGGAAAGGAGCTTTGTCAGCTCGGGCTGTTATCTGTGTGTTGAAAGACACTTTACTTTCGTGTTTGCACATGAGGACAGCGGACAAAAACTGTCATTTTTCCCTTTTCCCTGTGCATTGATGTACACAAACACACTGACAACAACAACACACACATCTGAAAAATGCCACACACATACACACACAGATGCACACACAGACACACACACAGACGCACCGCACCACACACACACACACACACACACACACACACACACACACACACACACACACACACACAGAATCCCCTGTCAAACCTGGAGGCAAACACGTGCATACACACATAAATATGCACGCATAAATATTTTATTCCCACAAGCATGCACGCACGTACGTACAAACACACACAAGAACGCACACACAAACGCACGCACGCACACACGCACGCACGTGCACACACACACACACACACACACACAC
>JASSRZ010000001.1:12820683-12833459 GCA_032164315.1 Malacoctenus gilli
GAGAGAGAGAAAGAGAGAGAGAGAGAGAGAGAGAGAGAGAGAGAGAGAGAGAGAGAGGAGATAGACAGCAGGGTCACTAAAGGCTAATTAATTTCTTTTCATAATTTCTCAAGTGCCAAAGCAATCCATTCGACATGGCTGGCCATAAATCATCTCAGCCTCAGCGTGCCTGCGTGTGTGTGTGTTTGTGTGTGTGCGTGCTTGTGTTTTTTCCTAGACTGGGCAGCAACGTGGCGCTTTCGTTGAACAAAGCATCCCGGAGATCTTCCCCGTCATGTACACTCGGCAGCCACCGCCGGGCAGGAAAGCGTCAGACTCTCACAGATCCTCTTGGAAGAAACAATGAATCATTCGAGACGGCGCTCAATCTGTTCAGAGGAGCGACGGATGCAATCAGAGCAGCGGCCACAATGAATCTCGTTGACGCTAATGTGAGATTCTCGTTGTCTCGATTGAGGTGAGGTCGTTAGTGGCAAACAATTATTGATTTATTTTTTTCCCCCCTTAAAGGCTGTTCAATCAATTTCATCACACCGTGGGTCTTTGTTGTGACACAGAACAGTTACCATCATATTCAGATAGAATCAATGAACGATACTTCAACAAGTGATGGCGATATGTTGGGCGTCGCCTTGAGAGGGGATGAAAGGGTGAACTTTACAAAGAGACTGCTTCCAGTAAAAAAATAACATTGGAAGTCTGGATTTAGCAGCAGATCACACAAGCAGCAGCTAAATTTAGGTTGTACCTGCACAAGCGGCTCGGTAGTAATTTCTCACACATGGTGAGAAACCTTGTAAAGCTCACTTGTTGTAATATTCCAACAAAAAAACAAAAAAAACAAACAAACATTGGTTCCAGTTGTTGCATTGTGTTGCCTATTATGTGTCCTCAATTATATGGGATGGTGACAGATATCTATTTGCATGTGTCATATGGTAAAGGAGGGACGTAATCCTCCAATGTCCCGTCTTCCGCCTCAGTGATGAGATGGAGCGTTTTCATGAAAAGGCAAAATGCAGGATTAGCAACAAATCTTTGAATAAATGCGTGAACGATATGCTCTTGAAATTCACACAAAAGAGGGAGTATATCAAAGTGGCTGTGGAGAGATTATTGCAGTACAGGAGCGGGAGCAGCAGATATATTTGCTCATTCCGCAGGGTTTACTTCATGAGCCTATAAATGAAGAGAAAAATACCATTTATCACTTGCAATTAAACCAGGAGAGTAAAGTGATAAGTGAAACTTACCACCAAGTGTTTTAATTACATTTCCACAATCTACGGCTGAAAAAAAAACAGTATACTTTTTTTTTTTTCTCTCCAATTTATGGTCTTCATAAGATTCTAAATAATACATGTTTAAATTGCTGAAGGGGTTTATTCTGCCAGCATTTTACTGAATTCCAATTCAGAAGAATAGTACAGGTTAAAAACACAGTTTTAGGAAAGGGGGTTTTGTGTACGTTGAGTTCTGCACCAACCATTGACAGATGAAGCACTGAACACCTGTGAGCTATAAACCTGTCCTGCTTCGACCAGCTGAGGATATACCTGTAAGCACAGAGACATTAGTGTCTCTGGTGAAGGCTCAGCCAGTTCAAGCTGTTTTTTCGAGCAACGAAACAAAGGACTCATCACAGAGACATTTCCTCTCCTCCACACGACTGAAAGTTCACCCCAGGGAGACAAGGCAGAACAAACTTTACACAGTCTTCACCACGCACCGTCCCGCCGGCCGCATCGCATTCACTGAAACAAGGACTTGTTGGCTAATTGATGAGCTTCGGCAGCACAGATCAAACTCACATTGAATGTATGAGGCCTGAGTCGGGGTCCTCCACGTCCTGATCTGACTCATCTGATAATGACTGCCAGCACAGTCACAGACATCACTTGTGAGCCTGTCGGAGCTTCGCATGATCAATGTTTTAAACTGCTCGCAGAAATCCATCACTATGCAATTGGTTTCTCGCTGCAGCTTCCCACAGGGGTAGAAATGACTCCCCTCGCCGTGGTAACCGATTTGCGAGAGTTTAGCCCGCTGGCAGGTGGTGTGATCCCCGTAACAGTGTTAATGTGTACCTTATTGTATCGCCCAATGCAGCCATTGTTGTCACAGCTCACCTGTTGGGACATTGTTAGCCATATGAGCCGACGCAGTCAGACTGCGGCTGATGTGTTTACAGTTGGTCACATTCTTCGGCGTGTGAATACAAAGATGGGCGCTTGTTGCTGGGCCGACTGTTTGCTATTAGTAAGTCTGTGGATCAGGCTAAAATCCCCCACCAACCCTGCAGCTCCACATGTTCTCATTCAAACCCTGAAATTCTAAACTCTTCTTTATTTCAATGAGTTGTTCCTCTATAAATAGTGAGATACACACACCGGCTGATGAAAGCATTGCAATAAAACATGATGAGATTACAAGGCCTTGGACAATAGCCCCCCCCACCCACCCACCCACCCCACACCCCTGGACCTCAGATCAACTCACACATAAAGCCGTCTTTTTGTGAATTCATTGAAGCTGTGAAAACTGTAAAGTCAGATTTCGTGAGGTACACACAAAGTGGTTCATGTAAATAATTTTCAGCTCATTGATAAACGAGTGACTCGTGTCCAGGTTGTGTCAGATGGGATCAGCTCTAGACCCTCGTGACGTGAAGATGGATGGCTGCAGAGAAGATGGACGGATGAGATAGATTGGCAAACATACTCCATTGGGGAAGAGTCTGAACTTTTGGATCATCCTGCAGATATCATAACACGTATCTTATCACAACAATGTCAGCAGCAACCGCCTGAGTGAAGGAGATGTGTCGATCAGCTTTTGTGATCCACTGCAGCTTGCCGTGAATAAAGCAGAACAGAGCCATCAATTGACAGGAAGAGATCGTTCCTACGTTGAACAGTCGCTTTGATCTAAGTCCTGAAACGCTGATATTCAGATATAAAAAGTGTTAGTTGGGTGCAATAATAAGCTGGGATTGTGTCTAAGTGCATGCGGCAGCAGAGAAGAAACTGTACATTTGCTATTTCAACAGCTGACATTTAAAACAAGCCTTTTCTCATTTGTTCAAATCTATTTCAAGGTAAATATCCAAAGTCATTTATAATCTTTCACCTTCTTTCCGTTTGTAAATTTTTCCTCTGTTATTGAACGGGCTGTATTTTAGTTTTATAGCACAAAACCCTGCTTCTCTGGCTTCGTGATTTTAATGGCAAAACTTTGTTTTTCTGAACACACAAGCACTTCTCCCCAAACTCACTCAACCGAACTTCATCCCAACAAACTGAACTTGTATCTTCACTAAATTCCAACAGAAACTTCCCCCATAGCTCAGTGAGGCTGCACAGACCAAAACAATGTTTGGAGTGATCAAGAACCAGCCGAGAAAACAGTTCGGAATTAACTTTCACAGAATATAATCTGATATTAAAGTTCAGCCCAGAGTGCACAGATACTGTCCTCATCTTTATTCAGCGAACAGAATGGCGTCGAGGCTTTAACTCGGACCCAGATTTTTGTTTAAAAGTTTAAACACTAAACTGGATTTTGCAGAACTTTTTGCATAAGTTTGACTTCTCATTTACACACACTTCTTTACTTGTTGGGGAGATGCGAGCCAAAGTTCCAGCACTATTTGTTTTTGGCCAACAAATTATTTGCTGGTGAGAAAGGATGAAGGTGGGGAGGGGGGCAGTCTGATCAATGGAAATAATTTGGGTTCAAACAAGGATTTGACAGAACTTCCTGAGCTGATGATGACGTGTTTATGGCTTCCACCTTATTTTTTAGTGCCTTTTACAACTGAAGTTTATCTGAGAAAATAAAAGCTTAGGAGCTTGTAGTATTGTAGCCTAACAAGTATTCAAAGCTGATTCTGCAAATGAAAATGTTCTGCAGAAAACGCCCTGATCAACATCATCATGAAGAGTCAAAAGCTCAAAGTCAGTCTGATTTTACAGGCTTCGTATATGGCGACGTGCTGCCTGGCTGCAGATCTGTTGTGTAATCTGGTTTCTGTCTGAGTCCAGTTCAACCAACTGTCACCGAAATGTTGCTGTATGGAAAAATGAAGTCATTTGTCAGTTTGACATTTTGCATAATCATGATAATTGCTGGTTTGTAGTCAACATGCCCCCTGCTCAGTTTTTTTGCAAAATCAATAGAAAACACAATGCAGCAGAATAATCAAGAGAAAACACATTGGAGTACAACCCACACCTACACAGAGAGACAGCGAACAGCGGGCAGTCAGGAAGTAATTAGATTACAGTGTGTAAAAAAAACGTGCTGTGGGATTTTCTTCCGCTCTGTCGAAAAAAAAAGGCAGAGTGAGACAACCACACTCGTGTTCACAGACTGACAATTAGAGGAGAGGAGGAGGAAGAAGGAGAAGAAAGAGGGACCACGCGATGTTCAGGGTGAGGATGATCAAGACGAGAGCAGAGGAGCTTTGATGGGGGAGGAGGGGGAGATGAAGGCAGCGCTGGCAGCTCGCTCGCCCTCTCAGACGCTCTCTAAGGACAAACTCAGAGCTAATCTACTCCCTCTTTCGCTTCCATTTAATCACTGTCGCTGTTATTCTCCACATTCCTCTCACATTCACAATTTATTCCTCTGAATCACTCCGGTGTTTCTTATAAAACACTCTGACCAAGTTTCAGACACAACAAACTGCACTCGACTCATTCCTCCGTCTTCTGCGGACGCACAGACACGTTTTATGGCAGCAGAGCTGCGATTTATCTCACATGAATTCATATCGATACGAAAACATTGGTCACACAGAAGATATAACAGAGTTTAATAGTTCTGTCCATCCCACCTGTTTGATATGGGTGCATTATTCACATAAAAAAGGACTTTCACAGACTTTCTGTTGTCTAACGGGCGAAAGTGTTGTGACCACTTGATCACTCACCTTTTGATCACCTCACAATGCAAAAGACACCACAATTGACAACACACTCTATAGCAAATTTAACTTTAGATTGACTGCCGCTCTCCTCTTCCTTTGAATGTAATAAAGTGAACCAACAGGCAACATCACATTGTGGCATCGAAGGATTTTTGCTTGGACTTTTTTTTCCCTACATCAAACAGAAATGGACACAGCAGGGTGTAGTTAACACTGTGCTTAGAAAAGGACTATTGTGATGTCCTTCAGGATAATTCATGATGAAACACACACCTGCACACACACACACAGCAGCTTTTTAACCCATCCTGAGGGAGAACTATTATTTGATTAAGAGCATCTTTATTATTTCCAGAGAATTTACTTGAACATGCCAGCGATTACATACTCCGCGGCTTTAATCAATGACATGCTGGATAGTAACCGATCAATATCGCATCACCGTGTAATCTGCTCGCAGACATCCGCGACTGCTCGGCTGGCTGCTCGGCGATATTTGGATATACTGTATTGCAGCACAGGAAGGTGATGTACGGCTGCAGGCCGGGACGGGGCGCGCTGGAGGAATGGCAACTGAAGGAGATCATAAATTTCTATCCTACATGCATCAAGGTTAAATTACAGCCTGAGTGCAATTTATTCAGTCTGGGAAATAAGAGAGCATAGATAAGGGTTATGTGTCAAATTGGCACTCATACTTCTTCTCTTTAGTTTAAGTAGCCCTGAATGGCTGACAGCCCTTTAAGTTTGATTGCAGCCACACCATCAAAAAGATGAGCAGAAGCGAGGTGCACCGATAGGAAAAAAAGGAGCTCAAATGTGCCGCTGCAGCTTTGAACAGGAACGCGTAGCAGAGGTGGAAAATCACAGGCGACGATATGGGACTACAGGCGCCCATCAAGGAGGAGGAGACTTAATGAGGAAGGTCACGGGAGGAAGAGCTCTCGCTCCTCAGCCCTGTGGTCCAATCCTGCCTCACAATGAATCCCTCCTGTGCCCCCGTAAGTGCCCTCATCAGTGGTAAACTAACACTCCATTGGCAGAGGGAGGTAATGCCACTTTGCTGGAGCACACAAACAAGAGCAAAGTAGATGAACTAGAAAATGCAAGCGGTGGGGGGAGGGGAGGTGAGAAGGGGTGTTTGCAGAAGAGTGGAGTAGGATGGGAACATCGGGAGAAATGAGTCAGATTCTCCCGCAGCTGTCAGGGCGTGGGCATTCCTGACTGATGCGATGGGCTTGTTGGATCAGCCGTGGCAGCGGGCACGCTGCTGTGGTCACTGTCTGACCAGCCAACCGGCTGCACAGCGTCAGGTGGAGAAAAAAAACCCTCATGTATCATTCGTGACCTCAGCGACATTATGAGTGAACAAAGACTTCACAAAAAGGGCAACTGCTATGTCCAAACCATCAGAACAGCTTGTCTTATTCAAACGTTTTCCCAGACCAGATGCAGAACTGTGTCACCGTAGTCCGTAACCAATAAACCTCGATGTCACAATTCGCAGCAGAGCTTTGATGGCAACTAAAGAGATGCAGCAACACCGAGGAAAACCCAGAAACAAGCATGTAGGGAAACAAAGCGCAAAAGGGAAGAGCGAGCAGAATGCGATCCGACGGGCCCGCGGACAGTCTAAACAAAAGATTAACATAATCTGCCTTCCACATCAAAATGGTTTCACAGTGAAGGCATTTACTGTGATTAAAAGCCCCAAGCAGCTTTTATCGTAATTGCTTATTTAGTAGTTGCTCGCAGGACAGAGGATGAATAAATTAATATCACAAAATAAGTTTTGTTTTCCGGAAAAAGACCCAAAAGACTTCATAGGATCCAGTCTGATCGGGGGGGGGGGGGGTGTTCAGCTGCCCTTGGTTTGACAGAAAAATACGGAGCAAGCTAAAAATAAAAGATCACAGAACCAAGAACTTCAAAACATGAATTTAAATCACTGGAAGACATACAGCGTAATCTGTGACTGAGCGCGTCTGAGCGCGTGAGTGAGGGTGCCGGTGTTTGTAATTCGGCGGCAAATTCCGTGTGGGCATATGTGGTCGCAGGTACGCGAGTACATCATGAATATGTGCATATGCAGGAGTGCTTGGATTATGCTCGGCGTGTACGAGAGGTAGAAACAATCTCGGTGTCACATTGTGGCCTAATCCTTCTGCAGGCTGAGTGTTTGCAGTGGGATGTGTCAAATTCTTCCGCGTGACTTAAGACCATCTGCACAAAACTCAACACATAGTGAAATAAACCAACATGACTTTTTTTTTATATCTAAAATTGAATATTGCTTCAGAATAAAAGAAAAGAAGTGTTAAAAGAAAAAAAAACAGGCTAGTTACTGTGATATATTGCTGTTCAGTACTCAGTGTGTGTGTGTTTCTCTGTTCCTGCATGTGTGTGGCTTCTCTCCAGGAGGGATAACAGCTTCAGTTTGGTGCCATTCATCAAAAGCTCAGGGTCTCTCTGGGAGCAGTAATTGGAAATTTCAGAGATCAGGATATTTAGTGCTAATTAGCGGCATTACACCACAAGGTGACAAGTGACATCAGGGCACTCACAGGGACCCCGCCACTCTCCACCCATTACTCATAAAAGAGTGTGAGGAGGGGAGATATCAAGACGTTCCCCTCTAACGCGGTCCTTGTCACAACCGCCTTCGAGCGCCAAGTGAAAAGGTTACTCGAGGCTGCCTGGAGTAATTAATCCCGCCAGCCTTTTCAACTCTGTCGAGCCCCAGCATCATTTTCACGTCCTGAACTGTGCTGTTGTCCCGAAATTACAGAAGAATTAAAAGCTAAAAGTCCTTTTGGCTCAACTGCATGAAGGGCAAAAAAGCAGCGGGATGAGACGGAGCTAAATTTAACTCCTTCGCTCTCTCCAACAAGGAGGAGAGCGAGGGAGGAAAAGACAGCGCCACAGATCGACAGCGAGGAACCAAAGCTCCCAGAGAGGAAGAGCAGCTGTGCCCAGTTGGACTTGGTCATGCATCCATGAAGCAAACAAAGTCATCTTCCACCTCAGAGGAAGTCAACATTTAGGGCATACCCAGGGCAAATAATAAGCTGCCATTCACAAAGGCTCTCACGAGAGCCGTCTGTGATTTTAACAATGATCGACGGCTCTGGCATTTGCTGAGTCAACTCCAGACTGCAGTGCGCGGTTCCTCGCCGGACAGAACTTCAACTTCGGCTAACATCAGCCGAGCTCTGTCAACAGCTCCCCTGCATCCTGCTTCGAATTGAGGCCGAGCGAGGCAGAAAAAATCTGATCAGACAGACATGTGAAACAGGGGGGTTGGGGGGAGAGACAAGGGCACGGCTTCAAGACGCTTGGCTTGCAGGGCTCAAAGAAGAGCTGAGCGGTGGGATGACGCACACCAGGAGCCATTAGCAGAACTTTGAACAGATCCAAGAGTTTCACAGCGGAGCTAAATGCCTCCAAACAACCTGCCAGTATGGAGGACATTTCTCCAGCTGAGTCCAACCCCCCCCCCCCCCCCCCCTAATGGAATCAGCGTCTGCTGCTGGGGAGGTCTGCACAAACTCAGCATCCAAAGAGGTGTCGATGCTGAGCGCCACTCCCAGCGCTGGAACACTAAAGACATGAAGAATATGGACATGAGCTTCACAACTTTGAATTCTGGTAACACGTGATGGTAATTTGCCTGCGTGTGCGTTGCTGAGAAATATTCAGCCATTAGGATGTAAATAAAGGGACTGACTTTGAGAAAAGCACCTGATTTTTCTGAAACCACTACGCCATGCTGGCTTTCTCCTGAATATCAGAGGTTGTTTTGGGTCATTTTGGGGAACGCTGCAAATCAGTGAGCCCAACTGACTGATTGCAGTATCGGATTCGTACACTTTTCTTCCAGTGATGAACTGCTTTCACTTGCATGGCATTTTGTTTTCTGGAACAAGCAGAAAACAAGATTAGCCCGTCCGTAATTTTATCCATCAACAATTTCTCTATTGATTTTCCTCAAAGCCCATTGTTTTATGCTATACTATATATCGATATTGTGGCGTGAATTTGCATAAACCCTGACTGGGACATTGTGCTCTTACTCCCCGAGGGGGCTCCATCTATCCTGGAGTCTAAGCTGGCGTCGGTGTCCTCAGACTGAACGCAAGGTGAATTTCAAAGGTGCTGCAATTGCATGTGAAACCGGGGAGAAGGGCCACGTGTGGGTGCCGATACTGCCAGCGCAGCATCTACACATGTTAAAGAGCCGTTCAACTTTAAATTTCCACTTGTGAATCAATACGAGAATTAATGAGTGGAGAGAAGAAAGGGGGGGGGGGGCAAGGAGCAAAGTGCAGAAAACCGACGAGACACACAAGCACCGAGCTCCACAGTGATTGAGACCTGATTTATAAAAGAAAATTGAAAATGTATATCTGAGCATTTTTAGCTGAAATTACACTAATCTAAAGAAGTTTTTTTTAATACTCAAAAAAAAAAAATCAGTGGTGCATTTTTTATTTTTGCTTACAGCACAAGTGGTGCAGAATCGTCAGCTCCATAATGGAAGTATAAGCTTCATTTAATCTTTGTGATTAAACAACAGATCTCATGTTAAAGGGAACAAGACCGATTTTTCCTGTGCAAACGATCCCTCCGAAGCATCATCGCGTGCATGTGTCCTTTCCGAAGGGCGTTCGTCTGTGCGTATCGCAAGCGAGACCGCCAGAATAATTGGAGGTGCGAAGCTGCGGGGAGACGACTCAAAGGTGCACCTGTGCATGAATGAATGCCTGATTGAGGTCAGAGGTCACACAAGCTTGGGCCTGTGTTTGGTGCAGGACTGAGAAACAAGAATTGGTCACCCGCTTCCCCTGGGACTGTTCACCATCCCAGGAACAACACAGTGAAATTCGCCAAACGCTCGGCTCTCTCCAGCCATAAAGACAAAGTACAGAGGTTGGGTGGCTTCCACCTCCTTGGGGTCCACATTTCAGCGGACATCACCTGGACAACAAAGGCCTCTTCTGAAGTGAATGAGGTCATGCAGGGAGCACAACTCCTCAGGAAGCTGAGGGAGGCTTGCAGCAGGTGGCGCAGGTGGCAGAGGACCAGCTGTATGTCAAAGCACCTGTCCCCACCCTGGACATCACATGCCCTCCCCGTTGCCCCCTGGAGCGAGGATACTTTAAACCATCATCAAACGGACTGATAAACAGTTTCACCTTCATGTAGTTTTTTTTCTTTTCATACAAAATCATTTTTGCACATCCAGCTGGAGCTGCTGTGTTTCACGCTGCTTCGCAAACAATAGCAATACTTTCATTCCCCGCTTTTATGTTTGTCTTTTTTCGTCTTTGATTGTGACAGTCACCGGAGAACGCTGCATGATGTGCCCCCTCCATCTCCCCACAAACACACTCCCCCTTTTTTATGCACTCACACACTCATCTTCACCCCTCTATTCCCGCTGCTAACCCCCATTACCCCTCTGTGCTGACAGAGAGCTTTTCCTGTCCAGGCTACAGAAAAAGGCTCTCCTGCTGCCTCCC
Source organism: Malacoctenus gilli (assembly GCA_032164315.1). Taxonomy (NCBI): domain Eukaryota; kingdom Metazoa; phylum Chordata; class Actinopteri; order Blenniiformes; family Labrisomidae; genus Malacoctenus; species Malacoctenus gilli. Next base: position 12,831,136 of record JASSRZ010000001.1, read on the forward strand.
AAACGCTGACACGTTCAAACACCCCCCCACCCCCCGCCCCAACACACACACAATCCAACCCCCCACCCCCTCCCTTCCACACCCTCGCTCATTGCACCCATCATCTTATCTTTGTGTCATTCTGCTGCTCCCTCTGTCATCAAACTGAACTGTGAGTTAGTTTTTTTGTGTTTTCTGGTCCCCGGTCGCGCTCTGCAAAGTCACTGTCAGCATCAATCCGGTGACCCCGAGCGGCAATGAGGAGCGAGAAACAGCTCTCACCCAACAGCCCCTCAGAAGCATAAATGAGAACACTGGTAATAACAGCAGAGCAGCGTGGACCGACTTTAACAGTTTAGTGTCCTTAAGAGGCACGTCGAGTGCCGAGGACCTGCACTCCTGGCCTGTTTTTTTTCTGAGTGTTTCCAGTCATACCGGAAAAAGTCACTCTTGAGCAATTGTTTCCGCGGTTTTATTTCTTTTTTTTTTTTTTCACCCAGCCCACAGAGACTCCCCTAAGCTGACTGACCGTCTAAATGCGAGCAGATATCGATCGTCCTTCCCCAAGCCTCTCACACGGCCTTACCGAGGACACATTAAGTGTGTTATAAGTCATTAAGAGCTCCAGGCCTCAAATTTCACCTGTCTAAAGTAAGAATAAAATGACATATTGTGCACTGACAAACTTTGTATTCTTAGAGTCGGCCTGTGGGTGTGTGCTGATGCCCGAGCAGCCTGTGCTTGTGTGTGTGTGTTGGGCTATGTTGCTGTGTGTGCGCTTATGTGCACAGTATATTTTTTTCTCTATGGTGCTGTACACAAGGGAGCATGTGTCAGTGTGTGGTAGTGTTGGGTACATGCGGAGACATTGAAACTGGGTGTGTGCGCGTCGGGGTGCGCACGCGTGTGTGTGTGTGTGTGTGTGTGGGGAGCAGACTCGTCCTCTTGCTGCCCCGGGGGCTCAGAGCCCATTTCCTGTTGTGCAGTGTGATAAGTTTCCCTGTCAGATCCTCCCAGCACCACTATATTTCTGATAAGCTCCACTGCTAGTTTTCCCGACCTCTGGCACAGAGATCAATTTGAGATTGATTCAGAATGCCCTGCTGGGCCGAGCTGGAAGATCAATTTGAGATGGATTGTTCACGCCAGGGGGCCAATGACACGCAGTGCAGTGCTCACTTGCTTCCCCTCCTTCGCTTTCTTCACCCCTCAGTCTCCCTGACTCGTGTTATTCCTTTTCTCTTTCAGCGTTTTCCTCTCCATGCACTCCTCTCTTCCTCAGTTATTTCACACTCGCCCTCTTACTTCCCCGTGCCTGTGTTCCGGCGCGCCTGTCTTTCGGGGCTTTGCATCAATCTTTATTCACGCTCGCTTTTCTCCCTCGTCCACCTGCTCGCCTTACTCTTGTGCAGAGGAGGCGGCATGGAAGGAGATGACTTCATTAGCCGAGAGACCAACCTCTGTAGAGTGATAAGCCTGCAGGACTGGAGCGATAACTCATCTGGCTTGAAAATAGCACAGAGTCACAGAATACACACACACACGCATGCACGCACGCACGCACACAAAAAACTGCGATTTTTTTTTCATGAAATCATGTGATCGTGTTCATTCTCGCCACTGTGCCTCAGGACACTGGTGTCACCACCACTGGCTCATGACCTTATCTTCACATAACATTGTATCTGGAGCCAGCATGTCACTCTGTCACTCCTGCTTTCATACTCTCCCTCCCTCTCTCTCTCTCTCTCGCTGTCTCCCTCTCGGTTTCTCTCGCTCTCTATCCATCCATCTCCCATCTTCTCTGTTGTTCTGTGCTGTCTCAAAGGCTTTGTCAGTGGCCCTGAAACCAGCAGATGCACTTTCCTTCCTTCTCTGCGGAGACTGACCTTTTCCCCCAGCAGTACATCCACCTCTGACTGCACTGACCTTTACCTACAGCACCGCCTCAGTCATCTCTCGGGAACGGCCTGCAAACGGCTCATTGTCTGTGCATCCATGCAGAGAGGAAGCTGACAAAGGACAGAAGGAAAAGCTTGGCAGAAAAGGGATGGGGGGAAAAACAGCAATTTGCTGTAAAATTGATGTTGAGAGGAAGTGAGGAGGGTACAGTGGAGTTTGATGAATAGGTAGTGGGTTGTTTTTGGCCTCACCACAAGCAAAAGCTGCCACCGCTGTGACATGCTTTCCATTCCTGGACCCAAACTTACTCACTCAACTAAAATGTCTCTTTACTGAGAAGTCAGCCACACGCACATGCACACACTAACACACACACGCGCGCGCACACACACACACACACACACACACACACACACACACACACACACACACACACACACACA
>JASSRZ010000001.1:12837790-12852752 GCA_032164315.1 Malacoctenus gilli
AGAGAGAGAGACACACAGACAGACAGACAGACAGACAGACAGACAGACAGACAGAGAGAGAGAGAGAAAGAGAGAGAGAGAGAGAGAGAGAGAGAGAGAGAGAGAGAGAGAGAGAGCTACGGCCCTGAAAATGTTTGGACTGAGCTCAAAAGTGCTGCAAACTGAGCAAATATGGTTGAAACAAAAGGGGGAAAATCACAAGAATGAAAATTACCAAAATTGAACTGTCGAAAAAAACAAGAGGGAGCTAAAACACCTCGCTTCTGAACGCGACGCATGCAGGTTTGAGAGCAAACGACGACATGACGACAAGAAACACTCAACTCTACAAAAATCTCATGGAAGCTGTGCTTATTGTTGTGTGGAGGACGAAGCGTTACTGTAATACACCTACATGCATTAATGTTGAAAGTGAGCTGTAGGCCTGCAGACACAGATTTGTTTTAGCTGACATACTCAAGCTGTGCTTAGCCAACTGACAAATTGACCACATAGCGGAGCGAGTGCTGTGGGCTATACGCTGGTGATGAAGAGGCAGGCCGCCACGCTGAGGTTTGGCAGTCATATCGCAGTGACTGAAGACAAAACAAAACGACAACTTTTCTTGCAGAGAAAGTTCAACATAGAAGACAGAAGTTGTGCTTTTGTGAGCTGCGTAGGATGAAGTTTGGGAACTCAATTAGAGACTCATAACCAACTTCCCGAAGCCCTTTTTTTCTGTATCGTCAGCTTTTCAAGCATTTGTGACTTCAAGGTTTGTTTTGTTTTTAGTTTGTGTTTTGTTGGACTTTCTTTTTTTGACAAAAATAGACAAAATAATAAAACTATTCAGTTGAATGTGATTCCAGACATGTAAAACAAGAAGATTTTGTTTGGTTTCTCGTAGTAAAAATGTAACCATCATAACCACAGTCGTCCTCTCTATTCACACTTGCATTGGATGTATTCATCTGTGCCTTTTGTCTTCTGATTCTTTACCATCTTCATTGGGAATCTTTACTGAAAGCATTACTCTGCAGTCCTACAGTTGTACAGTTTCATTTAGCAGATGGTGCTTTTGTCCAAAGTGACTTACAACACAAGCGAGAACTCTACTCTACTCTATGTTTGTTTGTTTACTGTCCTTGACGTTCTTTATCTACCATTTCCTTTTGAGTAAGCATGAACCAATGAATGTAAAACAATACTGTTGAATGATGGCTCTGTGTTTCAGTTATTATTGAATCAAATCATAGAGAAGATTTACCAGAAATGTATTTTGCTAAACCTTAAAGAAGAGCGCTTTTAAATAATTATTTCGTTTATTCAAGACAATATCTGCAGAAATGAACAGTAGTCTTGTGAATCATAATTAAGGTTTTATGATTTGTGTGCTTTATGGGCAACCTAAATGTTTACATCAGCTCATTATTATGGTGAATGTGCTTTATCTACTTGTCAGGTTTATACATACTGTTGGTTTTTTGCTGACCTGTTGAACAGAAGTCTAATATTCACTCTGTTTTTCTCCGTTTTTAGTTTCTACGGCTCCTGAGGGAAATATTCTGCTCTCCTCAGCCTCTAAATGCTCCACTATGTTTACCTAACTTCATCTGTTGGCCTTGAGCAGGTACTGTACAGTGGGTTTTTATAGCTTTCTTCCCACTAAAACAGGTCCCTGCTGTGGCCTAAACTCAGGCTATAGAACAGCAAGAGTGAAACCAAAACAGAGCGAAACAGTTTGCGAGTTCCGGGCCGGACTGCTAAATGAGGAGCTGAAACTCCCGATAATGGTTCATAAAGCAGAGAGGGAGCCGAACGCGGTGATATTTCAGGTTCAGTGCTCGAAGGCCGTCCTCCAACTCTGCTGTGTTTTCTTTAAACAAATAACTATTTGTACTTGAGGTCTATGAAATATATATAAATTCTAAGAGCTCTTAAAAGCAAAACGCACAATATAAACTGCCAGAGTTTACTTCCCTTTTGATTAATCCTAACCTGCTTATGAGCTGACTTGTAGCCAGCATTCATATTCTCCTGATTATCTGCTGTGAGTGTTCACACTCAGACACAGCAGAGCGCCAGCCTCCAACGGAAGTCAGTGTTCATCGAGGTATTACTGTATCTTGACATGATAATCTTCTTTTTAAATGCACCACTGCTCTCTGTCCCCCCGCCATGGAGCACCACCGACAGCTCATACATTATAATTGAGCGCCTTTTCTCTTTCCTCTCCCCATCTTTCTCTGTGTCACACCCACTGACTCCTCCCCCCCACCGCCCGCCACCCTCCCCCACGCCATCCTCCCTCCGCTCTCTGTAGCTCGAGTGTCTCTGTGTGAAAACCTCATTATGTTCTGCTGCTGGACCTGTAAACTCAATTGGACAGCGAGTTATAGTCCCAGCCTGAGATGCAGTGTCTTGTGTTGTGTTGCGTTGTGTTGTGCTGTGTTGTGTTGTGGTTTTTTCTGTTGTGTTGTGTTGTGTTGCTCTGTTGGCCTCATCCGGGTGTGTGTGCACGTTCCTCAAAGTGTGATCAGTGTTGAATGAGTCAAAAAGGGCTCCGTCTAGTTGACGGCGCCCAGGTAAGGTGATTTTCTTTTTCCCGTGTAATGAATAACTGCGGCGACAGTGTGATTTGGCTGATAACAAGAAGGCTGTGACCAGATCTGCTTCCCATAAGCCTTTAACTGGCGCCTCACTCGGCTTTTATGTGCGCCTTCCGGTTTTTATGCTCATCCCGCCTTAATGTGCGGCATAAACGCTTCAAAAGGGTTTCGTCTTTTTAAAGCCAACATGTGCATTATGTTTCTATATCTCGCTGTGGAAAGTTGTCTTTTTATCCCAAAAGGTGAAGTAAATGAATATTTTTACAACCTCAGGGTAAAGATTTATTGATTCTTCTACTGAATAATGTGGTGAAACATGAATACATATTATGTCCTTCTTTTGAGGATTCTGTTTCAATGCTGAAAACTTCAATGCAAGAAAACAGTGGCCTTTGTCCCCTTTGATCTGAGTTTCGGATGAGGCCGTCTCTCCCCGGAGCCCCCCTCGGACAGACTTCACACGTGACCGCGCACCGTTTCCAGACTTCTGATGTGTCGAACAGAGAAAATAAACGCTCATGGAGGAGCCAAGCAGGTTCCTCAGAGGATGATCCAGCTCATATTGGCCAGTCTCTGATGAGTAATTAGTAGCAGGATTCAATTACACCCAGCGACAGTGAGAGACTGGAACTCGGTTAACTTTGCATTAGCGCCTCTTTCCTCACCTCCTGCAGTGAGACAGACACAACGGAGTGTGGCTGAACTGAGGAGCATTCTCAAGCAGCCTCATTCATCATCCTCCACAGCCCCTATCTCTTGGTGTCAGGGAGAGCCGTGTTCGAACGGACTGCCCAGCTGTGACCAAAGAGGGAGAGAAACTCCTAACTAACCAGACATTTCTGCATCAGCCCGAGAGGAATCCCGCACGAGCTCAGCCTGTAAAGGAGATGCTGCAGTTATTGTGCAGAGAGGAAGCGCAATCCCGACACCGGAGTTATATTGTACAAATCATTATCTTTTAGCGAGCAGCCTCTGCTGTGGTCGCACCATCCTTTTCTAATTTCTTCTGTTGTTACTTTTCTGGTTTTTTTGAGGGGGCAAAACTCCCTTTTTCTTTCTTTTTTTTTTACTCTTAGTCTCCAATATGTCTAATGGCTTCCAGCAGATCTTAACCTCATTATCACTTTTCACTGAGTGCATGCCGTCCAGTCGTAATGGTTGACAGATGTCTAAAAACTTCATTTATCCTCGTCATTGCTTGTTTGGTCTTTCCTGAAATTGTTCTTGGTTGTTCATTCGTAAAACACTCACCAAAATGCGCACAACCTATTGGGATGTGCAGGCACATTAAGCATATTACACTTAGAACATAAGTAAACGAGCTTGTGCTCTTGCGCAACATGCTACGTCTGAATGAGTGCGTCGTTCAGCCTAAGTGGTGTCTGTGATGCACTCAAAGCAATCCGATCCTCATTCTCCTTTTTCATCTTTGTTTGTGTCTTTTGAAGGCCTGAGGGAAATAACGGTGCAGCTGGTGAAATCCCTCCTCCAGGTTCATCAGGGAAACTTTGCAGTGTTGTTGAGATGCATCAGAAAAGCCTCATCGGGGGAAAAGGAAACTTGCAGAGAGCAGTTGGACTGCAGGACAGCAGACAAAGCATCCATAGCAAGTGTGACTGCAGAGGAACAGAGAAATCACTGCCCGTAATTATAACCCAAGATTTTAAAAGAGACACAAGGTAAATTACGGCTATGGAGTTCCTCATGTATGTACTTTACATTTTACAGTTGCTTTCAGTAAATACATTGAATTCAGCAAATTTACTATTGTAGTTGGAACTTTTTCTGTCTCTGACCTGATGATTTAACTACAATGAAGTTTGTTACTTTACAGTTGAATTGTTGTTGATGATTTTATGATTGAGGTCCCCTAGTTTTTCGTCTGACCAACACATAACCCACAACATGCTGGATTTTATTAGTTGTTTTTTTTCATCTCTGTTTAAAGGGTAAGTGTTTAAGAGCAGATGAAGGTCACTGAAGTCTTGTTTTCTGCCTGAATCAAGTAGCAACACAACACAAGTTAACAGTGTGGTGATACGATTTCCATCTGTGTTGGTCATGATTACCCTTCAGCCTCAATCTCGGGTCAGAGACGATAACAGTTTTGGGACCCTCTCCTGGATTTAATGTGCCATGTGGGCCAATTCCAGTTGAGAAACACTGCAAATTGTGCCTGCGTGCGTGTTTGTGTGCAGTCTTTGCGTTGGGCGAGAGTCATGTGGATCAAATACATGCTCACCGGGTATTCAGAGTGGTGTTGTAAATAAGGGAGCGAGTGGAGATAAGCTGGCCGGCGGGCCCTATGTGGGAAGCAGGTTTGACAGTTAGTGAGATGAGTTTAGGAGGTCAACACGGTGCAAAATGAGAACGGAGTCCAGGCGCTTCCCTCCAACAGCAGCTGACACTCGGGGTAAAAGAGGTCCTGGCCAGCTTGGAGGTAATTTTCTCAGCTAAAAAACTACATCAAAGCACTTTAACATAGAGAGAGTGACGGCAACAAAACAACACTTTTGAGAAAATATCAATAACAATCTGACATTATTATCCAAAGAAAATACACACACAGCTTTTGTGCTGTACAAAATATTTGCAGTGGTCGGTCGTGACATGAACCCTAAATGCTTTTCAAGTACATTTCATTACAAAGCAAGAAAACGGTTCATGACAAAAAAACCCGAATTAATTTACTTTCACTAACATGTATGGATTGTTTTGCCTGTTCACAGTAGGAGCCAACTACTGAGAAACTTTCGTGCTGCCTCAGTATTTTAGAGATATTCATCACTTTGAAGCTCGCCCCTCACAAAAGAATTCATCCGAATGAAAGCTTGGATTCAGCATCCGTTAATCCTGTCCAGAAACTCGACATGTTTGTTTTTCTGATACAAAAGTTACGACTGTTTTCTACCCACACAAGCCTTTAAACCCTGTACTGTACTGAATGCTGCTGCGACCTCGCGGTTCAAGTGAAAAGTGTGCAAACTGCACAGTGAGTGATGACAGACACTCGTATTGAACTGAGCAAAACAATTCTCACCCCAAGTGCGATCCACCATTTTCACCTCAAGCACCAGACAGACAAATTAGCAGCTCGCTGCTGAGAACAATGGGCCCCTTTTAACACGGACAGATTTCCCCCTCAGGAAAAACACAGCAGATCAAAAACACGGGCAGCCATTAGTCCTACATTCATCATACAGAACAATTTACATTTCGAGTGAACGCGAATGTTTCCCATTTGTTGAATGTAACGAGAGTCACGCTCACTGAATCAGCCTGATGAGATCGCTCAACGTTCATGCTGAGCTTTGATTACATTTCCCTCGAGATAGTGATGAATAAACGGAAAATAGTTTAGCAGAATGTCTTACTTATCGTCTGTTAGATTTTTTATCTCCTCTACACCTTCCAGCTACAGTAGAGCTGGTAAATTTTCATTGATTCCGCCGCACTCAACACAGTCACGTTTTTGTTGCTGCCATTCCAGAGTTTCCCGGGTTCTCAGCATCAAGACTTAATGGAAACAGAAGCCACCCGACCGCCTGTGAGGGGGAAGTCGTGAGGGCGACAGTCGGGGGCCCCAGCAAAAGATGGCTTCGCTGAATCTAATCCACCTGCGACCGGTGTGAGCGACAAGCCTCCAAAAAGTAGCAAACTGGGAGTCTGAATCTGACAAAACTGAAAAGACATTTGGAGCTGAACAAACGACTGATGTGTTTTGAATAACACAAATGCAGTCAATTTTTGTGTCAGTTTGCTCGTCGAGTGTAAAGAACAGAATAAACAGATGAGGTCTATCAAATTCAGTTCGAAACGTTTTTGAAGACGCAAACTCCTGTTGAGTTGATCCAGTTTCCGAGAAAAAACCTGTGACCTGAACAACTGAGAATATGCACAGACTCATAAATTAGCCTTAACTGTTTGAAATGACCGTGAAAATAATCAGGGTTGGTAATTTATGCACATCTGCTCCTCTGATTTGTGGGTCACAATAGTTTTGCCTTTTTAAATCTTTGTTCCCGGCAAAGAAAGAAGTTTGGGGAACCCTGCGTTGAATCTGTCCTGCTGGATCCTGTGGCGTGTCGTCGCAGTCTCCTGGTGATTTGTTTTTCTCTCTGTTGTGCTCGAGATGAGGCACTCCACCCGACTGCCGGCCATTATGGCACGCGGTGAACGAGCCCACAACAGGTGGGTTGCACCTTAAAAGACCTCCTCATGGGAAGCACTTCATACGTGTGACTCAGGTAATGGGCATCAGAGCAGCATGCGCGCCTTCATGCCTTGTTAAGGGGAGAAAGACTGAATTGGTGCCGGCTGTGTTGGCTCAGAAAAGCGGTAATGATGAAGAGATCGTCTTTAAAAAAAAAAAAGATACAGAGTCACTTGAGCGCTGTGAGCCTTTTGTCAGGCCTAAAGACCCCCTTTAGTGAATAGTTGCTTTTCTGCATCGCGGCCATTATCACTTAACCACTCGTACATTGACCAAGCACTGTGTCTTTCTCTTGCTGAAAGTCACTGAAGCAGATTATCCTTCCCCTGTACATCACCCTTCCTCATCCCCGGCACCATTTCTCATCTCTTCATCCCCTCTCTCCGCTCAGCTAATGATACACTTCCCCCACTCTGTCAGCCTGCATAACTCTTTGAAGTTAATGAGTCAAAACTATCAGTCGTTTCGCTTTTAATTAGAAAACGGACAGAATGATTACATTTTTAATTGAAGCTGTCATTTTCAATTAAGATATGACATCCCTGAGAAGCCCTCTCCTCTCTCAACGCCTTTATTTATTCATTCATCAGCAGCCTTCTCGAGATGCTCCGCTCGTATACTTTCTGATCTTTTTACCATCTTTCTTCACTCGTTTAAGACCCCTTACATCCCTAATGGAAGACCTTTTTGTTGCACAGCAATACTTTGGCTTCCTGCAAACGTATTCGCTGTGATATTTTTGCGCTTATCTTACAATCTGAGGCCAAAAATTCTAGTTTGTGACCTCCGTGAGTAAAGGTGATTTTTTTAGGCCCAACCCACATTACCAGCGCATGTGTTGAAGCATATCTCGTTACCATGACAACCAGTGCAGAAAAAAACCCACAGAGTGCTTGTGCGCATATGCAACAAATCTATTTTGGGCGCTTGCGAACTAAAATGTGGACACGACAGTTTCTGAATCCGATTTGAGAAACAAATCCCACTTGAGCGGCTTGACAACGAGGCTTTATGTCCTTTTCCTTTTAAATCACGCAAACGTGATTTTAGGCATTGTTACGTATTAAGGCTTTTTGCTTTGTTTAGGAAAAGTTTCATGATTGTGTTGTGATAATGACTTCATGAGGTCACCTATCTAAGATCTGACAACCCCTTCCACAAAACTATCAAATAAAGTTTATAAAAAAGAATTGATCGCTTAAATATTGGACGTTTGATAGTTGCAAAATTAATGGAGCCAACTTCTCTAACAACTTCACATTCCTCACCCGAGGCAGTATCCTCAGAAAGCAAGGTCATACGTGAACGTTTTCTCTAACTGCACAAAGTTCAGAAATTGGGGGGAAAAAAGAAGATTTTTGAAGACTTTCTCAATTTCTTCTTCAGCTGCATTTTTTCTGTAGACTACAAGCATCCATGCTCCAGAGTTTCTGGCTCTAGAAAATTTAATTACCAGTGAGATATTTCCTGCATAAGACCACCAGCACAACTCACACTGCCGTCCAAAACAAAGCCGTTGCAGGTGATTAAGGCAGAGAAGTGCCGTTGATCTTTTCTCGACAAGTTCTGAAAAAGATGAGCCGATTTGAAAGCGTTCCGTCAGCTTGTTCTGTCCGGCTTGGAGTGTGTCATTGTGAATTCCATAAATGTCTTGTTCACTCCTTTTTCATTTGCTCCCTTTCTCTCAGCAACATTTCATCTCGCATTTTAGGCACCAAACTATGAACCATGACTTTCATCTTGTGCAGCCAGCTATGAGACATGACCTTCTATTAGATTACAAATGGGAAAAATGCAGCTGTGCTGAATTGTGTGCCAAATGTATTTCAACAGGTAATATTTTACACTATGAATTGGAAGTGCAGCGCTGCTTTCTACCAAACACGCACTGCAGACATGCTGTCGATAAGGAGATGTCGAAATACCAAGTCAGTCATTGCATGGAGTTGCAGTCTCCTCGCTGGCCTTTATTTCACCCTCTGCTCCATCAGACACATGCTGTTGTCCCCCTGCAGTATGCGCGAGTACTGTAAGTCACTGGAGCAGGAGTACTGCTGGGGTTGTTTCGCGAGGGGTTGCAGATGTTTGAGTAGCGATTTCTCTTTAATGTTGTATGAGAGCTCACTGTAAAAGAACAAAGTGGACAGGCAACTCCGGTGTGCTTTTGAGATCTAATTTTGATTAAGTTCATTCATTCATCCATCGTAAACATTGATTTTCCAACAAAGAGTTTCGAGGGGAGGTATTTTTTGCTGCTAAAAAGAAAACCTTCACATGAGTTTATTCCTGCATCACAACGGTGAGCGGGGAAGTTAACCCACTGAAAGTTTAACAGGTACTTTTGGTTCGACAGTGAAATCTTCCACTGGCTGAATCAAACAGGAGCTACAATAGAGTTTGCAAACCATCCCTGTGCATCCATATGCATTTACATGCAAAACCTTCAACTGCAGTGTGCACAGCCTGCAAACTAGTTCGATAGTAAGATATACTTACAGTTGGCAAACCCATTACAGTTTTGAGAGTTCAAAGTTGAACATATAAAGACAGCAATTATCCATCATTATGTTTGTATGGTGGGCTTGCGCCGCTAATCTGCATTTCCAGGCTGCAATCACATTAATTTTTTTCCCCTGTTCTTCATTCTCTCCAGCCATCCTCCCTGTTTTTTTATTTCTTTATTTTTCTCGTCTCTGCTCTAACCTTTTCTTCTCGTTCCCGTTTCCTCTTCTCTTACAAACCTGGAACGGTGGGCAGCCGAGGCGCCATACAGTCCATTTCCTGATGAGGGGCCTCTTGAGTGCAGCCCCAGCCATTCTCTGACCACACAATGCTGTATTCTCATTAACTCTTATCAAAGTTCATCTTGCATCCAAAATGCTGCTCAATACTGACTGTGAAGACAAAAGGAAAAAGACAAAGCAGGCAGCGGAGTTAGAGAGAGAGAGAGAGAGAGAGAGAGAGAGAGAGAGAGAAAGAGAGAGAGAGAGAGAGAGAGAGAGAGAGAGAGAGAATTGCGTAGATAAAGGACAGAGAAATAATGGTTTAATGGTGATTGAGGAAGGGCAGAATAATCACTGCAGCTCTCTGACTAGACTGAATATTGGTTTGATGTAAAATTAAACTGTTCGTATCTGAGACTCCGATAAGCATGTTTAATGTTTTCTTGTATAAACCAATGCTTCCCTTTGTTCGTTTGAATTTTTTAGAACGGGGGGGGGGGCGGGGGGGGGGGAGAAAAGTTGGAGAAGAAGAAACAGGCTCGGGCAAATAATTAAATTGAATTTATAATCGTAATTCAATCTCACCCTCATAATGGCGCCTCTGCGGATGTCCTCGTGTTATTTGCCTTCATCCCAGCATTGCGAGAGAGAAGCGTGAATGTCAAGTCTCACAAACGACCGCGGGGAACTCGACTGGAGAAACGCTGCCGCTCCTCTTCAGGTGCAGCGAGGCCTCGAGCAGGTGAATATTCTGAATACTCAGCGCGGTATTTACTTGATTTGTTCGGATGATTAGAAACTCCCCTGTAATTCACTCTGTGAGTGTCCTCATAAACATACACGGTTCCTCCTCCGCCTGGATCATCAGATCCCACCGTGCAGCTGAAATTCCTCATTGAGATGTAAAGAGCGATAATTGGAGACTGATTGCAGCCGTATGAGAGCTTTCATCCGAACCCCAGAAGATATTTTCCACTTTGTGTCTGATACCAACTTAAAATGCATATTATGCCCCATGCCAGCACACCTGCTGCTGAGCGCTAACACCAACTTGTGCAGGATGATTGTGTCTTCTATAAAGTTCATGTTAAAGACTTTCTTGTTGAAATGTAGCAGGTAATTTCCCTCCTGGCAATGGCACACAGGCCGCGAGGCACCTTTAACGCTCGTTTACCCAAAATATAACTCGTGAAGCGGAGAGGTGAACCAAAGATGTTCAGCTCACGTCAACGCTCATCAACGCTGAAGTGACAGCCAGGGTTGTTCACACACTTGACTCGCAGCGTTTATCAGAAATACTTGGACAGAATCACGGGATATTTGCAAAGCCGTAAGTAGGATGACTGATTGTTCCTTGAGATTCTTTGCGAGTAGTTGAAGAAAAAAGTGGTGGAAACATACAGAAAACATTTGGGAGCGAAGGTGGCTGCGGAAAAACGAGGCGCTCAAGAGGAGTGTTTGTCTTTGAGGAGACTCCGAGTGACACAGCAGCCGGTAATTATTAGAAACACTGCTTACAAATTTATCAAACCCAATAGGCTCGCTCCGAGCGCCACGCAGCGCTCCACAGAACACTTCCACTCGAACTTGCAGCTCAGTGGAGTGAACACTTTGGAAGCCCTTCACCCTCCATCGTGACTCCGCCTCAGCTGCCAGATAAATGCCCAGAGGAGGCTGTCCGACACCATAAACACCACCAAAGTCTTTAACCATGATGGATGGTGTTGGAGAGTGTCTCCACTTTCTTCAGGAACTTCCACAACTCTTGTATCGAGGCATTTTCAAAGCAGTAACTCATGCTCCCGAGCCAGTGTGCACGTTGTGCCGAATAAAACTTGTGAGTTATTTAGTGCAAACCTCCTGTTCCCCCCATAAAAAAAAATCAGTTCAGCAAGCAAGAAAATAGTTAAAGGGATTAGAGGTTCTTTGTCAGGAGGAAAATACAGCAGCTAATGTGTATGTGTGCCTCGGTGTTGCTTAATGTGTGTGTTTAGAGACAGCCCCAGGTCTTAGGGATGGCACTGTTCTGCTGCTCCCACTTTAATTGGCTGCTGGCCCCTCAGCCTCGCCTGAATAGAGAGTCATTTAGGGACCTTTCACTCTCACAGAGGATTGTCGGTTGCTTCTGCAGGAGAAATTGCATTCCTGTTTCCATACAATGGCGGGTCTGAGTTGGAAGGGGCAAGAGTATCACTGTCATTATCATGACAATGGGAGCTAATTCCACTGCCACCAGCGCCATTCTGAAACCCTCTGCAGCACCAGCTTATCGGGGGGCACCATGAGACCAGCAGGAAGCTGCGTGTGCATCGCGTCCGCGGCGGGTTCACGCACCCAGACACACGCGCATTCAGGGCTGTTTAGACAGGCTGCCGTAAGCATGAACCGACACTTCAGCAGAAAAGTTTATGAGACAGCACATCTCATTCAATGACTCATTGCATGGTCAAGCAATGCTTTCTATATTCCAGGTCTCCTCCGCCTGGGCTGATTAATGTTTGCACTGAACTGATGACACCATAGATGTCTTTTTTTCCCTTTTTTTTTAGAGCTTGTAACACCTCATTAAGCCACTGGTGACTGCGATGTGAGGCAAGTGGGACAGCTGTTTGTTTAAGAGATGCCTGAAGCGCACAATACAGCAGGAGAGGGGGGGATGAAAAAAACGTGTAGAAAATATAAAATGTGTAAAATGGGAGCTCAGCGGAGCTGAAAGACAATTAAAGCTGTTTAAGCACCTGACCCCCTCCCTGTTTTCTTCATTTGCATTTTTTTTTCCACTGCAGCGCTGCACATTGATTTGCCCTCATTATCTGCAGCCTGTGCCGCTCCTCCTCACTGTACGATCACCGACGATCCAGCTTCCTCTGCTCACTGAGAGCCAGTCAAAGTTTTGAGTTCCCAATAAACACCCACTGAGCCAATCTACCTGCAGACAAATTAATACAAACCAGGGTTTCAGGCACACGCTTACATGAGAACTCAGAGACGTTCCTGCTCGAAAAGCTTACTGTTGAAGACTGCAGCGGGAGTCTGTTGAAGAGCTTGTGTGCCGTGGACGTTCTTTTCTACTGCTTCAATTTCCCCCCCTCTCATATCATGGGACAGTAACTCTGCTAAGTCACTGTATCAGTGAGCACCTCAGGGACACATCAAGCACCCTTAATGCTCTGAAGTGCACTTTATGTAGTGTGACTTTGCAGCTTCTGTTTTAGGATCAAGTTCACCTTTTGCTATCCTCAAACTACCCTGCTTGTGATTTGACTGCTCATTATACATATAATAATGATGCTATTTTGGAAAACAATATTTGCAGGATGATCACTGTTTTTTTTTTGCAGAAACTGATTGATTTATAAAGGACAATCACATGTACCATTCTGCATTCGCAGAAAGTTACCAGTTGGGGATTCCCATCTCCCAGTTGGGAGATTCAACTCACAACAACAAACAGAAACGAGTCCAGCATAAAAAACTACATTATCTCCAGTTTAGTCCCACACACTGGTGAAAGATATGTGTGGCAGTTGTTGTTACCAAGTGAACACAAGCGTTCTCACACAATGCTTCGTACATATTTACACAATAATCAGCTATATGAATGAATTTTATGTGAACTTTGATCAATATTAGCCTGAAAACTGTTTGGATCATCGCAACAGAAACAAGCCCTGTGTTGTTTTTGATCCCTGGATGGCCTTCCTTCTTCTCTTGGTGCCCATCTGGTGTTTTGAGAATGCAAACCACTCTGGGTTAACAGGTGGCACAGCTGACATCAGAACTCATCCTTTCAAGGAATCATTCGCATGCACGTCCATGTGAATCCCATTTCCTGTTGCCAACGCCTCTCATCCCCCCTCTGTTCTTTAAAGATATAACCACTTCCTCCCTTCTATTTTGCGGGTTTTTCTTTGTTACGTGATTATTTGAAGGTCAACTGAATTTTGTCAGTGCGGCAGATCATTATGAGAGGAAGCTGAAGCTTATTCAACTCTGGTCTTTTCTTAAAGATAATCAGAGAGTCAAAAACTGAGAAGGAACGAAAGAAGGTGTGCTCACACATTTGCCAATTATCGCTACACAGAAGCCACACTGATGCCGATGGAAATCTCGTTAGCTCTTGCAGGTTCAATGATGAATCTAAACAAGTTGAAGTTATGATCTGAATGGAGATAAAAAAAAAAAAAATTCCTCTGGACCAATTTCTTCGCGCATCTTTTAAGATGTTCCACTCAACAAAACAACACAAATGAACCTGATGAGAGTGGGAGTGTGAAAGTCATCAAGATCGATTGTTCAAAACAGGAGCGTCAACATAAAGTGAGCAGGCAGGGTGTTGGTGCTGAAGCGGCCGTAGAGAGAGAGGGGGCCTGCAGCAGCCCCCACAAGTCATTGTTCATCACCCATTTCACCCCCATTTCAAAAAATATTCTGGAGTCACACTTTGTGTGCATCAATTTATTATAAGCGTTAAAAAAAACCATCATGATGACAGCATTCCTATTCAACTGCAATCTATAACGAAGCGTTCTGAATCCACTACACATAATCCAAACAATAAATAAAGCTAAAACAAACATGACTCAACGAAACAAATTATCCTCGAGTTTATTTGCCATTCTTCTTGTTTACAGATACACATGATCAGTTTTTGCTGAGCAACCAAAAAAAAAAAAACAACTGATGAAGGCGCAAGATCAGAAAAAAATGTGATCTGGTGAACTCACCAGTTAATTCATCGGTTTGACAGCAACCACACAAAAATAAACCTCAACAAAACCTGTATTTTCTTTCTTCTGAATCTCGCGAGCCATTTTAAGAGTAATAATCTTTAAAGCTGGCAGATGCGATCGATCTCCAGGACACACAATGATGCAGGATAAGAGAGATATTGGACAAAAACAATCAAACATGTGTGGGAGTGTTTTTCAGCAAATGTGATGCCGAATACACATTTTCCATCCAGCCGGTAAATTAAATGACATTTTTATTGAACATTTACACATGCATGATGTAAACACTCAATGGAAACTGCGAAGCATATCATAGGACAACAGGAGACGGAACAATGGGCTGTTATAAGCACAGTAGTTATCACAGACCATTTTCACCCATCAATTAGGTCCCAGGCTCCTGTGTTCCCCCCACTGGGCAATATGCTGCGAGGCTGCGGAGAACACACAGTTATTTATGGGCTTGCGGGAGCATTGTAAAAATTATCATAAAAAAACAACAGGGTGAAGGAGTGAAGTGTGAGAATGGAAGATTTGTGTCATAAATCTCTGAATATCCTTCAGGAAGACTCATAGACAACTGCGAAGGAGCTGCTAATGTGACATACGAGACTATAAAAACTTTGGATTCCTTTTCACACACACACACACACACACACACACACACACACACACACACACACACACACACACACACACACACAC
>JASSRZ010000001.1:12852852-12872983 GCA_032164315.1 Malacoctenus gilli
CACACACACACACACACACACACACACACACACACACACAGACACACACACACACACACACACACACACACACACACGCACACACACACAGAGGGCTCTTGAGAAACATAGCTCAGTGTCTGCCTCAGGCTGTGATGCCCACTTATCATTTTATTACCAATTAACACAACACGGCAATGACGGCTGGAAATGACTGAGATGGGCTGCAGGGCTGCAGGACAGCAGGGCTGCTGGGCTCTGTGCGCTTTTAATCAGCTGAATTTATGCACGTCACTCTTTTTGCATTTCTGCTTCTATTTTGAGGGGGGGAAAAAAGGTGAAAAACAATCATTGATCGGGCAAAAGAAAATTTAGTTAGAATAGGCTTTGTTAATGACGCCCACGTCGGTGTTGCAGCCGCTGCCATCGACGCAGCCCAATCCTCGAAATCCCCTTCTCGATCATTATCTGTTCGTGTTTTACACAAACACAAACAAAGAGGGAGACATTGGGAGGTCTACAAAATAAAAGGTTGTGAGAATGATGTCCTGGCAACACAGACAGCATTCAAAGCAGATCAGTCTTTCTGCGCTATGCGATCGATACCAGATTACACTCCAAGCACTTACGGAGAAGCACTGAAGAGGGCAAAACTAAACATGTGCCACCGTCTCATTCCTCACAATCAATGTAAGTGGCGTGCGTGCGTGCGTGCGTGCGTGCGTGCGTGCGTGCGTGCGTGCGTGCGTGCGTGCGTGCGTGCGTGCGTGCGTGCCTGTCTAAACACTGCAGGCTTTTGTTCAGGTGACATGTATCGATCACCCAAAGGCGCTTGATGGCGAGCAGCGAGTGCCATTGATTTAGACTGAGAGGGATGTTCAAATGTGTGGGCAGGATCACATGGAGGTTTCAATGTTGTTTTCGCATCATGACTGGACACACTGGATTAACATTTTACACCCTTCACCTTGCAGTGATTATCAGTGGCGAAGGCTGTGAAATAAGTATCGCTAATTGCCAGGACTCAGCAGAGCGCAGCAGAAAAAGGAGCAGCGGTAATGGTTTTCAAGAGCAATCAATTTTAAAGCCGCACCAAGAGAAAACAGCCGTCCTCTTATCTAAACAAGCGCAAAACAATTTAAAGCTCAATTCAGTGATATATTCGATCATAAGCAGTCTGTCAAATTATTCTTCTCGGACTGAAAGGCTCACTGGGACCTCCTTTCTGTAAGCTACTGGCCGATACCTCCAACATCACTCTGAGCTGGTTTCTGTCATTTTACATAACATCCTAAAAATGTTTAAAAGTGTCAGTAAAATAACTTAATGTCCAACCCACCCAAAAATAAATCCTCTGCAGTGGGGAATGGGGGTACGACTGTTTTGATGCTCCTTTATTCGCCCCAAATTTAAAGTGCATCAGGTTACCGATGAATTATTATGAAAGCTTTCATTAAAAATGTTCTACAGACTGTGATGTCTCACCAATCTTCTCGATACTTCACATGCACATTGAAACTGGTTAGAGGAGGAAGCCGATCGATTTTGCTTGAGTTTTACTCGAGTGGGGTCAAGTCACATCAGGTGGTTGTTCGGTGGGCCAATACATCTGTTCTTCACCCCTCCGGGTCAAGTTCACTTTGCAGCTACTACAGTTATTATCGAGTTCTGCTTTAACACCAGTTCAACAACTGGCCGACCCGTTTCCCCATGACGCCCAAAATCCAGAGGTTTTCTGATAGACGGTTAAAATAACAAAATCTTTTCTCCTGCAGGTGAAATTTCACGCTGAAGTTAATTAAAGGTTATGCAGCGAACAGATTTTCGCTCGCTGTTTTTCCTGCATATTCACCTGGACAGAAGAGTCCCGGCTCCGAGCTATGCCGGCACTGAGGTTGTGCCGACCTCACGAAGCCTAACGAACGACAGTAACGACCTTCACTGCATTCAGGCTCTCGTGCACTTTCTCCTTCTCAGGGACTCACCGTGTTGGCAAATGTAGCGGTTCCTTGTTTTACAGCGCTGGTCATTCCAGTTGAACGCACTCAGTGCCTGCAACTCCACACAGTTCCCAAAACTAGAAAAAAGAGAGCAAATAGAATCTGTCAGTGAGGGAATATGCTTGGGGAGTTTACTGCTATGTGACCTGGTTGGGAGTTTTGAGATGTAACTATAGTGAACTGTTTCAAAACTTGAAGACCAGTTTTAGCAGTGACAAAACTTTAAAGCATAAAGATAAGCCACAGTGAAGAGAGCGAAATAGAAGAGATTATATCATAGATGCGAGGGTGACACGGAGAGAAATAGGGAGACATCTAGTGCTCAAGGTGAAAGTCGCATGACAGGCTTCAGCTCTAAGTTGTCCCCGTTTCTCGGTTAAAACAATATTTATTCCAAAAGTGAACACAAACAACAAACCGAGCTCAGTTTCCTTTCACTTTGCAGCAGTCGGAGACACATGCAGAGGGAAAAAAATCCTGGAGCTCACACAGAAAAATTCATTTTCTGCCTTCCAGGTGATGGGTTCGGTTTGTTTGTTTTGCTCCATTGCGCTCAGCCTGTCTCAGTTTATGATGTACTCTGCAGTAGCTAATGTGTCTCTTACCCCTGGTTGTCAGGTTGCCCAAAGGCAAAGCTGCTGAATCTGGGGATCTCTCCTGTGTCCCAGCGAAATGAGTCTTTGGGAGGCTTGTATGTCAAGCCTGCGGAGCGAAAACACAGCTGTTTCATGCACTCACCTCCTCCACTACCTCCGGCGAGATGTACTCAAAAATAACAGCTACCTAATCTGATAATGATGCCGACTATCGAAGGTGCGGCGAGGACACGGAACCGACGACCGTACCGATCCAGAAGTTTCGGGTTTCAAAGTCAGCGTTCGTGACCTCGTTGTTTGTCTCCAGCCGACTCAGATAAAACGCCAGGATGTCCTGAACCTTCTGACTGAGGATTTGGGCGAGAATTCCCCCCAGTTCCTGCCGGTTTAAGCGATGAAACGGCCAAAGTCAGAGCAGAGACAGTCTGTATGATGATATGACATGAAGCTTCGCGGTTACAGAGGCTTGTCTCCCTCTCAGTGGGTAGCACACACCTGCCTCTCACCTGACAGCGACTTTTAGCTCCGTAGTAGGTGTCAGCTTCTGAAGACACCATGAAGCAAGTTCCATCAATTGTCACATCGCAGCTTTCAAAAGGAAACTGCAGCTTCTCTGTGGGGACAGAAACATCCGGAACTTTAGATCACACCTGGTATTAACTCTAATGATGCTGATAAATCGAACTTTGTCTTTTGTAATCAGACTGAATGTTCCTCTGCAGTTGTATGAAAGCAACTCTTTTCTTAATGCTGCCAAATGGAACAAACCCCAAAATAAATGTTATCATGTGCTGAATTAGAAGTTGGAAATGCGACGCAGTCGAGGGGTTAAAAAAAGAAAGTGAAGGTGTTCGCATCTGTTCACACTCATAAGTCTTAGTCCAAATATAATGAAGCTTGCACAAATGGCTGCATCAGTGATCTATTTGTGCAAGCGCAAACGTGCATCTGCTTTCACATTCGAGCCCACACACGAAACAGGTGGCCAAAGACGGTGTCAAAAGCAGGTATCAGTCCACTTCCAAACCAACTCGGACGCATTTCGATTGATATTCGATTGAAGTGTGAACAAAGCGAGCCACCAAAGACCTCTAAGCTGAATAAAATGGGGTGTGAGAGGCTTCAGACGCGGCATATCCTCACATCACGTTGTCAGTGTGTGCAACAGAGGAATTTCTCTCTCTGTTTTGTCTCCTTTATGGTTTTTAGCTTTCTCTACCCGCAAAAATACCAGCAAAAATATTCCCACATGCATTGGGTTTATTTTCGATCCCGCGCAGTGGATTGTTGTGGAATCTATTAGGCGGCATAAAAGAAACCAAAGCAATTATTTGGTCTAAACCTTGTGTGCCTCCGTTAAAATACAAGTGCAAGTTCAAGTCTGAACCTGCGAACTCCTCCGTTGAGCTCTAATGGAGTTTTCAATGAGCTAAAAGCGTATTACCGCTATAAATTCAAATGAATACACAACGGTGCCTGATACTCAGTATTTGATTATCTCGGGAGTTGGGGGGGGGGTCTCCAAAGCACATCACACAAATGGATTTTAGAAGGTTAAGTGAAGCAGAGCTCTCACCTCCTTTTCACGATTAACTTTTAACTGATTTTCAGGGCCCTCAAGGTTTAACTCACGCCGTGTTGTACTTTTACAATAATAGACATCAGTGTCAGCTGCTTTCATCACAAAAGGACATTTGTTCACAGGAGAAGCTCTTACTTTGATAGGCAAAAGCAGCTGCCACTGGGGAGCCAATAATAATGTGTCATTTTAACATATGTTAAAAAGTTTGTTTTGGATTTTTAACTAAATTTTAACTAAGTCGGTTGTAAGACATTTCAGATTTTATTTTTCACTTTTAACGTTCAAATAGTAGTAATAAAATTCCCATCATCCACTCTTCCACTTCGATCAATTTACTGTCATTTTTCTCTGCTGTAAACCCGCCCACTTGCGTTCATCACAACTTGTACAATGTAAATAATGTAAACACCCCACACTGATACCTGCACACGCAGCTCCGCCGTAGCCGACATCACACAAGCAGGAGCATTCTTCTTCTCTGAAACGACCGTGAACACACTGACCGCTGCACCGCACTGAAAAACAAGGCGAGCGCACCTTACACGTGTCTCCTCTCTCTCCTTGTTCAATTAAGACTCGCAGATTAGACCCAGTTTTAATGGAGGCAGATAAGAGTGTGAGGAATGCTGATACTTGATCAGTGGTACCCTGGCAGAAGCGTCCGGTGAAGCCGAGGTCACACTTGCATTTGCAGGAGGAGACGTTGAGATGGCCGTGTTGGCCGCAGCTCATGCGGCACGGGTTCTTTGGGATCTCTGGCAGCCAACACATAGATCCAACACGTAGGTTGTCACAGTAAATGAACATCATTTACATAATTGCTGCAGAACCTGGTTTTTTTTTATACATATACGGTATATATGTGTGAGCGTGTGCATGTGTACAAGCTTACCACAGAGTCCTCCCACATGGTCCCACAGTCTGTAGCAGCCAGACATGGAGGAGGTGCAGAGAGAGCAGTACAGCCCTGACGCATAGGGCAGCACCAGTCGACCATTCACCTCCCAGTTGCCCCTGCAGCAACAAAAGCACGTACTGCAGAACACTAGGAGCCATCGACAGCAGCAGCAGGAACCGACTTGTGAAAGCTGAAATTTCACTCGCACAAATACACATTTCTTTTTATTTCTGAGGAATGCGTGCAAGTGTTACCCGGGATAATATGCGCAGACAAATATCTGCCAGAGGTCTTCTTCTCTTCGACACAAGTGACTGGAACAACCCACTTGACTTGAAGTAGCCCAGACTAGCTACATAACAACACAAGTTTAAAATAAATCAGCACCTCCACTCTCATTAGATTGAATGTTTGAATGTTGTACTCTCTAGTATTGTACACAGTTGATATCAGTACCTGTGTGTAGTGCTGACAGGTGGCGTTCTCCCTACAATGGCCGCTGGTGTAGAGGAAATCACTCCCCTCCTTAAACCACAAGTCAATGACGTCGGAGAAGGAGGCGGCGCCGCGAAGCGAGACGTGTTTGTTCCAGCCGACGTGACTGACAGACGACGGATGCTGCGGGGACGAGTGTGAGAGGCAGAATGAAGCCTTCTCAGTCGCGAGCGTTGCTAACTTCTCACTCCACTCCTGCAAAAACGCAACAAAAACACCAAAGATTACAAATTACTGGACAATCAAACCTTATTTTACAGTTTGCGACTTTTCTTGGCGATATGCTACCAGGAGAAGGCCAAACATGCATGTGTTGATTTAGGCATTTTGACAGACGCGACTGGTTTTCCAGCGGTCATTACTTTTAGTCTACAGAGGCTGAAGACAGGAGGCGATCTGAGAGAGGCTGCGAGTCTTCCACAGAGCCAAGAATCAGAGTGACTGGTTGTGTGTTTCACAGGTATGAACACCTCATGTGGCACCATGTTTGGAGTCACTCTCACAAATGTGAACAGCTGTGATCACTTGAATCTCACATCTAATCTCACATCTCACGTCTAATTTGTTTCACTGGTGAGAGCGTTGAAATCCGAGTTGCTCCGCATGTTGTGCTTGCTGACAGCCACGGCGATTGGAGTGTGAATGTGTGTGTGTGTGCGTCACCATGTGAGTGTAAAGCGCTTTGAGAGTGCTAAAGTGTTAAAGTGTGTCTACAAGTAAAGACCATTTCCCATCACTGGGGGAAACTGATCAAACACGAGAAGAGCTGCAGATTCATAGAAAAAGGATCAAATAAAGATGCATTTGCTTATCGTCGTGACACAGTGTTTTTCATCCCATTCAGGCCTGTGTGGTTTAGTGAGAAAGGGAGCAAAAAAATATATAATGTGCCAACAACAGACACATTTTTCAGAGGCGGGCTGCCACAGGTATGACACTGATGTGTGGTGTTAAAAGGCTGAGGCCCCCCGAGCATCATTGTTCACTCCGCCCTCTGATGTCGGCCAGCCACAGCGTTTGAAGCCACCAGCAGGGTTTGAGGTCAGTGGGCAATGTTTCATGTGAGATATTTCATTCTAACGCGTGTCATGTCGGATCGTCTGAGAGAGCTGAACGTCTCACTGAGGCCCCGGACGAGCTGTTTTCTGCTCCGTGCTGCTCCTTTGTGACACCATCAGGGATTGTTACACTGATGCACATGATCCGAGTTAAATTACCGACGTGAGGCGACAGCACGTTTGGAGGGAGGAGGGAGGCCAACAAGACTCACACTCGTGTGTTCACTGTTGGTTATTCACAAGATTTCTTTCGTATCGTTGATAGATTTAAAAAAAAACAAACGTAATTGAAAAATCGGGTTTTGTAAGTTTTCTTCGACACTAACAAAAAGTTAGTCTGAATATTTTGTGGTTAAAACATAAAACACAGAGAAATCATCACTTTTTCTTATATTATAAAGCCACATGCTTGAAATACAACGAATAAAACAGATTTAAAAAAATACATAACACATATGGCTTTGCTTTTTGTTTCGCGCAGATTTCTACATCTGAATTATTCAAATTAGTTTCAAGGTATGCAAATGCGCTACGAGGCTGTAACCTTGATATTCTGGTTTCAAATGTGAATACTGATTTTTTTAAAGCAGTGCTCTGACCCATACGTCTCCCGACACTAGAAAGCACAAAGAAATCCATCGACAGGACAACTGGAAGAAACGGGAGGAGCCTCATTTAGTGCTTTATCTCATCCTGAGAGCCGAGCCCAAAGGGCTACATAACAATCACTCTAACACAATCTCACAGTGCTTACTGGTTCATTTGTGAGTGGAGTGAAGAAGAAGAAAAAAAAAAACCCTTACTCAGATATTCACAAACACAGCAAAAGCCTTGAGCCTTTTAACGTTTATCAGTAAAGCTCTTTAATATGCCTCTTCAGCTCGGCAAAGCTTCCTCTGAGGGTTTTCGCGGGGAAATTACCTGTAATACCAGAGTTGTGAATGCCGAATGATTATCCACATCCTCTTTTTCTCATTACCGCCTTATCAGTTGAGAACAGTTCTCTGAGGCTGGAGAGCAGTCGAAGAAAAGGGGCTCAGTCTGTGGGTGGCTGTGAGGATGTAATCTATGACAAAGTGACAGTTTGCTGGGGCACAAATCTCCTATTAGGCCCAAGGGGGAATCTGCTGCATTGTGAAGTTTTCTAATCCGTCGTTACCTCTTGGTCATAATCGCACACACAAACAGTGGGGCAGATAAGCACTGTATAGCAAAGCAATAGATGGAATCGGATAAGGAGACAATTTAGCTCGGCTGGCTAACACTTAGTGAGAGTGGAGGAACCTGAGTCCGAATTTACATCGAGAAAATGCAGAAATTCAGCCTCCAAGTCCCTCGAACCCATTTGTTATTGTGACAGAAGTACAAGGGGGCGGAAAAACTGCTTACATACACTTACATCACCGTAATCAAGCAGTATTTTGGGGTGCCGTCATGGAGTATTGCTCTCATGTATGTAACTTTACTCTCACCTCAGAAGAAAGTAGACCACGCAATCTGCTTTGACTTTAAAAACCATAAGTTACCTCCGAGTGAGCCATTAACTAGTGTCAATACTCAAACAGTCTGAGCGGATGTTTGCAGCCAGTTGATTTTTCTTTTCCTGTATCAGAAAAAGAGTCCTGGTTTAAAACTACAGTGGAACTATTTGATTGTTTCTGTTGGTATTCAAATGCACATTGAAAGTAGATTTTCAGGCAGACAATCAAAGGCTGTTTCTCCACCT
This sequence comes from Malacoctenus gilli, assembly GCA_032164315.1. Lineage (NCBI taxonomy): Eukaryota > Metazoa > Chordata > Actinopteri > Blenniiformes > Labrisomidae > Malacoctenus > Malacoctenus gilli. Next base: position 12,861,187 of record JASSRZ010000001.1, read on the forward strand.
GGAAGGAGAATGTCTGTTTACAAAAAAAGCGTAATGGGAAAAACGTCCCGTAAACATGAATCCACCGAAAATCTGTAGCGCATACTTCATGTCTGTGATTGGCTCTGTATTCGGCCACAATACAGGAAGGATGAGACCAAAACAGCCAATTAGCAGGTTGGTCAAAGGAATTAAGAATTGAAAAGTGTGATTTCTTCTTTTATTCAGTATATTTAATAAGAGCAATTCTGTTGCTTGTTGTTGTCTTGTATCAGTTGTACTTGAGGATGAATAAAAAGCATCGAACTCCATATGTAATCCTTCGTAAAATTGCCAGTGGAGTCAGAAAGCTGCTTTCATCCGAGCTGAACCAAGTTTTCCTTGGTGTCATTTCTTTGGGTGACCCTCACAAGACTTTGCGCCTGGCTAATTGATTTTGGCTTCACCCAGTCGACACTATCACTCAGGCTGCAGCCGAGCAGAACAAATGGTGCACTAACACTACCACTTCACACTGTGGCAACGACCCACGCTACAGAGGAAGACAGCTCAGCCAAAAGCCTTTGTTATTCATGTCTTTGTTTAGCGACTTCGCTTCTGAGCGAAGGAGTCATTTTCAGCCAAACAACTGTGGCCTGTAATCAAAGCCGCCTGTGCTGCACCTCCAGCACTTCTGTAAGTGCACGGGGACCAAAGTAACCTCAAGTGTCCTCCCTGGCCATGGAGGATGCTGTGGAAGAAACCAAAGACGCTTTGTTTGCACTTTCACTCTGCCTGTGACGTTCCTGCTCACCCTGTAGTGGTTACAAGGAAGAGCAGCCAAAACAAAGCTGTGAACCAACTTTCTCTGCCCCCCCCCCCACTGCTCCGCCTCCTGCTCACATCCACTCAGGCCTGTTTGATTGCTTTTACACAACCACATTATCATTATGTGTTCTCACTGAGCTCTGAAAGGAAAGCAGGCGGCCCTGTCGAGTCTTGTGTCTCATACTATGTCCATGATACGAGTGAGATTCAGTGGTTGTTAAAAGGGAGGAGTTAGCATGAGCTGCAGAGCCACAATATGGTCATTAAATACATGAAGCTGTCATTAACTTCCTTCAACTTCTTCAGAGTGTGTTTTGTGGGCCATCAGTAGTTACAGTGAACCTGCCAGTGTTAAAGCGTTAAATGCTTCCTCCAGCATATTGAATTGGCATCATTAATTTCAATATTTACCCTTTTTGAAAATTGTTTTCTGTATTTTTTGAGACGAATGATCCTTTTGAGTATTTTTGTAATCTATCAGTTGTCTCACAGCCACTCTGGAGCAAAAAAAAAAGTTCACTCAGATTAACATTGAAGTTGGACGAGCCAGGTACGAAACACAAACAATTTTTGTTGTGTTCTAGAGCAAAGCTAGCAACAGAAACTCTACTTCTTTGGATTTAATATACTGCAACTATTTCTATAAAATGTATCAGTTGCTTGAACCTTTTTCCCTGCGTAAGATTCAAGATCCTACATGTCTGATGTGGTTGTTTAAACCTCGGTTTTATTGTTTTTTTAATATCCAGACCATTTATGCGTGAAAGGGTCATTAGAGTCCAAGACAGTGTGGAATAAAACACAGCACCTGTGCTTTTGTGTGGTTTTTCAACAGCTTTCATACTGATATGACATCTCATCAATGGGTGAGTAACCCAACATCTAATGTGTGCTGCATAATTTCTACAACAGACAGTTGAAGTACTCAGTCTGAAGAGGAAAACGAAAGCTGCAGAGTGACACTAAACTTGTGGCGAGAGTTTCAACCCAGCGAGCGGCGTGGCCACCTCCAGCTGATTGGACAAGCTCATATTGGCAACAAAAGAATAATGCTGAGCTCGCTCTCAGGCGACAGGACACATAAGGGACGGACAATAGGTACCACCAACCATTTTTTGCATGTTCGCTGCCATCGGTTTGACCCGGCTGCGCAGCCTATTGTGCTGGGCAACAATCTGCGAGCGCTCCTTCACCCCGAGTCCTGCAAGACAGCACAGACCTTCATTTACTATACGCCGCTGTTGCCACAGCGACAAAATGCAAATATGACGGCAGGCCGTTTGCGTGAGCATCTGACAGAAACTGTGAAAGTTTGAAGGAGGTGGTGGGGTGGGGTGGGGGGGGGGGCGACGACACATACTTTCACTGTTGATCCTTTTCAGATTAGTAACACTAATCACTGACTTCACATAACGATATTACAGAACAATGCAAAGTAGTTGAGATTTTATATTAGGTTGGACTGCTTCATAATAATGTTGCAACTGACATTTATTCAAAGAGATAACAGAACTAATGCAGTTTCACTCTCACAGTGTTTGACCTGATTGTCTGCAGCACACCTCTGAGCCACATGCGTTGAGCATCTTGGCAGTTTGTTACACTCAACACAAAGTTAAAAAAAAAAAGTAATAAAAAGATATAATCAACAGATTATCTTCATTCTCAGTTCAATCAGTGCAAAGAAAATTGTTTATCAAAAAAACCTTTAACTTTAAAGTGGCCTGAAATTGGCCTCAAATTGACCAATTGAGAAAATCAGACAACTATTATAGTCAAGTCTAGTAGAAGTGGGTCGCAGTGAAGCATTATCTTTTGTTCCTTCTGATCACTCCTCAGGCAGCAGTGTGTGTTTGCTGCATGCATAATGGTTTTGAATACATTTCCCCAAATTCAAGTGCTGCCAAATCCTTCTAATCCCACATCGCCGCCATACACCATCTCACCTTTACATTGTTGCACATCAGAACAAACACAGACTGTGGGTGAATTAAACAGCTGGCATTGGTCTGTTAGAAAACATCAGTTACACTTGAACATATTTGATCAAAGAGTCTGTAGAACTGGATTTGTTTTGCATGAGAAAGGCGCATTCGGCTTTCTGTTTACATGTTGTTGTTTTTATCGTGCGTTAAAACAGCAGGTATATTGAGGTAAAGCTTTACACTCATGCAGCAAACCAGGAAGTGATTTCTGCTGCTGCTCCAGATGTTTGAACACAAGAGGAAGCCCACTGGAATTTGCGCAGCACCTGTTCGGCAGCACCATGACAACGACCACGTTCACTCACTTGCTGCTGAAGCAAATAAAACGGTGAGTTGAATTCTTCGCTGCGGAAGCGTGTCCGTCACTACAACTGCCTGCCTGCCTGCCTGCCTCCCTCCGCTCATTCTGCGTCCTGTGGGAAGTTTTTACCGATCGTGGGGGAGAGGTGCCGGGGGTCCGGGGTCCGCGCGCTGATCTGCTGCAGGAGCAGGAAGGCAACGACGCACAGGTCCGACCAGCGGCGCGCCGCCACAGGCTCCATGGTGAACTCCTGAACCACTGAGGCGCCTCCGCTCCGGTGGCTCACAGTTATCCTCCGTCTCTGCTCCTCTCCTCCCTCCGAGCTTTGCTGGGCCGTGATACCCCCACCCTCCACCACTACCACCACCCCCCTCGCACCAATAAAGTTGTCAGTGCGCTTTTCATTTGCCTAAAAGTTTTTCTTTTCTTTTCTTTTTAATGTCTAGAGGCAAGTTTTCCCTTTCTGTTGCACCTTGAACTATAAACATAACTCCGAAATAGACCAAGGTTTCAGCCTGCACCTTTAGGTTCTGTTGTTGGTTTCTTGTCTTGAAAATGTGGATATAAACAAGATTCAGAGCATCAAAACCAGCAGCCTCTCATTTGAAAGCATCTGCAACAAAGAAGTAAGTACCATCTAAAGTTACACATCCTGAAGAGCAAAAAGTTTTTGCATTCTGGTCAAGATAAAAACAAACAAACAAACAAACAAACAAAACAAAAAAACCTAGAAATATCAATTTAAATAGACTTTGGACAACTGAACTAAAAATGGATAGGGCAGTATCATTGTCACAAAAAAACAAACAAATAAAAAATAACTGCAACGCCACTTTTTCACACCACTGAGTGTAACAGCTTCATCTCAAGACAGTGTTTCCTACAAATAAGCAGGAGAGCAATTTTCTCTCTCTATTCACAATAGATTGATCCAGAGGTGTGACACTTCGATCAATGTAACAATGACACCTCTTTACAACTCAACAGATCTTTAAAACAGCCCAAGTGTGCTCGATCTCTCCACCCATCATTAGCCACGCTGACCAATTCGGGTCACGTTGGGCTGAGGTCCGTCACATCGGGTGAGAGCAGGAGCAGCAGGTCACACGCTCTCGACCGGGCAAATAGGCTGAAGATGAACACAAATTCCACCCACACAATCACACCAATTCAAAGTCATCAGTTAACCTAACCGAGCATGTCTCATGTCTGAGTTTCAAACTTTGGCATTTTTGCAGTCAGGCGACCATGGGAACTGCTGTCCTTTTATGCTGCCACGTGTCGGACTGCAAAATACCTTGCCAAAGGAATCGTGCAAGAGCTTATAAAGTATGTTGTCATCTGTAAAAAAAAAAAAAAAAAAAAAGTCTTTTGTTTGATTAAAAGTAAACGATGTGTTTACTTTGCACTGCTGACGGCAGTTTTGCTGCTGATGAGTGTCCCACATTGTGGAGACGTACGACCTAATCATTGCTGCCACGGCGGCTTTCTCCTGAATGACAAAACGAGCGCTCAGCCAGGCTGACAATAGCGCCGGACATGAGTGTTCATCACTGTTATTGATGGATGTGAAGTTGGTTTTTCAGGCACTGATGACTGTCCCCTCAGTGAGTCACTGGAAATGAATTATTTGAGGCTTCTGGGCGTCCTGGAGAGCAGTGTGAGGACATCAGGACACGAGACGGCCTCAACAACCAAACTGGTAGGGTGGGACACAATTGGACTGATAAGGACAGGGTGCAGCTGCTTGGCTGAAGGGGACGGTGTCTCTTCATGGAACCTGTGCAGGAAGTGTGAATCATGATCTGCACACCATGGAGTGATTCACTGTCTGGAGAAGACGACAGCATGACACAACACACTCATTTCAGTACGCAGGCGCCTGAGTGTATTTTGCTCCCAGCGTCGAGTCCCCGAGCTGACCGGCCCTTTCTTGTCGCTTCAATTCTGCTGCATCAGTTAAGAGCTGCTCGACCCTGCTGTGCCAAATGACAGCTGTGCACACACACACTCGCAGTGGGTCCTGGGCTCAGCCTGACACGGCCACCCACAGAGAGGATTTCTCAGGTAAATCCATCGACCAAAGGAACCTCCGCGAGCTTCCTCCTGTGTGAGCTCCAAGCAAGTACTCAAGATCCCAGTGTACTCAATATCCACTTCTTACCGTGAACTGCAGACTTCAGCAATGTTTGCTACACACTGAGCGCTTACATTAAGCTGCTCCTATCATCACAATTTATTGGATATTTCTCAAAAAATAATGTTTTCTCTTTGTTGATTCACTCCAATTTTACTTTACTTTAGACCACTAATTCAGAGGTAATCTGAGAGCAAAACAGCAAAAACCTCCCAGCAACATTTTCCCAGCAAATTACTCATCCCTCCTTTTTTTTCTTAACTGCTTTGCCAACTTACTGTTGGTTGGTGGATAAAATCCCAGTTTACTGTGAACTCAGTCAGGGTTCACACCAGAGAGATCGAAGCAAAACGACGCAAACACATGCAAGCTACCTTGAAGGTTTTTAGTCAGGCGGCTTTTCAGTCACGATTGGCGATTTTCGGCTGCAGACAGAGAGAATAGGAGCAGCTGTTCTGATTCTAATCAACCAGACTGAAATAATCGCATCCGAAAATCCTTCACTTTGCTTTTAATGATTCGTCTCTTGTTATCCTGAGTCAGGACTGATACAAGCAGAACATCTAAAAAATATGATCTCAGACACAACTTCCTAAAAGTGTTCTTGTCCAGGCGAGCATCTTGTATTTCACCATGTCGCTGAACACATTAAATCTGTCATGTGTTATTTTCATATTTCAGGACAGTACCAAAGATCCCGGGTCATGATCTGATGTTAATGTTTGCTCTCTCAGTTGGCACCTTTTGTAACTTGAGCGTAATGCATCCAGTTTCATTCATTTCAGTAAAGTACAGTAAAGTGCATAATGTTTCTTTTTCCTGCAGAGGGCACAGCTTCTCTTTCATTACGTTCTGTCCATCACTGAGCAGTTCGAGGCTAGGAGGAAGTGCCTTCCAAGTAAAGTAAAAGGATCATGATGTGGTCACATTTTTCTCCCAGTCTCCCTCGCTGATTGGCTCCTGAAGGGCAAACTAAGCTTTTCAGCGGTCTCTCTTTCCTCACCTGGGGTCTCTGCCCAGATGCTGCACTGCACACTTTGGGGTCAGACTGCCTGAAACCATTGAACACTTTGGGAGACTTTTGACTGATATTAGTGGAAACATGTTTGGGTCAGCTGTGATTTTCTTCACCTTCCTTGGCTTCTCTTGTCTTCATCCCACGCTGGAACAGGTAAGCAATTGTGGATGCCCGTGACGTTAACCGTGAATGAATGAACGAATGGAGAAGGAGACAGGAATCATAAATGAGACCATTAGCTCATGGCTTCTTCTGATAAGCAAATTTAAAATAATTTGGACCAAAATAAACTGAAGTCTCAGTGAATGTCCTCACGTGGCATCGCAGAGAGCATCTTTGACCAGCCTTTCCCGTCCTCTGCATGCCGGCTTCAGAAATAACATCCCAGTGGCTCCCGACAGGCTGAACTGACCATGAAAAGATACAGTGAGTGAATTCACTCACTGTATCTTTGCCGTGCTCTGCTCTGAATTTGCTGGACATGTCCAAGAGGCTGAAAGAATGTCTCCCTTTAGGTACCTCGTATGCTGGTGTGTGTCTCTGCATGTGTGTATTCACTCAACTGATCAACATGAATGAACATGAACGCATGAAAAATGTGAGAGTGACGAGTCGGTACATGTTTGTCGCAAGTTGTGAGTTTACCAGTTTCATTAAAAATTCTAACTTAGCATGAATAGAAATGTGCTGTAACTTCGTCCCTTGTCTCTTTACACATCACACACACTTCGCTTACGTTAACAAGTTAACATGACGCCATTTAAAATGTTGCTGAGCACAGGCAGAAAGAGGCCTTTGACAACTACACTATAAACACAGGTCAAAGCCCCCCTTGACATGATTGAGGTCTTTCCGAACCCCAGCTCGTTCCAAATAAGAAAGGTGTTTTCAACAAATATTGACCCTTCTTACATAACTTCTGACTTCTGCTGGACCGAAACACTAATTGGTTGTCTGAAAACATGCAAGGAGAGGACAGGGCAGGTGGAGAATGACGCCGCTGAGTGAATGAGAGGGATGATCGCGTGCACAGAAAACAAATCTGTGCCCCACCTTCAACCTGCCAGCCAATGGGAACGAAGGCGATGTTTATGCTGAGGGGGTCTCATAATCTACTGATCGACCCCCAAACTCAGTAAATAGTCACCCTTAAAGTGCACTGTGTATCTTCTGATATCACTCCCTTTCCCTCAAATGACTCCTGATGGTTACATAACTTTGTGTAATGAAGATTACGAACTCTTGCAGACGGTCGCACCTAAAACCACATCACAAGAGCGCACTGTGCTGCACACAGCCTGTTTGTGTGTTTATGAATGAGTTACAGGGTCCAGCCACTGAGCGAGCGAGGAGGCTCCCGCTCGCAAATAGCTGCAGTGACCAAACAGTCTGATCCCGGCTGCATTTACTCCCTCACATAAACACGCCAGCTTCTGTAATACACTGAACTCAAAGTGCACACTTTGTTTGTTTCTAGGCAGGAACAGCTCAAGTGCCAAAATACTTTTTTTTTTCCTTCCAAGAAACAGCGCACGGAGAATGTGCAGGTGCTGTTGATGTGAGACGTTTTAGGTGTTTAAGAACTGAATTGTAATGAGCACGATCAAAGTGTGAAACTTTTTAGTTTGAAGCAAAAATAAACTCCCTCATGTCTTTTTGAGTCGTGCCAAAAAGGGAAAATCTTTTTAATGAAAGTTGGCATTACTGCCAAGAAAACCTGCGACATGAGTCCCCAGTTGTTTCTCAGCTGTAGAGTTTTCCATGGAGATAAAAAAAAAACCCAACCAAAAAACATTTGTTAGAGCTCACAAGAGCCAGAGGGAAGACCTTTATGTGAGAATAAATTCAGCTAAAGCATGATTGATTTAAAGAAATTATTGAGGTGAGCGATTCAAAATTCCAATATCCACATAATAACACTGAAAGTTTGGTCATACTTTTATCATTTCCTTGATGAAATCACTCTTCTGTGGGGCAGTGATATTTTGAGGGGCTTTTTTTTCGTTTTGGAAGCCTTTAATTTTACTTTTTTGTTTAGAAGTCATTTTGATTTTTAACTGGAATATTAAGCAGTCTCATTTAGATTTTTCATGTTGTTCATAAATCGCAAAATCACAACTCAGCACTTTGTTTTGTTCCAGGACTGTCCGAGCAGGCAGGACATCCAAGGCTCCCTGAAGCAGGTCCAAAAGCTTCTTACCGCCCATGAAGCCTCGTATCTACAGAGTCTACGCAACCTAAAGAAGAAAATCAACCTACTCCAGAGCAGCGCGGGGAAGCCGGCCTCAAAGCCCATCAACAGTGAGGAGAATGGAATGTTCGATCTGTGAATGTCAGACATTCAGCTTCTTCCTATTCACGCTTCACACTTCAACCAGGTACCTGCCCAAAATTGGACACACTGGTCAACGGGAGGAAACTTGGCAAGTCGCACGGTTTGGGTCACGAGGTCCACTTCCTGTGCGACCCCGGCTATGAGCTGGTTGGATCAGAAAGCAGAGTCTGCCAGGAGAGCTTGGCCTGGAGCGGCCAGCAGCCGACCTGCCGAGGTGAGGCGACAGTCCTCTGCTTCCCGGACTCACTGCGGCGATCGTTTTTGCCATCATCTCTTCCTCGTCGCCTTCCCACCAACGTCTCTCTGCCTTGTTCTCACTGGCCATCACTCATCTAGTTATCTAACCCACTGATCACTTGAACAACCCTGTCATCGTCCTCTTTGTGTCCTCTCCGTCTCTTGCTTTCTCTTGCCTGTCCTCTTCTTGTGCATCATGCATGTCACCAATGCTTTTTTTTATGCAGAGATACATTTCATTTGCGATCCATGATCAGATTTCTTTTTTTTTTATGTACTTTGGCCGTTGTCCAGAGAGTTTCTGAATGCTGTGACATGTGATATTCCAACTTCTATGTCAGCTCACTGACTTTGAGATAACAGCTCAAAGGCTGTTTGATGAAGAAGTGGCTTCCCCCCCTTTTTTACTTTGGCTGCACCCGAAGTCCACTCATTGGCTTCATTATTGACTCGTATTTCAAACTCAAGAATGCTACAGCCCACCTAAAATTCATAACTTTTCCTGAGGCCCATTTCTCCCTGTGAGCTCCACTCTAAAGAAAAAAAAGGCATTTAAGGTTAATTTTTCTCAAAATATTAAGTCTAATATTTAGGCTTTGGGTATGGTTGATTATGAAAATTAGGGTCCAGTGTTTTATTGAGGTTTACTTCTTACTTATGTACAAGGTGAGTTTAAGGTCAATGGATGACAGCACTCGCTATTTTCACATTTGATCACTTTTTTGTTACAAATATGTATTTGTGTGATTTTGAGTGATTCCAAACTGAATTACAAAAGGGAACATACAAGTTTTTCTGAATAAACTTTATGTAATTGGCCTCTAATGATGCACCAGGTGGGCTGTGACCCACACTATGGGAATCACTGCTCTTATGTGATGAAATCAAGTTCTGCTGGGTTCAGGCTTGTAAGTGTCTTAGTGTGAGTGGTGTGAATCAGACATCATTAGAAATGTATTGATAACCAACTCCCTCTCTGTTCCTCCCTCAGACATCAATGAATGTGCATCGTCCCCGTGCCTGAATGGTGGGACGTGTGTGGACGAAGTGAACCAGTTTTCTTGTGTCTGTGGCAAAGGCTGGGCTGGAGTTACCTGCCAGAGCCCTCTGCCAACATGTAAGTACGATGGGAGTCATACGCAGCCACGTACAACAGGTATTATTTGGGATATTTAAGCTTTTCTTTAGGCTCACTTCAATAGTTTGATTGCAGAATCACACTACAACCACATTTCAAAGACAGCACATAGTCTTTATAGGCTGAGATCCAAATCCTTCCAGGCTGCTAAAGGAGATTACACTGGCCAGTGGTTTGGCTTGCCAGTATAATCCAGTGTTACATACCACTGAGTGGGTTTTATTGAAATCCAGCCTGAAGTCCCAGACGGAGCTGGTTTAGTGGCAGTGGCCCGCTCCCTGTGGATGCTCGTGTGTAAACAGAGAGAATGGGAACAGCACCCACAGCGCAGCTTGCCTCATTTTTCATCTAAAACGTCTATGCAAGCATGAAACTTCGAACCGTGTCTGAAATTATTCTGACTGAGAATCTTCTCTTTGTAAGCTGATGACAAAGAGTTTTTCATTCTAAGCCGAAGTAAACACAGTAATGAAAAGAATCAATTACTTTTTTCTCAATAATTTTGAATTGTGTTTCACTGTTATTAAACTTCTCTTTTCTTCAGCAATGTTTCATGATCTGTTTTTTTTGAGGGAACATTTTGAAAGTCCTTTACCACAGGCTGAAGAGGCTCACCACCTTTTACTTTCATCAACACAAAAATGCAACAGCAGTATAAAGCATACGCGCTGCATGTTTTATATATTTAGGACGGTTTGATTTTCATATAAATGTGCAGGTAAAGCTCTCAGGATTACAAAAAGTGATACTCATACATTCAGTTGGTCTCCTGGTGAACCCACTTTGACACTGACAGCTGTGACTGACGCTGTCGCACATGACAGAGTTCAACACAACAACAATGTCATATTGTGTTAGCTCAATAAAAAGAAAAATACATTACTCGCGCCTGTGGTAGATAAAGAGCTGCATCAGTGAGAAATACCCCGATAGGAAACAACAACATTTTCCAGAGCCGGCCACGATTGCTTACCTCTGCTCTCTCTGACTTCCTCACTCAGTCTTTGTCACCATGACAAACACCTCTGCCGCCACCTCCCCAGACGCCGCGGCGGCGGCCACCTTACCAGCTGTCACCACTGGGCCCTTTGTTCGTCCATCACGCTGCACCACCGTGCAGGGGACCACCCACTGCACATGTGAGCCAGGATACACCATCTCTGGCAGAGACAGCAACATCTGCACTGGTACACCTGACACTCTGGTCTCCATCGAACCTCGACTACAAATTAGAATCTTTGACATTTTTTTTGTATGAGGAAATGACCGCATGTGCTCTGCGCTTCAGATATAGACGAATGTGAGCTGTTCCACAATGGACAAGCAGGGCGACTGTGTTTACACACTTGTATAAACACTCCTGGAGGGTATCGCTGTACCTGTCCTTCAGGGTACAATGTGACCCGCGATGGGCGCAGCTGTAAAGGTGCGTTCGCTTTTTTTCTCTGCTTTGTTTCTTTGTTACTTTCGATCATCCGTCGTCATCTTCATACCACTTTTCGAATAGTTTGCACAGATGGCACAGACAGAACACACTCTGACAGCAGTTCAAAGTAGGAAATCACATTCATGCGTATGTTCACACTGACATCCAAACCCTGCATCATTAGACGCCATCCAGCCGTGAAGCCAGGACTTCCTCCCTGCGACACCAACATGTGTTCCCACTGTTATTTTTTCTGTTTAACATGTAAAACTATTCTGTACTCTTTTTACAAGTATTGTTGATGCATATTTTTTGGAGTATTTTAACCAAATAATCCACCATTTATCCTGCTTTTTGCAAAAAATACAGCTACCACACCAGAAATATTTGGGTGTATTTGTAATCACATTTCCTTATTAAAGGCATCAGGCTGT
>JASSRZ010000001.1:12884782-12896145 GCA_032164315.1 Malacoctenus gilli
TCACGCAAAGACACTCTGACAACTTGCAGTATAAATCATCCACTCGATAATCTGCGGTAGGCAGGTTTACCAAAGTTACATTTGTAGTATGAATTGTAAAACAACTAGGAGTGCTGCTAAAAAATAAAAAAAAATGTATGAAAGAAAGTCAGATCAATTCGGGAATCCAGCCTTAATTGTGTTGTCATCTTGTCAAAGAACAAATGGATGAGGGCCTGGCAGGAAGGCAGCGGCAGTATGAAGGATGGATCCACAACCTCAGCAAGGAGCTCAACCACTACAAAGCAGCGAACGTGGAGCTGAGCAACAAACTGAGGGAGCTCTGCAGCTCAGCCAGTCAGCCCAAAGAGCACCATAAAGGTAACGGCGCAGTCATGGGTAAAGCTTGATCAATGCTGTTATTGATTCTTTACATTTATGATGTCCTCCATCCATGATTTGTCACATGCTAGTGACATCACACAATTTTCCAGTTGCATCGTCATGACGACCCCACACCTTATGGTACTTTTTGTAAAAACTGTAAAGGGCAAAAATTGAATAATGGAGTTGAGATGTGCGTCTAGACCATGTCAATACACAAACGTATCAACTGGCTGTGACGTGGCTGGCTAATTAAATATTTGGGAATGAAGAAAGGAATCTTTTTCCTTTAGAACCATTGAAGTGGTGACAGTCGATCTGAAGTCTGCCGACTAGAAAGTTTCGCAACATCTTTAACGGTCCCGCTCATCTGCGCTCTTCCAGTTGTGTCATCGGAAGCCAAGTGTTCAAACGTCGGCAGCGTGGAGAAGCTGACGCGCTGCCCGGAGGACGGTGCGGGGGGCAGAGGAGCAGGGCAGCCCGACAAACCTCCCAAGTCCCGGGAGGAGATGCGGGAGCTGGTGAACACGCCGCTCCCGTCCACGTGGAGGCGCTCCTCCCTTCCCACGGAGGAGCCGGCCGGCATGGAGGAGCTGTGGCTTCATGTCGCCGGCGATGCTCCGGCGCACCGCGTCGTGCAGAGCTCCCAGGGGTCCTGGGCGGGGCCGACATCTCTGCCCGTGGTGAAATCTCGCAGGGAGTCCCGCCGCTCCAGCCTTAATGTGGGACCCCTGACTTCGAACAGTGCGCTGATTGACGTGCGAAAGAATCCTGTCTGAGAATGGTTGCGTTGAATGACTCGGTGACGACTTACGTGGATTTTTTTTGTTCTGTGGTTCCTTAAAGATGTTGTATGTTTAAGTTTTTATCTTTTGTTTTTTTCTATTTGTTTCAGGTTTTTTTTAATGAACATCCACTGATTTTTTTAAAGCACTTTTGAGAGAGATAATGTTTATGTGGTCATTTGATACAGACTGTAGATAAACAGTACAGATTATCTTGCAGCAGGACAGACTGAGGGCGTCTCACTGTCTAATCATGTCGGTATTTGATATTTCACAGTATTTTGTAATAAAACTCTCTTTCCGTCACTGCGGCTGATGCTTCTATTCCTGATGAACGATGTTTGCTGTGAGATATTTTTGGCTCTCAGTGGTCTGGTGGGCCGGGCTCACAGCGGTGCAGTGGTCAGCACTCCTCCCTCACAGCTGGGGGGGGCACCGGATTGACTCCAGGTACTGTGGAGTGCCTGTGTGAGTCTGTCTCACTGTGGTCACTCTGGACAGATGACATGTACGTTGCTGTACACCACGAGATGCGAGATCCAGCCCCTCTGCTCTTGTTTTCAAAGACCCCCTCGATGAGGACGTAATAGTGGACTGGCGTCGTCTGAGCAGTAGATGGCAGTATAGCATCAGGAACAAACTCTGAAAAACCACCGCATATCATTTCGTCGGGCTCAAATTTTGATTTTAATTATTTTGTTGACAGTGTTTGCTCCCTTTCAGAACTACACAAAAAAACTTCTGCTGGAGACAACCTAAGGCCAGTTGGTGTGCCCACCCGGTTTTGTTTGTTTGTTCTGTTGTGATGATTTATACGACCTTCCTGATTTCTGATTTCAGAGTCTCAGTTCTTTATCCTTATTTTATATGTTTATATCCAACGCAAATGATGGTTTTGTTTTTTGTTGGTTTTTTAAACAATTGAAGCTTTAGACAAAGAGCTCTACAGATGGATAGTTGGAGAACTTGCAGCTATTCTTAAAAAAAAAATCTTTTAAATTGCTGTTCTTTGTGAAGCCACTGGGAGGCGCTAAAGTCTGGCACTTCTCCAAGTCGTCACAGTTTGCTGAGCAACATTGAGAATAGTGAAATGTGCAGCATGCACGTTTAAAAATGCATTTTCAAATACCTTTTGTTCAGAAAACATTTCAATTGAACAGATCTGTTCACTTTTAAATGAGCAGAGTGCTGACATCATGATGCCAGACACAAGACTTACTGGTCTGGACCATTGAAACTGTTGGTCACCTGTTGATATTGAAAGTCTTTGCCTGGCCTGGTGGTTCACAGACATCACATCGTAGATTTGCTGTTTTGCTGAAGTTCTAACACTCTTCTTCTAATGCGTAAGGCTGATGCTGCTGCTTCACCAAATACAGAGTGTGGTAACAGGTGTTTTTCAAACATAAAAATTATAAATGGCCTGAATGTCCTCATACACATTGTCTGTGTGAAAACAACCACAAGTGGCTTATCAAAAGATTGAAAACGACGATAGGGTGTGACAGGATAAATATCGGCCTGCGCAATTTATTGACCTATAAAATGAACAAATGTAACAATTTCCTTGTTATTCCACCATTTGCCGTTCAGAGAGCTTGTGTGCAACCCTGAAGGGCAGATTTCACCTGCTGATTTTTATAAAAGAATAAATATTACTTTAAAAAAAACGTTTTTTGCCCTGAAAAAAGTAGTTTCAAGACATAATAAAGGAAATGTATCGTGCGTTTTTGTCGATGACTTGCAGACATCAATCTTCCGTTGTATCACAGGGTTGTAGCCTAATTTCTCACACGCTCAGTTCAAACAATTTAGTTATTGTAGGCGCTCCAGGCCCCCGCGCCCCCCTGAACCCGCGCGCATCCACGCCCGGCGAGGCCATCCGTGATTGGCTGGCGGCAAGTTACAGTCTGGGTGACGTCACCGGGAGGAGGAAGCATCGAGGGGGAAAATAGGCAGAGAGGAGGTGAGAGGAGAACAGTGGAGCGTCTGTCAAGAGGACGCCTCACATCCTCGGGACCGCGGACGTGACGCGCACGCTCGGACTGCTGGATGGAGGCTCGCAGGTGCTGCGCATCGTCGCGCGTCTCTGCGGCCGCGGTGACGGACTCGGGGGGGACCCCCTGTTCTCGGATACAAAACATTTCATCCAGGCTCTCGTCCGCCGCGGTGCCGCCGCGCGCAGCTTCGGCGGACGGCCAGTGTGGGATTTACGGGCTCGCTCACCTGTTCGTGCGTGCTGCACATCTGGAGGAAGCTGCACCTGCCGCCCGCTCTGCACGTGGATGCTCTCCTCCCCCTGAAAGACGGGGGCGTCCTCCACAAAGACAAGTGAGTCCTCGTCTTGCCAGTCTCCTCAGATCGGAGCTGCTTCACGTCCTCTTGTAGCGTGTTTCTGTCAGTGCATCATCGCAGCATCCTGCAGCCGCTGGCCTCTGAGTGGAAGCGTTCAGGGTTTGTTGGCTATTCAATTGTAAAACTCCGTGTCGCTTATAGTTTTACCTCCAAACCGAAAGCCTGCAAATAGCAAGCGTCAGTTTCCGTTATTCTTATTAAATAAATGCTGCAGAGTGGCTGGATCTAATTGTGTATTTCTATTCTTTTAGAAAAAGGCAGCATTTATTACAATGTTGTTATAATAATGAAGTGTGCGGGCCTGCAGTCACTGTGCAGCCTATAAAGGCAGTGTGACACATCCAGTGTGGGATTTATTATTGTGTCCTGCTTGTTCAAAAAAAAAAATTGAAAGTAAAGGCCACGCAGTCAATAACGACTCTTTCACCTTTAAAGCATCCACATTTATTGAGAGCTTGGATTGCTCGGTTTGATTTATGTGTTTTCTGTCAGACAGGCATTAAAAGTGATGCAGGCTTCTTCAGTGTGTCTTAATAAAAACATCTGGCATCAGATGTGGAGACTGGAAGAGAAACGTGGGGTCAAAAAAAAGACTATTTCATGCCAACATGAGGAATGTAGTTTTATGCTTGAAACAATGCTGTGGAGACTGTATTCATGTGACACTGTTCCTTTGTTATGTTAAATTGGATGGGTACATTGAAGTAGGCCAGTTTAGCCTAAAGTGATTTAAGTGGCACATTATGAAAAAACTAAAAAAAGAATATTTTTTTTCAAGGTGTAGATTCAAAAATACCCAATTTATAATTGGTTTTAATTGCTGCAGTGTCATTAAGTAATGTTCAGTCATTGCTGGTGTGTGTTGCTGCAACTTAAATGAGTCTATGGTTTAAAAAAAAAAAGACAGGTTGAATTTAATTCTGCAAGTTTTTAACTTATATTTTGAAAAATGTGACAAATGTATAAAAAGTCCCACATAAGTGACCAAACAAACAGGTTGTAAAAGAAGTTTGAAACTGTCCCATTTTGTGCCACATATAAACCCACGCTATGTTCTTTTGTGTGGGTACTTTTGTATCACAGATTATATATTTCTGCAGAAAAAAAACAAAATAAATAAAAGCCATTTTTTTCTGGTTGAGTAAAATCAAATGTTTGACACACTGTACATTAACGCCTGAATCTTTTTCCTTTTGCTGTCAGGTTGCTTCAGGTTTTCCTTCTTCCTGCCCAGAGTGGAGACTGTTCCTGTCTTTGGTTATCTAGCTGTATGAGTGTTACTCGTCCATCATAAAGCTAGATAACCGAAAGTAGGAATGACCTCCCAATGCGCAGTGACCAGCATCCATCAGATGAAACTATCAAAGACGCAGGAACTCATGAAGCCTCTTCAGGTATGTGATTGGGTGAATAAATACATTTCATCAAATAACAGTGAACTCATTTTTCCTGTCATGTGGGGTTGATTTTTTTCCCCACTTAGAACTGTAACGTCCGGTCAGTGAGCAGATGTGTGATCAACAGGTTTTTGTTGGTTTATCAGTAATTGAGCAAACAGAAATCCCACAGTGCTTTTTTCACCCTCCCATTTACTCAAGAGAATAACTGCAGCTGTTCTAACTCTTCCTTATTGTCAGTAAAGTTTGAAAATATGATAACAAAAACAAAATGTAAAACTCCACATTTTCTTTTTGTTGTTTGACGTTTTATTAACCAGTTAGGAAAAAATACAGTTAGACCATCAGTTCTTTTCATATAGTCAAAGTTAAACAGGTGTTTCTGGTCTCTGTTGAGCCTTCAAACTGCTGTTTTCACTCACAAGCTTCCCTCGAATAAACTGAAATGTCTCAACAAAACCTGTGAAACTAACTGATATCGATTTCATGATAACCTCCAAATGCTGAAGCCCTGCTGTAAAGTTCTGTCTTCAAATACACATTAAAGTCACATGCTTTTGAAAGATCAACTTTTTAAAAAAATTTTACTGATGCTATTTAATTGTGTCTTAAAGGCTTTACTGAATTTACTAGACTTCTTGTTTTTTCTGTTTTTAAAAAAAAATTCTAATACAGACAAAGCATAATTGCTATGCAATACGTAATTGTAATAACAACAAAAATAACAATGCTTTATTATTATTATTATTATTATTATTATTATTATTATTAATAATAATAATAATAATAATAGTAATAAAAATAATAATTCTATTGATGATAAATATTTATTCAAAAATGTATGTGACTTTACATCTTTCAAGAAGCCTGCCATAAATGCAGTGAGTAGCTGAATTTAAATTTCAAAGGTTAAATATCAAAGATTTACATTAAAATAAACCACAAAGCTACACATTTTCAACTCCAAGGTATGAAAAAAACAACAAAAAAATGATCAAGACTTTTCAACCATAGGCAAAAAAAAAAACCCAATTAAATAAATACATAAAATCTGCAGCAGCTTATACAGAAGAAACCTAAACAATCCTTTGTAAAATGATTTATTATGTTATTAAGAGGAGCTCCCACTGTAATACTCCCGCCTCATGCTGTAGGAGTATAAAGGATCCTTCATGTTGGAGCTGAGCCTCTTCTCTGCAAGGAAACTTGTTTATCAGGACTCCTCCTGATGAAGAGTCTCTGTTGCCTGTAAAGTGGTTGTGTTGGCACGAAGCAGGACCACATTAATTGCTGCAGCCCCCACCAACCATCAGACCCTGTTAATACAGCCTATGAAGCTTCCTGTCTGAGCCTCCCCCTCAGGTGTGATCCCACTTACCCAAGATGTGGCTAATTAGTGAGGTCGCACCTCTGTGGACTTCTGAAGGTCACTCAGCCGGCCAGCGGACATCAGTGCTGCGACTTTAATTGAACAGAGAGAGGAGAAGTCAGTGATTCAGAGTTTGACCATCTGCTGACATTTGGTTTGATGGGACTTGCTGGAATGGTCACATGACACTCAGCTCCGCTGTGATGCTTTGAATGTCAGGAGCAGGAAACTGCTGGAAAGTCCTTCAGGTCTGACAAGTGCACTGATGATATGAAGAAGGATATCGTGGTGATAATGAAACACACAAGCGATGTAGAAATTAACCAGTTCATTCAAAAACGTGGCTTTAAAAATCAGCAATTTTAATACAACAAGTTCCACACATTATAAAGACATTTCAATGTGTGTGAATTCAATTCACCATTGTGAAAAATAGGTTTTAGCAACACCCATCTTTATTCTTTTGAAGAGAAATTGAATAAGGAAATTTCTTGAGATCATTTTTCTCAATGAAAAAAAGCTTCATGGTCAGAGAATAACACTCATCAAAAAATACAATAAATATAAGGACAAATTTAAGAGTAGCATTTATCTTAGCAATAATTCACCTCTGGATTACTTGAAGAGAATTCTTGTGTATAGAAGTAAGAAGGAGGGAAAACAAAAATATTTTTTGTTAAACAGGATTTTGTAAACTTATTTTTCTTACTATAATTAATTGGATGCTGGAACAAGAACTTTAGAGTAAAAACACAGGATTGGCAAATGTATTGTTCAGGCAAAACCTTTTAGCGATTAACTTTTTAGTGACTACAGTCAATCAACAATTCCATCCTAAAGCTATTTTATGTCTAAACAGGGCAAACCTCCAGACTGATAAATGAAAAATGCAAAAGAAGTGAAATGACTTCAACACATATTCAATTATTCCTGAAATGACTCTTGTCCTTTTGAAATAATTTAATGTTTTCTAAATGTTATTTTGGACGGAGTGAACAAAAATGTTCCCAAACAACAAACCAATCGGGAAGAAGGGTTAGTAAATAAACGCTTCGTTTGTTTGTTTAGATTTCCAGACATGGTTTAAAGGTGTGCGACTCTTTTTCTCTGTTTATGTCTCATAAGTTAAAACCAACTATTTATTTGGCTGTATGGCGACTCTCCTCCCGCGAAGATGGCCTGCGTATTTGCCGGCCTGACGTTGTTTATCTGACACATTTCTCTGAGGTAAACAGCGGGAGCCTCAGAAGGGCCTCGTCGCCTCTAACGACCGTGAGCTCATTCAAAAGCGCTGATTTCGTCATTGGAAAAAAAAACAACAACCTGCGTTTTGGGGTCTTAAATAAAACCTGGCGCGGGGTCGAAACCCAGAAACTGACTAGAAACAGGACTGGTTCCGATGGAAGGCGGCGACTCCTTCGCGGTAGATTCCTCTGATATTACCGCGGTGTGGCTCCGAGGGCCGAACCGAGCCGAGCCGAACCGAGCCGAGCCGAGCCGAGCCAGGCCGGGTGGGCAACACCAGGGAAGAGTGTTGATGTTAAAGGAGGCAAAGCACGATGAGACTGATCCCAGTAATGAGAAGGCGCGCTCAGCATCTGCATAATAACAGAAGAGCAGCGAAAGTGGGAGCAGCACGGGCAGTACGAGCAGGCCCGTTTAAAGGCGCAGCAGCGTCAAATAAACCTGCTGCTCACTGAAGTGGTTTGTTTTCTTCATCATAAAGCATGTGTGTTTTTCTCACACGCATTATCTTAGTTTTTTTCCCCAAACTGAATCCCGTTTGGGCATATTTGCCAACAGCTGAGCATAAGACTCAAACAAGCAATCACACAATCGTGGCCTCATGTGGGAATTTGTGTTTTTCGATATGATTCTGGTTCTCCTCTTCAGAGAGGCATCATGTGGGGGTCATCACATTGCTTCAGTGAGAGTAAATAAACTTTGGGTAAAAACAAGAAAATGCTCATAAAATGCCATCATCTGAATTCAAATACTCTCTTTCAATATGAATAGCTGGTTTGTAGAACTACCAAAAAAAAAATTCACCTAAACCAACCTTAGAATCTGCACCATTTAATTTGCAGGGAGCGTTTTGGGGTTTTTTTTGTAATCCTAAATTCAAGCTGTAGCCTGTGATAAAAGAATTCAGGCCTTTTGAGTGATTGATTTAAAAAGCACATCTTTTAAATGTATATTATTGTTCACTGTGTAAAGTTAAATCTGTCTCTGTTTTTTCAGTTTTATTTCAAAGCATTCCTATCAGAGTGAAGACTGATGCTGCTCAGTGCTGAAAGATAAAAAGAGGAACTGTCCCTTTATTAGGAGCCCTGCTGTAATTAGACATGCAGTGTGGGGGGAGGGGTCACTGTGAAGCTGCTGGTTATGACTGCCAGCACAGAGCAGGTGTGAACTGTTCTGTGTAATTATTAAGACATTTTTATTTGAACATTTTTTCATCTGGACTCGGAATTGTGGATTAAAGGATGATAAAGACTTGGCTGTAGATTATAATAAAACATGCAGGAAGTTATCACAGATCATTTCCTCTGTAGCCACTTTGTCTGCAAAGATGCTGTTCGAAACTGGGGGAATTAAAAAAAAAATTGAGTCCTTTGTAGACAAAGACACTTAAATGTGCAGGAGGGAAAGTAAAAAGTTTCTCTCCACTGATGCAGTTTCCTCAGAGTCTGCGTGTGCAGCACTGAGCGCTACGTCTGCATGAGACCTGTTGGCCTGTTGGTAAACAGTGACGGTGGCCCACATTATCATTCTGATCCCGGCTTCGCCCCACAATGGCCGCTTTGTGAAAGGGGCACTTGACAAAGGTCCGCCACTTCTCTTTCCCAACATTGTATCAGTGAGAGGCTGCTGCAGTAAACCAGCGAGGTGGGAGCGACGCCGCGCACCCAGACAGTGGCAGATGCCTGCATTAGCACAGCAGCCATAAGCGTGTCTCCTGGAAAGGTTGCGCCTTTGTCTTCCCGCGTCTTTATGTCTGCCGCCGACTCTCTCACAGTCCGTGTGTGTGTATAGCTGCGTGTTCACGTGAGGCCTCGTGCAATCAGCTACAACCTAAACACAACTTTTTTGGATTTCTCACACCTGCTCCTTTGGTAGATATGAATTAGAAGCCTGGTGCATTTTTGCATTTCTCGCCTGATTGCATCAATACAATACACTGAAACAGACATGTACCACAAGCCGCTGACACAGATGATGATAAACGAAAGATAAAACGTTCGTATTTTTCACACAGTCCTGTGATACTGTGCACATAAAGAAGCTCATTTTGAGAAACAGCCTGTGTGTTGATGGAGGAAGGAAATTAAAAAACAAAGCCCTCAGAATATCTCTGCGAGCTTGTCATGAGAGCATGTGTTACACAGCTCTGAGGCACTTCCACTGCCAGGCCTCATCCACAGAACAAACAAACACAATCGCCTTGTGTAGACAGCGACATGATGCAGCCGCTCTGTTCCAGTCAAGGTGCAAAAACAGCAATCTGTCAGTTAGATTCATTGTTTTTTGGGTGACTTTGGACCAACTGGTTGTGACTTCAGCTGGACTACAGGTCGTCACTGTAGCTTTCGGAGTTTTTAGGAGGGCGAGGTCCAAACAGTCTGAACCTGTGCGGCGCGAGGTCGACCTGGAGTGCTCCTGAAGGACGGACTTTGTATGTTTTACGTCCCCGAAGCCCCCCGATCCCCCCACCGGGATACCGCAGCTGCGATCCCCATCTTAATCTGGGGATAAACACGATTATCCTGCTATGGCTTGTTCTTGGCTTTGTAACTGCGACAGGGGACCTTTCACAGCCCCCCCCCCCTATGGTCGAGTGGGTCTGAGCAGCTAAGACCCCCAGTGTGGACCAGTCGCCATTCATCAGCTTTCGGCGGACAGGCTCCTGAAGGCAGCTCGCTGTGGAGCGCTGAAATGATTGACCTCCTTGTGTTGTTAAGCTGCAGCTTCTCACAGTTCAGCTTAATAAACCGTTCATTAAAATCTTATGTGTGTGTTGAAAGTTCATACCAGCAGTTTACATGATGGTGGTCGAATAGCAAACAGATGGTGTCGTTAACATCTGTAGAGATTACGTGTCTAAATGTATTGAGAGTAGTTATTAATGATTTTTCCGGTTTAAAGTGGTATCAGTTGAATTAGCTGAGGTTCTGCGGTTACTGCTGCGCTTCAAAATTAAGTTTCCCATTTTCAAAACTCACGCAGCTCATTTCCATCTCTTCTCGCCACTTCTTCAGACTGTCAGTCAAGTTCAAGTTCGCCGTGGTCGACACCGTCTCGACGCTTCATTCACTCCTGTCCTTCGACCCCCGAAAAGTCCCCCTCATGCCCCCTCCCCCCCCGTGCTCTGAGGTGACTGCATGGCGTTACTATGACAGAGGGGTTGTGGCGTTGTTATGGCAGCAGGCCGGACCGCCCAGCTATGTGCAAGTGAAAAGGACAGCCTGTCAAAGTGAGTGTGAGAGCGAGAGAGAGAGAGAGAGAGAGAGAGAGAGAGAGAGAGAGAGAGAGAGAGAGAGAGAGACCCCAACAGCTGGGCACCTCCCTCCCCTGCAGCCACCCCCCCGGGCCCTGCAGACACCACCCAGACCCTGGGAACATCAAGAATTTCACATTCATCATTCTCACACACAGCCTGCACGCCCCTCTCAACCTTAAACTTGATGCCACCCACCCCCGCTCCCCCGCCCACCCCCAATCCCCCACTCTCCCCCACCCACCAACTCCTGCATCCTCTCATCCATCCACCATTTAACACCAGTCCGCCTCCATCTCCTCGCGGCTACTTTGTCTCCGTCTCGTCTCGGCGCTCACACAGCACCAGCAGTCCCGTGTGCGTGTGATGAAATAAAGGGTCGAAAATGAACAAACAAACAAAAAGTGAAATGGAGGGGGGGGAAAAAAGGCGACGATGAGAAAGACGATTTCCAGCAAGCATTTTTCAACCTCGGCCAGAGTGTGTGTGTTCGTGTCTGCGGCCGAGCACATTCTTATGTGCGTGCGCGCGCGCGTGTGTGTGTGTGTGTGTGTGTGTGTGTGTGTGTGTGTGTGTGTGTGTGTGTGTGTGTGTGT
>JASSRZ010000001.1:12955020-12997365 GCA_032164315.1 Malacoctenus gilli
AGAGAAAAAAATTGCTGCGAAGGCCACGAGTGTCACCATGTCAAACGAATTAATAGCGATCCCAATTCTCAGCAGGATGACAGCAGACAGAGTGAGATTAGAGGCACAGGGGCATCGTGGACTCCTCACTAATGAGACCCGCTGATGAATTCCGGAGCAGCCCGAGACTAATTAAAATTTCTGCTCGCTGTAAAGCGCCGTGCACCAAGATTTTTTTTCTTCCTCCCGACGCTTACAGGTACACGTATTCGCACTAACAATGCATGAGGAGACGAATTATTTCAGCGCGCGTCTAACAGCCGTCCTCATCAGGCTCTCGTAATGTGGGAGCGCCTGCGGAAAGTGTTGACGAAAGCAAAATGCATACAGCGAGAAAGAAAAAAAAAAAAACACGCCCGCATCCTTCGCGCTCGGCAGAACTGCGCCTGCTGTAAAGCGAAACGATGGCGAGAGCAGGGGGGGAGAGAAAAAAAAAAAGTATTTTTGAGAAGGAAGACAGAAGCGCCTGCTGCAAGGACGGAGCACCTGATGTGAAGGACATCTAAATCACAGAGCACCTCTCTCTCCCGCCTCTGCAGACCACCAGAGACACAGGAGGGAAAAGAGGAAGAGAAGTAATGAAGGTCACATTAACTGCTACTCTGAAGCCGTGCCAGTTCAACATTTTGCGAAAAAGGAGGGGGGGGGGATTCACATCATGGAAGAATTTCACTTGAAAGAACCGAAAGAAATGAAGGCGAATTCAACAAAAGTGGATCAGATGTTAATACTTCGATTCATTTGAGTCACCATGACATTTAACGAACAAAGCGGACCAACTGGTGTTTCACACCAAAGTCATGAACGCAGTGAGTGACATAGTTTTAAGTACCCGCGTGTTAAAATCTTTGTGTCAATGGATTAGCGACAACTATTTAACCAGCGCGTGTTCACTCGAAGCCGCCAACGCTGCATCCGACTTGTAGAGAACTCATGTGTATTCTGTCGATGTTCGAAAAGAAATAACAAGCGACTTAGCTCTATTTGCAGCAGAAAGATTATTGCAGAGATGAACAAAACAAAAACCCACTTTCACGCCAGTCTGAATCTGACAACCTATCTGAGGATATGCTCGAATACAAAACAACAACAACAAAAAAACATTAGGAATATGTCTAAGTAAATGAAAGCTGGCACTATAAACATTTTTTGGTTATTCTTTCTGTGAAAAAAAAGATGGAAAATCTTATCACAGACAAATGGAAAATAGATGTCTGTGTCTCATTGCCCGGGCTGAAATTGTTTGGATGCTGCGATGAGGGAAAAAAAAAAACATCGAGGTAACAAATAATTTTGTCATAAAAAGTTTTCAGTCGACTCACTTGGCCAGTGTTGAATTGGCACCGCAGAGAAGAAGATTCTTCTAGCACCGAAATCTTACAGAATCAGATCTGAAATTGGAAACTTTTTCCCTTTCAGATAATCACTCAGTTTGAGGAAAGACTCGAATGCCACAAAAGCACAGACCTGCCGCACGACAACTTTATCTGATTGTGTAGTGACGGGACTGATCTCAGTCAAGCTTCAGCCCCAATCGAACAAAAGAAGGTAATTGACCACGGTGATCGATATCTACAGAGTCACAATACACTCAGTTGTGCGTCGTGGCCAAACGCCACGGCAACCCGTGTGTCATTCAAGGGAAAAAAAACGTCTTTCTGTCCTGCGTCATCAGGCGGTGGATGTGATTTCCCCTTTTCTGCTTCCTTTTCTGTTTTTCAATCATACAACAAATCTTGGTTTCACACCTACGTAACAGAGGTCTGTCGCCTGTCATTTCCACGCCGACTTTGTTCGAATGTGGCAAGAAAAGGCGTGCGATGTTCGTTAACTGCAGCGGCACAGGAAGCTCCATGCTACGTAGGTGGGAACAGATTGTTTATTGCACCCGTGTCGTTCGCTCTGCATCAGATCTGCTCCTTCGACGAGCTCGCCGGTGATCTAGCTCGGAGATGACGGAACGTTTAGGTCCTTTGGTTCCACCCTGCACACAAAAACCTTCCACTGCTTGCAAACTGTAATCATCTCAAAGCCTTTTCTGACAACACGACAGCCTGTCGCCTCTCCTGCACGAGTCACAAGACAGAAATGGCTTCACAGAAGCGAGCAGGTCGAACAAGACGTACTGGTACGAAAACTCTTCTCCAGGTAGCACAAGAGCATGTGACAGTGAATTTGTCCTTTATACAGGTGAGGCAGAATTCAACCTAAAGCCTTTCAAGTCTCCTCTCGGGATCTTGCTGTTCTCCCATGACAATAAAGGTGACACAGACAGTGAGGCGGGCGACATACAGTGGCTGTAAATCACTGAAGAGCAGTCGAATAATCCAAACTAAAAGGTGCAGCAGCTCTGCGAAACAGAAATCTCCTCACTCATCCTTTAGCCCATTAAAGTCGAAACACGGTCAGGCTTAAAACGCCCTCATCAGACTCCACCGTAATAGGATGACTGCTCAATCAAAGCTCTGACTTCCAGCAAACAGATAAGCTTCAGTGCAGGAGCTGCACTTTCTGCTCCTTTCAGCTGTAGGCACCTCAAGAACACAAGTTGGTTTTTTTTCTTCCGCCACTAATTTGTGCAGCCAGTCATCTTAATGTCACACGCAGTTCTTAGAAATGTCGATCAAGAGTGCGCAAAGATGTTATTTTTCACTAATTATTGTATTAGAAAGGACAGCTTGAGTCTCGGTGAAAAGGCAAATGATGGCACAGATCAGACGGCGTCGGTACGTTCAAAAACTGTGCGCACGGCGAGAGTGCTGTCAGCGTAATAACAGGAGTGTGTCCTGTGATGGCACTTTACATTATTCATCATCATCATTCATAAAATATAGCAGTGTGACCAATTAGGGGGACAGTTCTTCAAACTGCAGTTCAGGGGACAAGAAAAAAAAAGAGACATAATTTGTAACAAAACTTAGACATTAAACAAAGGTTTCCACTTTATGTATGAGAGCAAAAACGACAAACAACAGTTTTCTATCCTGAAAGTTTTCTGTGAATTGTGAGATTTCCTGACGGCCTCTAACAGAGCGGCAGTATCTCCAAAGTTGACAAACAGCATTTTTGTTATAAATGGGTTTTGAGAATGAGGAAATGTGTCTATCTCACACACCCAGACTGATCCGGCACACAGCTAATGTTCAAAAACAGACGGCTCTGGTGCACGTTTTAGGGTTTATACGAGTCCTATCTGCCTAATACACAGAATTCCCGCCCGGCCCATTTTGCCCACCCACTGCTTTGTCCCTCTTCAGGATACAAACACAAGCGTCCTCCCTCCGAGGCGAAACAGAAGCCTGGGATATTGCATCATTACCATAAAACAAAATGTGGCCATTTAGGGCACAGATCAAAGGCAGTGCCATTTATGCTTCTGCTAAGACTTGTTTTTAATGCCACAGCAGCGACTATTATTGCCCAAAGTGATGAGACTAACAATAAAAGGGCTTCACCACAGTCAAACCAATGATAGCTGGAATACGGTAGTTGAAATTCGGCATTTCAGCAGTGGCCAAAGGGCTTTGCTGTGGCTGCCCTTTTCTTCTTCACCGTTCAACAAACCAGCCCCCCCCCGCCCCCCCAAAAAAGACAAAAACACCGAGGTGAAGTGAAGCGCCCACAAAAAACGCACAGAACAGGATCCAATGGAAAACAGGAGAAGGCTCGGAGGAAGCAGACAGAGCCGAGCTTCAAAAACCGTCACCAGGCCCTATTAACGGGGCTGCGTCGTCTGTCTGTGAGATCTGGCACGGCTCCAGGTGCTTTTGTAACTCATTAGAAGCTCTTCAAACGGAGTTCGCCGAGCCTTTTGTTCAGGCTTCGGCGCAACCACTCTGAAAGCTGCGCATCGTTTCACAATAGTCACAAATTTCTCCCGTTTCAACCCAAGTACAGCAAAGTTGAAAGTGAATCGCATTAGGGACAATCGGCCTTTTTATTATCAGACTGCAGATCGCGGCGCGGTTACAGAAACGTGTTAATGTCGACCCGGAGAGGCCGTTTGGAACTTCAAAGTTGCCAAAGCTTTGAACAAACAGCTCCAACAATTTGTGGTGAATTCCCGACCAGCTGCCCCCACCCCCCCTTCCGACCCCTCGTACGGGAGGACCTGAAGCTGCAACGCTCCACTTTCTCCGAGGTGCTGGGGGAAAAAAGGAATTCAACAACAGGAAATGGAGCCGCAGTGTTCAAGGAAATCCCAAAGTGGGAGGTGGACCCGTCCAAACATGTACGCAAACAAACCCAACAGAAGTTGATCTGTTCCCAGAGTGCACCTGTACTGTGTAGATGCGCGGCATGGCCGGATGCCATCACGCAGCCGACAGGTTTGGATGCCCGTTTTTGTCCACAGGCACGCATGTGCATTTAAATGCAAATGTTTCTCTATTTCAAGGCGTGTACCGTCGCCGTCCTTTCATTTTGTTCCTCTATATTAAAATGTCTCGAGACCGTTTGCAGTCAGCGCAAATATGTTTATATAATCTCTCGAGATTAAACCAGAGAAAAAGAACATTTTTATGAAAGCAGTGGGAATAGAGTGAATCACTTCACAGATTTCTTTCCTACCACTTATGGGCTAAATCATTAGATAGAGGGAAAAAAAATATAATCAACTTAAATTCTCCCAAGGGTGGAAACAAAAAAAAACCCAGCTCAGCCTCAGAGTTAAAGAGTGTGACTCAGTCTTATGGCTTCAACCGGTGCTTATCAGCAATAAGGCCGCAGTCGCGTCAGATCAGCTTTTCGCGCTGGAGCCCGCCGCGCTCCGGCTCTGCCAGCTGTCCGGCGCAGCCCGCTTGTTTCGCACCTCGTGTAAATGTGCTCCTGATGCTACTGCATTGTCAGGCAGTGACCCAAGGAAGGGCGCAAATAGATCGCAGCCAGCAGTTCCAGTTCATAATTTTCACATTGGCACCGCATGTCAGAGGGGAAGGGAAAGACAGACTGGGAAAAAAATGACTGCTTTTTCGCTTTGTTACAGGGTCATCAGTTACATAGCAGCCCTAAAACTCTGCTCGCCACTCACAACTTTAATTCGATATTAGTGTGGGTGAATGTTGTTGAATTGAGTCCATTTTCTTTGTGCAGTAACAAAAGAAGCCCATAAAATAAAACCTGCATATAAAATGAGTTAAACTTTATTTTTTCTTAAAGAATTTTTCCCCAAGGAAGCAGAGTGAGTTTTTCAGAGCTGCAGTCATTGGTCACTTCTTCTCTCCCTCCGACACTGAAGCCATAAACACTCCAAACTCGCAGCTGCCATCGGTGGGATCATCATCCGTGACTGAGTGTTTGTGCGCATTCACAGGTGCCTTGGAGAAACACACTGTGAAGTATCTTTAAGGGTAAAAATAAGTTCAAAAATAACTTTAAATCACTTATCTATAGATGAAACATTATTGAAAATATTCAAAGGTAGAGTGACGCTGTTTTATTTTCCTCTTCGCACGAACCCATGGAGACCCAAGGAAGCATTTGTGAGCACTTCTGTTTGAGTGTGTCTGAGGTTTGCGAGCTGCTCCCTTTGGAAGTGGATGCAGCATAATTCTGACATTTCCCATATGTATTTCAATGAATCCTGTAGCTTTTCACTGGTCACAGGTCTTGCAAACGATGGCATCATCTAAAAATGTGCTCCCATCGCCACAGCACTATAGAGAGAGACATGCAAATGTGGCTGCAACACTTAACAGTTTCAACCTTTTGGTAGACTTAAGCCTGTGGGTTTTCAGACTCAAAGCCAAATCAGATATGGCCTTTTCGAAATGTTTTCCGATATGGTTTCGTCACAGTAACACAACAATTTGAGAGATATGGATCAAAGTCATCAATTCCCAGTGAAGAATAAGGCCGTATCCACGCGTCCGGCATTAAATTCCACGTTGTGAGGTTATTTCCAGTCGTTTGGTAAATTGACAGAAAAAATAAGTTATATTCATGATTTCTTTTCTCTTAATCCAAATTTTTCTTTTGCTGTAGTCACATTTTCACGGAGGTGTTTTTAAAAATGCAGGGGTTTTGTGGAAGGAGCGACTAATTCAAAAAAAGATACTCCTGCAACATCCTCAGCAACAAGCTACCTTACAGTCCCACAGCTATGAATGTTAATTTCACACCCTTTCCTTTGTCCTTCCCTGTGGGGCAGGACACAGACTCATTTTCACACTAACCTCAGACTCCTGCAAAACACTCGCAAAATACCGCGATGTGAATTTTCAAATAAGATCAGTCGAGGAGGAAGAGGAAAAAGGTCCTCGGAGGAGCGCGGGTACCTGGGGAGCAGAGGCGGAGGAGCCGCGGCTCACCTCCGAGCACTCAGGTGAAAAGGAGAGCAGAGTGGATACTGTAGCTCCTGCCATTACAAACAGGTGACAGATGAGGACGTGGAGTTTGGCTCTCTGCCTCACGGCTATGAGCTCCGGTGCCCTTGTTTGTTTCTCTTTTTTGCTTTTCACCCTCTATTGGCAGGTTAGTGACTTGAGTGAGTAAAGGCTTGAATTATCATCTGCATCACGTAAGAAACAAGGAAGCCACAAGACTTAGAAAATGTTGTGTGTAAAGCATTTAAAGATACGTCCAAAATGTAATTTAATAATGCATGGCATCAAGTTCGAGAACATTTGGTGATACAAACAATATTTTTGGAATTGTCATACAACACACAGAAAATATGTGACAAAGGCAAATTGTATTTTCAGGGATAAGAGGAAGAGCAATTCATATTTCAAAATGCTGCATGATTCACTTTTAAACACGCCGTTTGGGATTAACATAACGCTCTGGCGTGATTTCTACGGCAAGTGCAAAAAAAAATTGTTTGATGAGGGATTTTTTTAATGATTTCTTTAGAATGATGAAAACACTGATAGCAGCTTAGATTCACTTCATCTGCATCCAAATGCCAACTTCTCCTCAAAATCTGGTTTGCAGGGATAAAATGCTGAAGCGCAAGATGCACTTTTCATTTCTCAGATGAAGTGTTTTGGCCTTTGACTATCAGATGTAGTCATCATATCGCAAACACAAAGACGGAGTCGAGTGAAACAACAGAATAATCCTTCCCAAGTTGCAAGCAGCTTGTTCTCCTCAAACATATGCTGAATAAATAGACAGGACGCACATTCTGAATATCCTGCAGATTGTTTCGGGTTGTTGTTTTTTTGTTTTTTTGACAGTGAGAAACGAGCTCATACGTTTGTCTAAACATCTATGGGGGAAAAAAAACAACTGCTTTGTCCGCCTTCATGTCTGCAAGTCCT
This sequence comes from Malacoctenus gilli, assembly GCA_032164315.1. Taxonomy (NCBI): domain Eukaryota; kingdom Metazoa; phylum Chordata; class Actinopteri; order Blenniiformes; family Labrisomidae; genus Malacoctenus; species Malacoctenus gilli. The sequence continues at coordinate 12,962,322 of JASSRZ010000001.1, forward strand.
AAAAATAACCCTCTTACCTTGGGATCTTTGAGCAGACGGACGTGTGTCCCCCTGTGGTCGGAGAGTGATCTCTTCACCACGGTGCGATGTCTGAAGTGATAATAATCATCAAACACCTATGAAGACAAAAAGAGATACCATCCATTATCACAACAGGCTTTTGAAAAACATTCTCTTTGCAATCTGATAATACCTCCACGTATGATAATAGTTGCAACGGAGGATGAAATTACTCTGCGCGCACTAGTTGTACTTTTCTCTACTGCTAAACCGCAATTTCGATCAAAATTGCTGAACCGTTGCGTGGAGGGAGGGGGGGAGGGGAGGGTGCGCACGAAGCAGAGGGCAACACACAGCTGCAAGAACAAATAATGCAAGTTGTAGCTGATTAGAAAATAATTGCGGCGCGACCTCACTGAAACACCAGCGTAGACATCTGACCTTCAGTCCCGTTATTAAAGCAGCTCATGAATAAACATAGGTAAACTTACACAGTGAATCTTTAATGCATCTGGTGAGAAGCAGCCAACATATTGAAAGGAATAATTCCTCTCAAATTAAATTACGGACAACTATACATGGACAACATTTTATTTTCTCCTTTGCTCAAATTCTGTTTGATGACGCTCGGCCCTCTTTCTACATGCAAACTAAAGCAGTATTCCCTTTGCAGTGTCAAGTTAAGTCAAGCTAATAGGCGGTATTAACCAGTCCGATGAGCTGCATTTCATTAAGATAAAACTATTTCCATTTTTAATGCGGTGAACTCGCCTCACCCTGCAACAACCCCACTTATGGCACCACCATCTCGACTTACACTTCACCCGGTGGGAAATCCTATACGTGACCCATAATCCACAGCACTCAGTCAGTTAATAGAGTCTAATTGAGGTCATTAATATCGAGCAGCGACACACTTAACTTCAGAGAATATGTTGTCGGAGCAAATGAAAACCCTTCATAGCTCAGCGGAGCAGTTACAAAGCGAATACTACACGACGGTAAGAAATTACAAGGGTACTAAAAGTAATACTTGATTGACAGAAAACACTTTTAGCATTTACTGGCTTTTTCAGACATGCATCAGCTCTAAGATCAAAAGATGCTCGTCTTCTATCTCTCAGTTGCGTGAACCAGTTTGACCTTTATACTAGTTCTCAGCAGATTTTTCTGAGGCTGAAGGAAATGATTTTTCTTTCCTCGAGACGTCGCATGTTTTTTCTCTGCACCAAAATAATGTCCTGAAAAATTTGGGATCATGTCAGGAGATTTCTGTCCACATGTAAACACTGAAAACACAATAGAATACACGTGACAAGCGTGTAAATGACAAGCCACAAAACAGAGACGCCTCGGAGCCCACGTAAACAAACTAGACGCGGCCAATCACTGTGTGAGTTGAGGAAAAAGGCTTGTTTTGAGATTTGTTTACCCTGAGTTGTCTAAAAAGTTGTGTCTTCAGTCTCCAAACACTCAGCCTAAAACAGTTAGAATAAATAACGATAACTAACTAAATGTACTGTGTGGTGACTACAGAACATATCTCTGCGTAGACAAAAGAAATCAATCAAAGGACTGTAAAGACATTCAGGTGCTGTTAAAAGCTGCAGACAATGTAAATTGCGACCAAATGATTTCACTAAAGACACAAAGGAAAAAGGCTGCTAAACTGAGGGTCTTAAACAAATGATAACGACGCTGAGTTGCTCGGTTTGACATCGAGGAAAGGTTCCACAGAGAAGCACAAAACACTGCAGACTTTTTCCAATATCAGACAGGGGACGTTTTGTGTCCCAGACCAGGCTGATGTAGAACTGAGGTGCTGCAGTGTGTTCTGCAACATTCCTTCACTCGAAGAGGCACAGCTGCCCCCCCCCCACCCCAAACCCCTCTTGCTCCTATTTAATCACAGTAAACAGGCCGATTCCAGCCGCGCTGACACAAAAAGCCTCTGCACACACAGATACTGGACAATAGGGAAGCAATAACCAAGAGGGAGCACGCGCTTTACAGTGACGCTCAGCTCAAAGGTGGGGACGACCCAAACCGCCAAGTCTGTGTGTGTCTGTGCGAGCGAGTGTGTAAAATCATTAAAGAGTTGGACCAAAGAAAAAATGCTGAATATAAAAGGGGATAAAACGCCGACATCCAAAGGCATTAGCTGAACCAACGGACCCTTTTCTGAATCAGGGAAGAATAAAAGCAGGTAGTGGGCCCATTGTGTCTGCCCAGATAAGAGCCTGGGAGGCTGGACACTGATCAAAGCCATGGGTGCAGAGCTGCAGGGTCCATTAGGCAACGTTAAATAACACCAACACCAGTGAAAAGATTCACTTAAACACAGTCCATTGATGATCAATTAATCCACTCAGGTAATGTTGCAAAGACAACCTCCCACAGTGGAAAAAACAAGCTGCTCCCGGTTCGGCATCGCGCCTAAACAGCTTGCTCGCGATTACCGCGACGTCGCGCAGAAAACTTTATGACCAAGTTTGAAATTTCGTTCGTGGAGGAATTGTAAATTTGATGCTGACTGTGCAAAACAACGCCGAGCATAGTCAGAGGTCATTTTATTTTAATAGGCTGATGTTATCTCCAAAAACTTATTAGATCTCGGAATGAATGAAATGTCTGGTTGTGCACATGCAGCAACTTGCAAAAGTCAGCACCTAATAAACAAGTTGAGACAGAGCAACAGGGATTTGTTCTGAGAAACACAAAACCCTTGCACGACATAAGCGAATGCACACCTTTACACAATACGAAGGTCACCTCGCCTCCGCGACTGTTGGGAAAATGTGCGCAGACACACACACTTCCCTCGCTCGCCAAAACGAAGCCCACTTTAGCCCTGCTGAATGTCTACCCTGCAGCTCAATCATCATCTGGCAATCAGCGGCAACACTTAGGAGCATATGTTTTCAACAATTTAATCTCCAGACCACATTGTTTCAGTGGTGTTTAACCGCTTTCCACTGGGGGAAAGAAGCCATTTGCGACAAAGACAGTTAGGTGGGAAAATGATGTGGAAACACACGGATCAGTTATTTTGAGTGACCATTACTGATGCGATAAGCCGGGCGCTGTTCGAGCGGAACAGACTTAACTGGCGCCCACCGAGTGGTCCGTAACCGAGGTGAGGCATTAATCCATCAACCTCATTAGAATGCATGCTAACAGACAGTGGAAAATTACTGTCTGCTGGTTTGTTTGCATGCTTGTTCGCCCGCCCGCCTGCTAAATTTACCTTGTGGGAAAGCACTTATCAAAAATGTCTGCTGTCTCATCTCTCGCGGTTGTTGACACAATTATGTTTTACAAAAAGCCAAACAATGTCTGTGGACAAACCTGAGGAGGTTTGAGGCTGCAACACCAAGATAGGAGGCTGCTTTCCATATGTCGCAGGGGAACATTTCATAAATTCCACTGGAGGAAAATGCTACCACAGACGCATTACTTGTGACAGATTTTCTGTTGTGATTGCCTTTGGTTTTAAGACTTCACGGTTTGGCAACTTTTGCAAATTTGTCTGCATCAGCAATGTGGTATCAGGTGGAGGGGGGGGTTAGACTTAAACTGGCACAAACGAGACAGCCTCCTCAACTAATTCAGCAAAATCTTAATGCGTTAATGTAGGGAGGCTGGAGTCTAATTACTCACTGTGGCGAAAGGGCAGGACGCTGGCTGGGGGCACCACAGTGGCAGCTGGTGGTTACGAGCACTCCCTCTCAAAACATGGCAGAGAAGCCTGAACTGCCCCCACACACACACACACACACACCTGAAAATGGGTTTGCGCAGCTGGTGTGCCTTTCTGCCAAACTACACTTAGTCATTACACGCTCTCCTCATTGTTTTCCCCTTAATTATTTGTCCTACAGCACTCGTCCTGTCACTCCCCCGCTCATTAACCTTTAGGTTTATTTGGCATCGATGTTACGCGGTGGCTGAAAGTGGAGTCTAAAACAACATTTATAGAAGCGAGTAAGCCAGACTTTAAAACCCGAGCTATCTGCGGCAGAGGAGACGCGTGTTTACGACCTGGAAGCCTGCTGGAGGAAAACACATCTGAAGCAAGTGAAAACAAACCAGGAGGTTATACAGAGCCTTATAAGGTAAACTTGAGCAATGGTCTTTATCAACACGCTGTCGTCTGGGCTCAACAAGCTACCGGTCCCGTCCCTCTGCTGTGCTTATACAGTAAATAGACATTAGCACTCTTGGCACAGCCCAGCGTTTACTTCGAATGTTTAAAAAACAGTGAGATGAATTCATTCAAGGGCACTGACAAAATCAAGCCGATTAAGGAGGATGCTGAAATATGGGAAATCGGAGTCGGGGCGACAGGCAGGTACAACTAATATCTTCATCATCGACAAGAGGATTTTGGAAAGAGGACATTGTGTATAAAATTCTTCCAGAAAAACGTGAGTTCAGGCTCTTATAAGATTGAAGATACAGAGTTTGGTGGACGCCTTTGGGTTATTGTGCAAAAAAAAAAAAGAAATCCATGATTTGCTGCTTGGAGAATTATTAACCTCCTGGGTTTTCTCTGGTCATGAAAGACCGGGAAATCACTTGGCTTATACTTTTGTTTACTACCTGGAGGCACCAGGTTTGATGAAACCTCGCCAGTGTTTTGTGTTGATAAATGAATCGTATGTTCTAAACTCAGATTACCTCGTTCTTTTAAACCTTGTACCAAATAATGTGGAGCTGCTGAGACACAAATAGCCTTGCTGTGCTGAGAGAGACGAATGGTACTCGGCGTTATTTCATACCGAAATTTCGAGCACGAGAGGTTGAGGCACTTCAGACCCCTTCGGTTCCATCAGGGGGAAGTCTGATAATCCCGGATTTGTTCAGGAGAATGATGATGGCCCCAGACATGCACTCAGAGACATAAGTTTAGCAAAGACAGGAACAAGGAGTACTGCAGGCGTTGGGTTGGGTCCCCACAGAGGCCTGATGTCAACATCGTGGATTAGAAGACGCTGAGATGGCTCAGAACCACTGAAGAACACAACAAGTCCTCCATAATGCTCGCAACAACATCACTGCAAAACGTGTTCAAACTAGACAGAGGTACCAAGGAGAATTGATGTTTTGAAGACAAAGGGGCTTCACGACAAACATTGATTTGATGACACCTTTTTCTGTGTTTTCGTGGTTATATTCCGGTTTGTCGAGTAAAAAAAAAATGAATACACCGCAGAGGACAAATGGATGGTTTTACACATCCATGGGAAGTTCCACATTGTAGTCATTACAGGTCCTGAGCTAACTCAGTGGGAAGGCGTAGACATGGTGATGTGTGAAAATAGCTTGAAAGTTGCATAAAGACAAACTTGTGCAATGCGATCATTCACATCTGATAACCTGCATGATTTCAGAGAAAAGCCAGCCTGACAAATGTTGATCACATTGCGTTGTGCTGCAGTGCAGAGAACCTCATCATCCTCTCACTACCTTTTAACAAGCAAAGACACAATGAACGTCAATGCAGCAAGCCTGACATAAATGCCAAACGTAATGATGTCATTAAATTAGAACAAGTAATATATGGCGGACCTATAAGGTTTGGATGTTGCAATAATCAAACATACAAGAGTTAACTATTAGCTTCTGGCTTTTCGAATCACTAATAAAACAAGTCGGTTGCAGCTAATTCTCTGCTCTCTGCGTTAGTCAATGAGGGACGGGTGCACTCGTGCTCGGCAGAACAATGTGACTATATGGAGAAGACGAGCGTGTGAAAAGTTTATTGTGTCGTGGCAGAACTGCTGCAGGGCCGTTAGCTCACGGGTCGATGAGAACGCTTCTCAGCTGACTGACTCCTCACGCGGTCTTTACGGCGCTATGAGGACGGAGTCAGAGAAGCACAAGACAGCACGCGTGCAGCCGCGGAAGGCCCAAGACCAAAGCCTCAGTTGTACAGAGTTCATCGAGGGCATCATGATCAATTATAGAAAAGTCGATACGTGAGAAATAGACGGGCAATCACTCAGTCTGCTCGTGTTTGGTTTTATGGAAAGACAACACTGGCAAGATGTCCTGGTGAGCACAGTCACAGAGTCCACCTATAAGCTATCCAGTCCAATGGTCGACAATCTTAAGACTTCTCAAATACTTTCCTTTCATATGCACAATCCCCCACAAAAAAAAGTATTGACGTAAAGGGAAAAACACCCTCGACCCCTTCGGCTCCTGACTCAATACTTTCACTCGCCCACAAGTCGGAGAAACTTGCGCTGCGAAATGTGAACTTCAGCCTCTGGACGGAGTCGGAGGTCATCTCGGAGAATTAGTTCATCTGGAGCAGAGCTGCAACCAGCAGGTGCTCCCGTGAAAGGCTTTCTGGCAGCGGCCTCCTGACCTCAGACTGAAAAGAGCTTCTGAACATATTCACTGAAAGCACAGATGTGCCCTCTTTGGTCCGCAGGTGTTCGGCAGGTATTCTTCAAGGTAAAAATCAATCTTTTCTTTGCCTGAGATAAAAGTCTGCCACGTTCAGATGTGAGTAAGATGTTGCTCTTTTTGGGTTGGTCTTAGAAAATAACTAAATATATCAAACCACTGTCATTCAGCATGGCATAGATGTTTACACACTTACCATTAGTTCCATCACGGTGTTTATTCAATTTATTTTCAGATGTAATTCACAGGGGGTTTTTTTAATGCCCTGTGACAAACTGCCTGCTTTTGTCCAAAGTAGGCAAATGCTGGCTCCAAGTTGGAAGATAAACGACTTTTTTGTCCAAACCATTGTTATCTTAACGTTGGTGGCTACCTTCAGTTTGGTCGATGCTTCGTTTTGTTCACTGGTGGCTCGAAATAAATGATGCTATTAAAGCTTGTTGGTTAGAATGTTTGTTCCGTCACTTTTGTAAAGGAGTTAATAGTCAACGTTATTCTATTCATTTATTTCACCCTGATTGCAGCGGTGGTACTATGTTGTAGTTCATTATTCTTCCGCCAACAGTTTATTTTCATTAATATTTAATTCTTGGTTTAATCTATTTTTCTGTAAACACCTCCCAGGCCGCTGCAGCGGCTCCACACTTTGAAAATCACTACACTACTCCAAAACGATTCGCTTGGCAAGAGAGTGTTTCAGCGTATTTATGGCTGGTACCATTCGGAGTGTTCCGTTGCAGGCACTGCAACAGACACCTTCTTTTTGACCACCTGATAAACTCAGCGCTACTGAAACTTGGCACCGAAAGGCGAGGCATCTTCCGACACTGGGTGGTATCTCGGCATTTCAGTCGGTGCCATGAAAGAAGTGAAGTTTGGGTGCCCGCCCTCAGCGAAACCTGCCTAGAAACGGCAGATAATCTAATTCCTGTGGCCTGCGAGGCGGAGCTGATGCATCCAGGCATTAGAACACACTCAGAGCATCACAGAGTGAAATAAACTACCACACGCTGATAGTTGAAGTTATGGTCAAAAAAGGGTCGGAAACACTTGCGACCTGCAGAATTTTGGACAAATCCCTCACCAAGGATCTCAAAATAAATCCAGATGGCCTGCTCAAAATAAGAGTCAAAAAAAGGTTAATTAAATAAAAATTGAGGTCAGGCTGTCATTCCTTCATAAATTCATAAATAAACATTGTGTACGATCATGAGAACTGGATGTGCAGCAGCTCACAGGTTTCTTTCTGACACTGTACCTCATACAGTATGGCTACAGACCACACGCCTCCAGCTTTAGCAACAACAAAGAGCATCAACCCGTCTTATGTAATGACTCTAGTGGCTGCTGCCTCCTTTACAAGTGCCTTCATGGAAAGTTAAGACCAGCAGAGGTTTGCTAGAACAGATCTGAGCTGCTCGAGCGACGCTTTTTTTTTTTTTGTTTTGTTTTTTTAAATCAATTTCAAAAGAAACAAACCGATTTCCTATCGTGCGGTCTTTCACATGCGGTCCAGTATTACTGCAGCGCAAGGCGAGGAACATCAAGAGGAACTGGTCACACGGCCAACAGCCGGCTGTGTGACCAGAGCCATCAAACTTCCAGCATGATGAATCTCTAATTAGACTCGTGCAATTTGTCTGCCAGCCGGAAGCAAACAACTTTTCATGATCAGTCTGCTGGAAATCAAAGGTTGCCCCATTAGAGTCATATTAACAGCTGAGAGGTAATCTCTCCAAACACGTCCGCCAATCTCATGCAGATGCCTTGATGAGCTCATCCTCATTAGTGGACGGCATCCATCGCTGGCTACTGCATGTGCGTTCATGTGTGCGTGACAGAGGGAGAGAGAAAGGAAGAGAGAGGGGGAGGGAGGGAGCGTTGGGTGGGGGGAGGGGGTGGCGTCTGAAGAGGAGAGACAGCTAAAGTGAGATGGAGGAAATTGGAGAGGGACAGGGAGGAAGCAGGTTTTCATCCCGAGGGAGGCACTTCTATCACGGGGAGAGGAGACTGTATGATTGCTTCTGACACTGTGGGGGAATACGAAATCTAATCTGAGCTTTGAACCTGCACTAAACAGTACAGTAACACTGACCAGCACATACTCCAAAAACACCAACACACTGGCAAGGTGTCGGATCCAAAATAAGTTGGATGGGATTTATTTGGGTTTAATAAGCAACCAAAGTTGCCAACAATAGCTGGAAAATCGCCGTGTTGTTTGTGATATTAAGAGCTTGATTTTGCAGAAACAACAACTTGCTTTGGACAAGATTCAAACCAGCGACTCACTCTTTGTGAGCTCTCGGCTCATATGGCGTAAACTCAAACTGTTCAGCTATCAGATCACTCTGGTTGTGTGTTCTCACGAGGAACAAGATAAGCCACCTTCAGGCAGCAACACAAGCGCTTGAAAGCAAGTTAAAAATAAAAAAAAAGGAGAAAAGTTTTAGCTGTTACATACAACTCAAAACGAAATGCTCGCAAGGATCTAACCAGGAAAGTTACGATGGGTATCAACAAGTTTCTGCATTTCACTGATGCCCTTTCTGACTTCCTCTCAATAACTGCAGGACTTTTTCTTGACAAGGAAATGAAAATACTTTTACTTGGCGGGAATTCAAGCTTTTTTCAATAAAATCAATGTAAAAGTGAAGCTGCTCCGAAGTCATTCTCCCGCTGACATTTCCGAATAACCAAGATTTTCCTTATTTCTGAACATTCTTGCAATCAATTGGCCAAATTCTCTCTCCTGCAGCTTTTTAATTCAACACATTCACATTTGTTTTTCCACTAAATCACTCATCTGCATATTTAACAAACGTGGGCTTTGTGAACATAAAAGTTAATGCAATCCAAATTTGACTGAAGCCAAACCACATTTCAATCACTAGTTACAAAAACAACAATTTATAATATTTCTCAAGCACTCATTCAGGGGGAAAATCTCGCACTTTTGCAAACATTTGTAAAAGGAGATCGATGCCAGAATACAAGTAACACACTGCCGTGACGTCAAATATACAAAATTTCAATAATTTCACGTAAACTTCCATTTGAAAATGCAAAAAATCCCTTTGAACCAAAAAGTCTTTCCTATGACACTCGGATCATCTCAGACTGACACATAACAAAAACCAATTGAAAGCATTTTTCCTGTCGTACGAACGGTGACAATAGGAAGAACGAGTTCTTTTTGACTATGAATTCATCAGCATGTGAACGGAGGCAGTTTGCTTCTCAGCCTGAAGGTCCCGCTGCCAGGAGTGCTGGAAGAAATGTCATTATATAAGATGACATGAAAGCACACTGCATAAAACCCTTGGCTGGATAGAAAACTATGTGCACTGATGAATAGGCATGAGCAGCGATATTAATACAACGGTGAGTCACAAAATACGATTAGACCGAAATTAGCCTCGTCTTATTTCTGTTTTTTCACCTGAAGATGTGTGAACTTGAAAGGTTTCAGGGGCTTCGTGAGGGAGACTTTTAAGGTCAGTTTTACACAGTGAAGGACAATCAGAGATGTCCTTGACAGAGGGTTTGACAGCTGGATCTGAAGCTTTTACGATAAAGTTAACAGTGCGTCGAAACAGAGGAGTGCATGGGCTATAAAAAGCAGAGAGAACAAGGACGCACGTAAAAGTAGGAGTCTTTACTTTAAAAATACGATACCTTTAAGAATCTGTTGCAGTTCCTTCCTACCTGCACTGACACACACACTCTCTCACTCTCACTCTCTCACACAGGCACACAAGAGATGGTGAAGATGGTGCAAGAGATGATTGCCAGTGGGACAGGAGCTAATAAGATTTGACTCCAGCATCTAATTCTATCTCCCCTTTTTAGTCTTAGTGCAAAGATAGTGCGCTGCTGCCGGACCGAAATACCAAACAGGTTCCTGCCGTTGGAGGGCCGCCGGGGCTATTTGAGGAAGCTGCACTCTCTTAATTTCCCAACAAATCTCCATGTGAAGCATTTCCATCACGCCCCCGCCCCACCCCATCCCCCCACAGAGGCCTGGCTGCTGTCGACTCTGTACCCAGCACATGTAGCCAAATGCTCGCGCTTCAATTTAATGGGCTGTCATGAAGGTCTCCCTAAGGTGCACAGCGGCCGAGTTCTGAGAGTGACTTTGGCCAAAAGGTGAAAAGGACGTCCGGCTTCAGTTTATCATTTATTATATTGTCAGAGGAAAACACTTTCCTGTTAAAATGGGCCTATAGTCGACGAGACTACTTGTTTTTAGCAGTTGCATTGTCCAAGTTTCTCTTTCAGACTTATTTCTCACCATCTTTAAGTGAGATTACACGCAGTATAGCTCAGCCGCATTTTGTCGATATTAGCTCTGCCAAGAAGGCGATGGTTTCAGAAGCTCTGGTTTTTACCTTTCTGCCTGTTATCCTGACAACTTAAGTTGGCAAAAGAATTTCAAGGATATTTGCAGGATCAGCGAGGGGTGGTACAAGCAACGAGTAACTCAATTCTGGTGGTGGTCCAGTTATCCGGTGATCAGAGATAACGAAAACTGACATTTCTGTGGCTTGTTATGAGAGCGTGGGGCTGTTAAAGGTGGTCCAGTGTGCAACAGGTTAGCTGGGAAGCTTTGTTGTGGGGGTCTGCGCTCTCCGAACGATTCCAGTTCCTGATTTGGTTTTTCCAGCGTGTCCTCCTTCGCATTGCTGACATGTAACACTGCCACCGCCGCGTACTGCCAACGCCTCGGGCGATGCACATTACTGTGTGTGATCCCCTCCCTCAACAGAAAGCGTCCACCTCATTGTGCTCCTCCTCACTGCACTGCAGGTGAAGTGGGGTGAAAGCCAGCGAGAGATCACAAAGCAAGATCCAAGGCACAGATGGGAGAGGGGACACCCTCCGAGGGCGTTTGTTACCGTCGTTTCCATGGAGCTCAGAGAAGGTTCAGTTTTGACAATGTGGTAACATGGTGGTGAGAGGATTTTCAGGGCAAGGTGATGCGATAAAGCTTTACGGTAAAAATAACAATCGCGGAGTCAGTTTTGTCAAAGCACCAAGATAAGGTGGGTGACTTGTATGAGACATTTTACATTGGAATGCAAAACAAGCGCCGTTGTGCTTTATATTCTTATGCAGCACTGCGGGCTTCTTCAAAACATGACACCAACAAGACATAACTGATGTAGATTTGCCATTGAATGCATTACACACCTCCGTGATTATCGGAAAATTTGCCGAGCGCCATACACCGGCTGAATGACTGACGGTCTCATCCGTCATCGCTTATCGTGGCGCTTTTGTCTCGCCTCAGGACAGAGTACAAGCCGGGGCTTTCGGCTTCTCTAATGTTATCGCAACGATGCTAATTTCAAACTAAATCCTCCTGCTGCTTCCTCCACGGGCTCAATTTGATCCAGAAGTGGATACCTGGCGACAATAATTTAACGGCTAAATATGCAGCAAAAAGCAAGAAAGTGATGTTGGCGAGAAGCGGATCCGATCGAGCCTAAATAAGTTCCCAACACAAATAGATTGTGAAATGAGTATTTTCTTCACAGAGCTATTTTCCTTGTAACTGTCTCCCACAAAGTGATGCAAGTCCCTATAATGTACCCAGCACGGTTAGACACATCATCAGTGGTGCATAAATGTGCATTATGGGGCCGCCCATTTTCCAGCTTTATGGCGGTGATTACATTGTCCGTGCACTGACATCAAAGTTTCCCATAAATTAGCGGCATCACAACAGTGAACAGAACCAGGAAGCTGCCACGGACCATTTCTGAGAGCATTTGGGATATTTATCTGCTGGAATAAACCGGAGGAAATCCTGCCAGTAAAGGATCATTTCCTTGAATATCTCAGCCATCTTTTGAGTCAATTTTGCCGGCAAAAGAACGTCACACCCTAAGTCTTTTTTAGACACACTCTGCAAACTGGCTGGCTGAACGCGATAAGATGTTTTCTGCATTTTTCTGTCGCATTCACTTCCAAATAAAGTTACTCCCCTTTATGACAAACTGTCGAGCTATAAATGCATTGTCTTGTAATAAACCGTTTACAGCCTTAATATGTAAATATATTTTTGCTTCATGACTTTTATGTTGTACCTTTGGGTCAGCATACAGCAGACTTTGGCATTTTACCCTTAATGTCCTTAGACCTCGACAGGGCGAGCGGTGGAGGAGTGCGTGTTCACTTGAGACATGCTGCGGAACAAGCTGACGCGTGGCAGCTGCATTGTTGAACTGCTGTGTCACTATCATGCAAATGCCACACCAGCAATGAATGGCAGCGACTCGTTCCGTGTCTGATCTCTTGGTGTTGATTTCACCAATGAAAATGTCAACGTGATTTAGGACCACGAGCGGTTACAACGAGTGTATAATGACAGTGTCGGCAAAAAAGATCACAAGTTCAATGAGAAACATGCTGCGCTTCGGTAAGCATTGTGCTTTCTGGACGCTCATTGCACGGCGGAGGACGATTTTGTGATCGTAGACAGATGCGTGCCAAGGTAGTGCTGCGGTTTCATTGGTCCAAAATCGACGGTACTGTGTCAACAAATGCAGCTCACATCGGGAGTGGAGAGGAAGAATGCTCACAGGTGAACCTGTTAGACGCCAAACACCTGCTGAATGGAAACGCAGTCCAACACAAAGACTTGCACAACTCCAAGTTACCATTTTCAATTATGATGCTGCATTAGAACTGATGGGAAAATAAATGAACTGCCTTTGAACCAAAAATGGGCTCCATTCTGTGCATATAAACACCAAGGGAAAACCAGTTAATGCTGATCATTACCAAGATTTTATTTACAACACGGCTTTGCTAAAACACTGTCAACAGCAATTAGGTACCGACTGAATTAGCAGCGAGGAGTGGAGATTATGAGCGAAATTAGGCCATTGTGGTTCATTTTGCCTCATCATTCTCGAATCTTATGAAAGCGCATCGATGTAAAAGCCCCGGCTGAGTGTGTCCAACTGCAGCTGCAGCAGCGCACACTTTGTTGCTCCTGATCCCAAATTGATGCGTTCATTTATGTGGATGAATGTCGATCAACAATATTTTTCATAATTTCCATTCCCTCGGCGCCACAAACAAATAGGCTCTACCGACCAAGTAATTCAGCAATCGGGGGGAGAGATATGTTGAATGCAGCTCATATACACAATTATTCATCGTAGACAGCGGCGTGGAGCAAAACAACTCGGGTCTCATCTACATTATGAGAATGAAAGGCAGTCACTGCCTTGTCAAGGAACATTAAACTCATATGACATGGCCGCCTTTATTTCAGCGCCCTGTCAAATAAAGCTGCACTTGGTCTGGCATAAAAATAATATCAATCAGACACTCGTTCCAGAGAGTGGAGTGTGTGGACATTAGGCAGTGCATTGCCTTGCATATTATATGTGAGGCTGGCACAGAAAACGCCCCAATCAAGCTCAACACCAAGACAATTCAAGTAACGCAACACGAGTAGGGAGAGCGGCGTGTGTGCTCGAGATGAATTAGCGAAAACTAATTATGAGCATATCTCCTTCCCTCACTTGACTTAACATCAATGTCAGACCACATACCCTCTTAAAAAGCGTGATAAGTGTCTGCTTTAGAAACCGACTATTTATCCTAAAAGTGCATTTTAGCACCGCCGTTCCAGCAGCCAGATGTTCTGAAGAATTCATTTTCTCATAAAAATGTACACAAAACACTGATATTAGTCACAGAGAGACCATGTGCTTGACCTTTCGCGATCAATTACCATGTACAGATGTTCATTCCCTGTCTGTGTGGTTTTCCCCAGACTTTGAACTGTAAACTACAGCTGATCTGGGACCATTTTCTACAACGTCGCAGTGAGTCATCAAGTTCTGGCACCTTTATGTATCCTCCCCATGTCCTTTTGCTCTGCAATTGTCACTTGGCTGTTGGAGATCAAGACCAGCAAGCCATGAAGGACAGAAGTACTCCCACAAGCTGATTTAAACAAGGTTTTAAATGTGTTTGGCATCGGCCTGCGCTGGTATGGGCGTTGAAAGGCACTGGCACGGCAGACGACAGTGCTGCTGGACGGCCGCGCATGGAAACAGGATGTGTTCCACATCGTCCGAGCACACGAAAATCGGAGCCATTCTCTGTCTCCGTCTCCACCTCCTCCTCAATCTCACTCTCAGCATGCGGGAGTGAAAACAACAGAGTCGCACCTAACACAATGGCTGGAGACTGGCAGTGACCTTACACGGACATCAATTCATGCTGTGAGCTTCTTCTTTTTAACTCGTCCCTGAGGAAGTTTTGACTGTGGGGGCATCAATACTTCACAGTGACGGATCAATAAAATGAAGTAAATCAAGATCAAAGAAAAACTTGACCGCCATGCACTTTCTGCAATTAGGTTAAGAGTGTGAGTGGAGCTTCCAGAAACGAGTGTTTTACGGCCTGCGATTCGACACACAAAAAAAAAGAGTCTGTGTGCGGTGGAAGTCGGGGTTACAGTGCGGCAGCGTCGCTGCAGTCCACACGTCAGGCTCTGTCGCAACAGATGCACGCATCTGCAAACATGTAATTACATGAGCTACGCTGCCTCCAGAGATGCCAAATGAAGTTGTAGAGAATTGTCATTCTGAGCCACCTGTGTGTGTTTCTTTTTTCCTACGCGGATGAGAGAATCATCTGAAATAAAGACGACATAAAATAACCTGAAAAAAACGGGTCCAATTACCTTACAGTAAACGAACAGTTCTAAAAACTACACAACAGATGTGTCCCATTCGGTAAACAGGATGGAATAGAAGTTATCCAGATGTAGCAGAAAACCCCTCCGCGTCACAAAGTGAATGAAACAACCAAAGCTGTGGGGGGGAGGGGGGGTGGTCTAATTACAGCACAATATGGTCCCAACATGTGCTTGTGTTTAACATCACGGTGGTATTATCAGTGGGTGAAATCCAAATTTACAACAACGAGAGGTATCCATGTCTGGGCATCTTTTAAACGTTTCCGCACACCCGTGAGCCACACGCACAGCTGGTTTTACCTGTTGCCTGAAAAGACCTCATCTCAAGTCGATGTCGACGTGTGCAAGCTGTGCTGACCTGGCACATCCTCCACTCTCCCGTTAATATTATTGCCCCTGTTGGGCGGGAGAATTTATCACATCGTCATTGTTCAGCTCATTGAGTTTGATTCCCAGCAAGGCTCCACCAAATTCTTTGGACTAAAGGTGCGACCAGCCAGAATAACCTTATCGAGTCCAAGCGTGGCTCCGCTACGCTAAAAAGGTGCGATTCCTAAAGGGGAGAGAAAGGGAAGCCTGACAGCTACAGGTTTGGCTTCAAGTATTCCATCAGTCACTCAGCTGGCTCCACTGAGAGCACATTGTTCACAATGTGGTATTTGCGAAGATAGATGTCCCTCCGTTGGTAAAAGTGAGCCGTACTCCAATCTCAAGGTTTGATCCCCATCAGGGCCAGAACACATGTCGGGAGTGTCCTTGACCAGGACGTTGAACCCCCCCGGTTTGTGACGTGTGTGCTTGCCCTTTGGTGGATTTACAGCTCACACGACTCAACAAAGGGAGTTAGAGGGTCCAGCCCAGTCTCGAACCCTAAAAAACAGAAACACCATCCGGCAGGAGTTGACCACCACAGACGCTGCCTTCGGCCGTCTGTACGAGCTGCGTGGCCAGACCACATCACTGCATGCTGCATGGCGGCTGGGACAATGGCAGGAAGGCCGACCACAAACATTTCCTTAACTTGGACAACACTTGCAGCGCGGCCCCTCTGTTCAACATGCTCACGACGTTCTCATTTCACCCTTCCCTCTTTTTCCAAGGTATCGACAACTTATTTTGACAAGCCCTTTAGAGCAAATGTAATGTTGAGAGAGAATGATTTGAGTGAAATATCAAGGAGGCCTTTGGGGCAAAGACTACCTCATCATTCCCTATTATTTCTCCTCGTGTGTGAAAGTTATTCGACTAAAAACAATCCATGAGCCTTGTAACCTTAAAAAAGTAGTGCACCAGTGTCTGAGGTTACAGGAGGCAGGGACAACAAAGCAATAGTCCAAAAATAAAGCAACAAACCAGGCCAGTGCCACATAAGGATAATAAAAAGCCTGCGTGTGTGTGTGCGTGTGCGTGTATGTGTGTGTGTGTGTGTGGTTATGATACAGCTTGTATTATAGGTCTGGAAAGCAGTGGGAGGCTCACAGTTTTCTGTGGACTAAACACTAAACCCACTTGTTGGGTAAGCTCGTTCCGAGCTAAGCTCAGCACAGGACTCAGCTATTTCCAAAGCACTATAATTGCAGTCCTCTTGGTTTCTGTGTATCAGGAAGAATCTGTCAGGGAACCCTGGGAGTCTCTCCGCGGTGCCGTCGCAGCACACACCCGGGCGGGGGGGTGGGGGGGCGGACAAGGGCTGCAGCAGTCTGGACGACTGCCCTGAGAATGAGCGCGAGCCACTGAGGTTCACCGGCTATAACCGCCATGGCATCCTGTCCAAAACATTGGTAACATTCCCCGAACTGAAGCGGGCACCCGAGAAGCGGTTCCAAGCAGATGGACACTTCTCGCAATTCAACATCTTCAGAGTTTCCTGCGCTGCGGGTTTCCTGTATGTGCAGTGGATATGACCGGCATCTCAACATTTCAGGATTGGACCCACAAACTTTGGAGCTTTTTTTTTTTTTTGATAACATCAGCAGGCTGTAGTTACATCTCGAAGCCAAACTGTGCTTCTTTCACTTGCTAAACGATTATTTTGATTTAATCTCCGACACCCCAACTGGGAGGCATAGAAAAAGCTAAAGGAATAATACATAAATAGTACCACGAATAAAAGCAGTACTTTTTTACCACACCTCAGTCGGCTTCTCACATATTTTATTGCCGTTTACCCGCTCCTGACATTTTACCACATATATTTTGCCCCTTTCATTTCACACATTTTGAACCATTTCAGTGGATGCTCTTCTATACTCTGAGTGCACTCCAAAACCCTCTAGTCTTCTCCTTTCAAATGAGCAAAGATCAAGAAAATGTATACTTTCATCTTTCTTTCTGCATTTCTCAACCAGAGAACATCTCCACTTTTGTCCCATTTGCTATTTGTTCATATAAGTTAAGCTAAAGGGCAGCTCTCTTTTTGTGTCTTTGTCCCATGTGCCTTGATGTCGTTTTGGGTCTGATATTTCTGTAAGCTGAAAATCTGTTGTTGCCACTGGTCACTAAAAGCGAGCCCTGAAATATGATAACTAGTCAGAGCTGTTTAGATGTGGCACATTGTGGTAATCAGTATCAGGGAGACAACGTATCATTTTGGTCTGAATGTAAATAGCGAGAGATTATTACTCGAGCTTTCACGACTGCCAAGTTAGATACAAAGACTCCAAAGCTTCCCCCTCACAGCAGCCAAGAAACAGATACTGAAGTATTATTCCCAAATGAACAACCCAGTGGCAGCAAGCTCACGCACACAGTTAAAAAAAAACACACACACAACTATATAAAGCTTCCAATTCACACAGCGCAGCTTCAGTCAGCAAAACCATCATACACAATAAAAATGATGAGCACCGTCTTCAATATTAGGCATCCAGGGATTCTATTTCGCAAACATCTGATGAGGTGCGTGCGTGTGCGAGTGTGATAACCCACTGATGCATAGCTTACATCAGCAATAAAATATTCATGACCACTTTAAAAACACACACCAACAGATGACACGATACACAGATGTGGTAATTCCCACCTTCTTTGCAACGTGGATATATGACCGGGGGAAAAAAGAAAAAAAATGGAGTCCTTTGTTTAAGAGCACACGCGTCGCCCGGCAGTCGAGTTTAAGCCAGACAACTTTGAAGAGTTTCATGGGAAGTGAGGAACACAGAGGCCTGACGAGCCTGTCACATCAATAAAGCAGATGATATAACATGCTCGAAGGACAAACATTCCTTTTTCAAAGGATATCAGAAAAAATAAACTCTACCTCCAGCGCATTCAGAAATGATTTCTGCCAAGTTGGCGGGCAACCAAAACATTACTGGAAACACTCAAAAACAAATAAGCGCCTACTCAGTTTGCAGCACTGTGAAGGGGGGAAGGGGGGGGAGGGAAAAGCCCGGTGTACCATTGGAGGCTCTGAAAAGCTTTGAAGAATGAATATAAGACACAATAAAAAGGCAAAGAAGCATTTGTTTGTTTGTTTGCCCCAAACAGTGTTTCAGCAAGATTTTTCTCCAAGGTGGACTTAGCGCGCGAGTGAAAGCAGCTGGACTGAGAGTTTGAGGTCATTCCAGCCATAGAAAAGAAATAAAAGGCCTTCTACAAATTGCTCCGTATATTCTAATTAGGCAACGCTGTACAGACATGTTTGTACTGCAGACACTCAGAATGTACAGTGCGCGGTTCTTGTCAGTGGCGAATGTTGATCAAAAAAAAGATAACAGTACAATTCTGGAACAAGGTTTTTTTTTTTTGCCGGCTATCTGCAACACAAGAGCAGACTCCTCCCAAACAGAAACCCGTTTCCCCGCTGCTGGCTGTCCTGTGAAGCGACACTAATTCTATCACTGAACGCGACACCTGATCCGAAATCTAACTCAAGCATCTCTGCAACACTGCAGCACAACAACAGCTCAAAACTGTTACATCTTAGCAGGTATCCTGTTGCAGAATGGGCGGGGAGAAAAAACAACAACAAAAAAAATAAAGGTCCTGCAGCCGTCATAATAAAACTCCACCCAAATGCCACATTCCTCCCACTCTGCTGCCTCCATTAGGCCAGTAACAGGCTTTTAAACGCCCATGCCAATGTTTTTATTGTAAGACTTATCAGATCTAAGCCTTCCCCCTTTTCAAATTGCGCCTCAAACGACTGCCCCACCTACCCGAGTCAGGTTGCATGTGCACAACACGAGGCGGGGCGGCCAGGTCGCGCTCGGAGTGGAGCGTCCCGTTCTCTTTTGTGGGCTCCGTGGCATGAGATGCGAGCCAAAACCAACTCCTTTCACAGACGTATCGGTTACCTCCAACACAGGGCTGAACAATGTGGCTCATGCCAGCTGCCACTAACGCAACTGTTTAACTGTCCTCGTTGAGCCAGTCGACCGGGACGAACAGAGGAATATCGGTCAGGGCTCCACGATGAGAAACCACCAGGCCGAGGCACCTTTATTGCTTTTCATCTTGCTAAATTAAACTATGAATATTAAAAGCAAGGACGCAGCTTTCCAGCGACAAACAGCGCGTTTGCATGTGGAGGCTGCCCAGTACGACCAGTCTTATCTCGTAGCCACTGGAGCAGATGGGTAAGTGCATTGTTTAACTGCCCCGTGAATTGGCTTCCTGTCCTTAAGTGATGTGTTCATTTCCTCAAAGAGATATATAGCGCCCGGAATAAACTGGTGACCTCAGATTGAAAGCCCGGCTCCTTTAGCATCATCTGTATGATGCCGACCGAAGCCATAAAAAGCGACACAATGCATTAATTTCAGCCAAACCCAAAAAACTGCTGAGAATTCTATTCAAAAGTTAATCTAGGTATATTTGACACTTTGTATTCAAGTAATTCTTTAGCGAACACAATCAGACATCCAACAAACTATCCTGGCATTCATTTAAAGAAAAATCAGTGTATAATAACAGAGTTAAAAATGGTTCCTTGTGTAACAACAATGTTAACAAACTCCAGTTTATCTTTCCAAAGTGAAAATATCTGGACCGCAGTGGACTCGCTTCAGGTCTGAGTCTTTTAATAGGTGACTTTACCTACTTTTACAGCAGCTTCAGGATTGAAAATCAAAAACAAACTAAAACAATGTTTTCACACGGAGACCTATTGTCCTTGCCTAATTAAACAGACTGCGATTTGAATTACAAAGAATACTAAACTTTTACACGATTTCACAGCCAAAGAGAACATCTTCAGTTCTGTTTTGTGAGAACAGTTTCAAAAGAAAAAGTGGACCCTTTAAAACTGCCAGTCACATTATCAAAACAACCCGAGCAACAGAGCAAATATCCGCTGAGTGTTGAAAAAGGAAGCCAATAGGCAATAGGCATTGTTCAATACTTTCACTCAGAAAACACGTTTTTTCCCCAAGTTCTTTTCTTCACTGAATATTCAAGCAAAAACTCCATGAAAAGAAACAGCAGACGGTCAAAATTCCTCTTATTATCATCACATATGAATATAAGAGAAGTGGTTCTTTCTCCTTCAGCACTGACATTCCTCAAATGCCTCCACTTTTAGTTTGTGCGTGCGTGTGCGTACATGTAAGCATACTCGTATATTCAAAAGCAGCAGAGGTGCCTGTCCATATATTTTCATGTCCCCTGAGCACATCTGGCTCTTGTTATAGCCCCTGTGACCTGTGTGTGGTTGGGCTCCAACCCAGCCCCCATCGCTCCACTGTGGGAGAGCTCACTAATGACTGAGTGCTGCTGGGCCTTTGCTGCTGCAGTTCCCAGGATCTCTGGCGGTATGGGTGGTTCATTCCTTTAGTCAAGGCTGGAGAAGGTCTCCTGCTGATCAGGTTGTTATTTTCTTTTCCCATCTTTGTCTTCTGGGGGGCTTTTTTTTCTCCAAAGGAGAGTGAGTTAAAGCCAGTGGCTGCTTCATCCAGTCATAATTTCATCCTCAGGGTATGTCTGCAAACCCTGATACACATGCTGGTTTTGTCTGCCTCGTGACGGTGGCTCATGCAGGTCACAGCGACATCATGCAGGTCACTTTGCAGGTCACGCTGAAGTCTTGCCAAACACTGGCAATGTTTGACAAGATAAAGAATATTCACCTGGTGCCAAAAATGGAAAAAAATGAATAAACTTATATCGAAAACACTGACAAATAAATCAATTAATCTCATCAATCTGTCACATAATTGTCATTCCATCCAGAAAATTGTCAGAGAATCGTCATAATTACACCCTGAGTATTAAACTTTGTCCTTTCTATAGTGTCCAGGAGAGGTTGGATGTGTTATGAAGTATCACACGGGAAGACACTGATCATTTTAGTCGAAAAAGGGATTGTTTTCAAAAGGACAGAATATACAAAATATACACACTTGTTTTTTTGACAGTTTTTTTTTTATATTCCGAGTCAAAAAATCTAATGCCTGAAACTAAAACTGTGGAATGTGGCTTCCGTAAGCTGAAGACATTTCTCCGTTTGCTCGACTTGTTTTGCAGCAGTCAGAAGCGTGTAGGCGTGACTTTATTTTGTTCCACGACTCCATGAAGTACAAGCTGACAGATGAAGACAAATGATAAAGTTTATCTCACTAAGTATTCTTGCCTTTTTTAACTTTTTGTTTTGGTGTGGTGTGATCGGGTTTTCTAGAAGCGGCTGCATCCAGCTGTGTCCGGTCACTCATCCCAAAAACAAAACCTTGAGGTCTGCTTACAACACTTTCCTTCTGAGGACTGCGTTGAAACTGAATAACTTCATTGCGAATCGATTCCTTTTCACTTGAGCTTCTAACAAAAAATGAATTTTTTTTAACTCTGATCTCTCTCAATTCACTGTTCACATTTTTGGTCAAGATTTCCATCGTATTACTATACTCACCTTGTTCATTTATCAGATATATACCGACATGTTTTTATTCAGCTAAACTCTGTTTTTGTTCAATACAAATTGCATTCCAGTCTTGTGAGATCTAAAAACACAAGTAACTGAAGCGGTTTTCCATCTCAAACCGCAGTGCCAGCGGGTAGAGTTCTTTCTGTATATGAGCCAAAGGCTAAACAGCAGTAGACATCCAGAACCCAGAAAACAAGACAAAGCAGGTCAAGAGCACAAACTAAAAGCGTGCTCCTCTTTTTCATGCCAACCACACAGTTAAAAAAAAAAAAAAATCCGAAGCGGCTGATGGAAGACATTTGGCTCGCTTATTACGACAATCCAGTGTCCATGCGAGTGTTCGCTCATCCATCCATCTTCGCCTTTCTTCTTCAAACTGTGTCTTGTTACTGAGGATTAAGTTGGAGCCGAAGTGTTGGCTTGCACCGACGCTGTGAAGGAGATCCAGCGCACATCCCAGACGCTGCTCGACATGCTCGAGGAACAGGAGACTTCAGGCGTGGCCGAATCGCTCGGAGCGCCGCATGATTTGACAAGGTGACTACTCTCAAGGTAGTGGTGGCCAAAGGTAAATGTTTTTTTTTTCATACCAACGCCCTCTAACTTTTTGATCACCTCTCCTCCATCCATCCAGGCTCAGTTGATGCAAGATCGGTTTACTCAGAGGGGGAGCAAACACCACAGAGACACTCATATACACGGATTCACAAATTCGTTGAGACAAACCATCACGCTACACAATCACAGCTTCTTTGATCCAACAAATGAAAGAAAGATAAACTCCTGAAAAAAGTGTCGCTGTTTCCACGTTTATTAAACTGAGTTTGGCCAATTTCTAAAAATCGCCGCGGCACACCAGCTGCGATTCTAATCGGCGAAGAAATAATTTGAGGTAAATTGGCTCTAAAGTTTTTTCCCTTTGAACACAGAAGTCTCCTACGGAGCAAAACAGCACGCGTCAATCACTGCACTTCATTAGCTTTCAAAGACAAGCAGCTGCACTGAGATGAAGTGAGATCTGGCCCTGCTTAGTGAGAGGGAGGCCGGAGCGTGGAAATAAAAGGAGACTCTCTCATTGACAGCGGCGTGAGGACCAAAGGCGAAAGGGACCAAAGAGACGGCAGAGATGCACCACTCCGCCGCTGATCAACCGCCCCGAGATGAGAACCCATACATTCCTCTCTGGATAAAAAGGCCTGGCCCCTTAATGGCTCCGCACCAAACAAGGGCCCAAATCCAACAGTTCTGACTATGAACTGTGTTTGCAGCCTTCATTACTGAACTTCAAAGCTGCACCGTCTCTGAGGGACATGCTACACTGGCTGTACAGGCCTGCGCACACTCCATTAGAGCCATCAGCTCACATTGGCTAAAGTAGGCCAGAGTACACGGAGTGGTGTGTTAAAAGATTAATGAAGATATGGCACAAGTAAACCAGCTTACAAAACATGCTTAAGCATGATCAAATATTTAAAAGTGGTAATCTATACAGCTGGTGTGCTGGAACCACATGTTTGACTCAAGGACCCTGAAAGAGCCCGCTGGGTATCGCATCGGATCATGGATCAACAGGAACAGCAGTGCTGTTTCAATAGCCGGTGTCCATCCAGGCATGGGGTAAATGTAGACTGTACATCATATATGTCAACAACAGAGAATGTGGAAGGCGAAAGAAGCATTAGTATTCTATTCTTGGGCTCGCGCTCCCTCTGTTTTTCCCTCGGTAAAGGAAGTGTGTATCGTGAAGGGGAGAAAAGGCATTCGTCATCTTCATAATGATTTAGGGATGTTGCCACCAAAGGGCAACTTTAAATTATCTATCCACCACGTCTACAAGAAACATTCAATGGGCTGTGCAAATTTATGGGTCCTTTTGTGTTTACATTAGAAAATTGTAAAGCATTTGTGCCTTCCGAGCAGAAAAGTTTGCAAATGTTAACTGAAACCTTCAAAATATTAATTATTTCCTAAAAGGCTGATTCCATTTTTCATGTGGGCGCCTTCACTGACACGGTCCCATTTTCATAGAGGAAAAATGTTATGATTCATCTTACAGCAGCCACTGGAAAGACAAACAACTGTGTCGCAGTTTTTTTGTGACATTACAAAAGTTCATTTTTCACTTCACAGCAGGGCAAAGTGAAATGTGCCCACATCAGGAGGAGTTAGGCTCCAGACATGCTCCGCTAGAACACAGAGCATCATCCTCTCTCTCAGTGAGACGCGAGAATAAAGTGGTGTCGGTTTGTTCTCGCTGCTTGCTCTCAAAACATCATCTGGGCAGAAGATTTCTTCTCATGCGGTGTCTGACAACCGTTTTTTGATTGGTTGGGAATTTTTTTTTTGTGGACGTGGTTAAGTCCGTTTTTCTGCTGGTCCAGAAAGCTGACGAACAACGCGTCATTTTGAGGAGTAGCTGGCCGAGGCGGCGAGAGCGTGATGCTGTAAAAAGTAAAAAGTCCCGCCCGAAATAAAAAAATTTGCTCTCAAACGTTGGCTTTGTGTTCAACACCCTTTCTTTCCATAAAGGTGTTGATAAGCTTTATTTAATAACTGATGAGCACGTGAGGAACTCAGCTTTAACACAGGAGGATCTTACATAGTGTGACGCCGTTTTTTATATCTCTACTGTGAAAACTGAAAAAAAAACAACCTTTGTATAAAGATTCCAATATGTTGCAAGATCTTTTCAGCTCGTGCTTCATTATTTTTATCGGGCAAAGAGGAACCATTTGTAGCGTAAGTCCATTCTGATTGGTCAAGCACAACCAGCACTGCAGCACCACCCCTCCCCTCTATCAAAGCCCTCAGTCAATGTTCGTCCCGCAGACAACGGCAGTGAAGGCTCGCTTTTATATGCAACCAAGGACGCAAACAGACACATCTTTCATTACAGCATCATTCATCTTCTAGTGGTCGTTGTTCCTCGCACTGCAGCGACTGGCTTGTGCCACTGCAGTACTGACGCCGCTGTCAGCACGAGGGGGAAAAGTCCCTGAAGCCGAGTGGTTCAGGAAAAGTCGAGTCCCTTCGACTGTTTAGTGAAAAACACTCCTGATTTAGCACAAAAAAAAAAAAAGAGAAAGCACCTGAGTGGGATTGCGGAAAAACATGCAGAGTGGCATTCTTTAACACTCAGCAGGCTTCTTCTTCTTCTATTATCTCCAGGCCAATCACATTCTTTCATTCGATCGCCCCCCGCTTCCCAACACCCCCCCATTTTTTCCACAGTTAATTGCTTCAAGTCTCCAGAGTCCAATTATGGGCTCCATACCTGCAGTCTCTCATTTCTGTTGTTTTGTCATTCAGAGTAGTTGTACCTTGCAAAAAAAACAAAAACGTCGCAACCGAGAGCCGGGTCAGAAATAACTTTGCCCTTATCAGGCGGCGCGCAGCAACAGTTGAGCGCAGGCTCCAAATTGATGTTTTTCCGTTTACACCATTATCGCTTCGGCATTCTGGCAAAACGAGAACTCCAGCAATTGCCAGGTTTACCAAAGGACAGATTAACGACCCCGTGCTTTTCCACAACACAAGACAGTTCACAATGTGGCAACGCCTTCACTTTTCACACCACAAACACAAACGCAGATGCTGATTTTAAAAGCCTAATTTAGACGCTTCAAACACACCACATTCCAAACACATTATTTACCTGAACAAATTCAATAATAAAAACCATTCAGTGTTGACAACTCAGATAAACAAATGATTAAACCTTGAAAAATCACTCATGCTCATGCGGTGTGACTTGTGTAATTATGTTACAGCCAACACTGAGCAAAGTTTGACTCAGAAAAATGACAGAACACAAAGATCCAGACAGGGAGAAAAACACGAGTGAATAATTGAATATACTGCTGTTTTATAGAAAATCGTCCTGGGGAAATGAAACAGTTCCATCTTCATAAAACAGCCGTGTCAATTACTGCAGTGTCGAGGCGACAGTGTGACAAGGATTTGAGTTCAAGTTCATGTTTCTTTCGTTTGATTTGAGTTTGTTTTCGAGCGATCGGTGTGCCATGTCAGCAGATTAGCAGGATTTGGCTCTGGGTAATAGTACAAATAATAGTACTGGAACCCTCTTGAAAGGGCACCTGACAGAAAACGGTTACATGTGACAGCTGAGCCAAATGAGGCGACTCTCTGGGCTTTTAACGCAACATGCAGATCACGCGTGGACGAGCCATCATCTCCATCCTTGTCTCCATCATCATCATATCATCAGATAACAGCAATTCATAAACGTATACTTTACATCTCAGTTGAATTAAGTTTTAGAAAAAAATAGCATCACTATTCATTTATTACTGCTCTCACAAATTATCTCGCTATTAAAGCATTAGGTTATAGATACTGTATCGTGAGCCACTGCTTAGGCCTCAGGCTGGGCGAGGGGGGGGGGGTGTTCCCATTTCAATTAGGCTGTAAATCTATAAGAGGAAACCATAGATTGTGGAGGAAAGAGATTAGAAGCTCACCAATATCTTTTGATTGAACCAAACTATAAGCGAGATTAAAGAAAAGTTTGAACAGAAGCTGCAGCACAGACTCATAAGTTACTGATAGCAGAATGTCATCTCATGAGCTCCATCAGGACGACAGATAACATCCATCTCGTTTGTGCCTCCCTTAATCTCGCTCTGAACAGAATATTAACAATCTTCCATGAAAGACTCCGACCACTTCAGAAAGGAGCAGGAAATCAGCCCATTAGATAGCAGGAAAGGTCTGAGATGGTACCCCGGAGTACAGTGAGCGCACAGTAGGCCAAACACAATCCCTCCTCACATGCACGGGCCCCGGGCTGGACCGGCAGAGCAACCTCTGGAGGCAGCTCGTCTCTAAATAGATCCACCATATGAACACAGGCGGGCTCATTCACCAGCAGCAACTGAAGCCACTTTT
Source organism: Malacoctenus gilli (assembly GCA_032164315.1). Taxonomy (NCBI): domain Eukaryota; kingdom Metazoa; phylum Chordata; class Actinopteri; order Blenniiformes; family Labrisomidae; genus Malacoctenus; species Malacoctenus gilli. The sequence goes on from JASSRZ010000001.1 coordinate 12,989,234, forward strand.
CACTGGATTGGGAAAGTGACGGGCTTCAGAGAGGTGTGTGTTCTGTATTTTTCTAAAACAAAAGCAACGTCGATATTCGAGGGTTTTTGTTCCCAGGTGAGCTTTCAGTATAACTGGTTGACATTCCAGCAGTCAGAGGAAGTGGGAAACTAAACACGGTAACTTGGAAATGACACTATCGGTCCTTATTGTGTAACACCCATGCATGACACGAGTTCAGTCATGTGAACACGTGACGGCCAGCAAGAAAAGTTCCGAAAATCTGGACTCCGCATCTCCCACGAGCTGTGATTATTGTAACAAAAGCCAGAAAGTTTTCCTGCAACACAGCAACTTAAACACTGGCACTTTCAGCCTCATCATCAGTACACCAACTTTCACGAGCTGCATATAAGATGAGTTAGATGGCTAAAGCCCGGAGCCACAGACAAAAAGAAGGCACCATGCTTCAATACGACTTTGAAAAAAACAAAAAATCACAAGCAGCGACATCACCCGTGGTCACACACTGACCAAATAAAAGCGCCGCGCGTTTGTTGGGGCTGCTGCGTCTTTCATCACGCAGCATTTGATCCCATTCGCAGATCGCGCCATACTCATTCTCCGCGTTTATTTGCATCTGTCAGTCCTCCTTATTAAATCGCATCGCTCCACAAACTGCTCTCCCTCTGGTCCCGTTTTAATGTTTGTTTAAACTGTGGCAGAATGGAAATGTAACCGAAGCAAACGCAGCACAACAAATTGTCTTCTCGAAAAAAGACGAAAAAACAACAACCTGCAGAACAAGTCTGACGATGTGAGCAAGAAAAAAGGTCTTTAAAATGTAAAGTATCTATGTTGAGATGCAAGTTGGCACTTAATACCCATTTTCCCACCGAGTGACTCAGCCGTTTCTTAATTTTATTACTTGAACTTAAGTCTTAATTATTCCCCTTGTTCTTCAATGGCCCTGTAATTGAGAGAGGAGAGGTGTAATCTGTGCACAGGCCACTTTGGTCACAGCAGCCTCATGCTTCTAAAACACAGAGTCCGGGGAATTCTATGTGCATCCATAACAATATTCCCTGCAGAGTTCAGCGGCGGCTCCGTCTTTAACAACAAGGGAAGAGAGGGGGGAAAAAAAGGGAAGACTCGACGAAGCCATATGGTGAGTAAGTAAGGGATCGTGCAGAGGAGGGGGTGTAACTCAATCCTGACAGTCGGTGCACTTAGAGTGTCAGAGTTTTACATGATTTGCAGGCATCGGGCTGCAGAGCTTTAAGGTTTCTGCATCGCCACACAACGGGCCCCAACCCAGCCCACTGTCACAGTGGCTGGATCGCTTTGATTGATTCGGAGTGGCAAGAAAACAAAATGCACTTCGGGTGACTTTTGGCCTCAACGCGCGGCTCCACCCTGAAAGACCAGCACCAACAAAGGCTCAGTGACTTAGGAGGATAGTTGGTGCTTTAAAAACACTAAACCAAACAAAAGAAATGCTATTTAATACTGTTGTAAGACATAAAAAATAAACATTTTCACTGCAGCCACTGAAAAGACAGGCGATTATATAAAGGGTGCCACCGAGACAGTCACACGAGGAAAACTCCAGCAGGTCGCCTTTAGACAGTGCGACAGCACCCAGTGGACCACAACTGGCAAAGCTGCCCGAATGAGTTTGGGTGGGTAACAGTTCATGCTCAAGGCGAAATGGTGTGGAACAAGCCACTGGCTGTGTGGCTACAGTGCATCCCACAAAAGCACAGAATGCCCCCAAGCACCTCAGTCCCTGGTTTGACTTTTGGATTCTGAGTTTCTACAATAAGTTGCTCATCCTGTTTGTCATGAGCTAATCATGACAAGCAGAACTAAGTCAAGAAGTAATACCCCAATAATGTAAAAATGAATGTAAAAAAAAAAAAAAAAAAATCAAATCAGTTGTGGAAATATTAGTTGGTTATTTTGAGCAAGGACAAAGTATTTCTCTGACAACAACATTGTTGTGAGTGAATTTAATGGTGAAAGTGGGGAATTCGTGGGCCATTGTTTTGTTTTCTTTTCAAATGATGTAATAATTTACAGAGAAGGTTATAAGGAATGTATAAAGTTGTAACAAGAACAAATAAAAATTTCAGAAGGAAATCCGGGCTGAAAGAGGCCTAAAATGCATTAGAGACTTGGTTCACATGAGCACATTAACTTGTTTAATTTTTATTAAATAACAAAACTCATGAAGCTACTTCTTTTAAAAATGAATGAGAAACAAAGATACACTCAAGGAGAATTGCGGTGTTCCGATTGTATTTTTAAATTCAATGTTCTCCTTGGTGTTTGCAAAAACATGTCTCTGCGCTGAAACCTGCCCACGACGCCCGTGTGACAGCGGGGTACGTAAAGGCCTGATGCGCTGGGGGGGGGGGGTTGGACGGGATCCTAGTGTGAGCAAAAATGAGAGCGGGTGGAATAAAAAAAATAACCATCGTCAGAGCTACAAAACCTCCCAGCTGCCATCTTTGATCCTCCCCTCCAGCTCTCCTGCCTATTTCCAACACCTGCACACCCCAACAGCGCCGCACGCCGAGCCGCATCGCAGGGACGCAGCTCGCGCGGGGCCGTGCCGGGCCGGGCCACGCGGCGCTCGCGAAGCACGGCGAAGTCTCATTTGCCTGTCAGCTGTAAGGCAGGAAGGCTGAGCAGATTTGTTTGTTCCCATCTCCAAAGTAATGGCTTCGTTTTAATCACCGAACGGTGACGTTATGCCATCAGGAGCAAGTGGAGCACGGGCGCATCGCTGTTTCAGTCATCACTTGTGGTTCCAGTTCACCTTTCAAAGTTAATAAACAGAGAGCATCCATCAATATCGTGCCAAGGACTAAACAGATGTGGCTGCTCCATGTCATTGACTCCTGTGGTTTTTAATGGCAGTGTTGAGTTGTCTGTTCTGATACTGAAAGCCTCCTGAAGGCAACATCTAAATCTGTCAATTTATCCTCGGCTGCACCCGGCAATCATTTTTATTACCAATTCATCTGTTGATTGTTCTGTAGATTAAAAAAAAAACGAAAGCGGGAAAAAATGCTTGAGTTTTACAAACAAGTCAGCAGCTGGTTTCGACATGTTCGCCGCCACCCGAAGGGGGATTTTCATGCAGAACACCCACGGAGACAACAGTGAAAATTCACATACGACAAGAAAAAGAAGTAGATCGTTGTCGCGTTCATCCATTAGCTTTTAAATCAATTACAGACCATGAGTGACAGTGGCAGGGAGAACATAAATAAGCCTAATCAGCGCTGTGTAAAGGACAAATCCCCCAAAGTAATCAAACACAGGATTGATGATTCCATGGTCATTATTAAAGCGACGGAAAGGCCGCCTGACCTGAGCCCTCAGTGAACTCAGGCAGGGGGTGGTGGTGGGTGTTGAGGCCCCCCAGCCTTCCTTGAAGGCCTGCATCTGGTGGTGACAACAAGCCTCCAGAAGAGTCTAATAGCAACACACTGACTGATCACCGAGCTGACCAATTATCACAGTGAGATCCTTCACCAGCGTCCGCCAGCGGGAAAAAGGCTCGTGCGGCACGGGCAGGTTCGTCTTGATGATTGTTTATTTAGGACGACTTCCCTCATTCATTTTTCATCCAGACATGACACCAGCTTCCTGAAGTGGAGGAATACCTTGCACACTGTGGTTGTTCACTGCAGTAATGAATACTCATCTGTCTCATGAATTTCCCTTTCATACTTCAAACTGACTCCTTTGCCTCAGTGCTCACTGCAAGACGCGCTCGCTCGGGGACACAGGTGATGCTGGGATTTCTTTTTGTAGCCGTACACGATGCCACGCTTCCACGGAACACATACCAGGTCAGGGTGGCCTGTTTTCGCCGTGTGAAGGGTGGCAACTGGGTTAAATTAATCCAACTTCTCCCCGGCACAAAAGTGTATGCCAGGTCACGGAGCTAAGTTATGAAGCTGGTTTAATAAGAAGGATAACTGCTGTGAGCGTGAACCTGGAACATCTGGTTTCACTTCGGTTCATGTTTCAGACACGGGAGATCTCTGGGCTTTAGTCAGCATCTCTTTGTCTACGTTTCTTTGTTCGTAAGACCCACAGTCGGACTTTTTTTTTTTTTCCTTTCCATTGCGGATGCCGCGTCGAGACCGACTCGTCAATTCGGCTCAGATCACTTTCCCTCCCTCAAAATATCATAAAATGTTTGTTAGCAAGTTGCTGAGACAGGCCAAACCACAGGGCACCTCGCCTCCAGGGCGCAGTTTCAAAAGGAGCATGGGTGTAATTGCTTTGTCTGGGCCCCCCCCCCCTCAGTACACGCGGCCAATACATAGTTAAAGGATTTCAGTGCGTAGGATTACTCATTAGCCCTCACGCTGTGATTTAGAGCACAAATAACATTCCTGGTCACGACCAGCGAGAACATATGGAGCGGAGCGGGGCGCTGTCCCCTGGATGACCAGCGAGGCTGTGGGCTTAAAACATCTGCATGAAGAACTGCATGTTCTCTTTTTGTTTCGACTCCGTTTTCCATATTGTAAAGGAAATCCGCAAACTTGTCTTTAGTTTTGAATTTATACTCAAATGAACTCCTCGGTGTCAGGCAAATGGGATGTACCAACCCGTGTGTTGGACGTCGCAGAAAACCGTTTTTGTATTGAATATTTAGGGGTTATTAAATACTATGAATATTATGACCGCTGACCCAAATATATTAGTTTGATTCAATATTTGGATGCTTTGCAAGTTAATCCATGGACTTTGCGTTTGAAGGAAAACTAAACACGATGATTTGTGAGTATGTTTTTTACTCCATAAAACAGATTTATTACCTGAAGTGAGGTTGAATTAAAAAGAAAGAAACGACTCAGCCAATGAATAATAATTTGGCTTTTAAATCACACCAAAGGCAGAGAGGACCAAGTCGGGGTAACAAATAAAAAACCCTTTTCCAGGAAAAACTGTGAGTGTCGTAATCTTCAGGATTTGGACAATAATTAAATGAGTGTTTGTGTTTTCTGTTACTTCTAAATATTACACAAAAACACACGAGTGATCTGGAGCTTAGTCTGGAAGTCAATTCAGACTTTTGGCAGCTTAAAACAATGTTACAAAACACATTTTCATGTGAAAAAAATTGTTTTTATCAATTTATTGTATTCAATGTATCCACTCATTACTCAGAGTTTGGTACACTTTTTCATACCAGTCTTTGTCAACACTAAAAGTATTCAGCTCTGAGGTTTTTGCGCAGCTTTCACCATTTCTTAGATTGCTTGCGGCAAGACAACCGGCTCGCCAACTTACATTCTTAACATACAGAAGCCTTCAAGAAGGAAGCAAACATGTTTTTCCTGCATACAGTTCAATACATAGACCAGAAAATCCTGCTCCACAGGCACTTAGTGTCACAATGCGCGTCAGACAACAAAGCAGGAAAAGTACACCGAGAACTGTCTGCATGGTACGTGGACAACCTGGTAGAAGTTTCCATCCAGTTTTCTTACTGCTTGATGACAAAAGGTGGTGTAGAATCATTTTAACTGCCTAAAAACCACAGCAATTATGTAACTGTTTGGAAATGAAGAGAAAAGAGACGAGCTCTCGCTTCCCTGTGCCTTCAGCGAGCAGAGCCAAAGAAAACCCGAATAAAATGAACTTTAAACTTTAAATAATGATGAAATCCCATCAATAAATAACTTATTTTAAATGAGTATTTGGAACATTTTTTTCAAATCTATCCCAAGAAATCACCAAGTCAGATATTTGACAGACAGTGAGGACACACAGGAAAATGGCTGCAAGCTCACCCTCACTTGAACCGCATTTCCTTAGACAGCAGAGCCCAGTGTTTGCATAGGCAAAGTGGAGTTAGAGCTTTACATGGCCCTGCCTTCACCTTTCATCCGGACTGCTCCACTGACTTCACTCCCTCATAATTAGGCCCAAACACAACAACAAACACAAGGCAGGACGACGAGGAGAGGATGGGGAAAGACTCACGTGTCCTTGGTTGATGAAGCCATGTTTGCTGGCAACTCGATCAGCTTCCTCCTGCCCTCCGGGTATGTGGACAGCCCATGTGTTGGTGTAAACCCTCTGGCCCGTCACCGGCTCCAACCCAGAAACCAGCAACACCAGCAGAGGCCCGAGGAGCAGCTCCATCAGCCCGAGCCGTCGGCCCATGCGGGGAGGTGGAGGGCCAGAAGCCATGAGATCTGCTGGTGCAGCGAAGTCACTGAGCGCTGCGCCTCTCCGACAGGCAGGGCAGGTGCACGGAGAGACGAGGGAGGGGAGAGTCACAACTCACCTGGAAGCAAAACAGCAAAGAAGGGGGAGAATGTAATAAAGCTAACTTCGATATTTACTGGTTTCAAAAAGCCAGTTTCTCCAGAGTATAATATCCTGTGAGCCACCGCGGCCATAAAGCTGTAATGAAACCGCAGATTTAATATCCTACATGTGTCAAACTTCATGCCAAAGCCAAAGAACGGCAAGCTCACTTCAGTCTTTCTTCATTCTTCCTTGATTTGGAGGAACAAAGGAACAAACCTGGTGTGTTAAGAGATTTACAGTGGATTGAATGACCTGATGAAGTGCTACCACGAACGCGCAACACGTGAAACAAACCTTAAATCTACTTTGCTGGTGTGCAAATAGGGGCGGCTCCTCTCCGCCTCAGCAGCAGTTTGGAGTAGGCGTGCGGCCGCCCGGCTAAGTACAGGCATCTGATAATCCCACAGGAAGCAGCGAGCGGGGACGCCGAGGCCCCGACCTGATGTTGTGGTCAGACACACGGCAGCGCACTGTGGTGTTTACGCTCCCGGAGGAGGATCGAGTAGATGAAGCTTGCAAAAGAAAAATGCTTAGGTATACTGCGCCGGTTGCAGAGGTGGAGGAGTGCGGTTGGGAAGCGAGACGACGCCCTGAACGGCGGGGGATCACAGCAGAGGAGGTTTCTGTGCGAGGTGAAGTGGCCACTGCAGGGTGGAGTTAGAATGCCTGAGGCCACTGCCGCCACAGCAGCAGCAGCAGCGGGGAGAAGTAACAAAGTGTTGTCACAAACTTCTTGACAATTTAATGATTTGAGTATTTCTCGGTGAAAGACCGACTGATACGTTATCGCCCAGCTATAGGAAAACATCTGAAACACAATCTCGCGAACGAGACAGAAGCCATTCATCATACAAAGCTACCGCAGCCCCGATTGGGGCGAGACAGATCTCCGTTTCGTGGCGTAACTGTTTGCTCATACTATTTGGCGTCTGAGCCGCTGCTTCAGGCCGAACAGGTCGCATGGAGCTGTAGTCTGTCGAAGGCGCCGTCATAAGTCTTCTGTGACGGTGAGGTGACAAGACTGCGGCGAACGCGCCGCTTCTGTTCCGCGCTTCCTCCTGGTTGCAGTCACTTTTTGTTCTGCTGATTGAAGCCGACAGAGAGACGGCGCGCCGCTCCTTTTTCTTCCTCCGGTGTTGCACTGAAGTGCAGCCGCCGTCTCCTGAGTTAGCCTTTTGGTGAACCAAGGATTCGACTTCAACTCGCGCTGCTGTCGTCTAATTGAACAAACAAGCTTCCAAGTTTGGTTTTTTTTTTCTCTCTCTGTTGTGACGCATGAATGCTGCACTTTTTTGAGGTGGCTGGAACATTTTGCTGTGCACTCAAATTGTTCGTCACGCTGTTACAGAAGCGCCTCTCACGAAAACGAGCCCACCGAACCTTTTCGACTGCGAGTAAATCCACTGAATAGAGTCAAACATGAAGATGAACACAAGTTTCTTTAATGCAACACAGCTTTCTGACATTTTTCAAGAAAAAAAAAAAGGAAACTTACGTTTCAAACAGTGTTTGTATGTTTGTTTCTATGGTGATTTTGTGTTCACTTTTATCTCCAATTTGAATGCTAGGCATTTACAGTAGAAGTCCTTTTAGTAAACAATAAAAGCATTTCACAAAGATGTCGAATGAGAAACTTTTCATTTAACATTCTTACATCAACATTAATCAACATGTCACTGACCCCTCCAATGTTCCAGTCTTGTAATTATAACGAGGCAATATTATATTCCTTCGACCTTGATGTTACCGATAATAAGAGCTTTTCAATCAAGGACCCGTTCACCTTTCACTGGCATTCAGAG
>JASSRZ010000001.1:12997465-13008374 GCA_032164315.1 Malacoctenus gilli
ATTCCTTCGACCTTGATGTTACCGATAATAAGAGCTTTTCAATCAAGGACCCGTTCACCTTTCACTGGCATTCAGAGCTGCATACATGCCACTCAAGGTCACCAGCAAGCAAGTTTTACTTTATAAAAACACATATTTACAGTTTCCGGTTCTGAAAGTGAATCTTCAGACATGTTTTATCATTTAGCAGTGCCTCTATTGTTAATGTTCAGATTTAGGAAACAGTAAACATGTCAGTGTAACTTGAGCTGTTTTTAGGGCGGACATAAAAAGGAAACTGCAGTTCGAGCTCTCAGATTTTGGCATAAACAAGCTCAAGTCGTATAAGTAGTGGCTCTTCCCATAAGGAAGGTGCTTGATTGTATTTTATAACCTCATCCTTTCGGAAAGTTTCACAATAATTTGTCATGTGTTGCCAGACACTCCGATGTCACAATAATTTAGTTGCGCAACTTCTTCATTGCCACTGATAAGTGTAACAGATAAAGCCGCTGCGTTTCCCCCTCTCAATTCATATTTACGACACTTATTTCATTTAGAGCGATGCCATCGCTTTCAGTCGTATACACATGTTCAGCCACTCCGCTATAAACGAAGCCGTGTTTGCTCAGCTGCGAGTCAAGGTTGTGTTTGAAACCCTCGTTACCTGCAGCGAATAAGTAGGTGGCATGAGGTGAAAGCTGAATCTCAGTGTACTTAAAACGGCGCGATCCTGAGAGCTGCTTTTCAATGTAAACTGACGGGCAGAAGCTACTGCGCGTGTTGTGAGGTGACAAGTAAATGCACCATTAACGATCAGCAAGCAAACGTGTCGCCCCGACTGTGAGCTGGCACGAAGAGCTGCTAATCCATGTCAGGTGTTTCAACAGAGCGATGACGCTTTCATAAATATTCCCCCCCCCCCCACAACAGAGCCCACTATATTTTTAAGAAACTAGCAGCACGCATATTAAACCAGGCTGAAGATAGCTGGCATCAGAAACGGGTTTTAAGGAAGAGCTGTTTATCACGCCAAGTCCTTCCACCACCTTTTAATTCCTCCTTCCTGCTCAATTAGGCTGGTTTTACTATGAGCACATGTAGAGAGCGAAGACACATCTTCCATTAATTATGTTTGCTTTTATAGAATCACATAATCCGATTTTCTCGATATACACAACCAAGTTTGGCTTTCTTTCTAGATTTTTCAGCAATCTCAGAGCTAACTTAGGCAAATGAAACCAATATTTACAGAGATATTTATTGAAATCGCAAAGCTTTCATGGTACAGCGCCCAGTAAACATCAACCTGTGAGAAGTGACAAAGACAGTAGAGATGGGGGGAAAAAAAACCCTGATGGTAAAACTCACTCAACTTTGTCCTCTGTCCTTGGATGCAACAAGTAAACAGCGTGATGGTCCCTGATGTTCTGTTTGATTATGGGACCCACGCGTTGACTTTTAAGTGCAGGGCCGCGTGACCTCATCTGGGTCGTCAACCACTCAGGTTCCGTCACGTCAGCTTGAAAGAAAAAAAACCACAAACCGTGGCATAACAACAGCCCGGCGACTTAACGGCTGGGCGAGAGAAAACCGGTGAAGCCAACCGTCACGCTGCCAGTGGTCTTTAGTGTTACCGCAGTAAACGGTACCATATGTCAGCGCACGATAACAGAGGTTATTGCACAAAAAAATGCACCATATGATAATTAGCCAAGTATCATTAAACCCAAAGGATAATACCAGCCTGATTACCAAACTCATCAGGACAATTTACTAAGAAAACAGTTTACACCTCATCGGTTTACTGTTTACACTCTAATGAGATAAAAATGAACTCAAATGCGTTTAGCGCGCATGACCTTCTGAGCACACTCAAATATCTCGCAATTACAACCCGTTCCCACATTGTGACACACAGCGAAATCAATACTTCTGTGCAGGCGAACTACAAATGCCCCCAGAGTGTTTGGGAGATAACAAGCTGCTCGAGAAGCAGAGAGATGAAATGACAATAATAATACTGATAATGTTAATTCTGCAATATGCCACCAACAAGGCTTGGAAAAAAGAAAAAAAAACCCTGCTTCAGTGCTCCCTGCTAAGTACTGAGAGCTATTACTGGACCAGCGACACGGCACCGAGAAAATATTCCTCAGTGTGACACAGAGGGGCATTTTCATGGCAGGTTTGCAGCATAAAACCTGCTGCAGCACAAGCAAAGTGCTGTGCAGGTAGCAGTCAGTCTGCAAAGCCCTAAAATCATCCAGTTTAAGGAAGACCTTTGTAACACCGAAAGTGGGAGCCTAATATTCAATTTTGACCGCCAAAAACATCAACCAACACTTTTTGGAACTTTTTTTCCCCCCGATGGCAGAAAAATCAAGTCACTTCACAGAAGTATCTTGAAAAAAAAAAAAAAAAAACAGCGCGCCGTAAACCATCACCATGAAACAACTCAGGAGCAGATTTGCACTCGAAAAGAAAAGGACTGATAGTTTTAACTCGTCCTCTGAAATTGCGAACATCTTTGCTGATTAAAATGGAAATGAGTCGAACAGTTTGTGACAGCAGATGTGACTCTAGATCACATCCAAAAATGTAATTATCATTCAAGGAAAGAAGACAAACCAATGGAATGATCAAGCTTGTACGTTTTTTTTTTTGGGGGGGGGGGGGGGGGGGGGATGCTGAGTCTAGTCAGTGTGTGACACACACACAGCGTCCATGCGGGGAAACGGGAGCCGTGACATTTCAACAAATGTGTCTGCAGAATCAACTTTTTCTGTCAAACACGCTTAAAAAAAACAGCGTGACAGTGAGACGCTTCACTCTCCGTCTGTGAGTCAGACGTTGAAAGAACAGAGGGGGAACGTGAAGCATGTGTGCGGAGAACGAGCTCTGGACGGACCCCCGAGTCCGACACGGAGGAGAAGAATGGAGGAGCTGAGTCGAGACGTCGAGGGGGAAAAATAAATAAATACCCGTCTCGAACTCCTCCTGCCATTGTCTGCTCGCCTGCCCAATGGGCTTCCCATGACAAATGTCCAATATTCTCCTTTTAATGGTTACAAATCTACACAATCACAAATATGGCAGGCCAATATAACTGCAGTGTCCAGAAAAAGTCAGACACAATGTTGGTTCTTCCCAGAAAATATTGTTTGTTTTGAAAACTTTTCAAGGAGTACTATTTTTTTTTCTCTCCAGCGAGACTTTTTACGGTCCAGCCTCTTTGAAGCTTGGTGGTGGGGCTGCTCTGAGCTCGTCTAACTGGAACTTTCACCGACAGAACAAAAGAAACAGATTCCTGGTCTCCCCCCCCCCACCCCCTTGAATATTTGTTTTGTTTCCAGTGCTGTCATCTAACTACTTCTCCAGACTTCCTGTAGCGCTGTCAGCATTAATGCGTCATGCAAACACTTCCATATATTCTCCGAAAATGAGCCACTCTTCCTTTACGCTGCTGCCTTTCGATGACACAGATCAACCAGGCTGGAAAAACTTTAGAGGACAAAAAATTGGGGGTAATAAAAAATGTGTCGGCAAAACCATGCAGCTCCAGAGGTGTTGTCTCCCAATAGAAGTGTGATCCAGCTTTTAGGGGACTCAAAATCCAGCTTAATGTTTATCTCGAGTGATCAGCAGCTCAATATTGCTCCATGATAAAAGGAAAATTACTGTGAATTGTGTCCGGTGTGCACACCCACACACGTATGCAACACAATGACCAATTCCTGTCATGTCTTAAAGTCACACTGACGACATTCAGAGTTATTTTACACTTTTGCTGCTTTGAATTCTCAAGAAGAAGGGAAAAAAAAGCTTTACAAAGTTAATCCTGCTGGCTTAAACACAGAAAGCAGCAGATTTAGATGTGGACTCCGGCGAGCCCGGCAGATAAGTACTTAACTTCACCTCCTTTTACAACAACAATTCAGCACCATCAGCTGCGTTTTGCATTATCAGCCCGGCTGTCCAGGGGGGCAGTCACGGCCCCCCCACAGTGACAGATGCGACAATAAGGGCGCCAGGAAGGTTGTTGGGTGTTTTTCTTCGGTCCACCACACAAAACTGTGCTGGACTTTGGAGGGAGCGGAGATTAACTGCAGCACAGATCAAGAAGGAGCAGAAACTTGTGTTTGGCTCAGGCCTCTGAAGCCGAATACTGGAGTGTTTACGAGCTGAAGTTGGAGGAGGAGGAGAAGGAGGAGGAAGAGGAGGTGGGGGGGTAATATTATCAGCTGATAGCAGCGTCGCCGGGAGTTTGTGATCGGCGGACTCACCTCACGCGTTGAAACGGCCACAACAACACGCCGTCATAATTCGGCCGCTGAGCTGGAGCTGATCCGGTGATGTGACTCCTCCGCTTGACAAATATGTCTGAAACTGTACCGCGCCGCGATTAACGCAAACTTGACGCCGCGGTAGGCTGACCTGCTCCGTCTCACAGGTTGCCTCCCCCTTTTCCCCCCTCTTTCTCTCTCTCTCCTCTTTCATCCAGACCTGACAAACATTTCAGAGCCTCTTCGCGCTCACATTTTTTTTTTACTCCTCGAGCAGCGGGGACCGGGGAATTTTTCCCCCCTGCGCTCCACGGGAGCAGCCACACAAACCGGACGCGGCGCTGTCGACGTCAGCTCGGCATGTGTGAGAGAGAGATCCCCCCCTGTCTGCTTCCCGGAGCCGACAGCAACCCCTCGACAGGGCAACAAGCCGCCTCTACCCGCTCCCCACTGTCACAGGGTCCCGCTGGTACCGGAGCCGAGGGGTCGGTAAACTCAAGGAAGCCTAAACTAGTAAAAATACGGGCTAAAGCGAAGGGGAAACTTGCAACGGCTTAACTTACCAGCTCCCTTTTACATCCTGCTCGACCCGGCTTGTTGTTGTCTCTCAGCGCGGCGTTACAACCGACGACGGCACGGCGAAACGACCGAAAAATTGATAGGAGAGGATAGCTGGTTATAAATAGTCATGATACCCCTCCGTTGTACCGCTGAGTGGTCCGTGCAAGCCCCAGGAAATAACGTCACGACCGTGGATCAAGCGGAGAAGCTGGAGAGACACCTACTCACCGAGCAGCAGCGCTGCTACACCGCCACCTACCGGCTGCGGGCGGCACTGCGCCCTCCGCCTGACAGCGAGGCTGCGGCTGGCAGCTGCCAAACAAGCTGCTGATACACAACCACGGCAGCTTCTATCGTGCAGAGCGGCAGAGGCAGACAGAACAGAGGGTCAGGGCCGGCACTGCAATCTGGAGAAAAAATAAAGTCATCCCTTCATAAAAATCTATATTTTGAGGATAATATAGTACCATTTCATGCACTGATGTACCATTTTTTTGTGCCACATCTCTCAAAAATCTTTCCAGAGGGCGTTCACGCTGACAGACTTTTTATCTTGTCTTGATAGCAGTGAGGAAAACATTTTGCACTCGAATCTGATTTGATGTTGTCTCCATGGGCATTGTGTTTCCAAGAAAACTAAACAAAAGGCATGTTGTGAGGATGTGAAGTAACTGTCACAACTGAACTGTGAATGCAGTGCCAGGAACGTCTCCATTACGCACACCGAGCTGCACAGATAAACTGCTTTCACAATCAGTGCTTCCTGTGTTCGGAGCCTTTCGGTCTGTGTTGCAGTCATTCATCTTTCAGATCCCATTTGATTGGCACAGGACTTCTCGATTCTTGTTTGAATGAACCTGATCTGTTTGTTTGTGGTCTCCAGCCTGCCTACTTCCACAAGTGAAACCGCACTGAACCAGGGATCACACCAGGCATGAGTGTAACCAAGCCAAACGTAACAATTAAGAACTCACTCATACAGACCTTAACTTGTTTGGCAGAGAGGCAGCTTGTGGTCATCAAATGACCTTTCCACACTCTCTCCACAGTGCAATGTGTTAGTACTTTGTCACCCGCTGCTCACCAAGCACAGAGCTGACAACTGCGTAGACAGCAGCTCTCTCACCTGTCTAAATCTACCGATGGACTCAAAGCTTAGGGGGAAAATACAGTTCTCAACTTCTCTCTTGTCTGTGTGTTGGCCGGTTGAAAGGATTTGGTTTTGACCCCATTTGAAATGAAAACATGTACCTTTTGTGTTGTCCTGGGTTTCGTATTGTATGTCATCAACTCTTCTCTCATTGTTTGTTCCTTGTGACAACTGCACTGACTAACAAATGAATAATTCTTTACTTAACTTGGTTTATATTGATATCATAGAATAGAAGGTTCAATTTAGGTTCTATGCAGTATGTTTTTATCACTGATGGTGCAGTAGAAGCAATACCTCCACCTCATAACTGAAGGGTTTCGTCAGTCAACGCTCGGAAAAGAAAGCCAAGAATGAACCGTTTTCTTGTTAGCTGAACTCAGTGTCTGAACTTTGTGAGGAGAAAATCAATTCTACCTCTTATTTGGTATTATGCTTGAATTGTTTCAGCATTACGGATTTTCCTTGAGGAGAAATGAGTCTGAATCCCATCAAACACACCATAAAAACAAATTAAATGCATTACTCTGTTCTTCGTAGCAGTGTCATAGAGAGAAACTATAATTAAACAGGAGAATTTTACAGTAGTTTATAAGCATTTATAAGAAATTAAAATGAACGTACTGTGCTGTGACACCATAAACAGATGAATGAGGCAGCACATCATTTTGATTAAAGGGTGAAATATGTTATTTGGGCATCATTTGTTACACCTGCCTTCTTACATTTGACAGATTCAGCATCTGTCTATTGCTTGTCAATCAAACGAGATGTTTCATCGAATAGTGAAATGTTCAGTGACACTTCCTGTATGTGTTTGCTGTCTGACGATCATTAACCACAGTGTGTGTGTTGTTCTGGTGATGGATTATTACTCCTAACACAGCCACATACAGAGAGAAGCACACCGCCAAGCTGATAACTGTCATAAAAGAAAAAGTTTGCAGCAGAGCACAGTCAGAAGCGACTGGTAATTAAAGGACCGATACACAGAGGAGCGGAACGGTTCAAAATATTTATTTGAAGTACAAATACAAGGGTACCAAGGGAGGTCGAAGGGACAATTAAATGTTGTTCCAGCATTTTAAATTAGTTGCCATAACAAGAGGCACATAGCCAATGTGCATAAAGTGAGGCTGCCTGTGTTCAGGGCTGCTGGAGCCGAGTTCCTCCCTGTGGAAACAAAGGAACACAGAATTTATCATGAGCGCAAAATACTAATCGTATTCACCACTTAGAGAAAACAATTACCATAAAAAGCAGCTTTAACAGAGTCAGTGTGAGGGAGGCTGTTATAATAGGCTTTGGGTCTTTCTGTTTGTGAAGGCGCACCTCTCATCTCCAGCAGGACATCTCCTTCATACCGCGCTAACCCGACAGCGTGCCTCTGTTCGGTGTCCAGCTCGGCCCACTGCTCCTCTGTGACGGCCCACGCCTGCTCCGCGCTGAGCCACGACAACTGAACTGCACTAAACACCACCTGTCACGCACACACCGACACACGCGGGGAGAAAAAATACGGTCTGTTTTATTGCCAGGAACTTGGAGAGGCGGCCCTCCGATTCCTTTGGTCCCACATCTCTCAGCTGTCTGCGGAAGAAATTAGATCCATTGAGAAATGGCTCGACTTGCGATAATCAATGCAATCCGGAGAAAAGCCCTTGCAAACACAAAGCGATGGGGTTTTTTTTCGTTGGGTGTTGCCTGTCAGAATCGTTTTTGTAGTTTGTGACACAAACAAGTGAGAGTTTATTGTGGGGTTGAGAGGCAGTCTGATATACTGAGGGTCGCTTCTAGTGTGTTGTGTTGTTTCATCAAGCATAAGAAGAGCAGGTACAACTTTCAATATACAGCGAAGTTGTTCTTTCTACACATGCACAAATGACCCAAGTTTGGGAACGACCGCACTACAACACAAATAATAACACTGATTGTTGTTTTGATAGAAACCACAAAGGTTCACATTGCGTGTTGAAGTGCTACAGATTGAAAGTATTAAATATTTCAGGAATGATCCAAATCACTTTTCATCTTCGGTCGATAACAGTCAGGGTTTGTTCTCAGCGTTGTCGCGAAGCTCACTAGAACTCCCAGACTGAGAAAACTTCTCTCCAAGCAGCTGAAACGGCTTCATGAACATCTTCACACATTGAAGTGCGACTGTCACAGGCGAAATGAACGTGGAGCTTTCCACAGATGTATCATCAAGCACAGCCACTGAAAATGTCTGAGAAACCTGTTGGCACTTTCTTTCCTGTCTCACTCAGCTGATTTCAACAGTTGCCTTCATTAATATCAGCCATATGTCCATTACGTCTCATCCTAACTGAAATGCTTGATGGCTGCTTCTTGTGAGGAACATATTCGTCCTGGATGGCATCCATTAATCTCCATAGAGGCCATAACAGGCGGTGAGGCTGTTCTATCTTTATGTCGAATGCAGACTGATATCAAACGATCCGCTTCAGTGTTAAAATCTTAGAAAAACCTCAATAATTTGAACATTAACTCAGAAATGGTTGGCTGCTGCACATCCAGTAAAAAAAACTCCTCTCTGGTGTATTAACTAAAGACTGTTCTCAAGCTGTAGGAGTTTTTACATTTTTGAGTCTGATAGAGCATTTATCTGTTGAAGCATTGAGAAGCACTCAGGCCCCTCAGAGGGGCTGTGACGGTTTATTCACAGTTTCCACAGTTGGAACCGAACAAGCTCTCGGTGTTTTAACTCTTCACCTCTGAAACAAACGTGTGGAAGATCTCAGGTCCTCTCAAACAGTCAGGAATTACTGGTTCACCCCAGTATATAAGTAAAGTAGAGAAAGTAACTGCCTTTGCGCATCACCTGCCAGTACTTTTTAGTATCTAACTTCTGTTGCGTTGCCTTTATGTTTACTTTGATTAACAATTTCTTCAATATTCAGGTCCTCTAATTTTGGGGAAATGTAATTAATTGCCATTTTGTCAGTGAAAGTGCTGTTTCATTGAACTTATAATTATTGTAAGTAATGCTGAACCACTCTGATCACACTCGTTCGACTTTATTCACTTTTCAAAAAACTAAAAGATTTCCAGAGTTCTGTTGAATCAGCTGAAAGCAGCAATTACCGTGAGCGGCAAACGTTTCTTTAATTCATATTTCTGATGGAAATACTGAATCATTCAGTCAAGGCATGTGTATTTATACCAATAGAATTGTACAGTGTTGAATTAAAAAAGGTTCGACTAATTTATAGGTTACTTGAATTGAATTACGAGTTACCCAAAAAGGAACGATTTTCAGTGACCCACAATGTTCCCAAAAGAAATTAGTTTTCACAATAAAGGAAAATATTACAATGTGATAATTGTACAAACACACAAGTGATGTATATTTCATTTATTTCCCTTAAGCAAAACAGTTTCTTCGAAAAGTAAAATTCTATAACTGTTAAAATCTTCCTCTGGCAAAGCATTTAATTTGAGATTGGCGCCACAGTGTTTGTCTGTCTGTGCCAAAGTGAAACAGCACTGCAGATTAGCTTGAATAAACCAACCTTAGAACGACAACAGAAACTCACGGCCATCTTTTTGGGTGACATCAGGGCGATGGCTGCAGGGGTGATTCCCTCGACTTGTTCTGGTAACAGAGCTGACAGCGCCATGTCCGGCAGGCCCGCTGCACGCAGAGACAAACACTGTAGTCGGATAATTAATGTTTCTCATTTCAGATCGTAAGGAGGGCTCAGGAAAAAAAAAAACTTCCCCCTCCTCACTCTCAAGCGTTTACCCGGAGGGATGCTTTTAATTGTAGCTATCCATCCAAGAGCTGTCATATCGCTTTCCCACACTCCTCACTCCACAAAAATCCATTTTAAGAGAGTTGATCAAAAAAAAAAAAAGTTTATGCCTCCAGGGACATTATGCACTACTGTACCTGCCAGTGTCCCAATTTCAGTGAAAACTTCTGGTCCCCAAGCACTGACTGGACCAAAGGCCTCACGTCTAGACAAACAGCTTGTCAACGCCTCCATCTGCTGTTCTGTGCATGGCAAGACGGCCTCCCTCAGGAACAGCACCGACACGCTGCAGTTTGAGGGAAACGAGTCAGGATCTGGTCTTCCTCAGAGGATATGCAGAAGAATTCCATGAGGTAAGTCTTGCTAAGAAACCTTCGGCAGCCTCGTCTCACATCTGTTTGCAGGCTGCCTTGAAATATCGTTTTTCTCGCTAAAACCACAAGCAAGTCAGTGTATAATGCTGTTGTGTTGAGTTGCATCACCAGCCCTGCTTGAATAAAATACAAACGTTACAGTATGTTCCAACTTTTTTTTTTTTTAACTTTCTGTCTCCAGCTTGGTGGTATTTGTGTCTTTCTGCTTTTTGTGATCGCACAATTTGTTTCTGAGTCATTTTTACAGGCTCTGTCAGTTCTGCCGTCTCCTTTGGCTTTTAGAAACATACGTACAGCTGAGTATAAATTGGAGCTGATTGTTACAGCGTATGGCAGAGTGTGTAATTACAGACTGGTGGTTTCACTGACCTCAGGTTGTGGGGGCTTAATCTTTTGATCTCCGAGGGATACAAACCGCAGATCAAATGTCCAAATGTTGCCAAATGAACAACCGTCAGCTGTTCCACTTTCAGTTTTTGTTTCCGCATCACACTGAGAATCACGGCTCTCATCTGAGAAGGCAAAAGGCAAAATGGGC
Organism: Malacoctenus gilli; assembly: GCA_032164315.1. Taxonomy (NCBI): domain Eukaryota; kingdom Metazoa; phylum Chordata; class Actinopteri; order Blenniiformes; family Labrisomidae; genus Malacoctenus; species Malacoctenus gilli. Next base: position 13,008,130 of record JASSRZ010000001.1, read on the forward strand.
ACATCTTCACAGGCATATTTATGTCAATAAAACTGCCATTTTGCCCTTCACTTTTATCATGAGCTTAACACACACACACACGCACACGGGCGCGAACACACACACACACAGACACACACAGACACACACACATACACATAGACACACACACAAACACACACACACACGCACACACACACACACATACACACACATACACACACACACACACACACACACACACACACACACACACACACACACAC
>JASSRZ010000001.1:13032718-13072323 GCA_032164315.1 Malacoctenus gilli
CACACACACACACACACACACACACACACACACACACACACACACACACACACACACACACACACACACACACCGCCACCATCCCTCACAGCACGGAGGATTGCACAAACTCCTCCCAGCCTGACGGATGGGGGGAGGGGGGCTTCTCATACAGACAATCACAAGTCTCGTCACAGCCTCCCATGTGTAGGAACTTTGTAGTGTTTTGAAGGGTCCCTCTGCTCTGCACGAATTAATAAGTGAAACGCATCTTATTAGAAAGCATTTCGCTCCACCATCAGCTGCTTTCAGTGACGCTGGAGAAAACTGGCAGAGAAACAAGCCAACGTGAGGAATGTGTGAATTGTTTTATGGTCGGACAGAGAAATGGTCTCGGCCCTAAATACAACGCAGGTTTAATTGCACAGTAATGAAAAATCCAGCCCCCCCGCAGGTTCAAAACAAACCAACAAACATGAAATAAAAACACAAACATATTTCGGGATCCTTATTTATTCGTCCACAAGTCATTTTTTTTCCCTCTCAGGTGTCTTCACCTCAATATTTCATCCCCACAGGCTCAAAACTAAAGTCACTTGTAACAAGTGTCCTCCACACATATATTCACCCACCCCCCCACCCACCCACACACACACACACATACACACACACACACACGCACACGCGCTACAGCAAAACAAATACAAACAAACGAAGATTATCTTTCCTTTTTGCAAAGGTTGTGAGATTTTACAGCATCACTGAGTCTGTAAACAAAGTCCTCATCTGACCTTTGTGTTATTAGAATTATCTTCTGAATCCCTCCCCTCACATGACTGATAAAACATGATTGAGAACTGCCATTGTTGAGCTCGTTTTGCTGTTCAGGTTAATGATTAGTTGCTTTTCATAAAACGGTGATAAAAGCATTACTTCCCTTCTTGATGAGCTTCTTTTTTTTTTTGGAAAGGCTCATCTCTGTTCAGTGTTTTTACAGCATATTGGAGATGTGCTTGTGATACAATGGAGTTGTGATGTACAGAAGAGTCCTCCCCCCCTGATGTTTGTTCCCTTAATGTTCAGCTGGTGTCTCTCAGTACAAGCGAATGTGCTGCGGCAGGAAAATAAAACTGGAAAGTTCGGACAGTTCCTCTTTTACTCCCTCAGGATAACAAAGAAAAAAAAAAGTCCTTGAAAAATGAGCCAAACTGTTTCACGATTCGAGTCACACAGTCACAAAGTCAAAGTTGTCTCCTGTGTTGTTGTGGGTTGTCTTTTAAGACTCAGATTCTCTTTACTCTGCAAAAAAAAATCCTTCAAGGGGGATGTATGGACACAGCCACACTTATCCGACAGTGCTTAAAATTAGTGAACAGTGACACCTGTTGCTTGGTAACAGGTATGACATATTTAATAAATCAAAGGAACTCAAATTGAATCAAGACCGACATTAAGAACGAATCTTAAAGCGGTGAAAATATACAGACTGTCATTCCTTCTCGTTTTGTAGCGCAAAGTTTGATTCAGTGACTGAGAGTATCGAAAAATCGTTCCTTTGATGCTAAAGGTTGCAAACCTCAAGTTTAGGCTGCTGTCTCGTGTTGGAGAATTAACATAAAGAAAATAAAGAGAGATTGACGCAACTTTTGGAGGCATGAATGAAAACAATGACAAACCTTTTAGCACAGTTCCTCCTTCAAATGAAAACAAACACCTTGATTTTATTTTTTATCTTTTAACCTTAAACTCGTCTCCATGTTGAATGGAATCAAACTACTCAATCAGCCATTGTTGCCTGTGAGATCAAAACCTTGCCACAACTGCACCAAAGCCTCTTCCTTTGTTTGAAAGGTTGGCAGCAAATCCTTCCAAAACTTTAACAAAGAGAACGGCTTTATTTATTTTTTGGATTCCAGTGACTAAAATCACATTCAATAAATGAGACCCATTTCAAAAAGTACGACCCTTATTTCAGCAAACAAACTGCTCACCATGAAACGCTGACGTTTTCAAGCTGTTCTGCTGGCAGTGTTAACAGCGTCGAGATTTCCCTGCAACATAAACAAGTCATCAATGAAGTTGTATGAACGCAAAAATGAAATGCATTCAACTTGTGAGTACTAACGCTTAAAGTGCACCAATGATTAAAGCTTGTAGAGTACAAGAGTGAGAGAGTGGACATGTAATAGAGATGTGGAGCAGTACCATGAGTTTGTCTGTGATCTCTTTGAGTGCAGTGTGATCCATGTCAGGGGCTGAAAGCACCAAGCTGAGCTGAGCCTGCGTCTCCTCCAGGCTCCTCGACAGGGCCTGCACCTCCTTCTCCTGCTGCATGCACTTTGCTTCTGCCTCTTGCTGCATCGTCGCCATCCTCTGAGCAAATGTCCTGCACATTTGGTCCTTCTCCCGTTGAAGCTATGCAGACACAGGCACTGATGTGAACATGTGGATGTACACACTGTTGAGGTCTCCATGAGTTTTTTTCGGGGGGGGGGGGGGGGCAGATTTGAGCGATATGAATGATGCAGTCGGAACTTGTACCTCGCTGAACCGCTGTTCCAGTCTCTCGTGATCGCGTTTCAGCGCGTTTAACTCCTTCGCTTTGATCTTCTCCATTGTATCCTGTGAAAATAAATATCTCCACATGGTCCTGGTGTGTATACACAACAGCCAACAACGCACAAAATATACAGCAGTATTGACAAACACACACACACACACACACAACACTTACTGTTTTGTCCGAGTAGTGTCTAACTTTTTGCTGGAGTTTAGCATTTTCCTCGTTGGCTTTCGCGATGAGCTCCATGACACGTTTGTTGTCCGTCAAGAGAGAGATGTGCTCCCTGCTCCTTTCGAGCGTCATTGTTTCTAGTTGTTCCAGTTCGTTCTAGAAAAAAAAACACATTGTTTAGGATTAGGTTAGGGAAGTTTATTGGGAATTATGGTTAGGTTTCTAATAAGGCTATGGGCTTGGGTTTCTGTCCGGGTTAGGGTTTAGGGTGAGGATTGGGGTTAGAGTGAGGGTTTCTATTAGGGTTAGGGTTTCTATTCGGGTTAATTGGACAAAAATATGTGCTCTTTCATGAGCCTGGCAAAAACACCTTTGAAAGGAACTGAATCATGCCCCTTTCAATCTTCATTCTAATGCTCTACTAATTGAGGTATTCATTCTGAGCTTGGTGCTATGGTTTTTCATCAACCGTAAGTGAGGGGTCTTGTGCGGGTTAGTTTGAAAAATCTGTCTTTAAGGAGACCATCAATAGCTACTTTAAGTTGGGATTGAACCAGAGACCTTTAAAACTCTATTCTAATGCTAAACCAATTGAGCTATTTATCGTGGGATTGAGCAATGGTTTGTATCAACTTAACTTAACTTAGTTAGGGGGAGTTAGAGAAACATTTGTTCTTTCAGGAGCCTGGCAAAAGCAGTTTTAGGGTGAATTGAACCAGGTTCCTTTAAATTTTCAGTCTAATACTCTCCAAATTGAGCTATCTATCCTCAAAGTAAGGTGCTTGCTTTTATCCACTTTGTCAGTGTTAGGACGTGGGTATCGGTTCGAGGCAGGGTTTCGGTGAGGTTTGGCTTTTTCTATGAGGGTGACCATATTCTGAGGATCCAAAAAGAGGACACCCTCCCCAGCATGGGTTATGGGTTCACAGGCAAATCAGTACCTGGATCCAGCCCCCCCCCCTTTTTCTGAAGTTGGTCAACATTTGCAGGTCTGAACTCATGTTTTGCCACCAGAATATTTTATCTGTGCGCTCATACCATCATTGCTTCCTTTATCTTCAGCTCCTGTTCGCATTTTTCCTGAAGGGCCTTTATATTAGCCATCACAATCGAATGGTCTCCTTTCACAGTGGTGATCAGGCCACTCCAAGAGTCCTCAATCTCACTGACCATGCTTTTCCTCAAGTTGTCCAGCTCCTGCTGCATGGTTTGCATTTTTTCCTCATTCTTAGCAATGAGTTCTATTCAGAATGATAAAGATTAGAAAGAAATAGCAGTTTTGAGATTTCAGCATGAGGTGCGAAGCGAAAACCTGAAAATTGGGGGTATTTACCTGCGAGGCTCTTCTCCCACTTGCTCCCTGTTGCAGTCATTTCTTCATCATGTTTCTATTGAGACAATAGAATTACAGATTGTGGTTCTCAAGATCATTTGTCCAGAGATGTCAGAGATATGAGACACATCGACAGACACTGACAGCAGCACGCAAACCTTTTCCAGTTCTGCGACAGGGATTTCAATTTGGAGCTCATACATATCCACCATGATGGCCCTCATGTCTTGGTGAAGTTTCATCTCTAATTGTTTCTGCTCTTTCTGCACTTCCTCAGCAGAGACCAGGCCGGCGGCTTTCAGCTCACAGACTGTGTTCTGGTGTTCACAGAGGAGATGCTTCATCTTCTGCTTATAGACCTGGTCGAAGGGAAATGGAACAGTGAAATTCAAGGTCCAATCAACAACGAAACATGTTTCAACCATCAACATGAGTACTAGTATTTATTGCTGCTCAAGCATGGAAGAAATGTCATTGAAATAACTTATCGACATCAGAGATGGTGTCATGCGCCTATAATATCTTCATCTTAGGTGCTGGCACATGCGCTGACCCACAGGTTAGAAAAGCAAACCAACGTGATCACTTGAATGAGACCCTAACCTGATGATTGCTCCCAAAACACCACAGAGTGCCGACCTTTCTTCTCCTAGTATGTGTGCTCAATTACGAGCAGGACAGCTTCAGGTGGGAGAAATAACTTTCCCCTGAGAACACTTGCAAACTTAGTCGGCAGTCATTCATTGATTCACTGGTCACTAACTGAAACTACAAAAGAACCCGCACCTAACGAAACTAAATTTAACGATGTACATTCGAGTGTTTTTTGAATGAACCTTGATATTTTCATGGTGGCGTATCTCATTGTCCTCTATTTCTTTGTCCAGCATTTTCAGCTGAGCCTTCGTCTCGTCCAGTGTTCGCTCGGTGACTTCTCGGAGGGTATGGATCTTGTCTCTCTCCAGCTGGAAGTAGTTTCTCTCCTCCCGTTCTCTGTCAAGCTCCTCCCGAAGGCGCAAAATGTGCTCCTCCAGCTGTAACACAGAAATGGATCATACTGGAGACACATTGAAGCCTTTCAAAGTGTTAAAACAATCAGGTCCTGCAGCTTTTTTGCCACAATTTTCTTCAATAGGCACTTTATTGAACAGGTTTCAGTTTGTTTACTGTTCACGAAGCGGACTCAGATTCGTGGTCCTTAAAGATATAGTTTTTCTTTTAGAAGAAAACTCTAGAGTCTTTAGGACTTCAGTGACATGGATGGACAGATTAGACATTTCAGTCAGAAGAGCTTCTGTATGCATCTTTAGCGTCCATTGAGTGCAAGTAAAACATGCTGGATCGCCCATTTCTTCCTGACATCAAACAGAACAACAGAGGGGGGCTGTCGGGCTCTGTCTGACCTGCTCCTTGGACAGTTCCTCCTTGGTGAGGCCATTTATCAGGGTGGGGGTCCTTGCCTTTGCAGGTTTTTTGCTGGAGCCTTTCTTTTTGGGCGGCTGGCCAGAGACGAGCATGAAAAGCGTAAAGAGACGGAGAACGACCTTTCTGAGCCTCATGTAGATGCATGGTAAATGGGATATAATCTGTCAATAACTCAGAATTTCAGAGGATTGGAAAGCGTGACACTAATAAAAACGTTAAAATTGTTTGCTGAAAGGAAAAGAGATTACGTGTGTACACTTCACTAAATGATAACGTAGTCGAACTGCAAATAAAGTTAACAAACAATGCCCGTTAATATTTACTTCAAAGCCTTTTCACATGCTACCTGATATCCCGGTCTCACGTTGGCAGCTATGTAGCTAACCTGTAACAACAAGAGTAATTCGCTCAGCTTTGTTTACCATCGTATATTTGGCTCACGTAGACTTTAAAGATGGTAAATGTTTGACTCGCTTGGAGGAAGTAGTCCAGCCGTCAGTTTATCTGTAAAACTCGCCAGTTTCTCCTTGCCTCCGGATTGTATCAGACAAAAACGTGTTGCCATAGCAACAGTCGGCGAACGCCAGCAGGAAGTGCACGCGGAAACAGAAGGACGCAGCGTGGGTTTATATTGAGCGCACGTGGGTCTCCTTTTACTGTTTAAATATTGAACAAATCAGTCAGCTATATTAACCATTTAACAGCCCACTAAACCAGGCGCCAAAGCGCACTTCGTGTTGCCTTAATTCAGGACTTCCCGATTAATTTAATCTGAGTATGCCATTCAGAAAAAACAGCACAAGGCCGCACTATGTTTGCCACCGTAAATTTATCTAGTTTTGTGGTGTTGGCAAAGTGACAAAAAAAACAACTAAACAATAAATAGCAGCAGTTTATTTCATTCTTCAAAGTCCTCTCTCTGGCCTGATCCCATCCCAACAATGAGCACTTCTGGACCTGGAGAGGTCACCAGTCCATCAACAGGCAAGAGAGTCACACAAAGCCAGCCACACACACAAGATATTTCACAATTGTTGTCACCAAATTTACTCATGTGTGCCTCGGTACTGTGAGAGTAGGCTGCAGTTTCAGGAGGAAACCCACACATGCATAGAGAAACATGCAAACCACCATGCAGCCTGTTAACAAGAGTTCCTTTTTTTAAATGCTGGTGGTTTTGGCACAGTGTTGTTTAGGTCCATTGTGTAACTAGCTATGTGTGAAGTCCAGCCACAGTTGACATGGTTCCTATGAATGCTTCTGGTTGGTACCAGAGAAAGACAGACAGCACAACCCACAGTTCATTATTCGCTTGAAAAACTGGCCAAAACAGCCACATAGGACGCACTGGAGACCTTCTCTGTAAAATCATTCATTTCCTCTCCCTTTGTTGGAGTACATTGGATGATTGGCAGTGTGATGGCTAATTCATCAGTGCAAAATGTACCAGGTGTTCAAGATGTGGTGGCTGTGAAGGCTTGCAGTTCTTTGATTGGTCTCCTCCAGTCCTGGTGAATGGATGGAGCTAATTTTGAGGAAGGTTATCACAAAAAAACGAAGCTTTGTTTTGGTGCATGTCTGGCAGAACCGAACTAAGCCGATGAAATATCCTGACAGCAACACTCAGCCACCTGATCTCCGCTGTGTCGGAGTCAAGCAGTCAGTGCAGCTGTTCACAAATTAGAGGCAAATCAACATTCTGAATGTGTGTTGTGAACAATTTATTAAACACTGTTTCTAACGCTGCAACAAAACTCATTTTAAAAGTCTGTCAGGATTATGTTTCAAGTACCTCTGAATTGAGGGATTCAGATAATTGAGATAATCTGTATGTTAATGACTGTCAGTCTTTATACAGCAAAACAAGAACAGCTGTCACCTCTGATCTGTAATTCAAGTTTCAAGATGGCAAAGAGAAAAAGAAAAAAAATACATCAGATGTTTAACAGAGGAGGTAAATATGTTTAACATTGCAACATAACTTTTTTTTAGTTACTTGTTTGCCATATGGTGTCTTAGGCAAACGATCACTATGTTTCATAGGATCATTTTCTTTTAACTTAAAACGTAAACATCAAAATAAATCCAGGAGAGAGCAGGAGGAGTTCTCACACGCTCAAACGCTGAGCGCAGGGACGTCAAAGTGGCTGGAGGCCCCTTCAGGCTCATCCCGATGGCAGGCGTACTCAGGTTCAGGCAGGGGTGAGGGCAGGTGGAGGAGTGGTGACAACACTGAGAGGCAGGGGTAAATATTATGAACATAAACACACCAGCAATTAAAAAGAGAGCTGAAGAAAGTGAAGGAAACATCATTTTTCTCACCGTCAGAGGTCAAAAGCCGTGAGAGGAACTCTGCATTTGTTAAATCCAAAAAAAAAACAACCCAAAAGATAAAACTTTTGAATATCAGAACACAATGAGTCAGTAATCGAACATGAATAAATCAGTTCAGGAAGGACTCTACCTTTGGGTTTGCTTATTCGCTCCCGCAGTTCCTTTGTTAACTCGTGCACTGGGACAAAAAGAAATCTCATCATTATAAAAACCTAAGGCTGGAAACAAAAGCTGTCAGCACAAGACTGTACAAGCATTCATTAAGAGGTGGCAAATCATTTAGAGATGATTCAGTGAGGATTTTCGATCAATGCGACGAGGACATTTAGTTACTCACGTGCAGAGTGAGTAGTTCTGCCGGGTTCAGCGCTTCCTAAAGGTGATTTGTGCAGAGGATGTCTCTCCTTCGTGTCCGGGCTTTCCGACTCACTGCCTGGCTTGGTGCTCGCTGAAGACTCACCCTGTCCAGGTGAGCCGCCTTTCTCCTCTGAGGCCAACATGGCTAACTTGGCAAGGTGCAAAATGTCCTCAGGCGGCGGAACCGGGAGGACGACCGGATCAGCGCTAACAGAGTCTTTGTTCATAAACACGATGTCTATGGGTCCTTCGACGCTCTTCAGGTGGATCTGGTACTGTGGCGGGCTGTCCTGGACCTGAAAGAAGCACGCATGCCTTCAGTCACACCGCCAGACGAAAAAGAACAGCAAAGAGAACACGAGTGATGCTGAACTTACAGCTTTGGGGATCGGGACATCCAGCTGTGTGCCAAACGGCGCCCGCACAGCCAAGAGAGTGTGGCCTTCAAAGAAATGAGACACAGATGGAAAAAATATACATTTTTATACTGTTATTTAGATGTTATTGAGTATAATATGTTATTTTATGTTACTCATACTTTTAAGATTAAAAACAATTGTTTCCTAATATTGCAACAGCTTTAACAGACGCAATGTGTTTTTACCAGCATGAGTTAAAAACAGACTCTTTTTCACCACATGTTTCTTTTTCAGTTTTTAGTTTGTGTCCTGAAAACTATAAATACTTTCGTCACACAGTTCTCTCCCCTGAAGCAGGAGATGGCGATAAAATCACAAATGTTCCGCATGTTTTGGTGTACGTTAACATTTCAATAAACTAGAATTCACTGCAGGATGTGGGTTTTTTTTATCTCAAAACCGAGATTGGTCTTTCAGATACAAGCGTCACTGCAACTCGACAGCAGCCAAGACGAGACAGGGGGGAGAAGTGGAAATGAGATTTTCAATTTTGCGTTCGACCGAGTAGTCGAGACCGGGATGTGTCTGGACTGATTCCTCTGGGGAGCAACAGTGCACCCACACAAAGAGCTGGAAGCACCGGGCTTTGGATTCACTCTCAAATGAGACTCAGATGGTATCAAAAAGGACCCGACATAGCAACAATACATAAAAATGGACGGTTTAAAAAAAAAGAAAGAAGAAGAAACAAACGAAACAGAAACAGTAATTATACATTACCGCTGAAGCAGTTGCAGATATCTTCATGATTCACATAAGTCAGAGTGGATTTGAGTAAAGGATGAAACACTTCAGAGTGATGCAACAGATAAAACAGAAAGATCTCTTTGGTAAAGCAGGAAATATATGTATTGTTACAAAATATGTAAACACTCCCACAATACCTGACCACATTTCCTCTCGTGTGCAGTTACTCTACATAGAATCACAAGAGTTGGTTTGTGTGACAAGGTTTGTGCGGAGGCTTGAACTTGATAGAAAAAGGATATCCACTGCAGTCCTCCTTCGTGTTTCTGATGCTCTGCTCCACCCACAGCCTCTGCTGATCCAAAGCGTCTTCTATGCGCTTCAAGTCTTCCAGTTCAGCCTGTAAACTTGAAATCCTTTCAGCTGTCTGGTGCCCATTTCTTCCCGGCGTGGAACCCCTTATGGTCACAAAAAGCAAAACATCACATACAGTAAAAATATGTCTCTTCACACAAATACATGCACACATTAAGAGGGCGGGGGCGACTTACAACCACTTTACAACGTTCTTGGACTTTTTCACGATCAGACCAGTGCCCTCCAGCACATTCGTGATGTCGTAGATTCGCCTTTTCTGAGCAAAGGCCATGACCCTGAGAGCCTAAAAGAGCCCAAAATCACAGTTTAACATCAGCAACTGCAGTTTTATCTGCTTTTTCTCAGAGACAAACCATGCAGAAAAATGCTGGTGTTTCTGGCATGGCAGGCTTACTGAAAGGGCCTGCCAGGAACATGCAAAGCAGCTGAAATACTACAAAAAACAGACATAAAACAACTAAAAAGAGATCGACTCAAAGTGAAAAGGAAGGCATGAAGATAAACACAGAAATAATACCCACATGTGAAAAATATAAGCAGATTAAAAACACAATCAAAAAGGAAATTTGTAGACAAAAATAGTCGTGACTTTGATACAGGCAGAACCCAGCAATGCTCTCCAATGTCGGAAGGGTTTTTATCAGTGTTCTCTAAGATGTAAAAGTAATGTTGACCACGCCCCCTGGCGCCCCCTTCCAAGAGTCCCAGAGCCCATGTTTGGGAGTTTAAGGATTGGGAAGCCATGTTTTCTCTTTTTTTGCGGAATCTAACCTGTGTGACAGTGAACGCAAGTTTAAAGCTGTACGGTGTTCTGGGACCGGCGGTTGTTTTATGAGGGTTTCGTTGTACGGAGGGTTTAGCCGGTTTCAGCCCACCTACCTCTCGAAGGTCGACCTCTCCGTCTTTGGCTTCTTGGAGTAAGTGAACGAACTTGGTGGTGAGCAGGTGAAGACTCTTCAGGCTCCTCGGAGTTGGATTTTCGTAGTTGAACGTTTCCTGGAGGTCTGTACAGGTTGGGCTTTCGTCCTCGCGCTCCATGCTGGCGGCAAAAGTAAAGCCCCGGGAGTCTCCCTCCTCTTTTCTCCTCCTCCACCTCCAACTCTGGTTTGAATGAGCCCGCCTCTCACCGCCGCAGCGTCCCCTTCAGAATAAAATCCAGTCAGGTTCTTTCACGATCGTCACATCCCGCTCTGCTCTGATTGAGTCCTTTTCGGTGGCTTTCAGAAACTCAAATGCACAAAAAGGACGGTGTCTCCCTAAAGTGTACTTCAATTCACAAATCAAGATCAAATATGTTCCTAACGGGAGCGTGTTTACTATGAAAAGCTGGCACCGGAAATACACCACTCGCGCGTACGTCCCTAAACAGCACGTTATTGATTGGATTAAAGTCTTCGATCTTCATTTGTTCAGCATTGTCCGAGCGCTAAAATCCCATCTCAGCGTTGTTTTTACCTTGACCGGAGAGTCCACGGCAGCGGTGGTTATGGATCCTCCAGATAATACGTTTTGACCTGCCGACAATAACTCAGCTGAGAAATGAACTACGGATCCGAGCTGGGAACTTTTCTACGCGCTTTCTTTGAAATCAATGTTACCACCTTTGTGGAAACTCAACATTGAAGCCTTCAGCTTCTACAGAGAAGCTGGGCTGTGCTCTCCCACCTTCACAATAAAAGCACAGTGCGCCTTCTGACCTTTGTCTTGTTCATTTTTAAAGTTTTCCAAACACTGGGGCAGACCAACACCTGGATCGCTTGGAATTTTAATTGTCTCGAAGACAATGCTTAGGCCGAAGTTCTTTGCATAGGTCAGTCTTTAGGGATCTCTCTGCATGTGGAAAATTCAGTTGCGTTTTTTGTGGGAATGTGATTTTTCGACTAATTTAATGCAGGTAAACAGAAACTTTGCCTGTCTTAAGGAGGATCAGCATGGGGGTTTGGGGGGGGGGGCAAAGAATACCACCAAAACAGGTTTGGCTGTCCTAACTGAAAGGAGTTTGAACCACTTTGTGAAAGTTGTGAAAGCATGTAAGCGTTGGGTTGCATATTTGAAATAAAAGACAGCCACTCCAACTGGACTCTGAAACGCTGTAAATTGTGAAATTTAATTTAGTTTACAACAGCAAGAAATTTGATAAATGCAAAATGATACTTTCTTTTAACGTAACTCTGTTGGTTTGAGATTATGTGAACATCAGCATCAGGTTAACTTGGCAGCACTATGTCAAGTCTAGAATTACACATCCAAGTTCCATTGCTATCCAAGAGTTAAGTAAAGAATAAATTAGTCAACTGAGGAGTTAGGAGTTCCTCAGGGAATACTCATAAACAAGGAATTTAAGGTACAGAGAAGTGAAAAGGTGAGTTGATGTGTGCCACATTTGTTCCTCTCTCATTTCTGCTTTCAGCAGCTTTTTTTATAGTTTAAACCTGAAACACTTTATTTACATGACAGAACAAAACTTGCTCTAATTGTCACATGACGTCACAATGTGATAAGTTACTCTAGTTTTTCTACCAATTCATGTGGATTAAGCCCTGTTTATATGTTTCGTTAAAGAAAATAAGAGGAAGATGCTGTCAAATCTTAGAATATGAAACATAAGAATTTGTTAGTTATTGTTTTTGTAGTGTTAAGGGTAACTAATGTGAAATGTGGATGGGAAAATACGACTTTTGTGGGGGAAATAAAGTATTTTATTGTATCACTCCAACATAAACTGATTTAAAAAACCTTATTTTAAGTAAGTTGAAAGTGCTACACATATGGTTGTGTCTCAAGTTGTTTTTATTTACTTTATTTCCACCATGTCTTCGACACAATCTGCAAAGAGGAGTGGAGGTCAGGAGAATTAAACGCTTTTGAAGACCATTTGTGGAAAAGTTGACTTCTTCTCACATCTGGCTGTGGACTTCTTTATTTGGGGATTTCCGGGTTCGGGTCAGACGTTCGTCACGTGCCACTGCGCAGCAGTCATATGACGTCCAGGTTGCTCGCGCGGAGCTACCGAGGGGACGCTTGAAGAAGTTACAAAACAGTAACGTCTCCATTGAACCTTAGTCAGAGCCGCTTCTCAGCGCGAGTCCGCGTTATCGTGTGTCCGCGATGTTCTCGGGTGGCGCGCTGCTGGTGTGCGTGCTGTGCGTGCTCCCGCTCGGCTCGCGGGCTCAGTACGCTCCCGACGAGGTGACCCACCTGCCCGGTATGTCGTTCAAGCCCACCTACCGTCAGTGGTCCGGATACCTGCAGACACGGCCGGGGAGGTTCCTGCATTACTGGTGAGGTTTATATGCATAACAATTGAACACGATCTCACTGGCATTAGACCGAAGTATCCGCAAACCCAAGTGTTGTCTTTGTAAATAAAAGGATTTTACAAGTTTCGAAAGATGAGCATAAAGGACAGTGACTCACTTTGAGCTTAAATCAGCAGGTTTTTTGTTTTAGTGGCAACTGTTTTTTTGTCAACATAATTCGCTTCTCTGGAAAAAATGGAGATTAAAAACGTTCACATTTTTGCCTCAATAAGGAAGTGACAGCACAACACTGTCTTCCTTCATTTACACGACTTTGAAATATGTGGGTGCCCAAATGGATGCCAGTTCACACAGTGTGCAGAGTACATCACTGACTCTTTTCTAGATAAGAAAGGAAGTCTGTGTCCAAACTGGAAAATAGGAAGTAAAATGGTGTTAAGGACCACAGAAATAAGTATTCTCTCAAATCTTCTCTTAAAATTTAGACACGCTTTCACCAAAAAGTTCACATAATTACTTGAAACCTGTGCTTTCAAGTATTCCTTTATCAAAGTAAAGCCAAAACGGTGATTTTCTCAAGTGATTGAGTCAAACGTGATGTAGGTGACCTCGTTATCGATGGTGACTCATCTCAAAGACCCCCAAACCACACTGTTGGACTTTAGTTTCCTCGCATATGACACTTTCTCACTCAGGATTGTGGTGTCCAGCTGGCTGGTCAGTGTGACTCAGCTTGTTTACAGAGTGTTGTTTGAGGCACCTTCCATGAGTCATGAATGAGTCTGAAAGATACGGTTCATTACTTTGCTGCTCATACAAAAGGATTGTTGCTGTGGTCTGAGCTTGGCTCACATTCTGGTAACACTGAAGAATGACTCTTAACACTGACGGGCCAAAAAAATTAACCGACATTGTTAATAGGGTTCTACATAATCTTGCGGTACATCACTGTTTAGTTTTTCTCACTGCCTCTCGTCTCCTGCAGGTTTGTGACATCGCAGAGGGACCCTGTCAAAGATCCCCTGGTGCTGTGGCTGAACGGGGGTCCCGGCTGCAGCTCGCTCGATGGGTTCCTGTCAGAAAATGGACCATTTCATGTGAGCCCGCTCACTGCGCGCCAAACAACAGCCGCCAACTAAATTGACAGCTCGATTTAGTTTGGTGGTGTTGGTTTTTTTTTCGCTCTGCAGGTAAACGATGACGGCGCCACGCTGTATGAGAACCCATTCAGCTGGAACAAGATTGCCAATGTGCTGTATCTGGAGTCCCCTGCAGGTGTGGGCTACTCGTACTCCGATGACAGAAAGTACGCAACCAACGACGACGAGGTGAGTTGAAGGATCGGTAGTGTGTTTCCCAAAATGCAGCGGAGCTTAAACAACAAAAGCAGCTGTAGATTATCCAGCATAACATAACTGTGCGTGATGCCTCTCTTTAAGGTTGCTGATGATAACTACAAAGCCCTGCAGAATTTCTTCACCAAGTTCCCAAACTTCACTCAGAACGAGTTCTTCATCTTCGGGGAGAGCTACGGTGGAATTTACGCGCCGACGCTCAGCCTGCGGGTGGCCACAGGACCCGCTGACATCAAGTTCAAGGTGAAGCTCCTCCTGCTGACTAATCCTCAGTTCCTCTGCGAGAACACGTGTCATGAACGCGATATTAAACAGAATCCCTGAGATTTTTTGAGAAACGCAACCTTCACACGTGTGCTTGGACGCTTCGCAGGGCTTCGCCGTGGGAAACGGTCTCAGCAGCTTCGCGCTGAACGACCAATCCCTGATCTACTTCGGTTACTATCACGGCCTCTTCGGAGAAGTGTAAGTAGAGATATTTTATTGACAAAATGTGTCCGAGTTTAAAGCAGCACAAAGGTTTAGAGAGACAAAAAGAGAAATAAATGATGTCATGACTCTTGATGGTGCATTAGATGTTCTCACTGAGGACCGCATATGCTTCGGCTACAGTTACTATTGCATATAGAGTATATCTGTGCTTATGCTGGAAAGATTTCGTCACTGTGTTAAATACTTAAAACTAACTCATAATGGAGTGATTACCAACCATTTTTCCTTCGATTGGCTCTAATCACTTGTTTCCCACTGGTACTTCATTAGCTCAGCTTCACTCTCCACTGTTTTGGAGCAATAGAATTAAGTAAAATCTAATTTGCTGGATAAAGTTGTTACACAACTGTAAGAGAGGATGAAATGAGCCTTGTGGAACCAAGCTGTATAGAACCGGGCTGCATAGAGCCAGCCATGTAAAGCTGATTAGGTACTTATAAAAGAGCACGGTAATAAGGTACCGTTATTGGACATCGTGTGCAATTTGCCAGAAACATTTTATTGAAGCCAAACACCGATGGAAGCGTCTCCTCCCACCAACACTGATGTTGGAGCCTTCAAAACAAAAGCACTGCACAGTTTTTGCAGGTCTGATCGGAACTTGAGAAAGTGTCTTTTTGTGGGGGGTTTTTTTCTCTTGGCTGGCCTGCGAGCAGACCGACGCTCCCTCAGGGTTCGAGACCCCGGGTTGGGAACCGCTGCTATAACCCCCAACTTTATAGTGCAACAATGTCCTTCATGGTGACGCCATCTGGAAGCAAAAGAGCAGCGGTCTATCAATAATAGGGCGAGAGTCTGAACCCTCTCAAGGACCGTCTTATCTTCACCCCTCCGGCACAGCGGATAATAAAACAAACGAACCGTGGAAGACTTAGAGATCCTTGAGGCTCGCTGATTAACTGGCATGTCACTGTGCAATTAAAACTTTCCTTTTCGTCCATAAATTTTCCGGCGGTCTCTCTGCACCCTAAACTCAGTGCGACGGACCAGGAGTTGGAGCTTCTCACTCCAACGTTTCGCATCATGTAGAAGAGTGACAAACGGAGTCTGTCATCCGGGTGTGAGTTACACAGAACTGATGGAGAGATTGTTATGTTTTATCTGCAGTTTGTGGCGCGACCTGACCATAAATTGCTGTAACAAGGGAGTCTGTGACTTTTACAACTCCAGCTCGGAGGCCTGCCGAGAGCTGGTATGTGAGCGTCATGATGCCATATTCATCCGGGCACTTCTGCTAGGATGGGACGACTCATTAGTCACTTTCTTGTCATCTTTCAGGTGAACCAGGCGTTTGGGATCGTGTATAATAGTGGCCTGAATGAGTACGCTCTCTACTTGAACTGCGAGGGTCAAAGACGGTCCCACCGAGGCTACGAGAGGATCATGAGTCTGCTGTTTAGGAACTTCAGGAATCACCTGAACACCCACAAGGTGACCCCTCCCCCTCCTCGTTATGAACGAGTGCTGCTGCTTAATGTGCCTTCACATAAAACCCTCCACTTCGGCTTTTATTGTTATGGATCAAACTTTTAAACGTAGTTTGCAGAGACGACGGCGTCCTCCATGTCTTTGGGTGAAGTCCCTCCGTGCATCAACAGCACCGCTCAGAAAAACTGGCTGAACAGAGGTGACGTGAGGAAGGCGTTGCACATTCCTGACGTGCTGCCACCCTGGGACATCTGCAGGTCCGTCACCGCGAGTAATGCAGTCACACAAGTGTAAAGTCACAGTTTATCTGATGGGGAAGGAATGAACCCAAAATGGGGAAATTACTCTGACAAAAGTTCTATGCTGAGTACTTCTTGAGTATTTGTTATTTGATTTTTACTCATAACATATGAACTACAAAATTGATATAATAATACAAGAACATTTGACTGGAAAAAATCTTCAAGCCTATTTTCTGGATTTCTGTCGCCAATCTTTTAAAGCAGAAATCCCTTCATTGTTTTTTAATACAGCAACTGTCTCTTGCTGTGTTGTTCATCGGATGCCTTTCCGAGCTGTGTTCAGAGAACTTTTTCTATTTTTATTTGAATATTGCTCATAGCACTTATACATGTACTTAAGTAATATTGTAAATTAAAATATATGTAGTATGTGAGGTTGCAGTATCCACCCTTTGTTTCTGTACAGTTTGGCTGCAGTTTGTGTCATGATGATGATAAAGTGTCCCCCTTGCAGTGATGAGGTCGGCGGTCAGTACACAGTCCTGTACGCGACCATGAAGGACGTGTACCTGAAGCTGCTGTCGCTGGGCCTGCGCGCGCTCGTCTACAACGGTGACACCGACATGGCCTGCAACTTCCTGGGAGACCAGTGGTTTGTGGAAGACTTGGGCATAAAGGTAACAGTCACCTCAGAGACCCCGCTGGTTCAGATGAACACGCACTGAGAGCGGGATGTTCTCCCAGAGCGCTGCAGCGCGATCCCCGCTCGTGCTTTGAAAAACAAAGTGGATGAACTGGAAAATGAGTGGAAAGCTTCGTTTGCCTTCGTTTACATGCTGCCTCACAATAATCAATCCTCGAGAGCAGCGATTTCTTACACTGTTTGATTTCTGCTTACCGATGCTCTTTCTAAGCCTTCATTTTCTCTCTATAAAATTACTCTGAATTGATCGCGACCGTCGAGTGACGAATACAATATACAAAAACACTAGACTTTGAATATTGCAAGAGAATTACTGAATGTGAACAAAGAAATGTTACAGGGCGGTTACAATGCAAATATCACATTGGCCTCTTTTTCTCTGGTGGGTCATCTTTGGGTTCTCTGAGGGGAAACTGATAAAAGCAGAGTCCAACAGGCGAATTCACTCTTTGCATGCAGAAACAGGTGTGTCACACTGCTTTGGCTGTTTGCAGCGTGACATTGTTTTGCATACTGATGCGAGACGGTCAGTCTTTGTATGTGCTGCACACTTTACTTGGTGTCTCAGACATTTCTGGTTGCACCTTTCTATTCTGCTTTGTTGTGTTTTCCCTCGCAGCCCTTTCTAATTGTCCCGATTTGTTCCCCCCTCAGCCAACATCCAAGTACCAACGATGGATCCATGAATATCAGGTCGCTGGTTTCTACCAGCAGTTTGGAAACATCACTTTCCTGACAGTGAAGGTAACGCCTGATGTTCCGGTCAGTCTCCTTCAGGTTGGCAACATGTCACGCTCACACACCCCTTCCTTGTGTGTGTTTCAGGGTGCTGGTCACATGGTCCCTCAGTGGGCTCCGAGTCCAGCGCTTCACATGTTCGAGTCTTTCATCACAAACAGGGCGCCGTGATGGGGACCTGGTACATGTCAGCATTCATCTCCTGACAGATCGCTCGCTTTTCTCAGGGAAATAGTGTTTTGAGGGAAAAAGGGAGTTTTGGATCAATGTTTTTATCTTTCAATTTTTGCCCCCCCCCCTCCCAACTGAGTCTGTGCACTTCTTTAGAAACCGAGATATTTTACTTGTGATGATTTGAATACGATAAGAGTTAAAGTTGAATCGCTTGGAAAAACAATAAATCAACCAAATCTAGAGAATGTTTAAGCTGAAGGATTTGATCATTTGCACTGCTTTCGCTCCAAACAACTAAAAACAAACGTCTTCACTTGAACTACCTTCATTTTAGCTGATTTCCTGTTTTAATTGGAGTTTGAAAAAAAAAGGCCCAAGTTCAGCTAAGCGAGACTGAACATTGTGCAAGACAGAGCAGAGAAAACCTGACTATTTAATAGCTGGCGAGATATCAGAGTTTCACCGAATACCTGGTGGACAAACACACTGAAAGAGAATCTGAGGACTGCTGTCTGCCTCCTCCTGTGCAGCCTCTCACACCACCTGCCGCTCATCTCTGTCGAACGAAACTTCAGTCGTGGTAAATGGAGGGGGTCTGTTCGTTTCAGTTCCACTCAGAGGACGTGAAAACACGCATTTTTGTAAAAACCAGGCCGAGAAGTATTGAACAATTTTTTGATAATACGAAGTTGTACACACTGATTCAGCAGAAGCATTGATCCAATATGAAAGAAGTTCAAGAGTTCCGTCGGAAGAGTTGATGCATGTAATGATATTAAAGCGGCATTTTCCATCTTCTCATTCAGTTCACTGGAATTTACATGAAGACATCCACGATGAGGTTTTGTCACAGTACTCCACACAGTTGGGGTAAAAGGTTCTGAAACTATTTGGGGCTTTGATGAAAATGTTTTTGTGCCTTTGATGACAAGTGAGTGAAAGAAGCAGAGGCACTTTTTTTTCTGGCACTGTACAAATACAATGAAAATTGCCACCGCTCCTGAACTTGTCCTTTTATTAAACATTTTGTTGAACACGTGACATGATTGTCAGATTTATTCACATGCTTTGAAACCAGTTTGTTTGTTGATCATTGTGAATATATGCAGGTCCCTTTTAAACGTCCCATGAAGTTTAAGTGTGAGACAAAAGGGAAGCATAACGAAGCGTCCGTCTTTTTTTAGCTCAAAAACAGTAAAGCATTGACTTAATTCATGAGTGTTGCTGAGGTAAAAATAAAACTTCCCCGTAGCACCAAAAGGCAGAAGAAAAACAACATTCAACAGAAACATTAAAGCCTGAAACCATACAGAGGATTTCCATTACAATAATTATTGCACAATGTAAAATTCTAATAGTTCAACGTTGTACTCGTCACAGACGACAGTAGTGATCAGACTAATTTACCTGTTACTATATTCAGTTGTGAGTGATCAAATGTTATAGCTTTTACTGCAAAAAATATTCCCTTTTTCTTCTTCTGTCCCTCTTGTTTACAGAAGTATTTATTCTGTAGGTTTTTACTAAACAAGTGGAAGAAACTGTCATTAGTTATGATTCTTTCTTGGTAAACAAGGAGAGGATTTCCTCACTGTAACCCAAGTTTTTAATTGAATTGTCCAAAGACATCAAATAAAAAGAAATGCTCATAATTAAAATTTTAAACTCATCAGTGCTCCAAGTGTTTTAGAGTAAATGTCTGCTGTCTGGCTTTTTCCATCTCGTGCCTTGTCCCTCTGATGGAGACAGTGTGACTTTCCCACTCTGAGGAATCACACACATACTAGGAGTGGAGCAGATCACCATCATAGTGTGAATGCAGGTGCAGCTCAGACTCACAGGTTAGTTCACAGATTCGCACTTTGAGGTTTTTGAACCATTTCGCTATTTGACATTCTGGCTTCATTTATTGTTTCTAGGTCTAAATTTAATGGCACTAGAAAAAACACTCCACCATCCTAATTTTAACATATTTTTAACTATATAATAAAAGTAAATATTATACAACTAAGAAAAGTTCTTCTCAGACTTGACTGATTCAGGAGTTTCTAGCAGGAGTTACTCAGTTAATTCACACTCTATTTCATGGTCATTCAGCCAATAAACACAGTCAATATGTCGTGTAATCTGGTTTGTTGGCTAACCAATCGATCCACTTGATCCTTTCACGCAAGACGAACTATCGTGAAAAAGCTTGAACCTGCATTAGACTACAGAGCTGTACATGAGAACCACACCGTGTCACTATTCAATGATCGGAAACACTTACTCGGACGTGCAAGTTAAAATACACAAATTGGTACAATTTCATCTTTAAAATCAATTTGATTGTAAGACAGTTCTGTACAAAGTCCCTCGGCTCTTGTAAACAGGACAGGATGTGTTGCTGACTCAGGGGTCAGAGACGGGAGCAGCGTCACAGACGTAATGCATGCTATTTAACTTCACAAAGAATAACAATAACAATCATAATAATAATTAAAAAAGAAAGAGTGTTTCTAGTCACTTGGCATCCTGTGGCGACTCCCTGATGGTGTGAAATCCTTTCACTCAGAATGAAGCAGGTGATGTGATGAGCTGTAGTTGGAGTTTTCAAAGACGCGTTTTGACACTTGGTCTCATCCGTTAATCCAGAGCAGCAGCACAGGTTCAAGGGGCCTCCCCTCCATCTCCTGGAGCACAGGCGATGCTCCGGCCCATTAAAAGTTCCTTTTTAGTTGGCGACATCCTGATAGATGGAGTTTGTTGTGGTGAGACCGAAGATGAAGGCTCCCAGAGTAACCATGACAACACCGAAGACCACCAATCCGTGCCAGCTGGAGGAGAAGAGTCAGAGATAGCTGTCAAACACAGGTTTGCAAAAAAAAAAACGAAAAACACCCAACGAAAAACACCCAAATACACTAAACTGCTCCAATCTGGCAAGGTGCTTGTTTATTCTCCATCAGAGTCTCACCTGGCAGATCGGTTGTCTGTCTCTGACAGCTTGGCTTGCATCAAACACAAACCTGCCAAAGATCAATATTCATTGGACAGACGTCTCAGTGATGCTGCGAGTCACATATGCACAGTGTGTAAACAGTGCACACGATGAGGCGACCGTCACCTGGAAAGACGAAGATGAAACAAGCCGCCAGTCCTCCGATCAGCGAGATCACGCGACCGATGTCTGGGATGAAGAGGGCGAGGACGAGCGTGACCACAAACCACACCAGCGTCTGCAGGATCCTCCTCCGCCGCTCACGCCGCACGCACACCTCCACCTGCTCACCTTGGAAACGGAGCCACAGTCCCTCGATAACGGCCCTAAATGCACACAGGGTCACAACAGATGCGTGTTAAAAAAAAGAGCCAAAAACCGAGCGATAAAAATTAAAATCAGCTAAACTACATGAATGTTGCACCAGTCCGATGCTGAAAATCTGCCCGAGTTGTAGACTTGGAATTAATATAGGATCAAAGTCAAAAACCTCAGAAGTACCTTTATTTTCCCCTCAGATTTATTTTGCAGCCATAAAAAACAGCTTAGTCACATTAAGCGGAAGCACAAATTGTAACATATATGTGCATTTAAACACGGACCCCGGCAGGAAGTATTCGAGTTAAATTTAAGGGGACCATTAAAAAAGTGCTAGAAGCACTTTGCAGTTGTTCTTTAATCTCTTCATAGTTGAAAGCTTTGCATGTTTCACTGTGAGACTCGCAGCATTTAGCGCCATCTGGCGATAGGAATACAAAAGTGTTCAACAAAAGCCTGCAGTGACGTAGGTCTCACCTTCAGGGGAAGACATTTGAAATGCCCTTAAAACTGAATTTAAATTGCGAAAACCTTTTGAAGTTCGTGATGATGAACTTTGGGTTTACACTGAAATGATGCTCTTGTGAAAATGCATTCATAACCATTGTAAGTGCTGGTTTTCTGTCACATCCTCAGCAAGCTACAAAAATGAAACATTTTGTATGCAGAGAAGAAAACACAAACAAGTTCTGTTTATTCAGAGCTTTTGTTTGTCTAAAAATAATCGACAGGACAGATTGTGAAGAGCGCTCAATTTATCATTTGGGATTTTTAACACTGACTTGAAAAAGTGCTTGTACAGCTTCGGAAAACAACTGCTGACTCACCTGCCACAGAAGTGTAAGATGGGATACGAAGTCACCACACAGATGACAATAAAAGCTCTTGCGATGGCCACAGCGACATCGTCCGACGGATACGAGATCAGCACATCTTGACTGACGTTGGAGCCGAACGTGAGATAGCCGCAGACCCCTGATCCAACACGAAACACATCAAATGTTCTCTGTTTAGCAGCCAGTCTCACACAACTTGACAAGAATTCATTTTAACACTGACATGTGCTAAAAATAGTTCGTATTACACCAAGGAACATTCTGTGACACATTTTTTGCAATCTGATGACCAACATGAGATTGTTGTGTAAAAAAAAAAAAAAAAAAAAAGACAAACAAACGACCGGTTGTCTTCTGGTTGTGACTGCAGCTTTACTGGACGGAAGCGGCTTCCGCACAGTTAATCTCTTAACAGCCAGCAGCCTGTTTGTTACCACGTTTTACTGAAGCTCCATAGAACCAGGAACCGAAAAAGGCTCTTGAGAATAAAGTAGAAGTGAACTCAAACAACAAACCATCTACTGAGACTCTCTCTAATGAAGTCTTTACACCAATCAGCCAGTTCATTAAGAATGCCTGCCTGATGCTGTGTGAGCTGCTGCTGCTGCAGCTCTGATCCATCACAGTTTGGACCCCACTGTGTTGTGATATCTGGCACCACGATGTTAGCGGCAAATTATTTGAGACCCATAAGCAGTGAGGAGGGTCCTCAGTGTGACCACATCCATCAATGAACCCCCGAGCCTCCTTCCTGGAAGCCCCTCTGAGAGATACTGACCACAGCCGACCAGGAAAGAAACAGCGCTGCTGCTCTGGGGTTGATCTGATACCTGATATAGCTCATTCACATACAAGTTACAATAGAGAGAAAATCCCTGGTGATAATGTTGTGACTGCTCAGTGGATAAACGTTTCACTCCGTGGTAGCGAAAAAAGAAAAACAACACAATTACCTGTTCCTGTGTACACAAACAGACAGATTATCATGCTGAGCGTGACGACAAGCCCCCAAGGTTTGATTTCCTTCCTGCTCATGCTGTTGAACACTGGCACACAGCTGACGTGGCACTGAGGAGAGAGCGGAATAACGCGCCGCTGATAAATCCACGCCAACAGAAACAGGTTTTGATGAGTTGTGAAGCAAAACATAACAAGAAGATACCTGAAAGCCAAAGCAGATGGTGGGCATTGCATTGAAAACTGCTGTCCAGGAAGCGGAACTGCAACAAACACCACAATTTAGCGACCGAAGCAAAGCGAAGTGAAGAGGGTGGGATGGTGGACTCTGGCCAAATAATCAGCGGCAACAGTGCGAAAAAGTGAGTGCAGCGCTCACCTGGTGGGAGCGAAACCTGGGGTCACTTCTTTGTCCGGCCACATGTACTTTATGATGACCACGATGGTCACGTACCAGGTTCCCATCACACTGAGAGCACTGCAGAGAAGAGAAACGACCGACGTGACCGTCGTGCGACGCAAACGCTGCAAAGGAAACCGAGTTGTCCCAGTGAGAACGGGCTGCGGAGTGGAGCTCGGCGTACCTGGCATACTTCTGAAAGCCGATCTCTTTGGGGATGGAGAGAGGGAGAATGATCAGGACAGCGGTGACCACGATGGTGAACTTCCGGTCGGTGTACCAGAAGTCAGAGGCTTTTTCATGAGTCACAGCAGCAATCACTGCAACAAACAGAAGTATTAAAACCTCTCAGATCACGAACATTCAGGAACACTGATTTGTGCTGTGTGCCGTCGACGTAACAGACAGCGTGATCCCGGGCGCATGGCGGACGATTAGGAAAGTAGATAATCAAAGTCACGACCACTGCAGCCGCTTTGAAGCAGCAGAAAGAGACAGAAGGTCACAAACAGGCAAGAAGAACGATTCCACAGCGTCAGCATGTCGGTACGTAATAACGTCAAGAGTGGGTCACATGAGAGAACCAACCGCTGAGTGAAAAAGCTGAGTGGTATCTTCCACAGCGGCCTTTGCCCTCATCTCACTCACTTTTAAAAAACAACACCTCTGACTCTTCTTTAGTCAAAATCCAACCCATTAAATTACAGGAAAGAAACAAGAGCAAAGAAAACAAGAAGCATTCAGAGAGCGCAAACCTCTGCAAGGCGCCCCTTTCCTTTGCTGCTTCGACCTCTTGCCAGCCTCTTTTAAAGGGGGCTACGTTCTTAAAAAGGCCACAGAAACACCATCGGTCATTATAAAAATTTTTGCTAAAGGTGCTCACAGCGATCCAGCTGGTCTCCGATCACGATGAAGAAAGCGATGCAAGTGCCAAAGGTGTAGACGGCGATGGCGACTTCACACACGACCCCTGTGACTTTGCCACACGAGGCGCGGACCACCTCCTGGTAGGTGCCTTCGTTACTGACCTGAAAGAAACGAAGAAAAGGAGTATTTTACTCACTTACTGAAGGTGGTTTACATTCACTTGATTGTGTCTGTCCACACAGACGACAAACTCCACTGACAGGATGCGTGTTTCAGGCCAACACGAAGAAATGCTGTCCGTGTTTGTGTGCGTCTCTGTTTGTATTTATTGTTTTTTTCAGCACACATCATCAAGCAAACTGACTTATCTTGCACAATAGCTGAGCAAGACTCTCACTTGCACAAGAAAAACCTCCAGCAGGACGCATTCTGCTGACTCAGGCTCTTTCTTACAAGGAAGTGAAATGTGGTTTCAGGAGTGTTTCCACGGTAGCGTCTTGGTTGTATTGGTTGCCTCATCTCTGATGTAATTAAATAAATTCAACTGTCTCCGTGGAGAATTGTTCTCCACTCTGTTTTAAACTTGTCAGTGTGTTTGAAAGAACTCCAAAAGTGAAAGCCTGCACTCCCCTGCAAAGCTCGGCAGTCGATCACGACGCCGACTGCGGAATAAAGACGCTATTACACACATCTGCAGTAAAACACTGGCAAGCGAGGGAGGAGTGTTCAGGGTCATACTGCTGAATAGTGTCAACATAAAACTGTCGTGAGGAGGACGAACGGGAAGTCAGACTGTGGCGGTCCTGGGGTTGCACTCACCAGGCAGCAGTAGCCGAGAATCACCAACCCACTGATGATGAAGATCAGCATGAACTGAAACGCGGAGAGAAACAGCAGATTACATCAATGAGTGGTTAGACAATAACTCGCTTTTATAAAGCCTAAATTATTGCAAGAGCTGGAACAAGCGCCGTCACTGCACTCCACAGTGGAGACAGAGAGGGAAGCACACACAGAAATATGGGAAGAAAAAATAAATACACCTGAAGAAAATAAAGAAGAATTCAGTTGTTGATTCAAATTTTAAAACGGAATCCTTTCTTTTAGCTTTTTAAAAAATTTTTTCGCTGTATGAACGTCATTTTTGATCATCTGTATTGAGCAGATGTCGTCATTCACAACTGATGTACAATGTTACACCAAAGGACGACGGTTTCCACGGTGAGGGATCCGTCACATCGCATCACTTGGATCTCCTCACCATCTGCAGCAGCACCCCTGCAGTCACTCCTCCCGCCATGTTGAAGGCTGCGGGGAAATTGAGCAGCCCTGCCCCGAGCGCCGCGTTCACCACGATGAAGACGGCTCCGATGGACGACACGCCGCCACTCCTCCCGCCGTCCAACTCGGGTGGCCGCACCGAGTCCACGCTGGGGCTCTGCAGGAGCCACGCCCTCTCCCCCGAGTCATTGCTGCCAACCGTGCCCCAGTCTTCGACATCGGTGTTAATCGCCATGTGTCAAAAGGGGGCCACGCCTCGGTCGGATGGAGCCCGATCTGACCTCGGTGAAAACCAGGGGCCAGATAGATGCGGTGAAAGCCAAAATCCACCCGGCTGCAGCTGATGATTCACTTCAGTTCTGAGGAGGCTGAAGTCTCTCCAAAGCGATCAAAGGTGTGGCGGTGGAGCCATCGAGAGTTTGATCTGCAACGTCGGGACAACACAATATCTTATTGCCATGGTGATGATGTGGTGGAATGAGGATTATTGTCAAGTCACGAGCACTGGATTTTGTTTGAAATTCCCCACAATTGAGTGTTATATAACACAAGAGATGGTTGTGATGAGCTGAGTTGGTTTCAGGCAGGCAGAAGAAGAGGAGCCAGGTCAGGAGGCTCACCTGAGCAGGTGTGCTCCTTCTCAGTTAGAGTGAGGCTGCTGCCTCAGTTGTGAGAGCAGGTCAGACCATCACGCAGTGGTCAGGTGACACAGAGACACTGCTGACATTTGCTTCAGTAAGGAGCAAAAAGATCCATTCTCAAAGTCTTGAAGACGTGTCAGAAAACAAAATCTGATTTTAAATAACAAATGCATCGAATTATGTTTGATCTACTTCACCAAATCGTTCCTCTTTCCTTTGGAGGGCTACCAAAGGAAAGATCCATGCCAGACAGCCGGTAAACAACACTGCAAACTATTCAGGAGGAAAAACCATGATGCCTCCGTGCTGAAACCTGCAGCTAGCCCCCCCACACGCCTGTGACATGTGATGTGAGTCCTGCAGCTTCACATCAGTGACTTTGACATGTGTCCATCCTGGGGGGGTTGACAGTTCTGTTATGAAAGCGAAGCCCTTCACAAAAAGCTTTCTTGTTTGTGGTTTCGTGACTCATTTCACATGTGGTGTCCCTGTACTGACTTGTAAGACCTGTGAGAGACAGGAGTGTCCCTGGTCTCCAGCCAAAGTACAGCAGAGGCTCTCCAATTAAACCGCTCATTAACCATGTCTGCAGAACGTGTAGCTCCAGCTCTGACTACTGAGTGAAGGTGGTGATGCCGCCCAGTTTATAAGAACGTTATATTCATCTTCGGCTTCCATCGAGAAACACATCTTAATTCACCGCAAATGAACGTCAGATTTGTGCTTTTCTTTTCATAGACGTGACAATAACATCTGTCAACGCAGGCATGCCCTTTGTTACTGCCCTACAATAGCTAGCTAACAAACAAAAGACCCAGCTGAAAACAGGCACGGTGAAGCGCTCTCCCCCCGATAAAACCGCATTTAAACAAACAGTTTCAGTTCACGCTAAATTCAGTCACGTCAATACCGCGGCTTGTTTGGGTGTAGTAGTAAAACGCTGACAGCTCGTTACCTTCAGCCTCCACCGCAGGGAATGACTGGCCCTGTGTTTTGGCTGCCTGGACAGAATGAGAGAACACGTGACGCTAAGTCACATGACCACAATTCCGGGTTTTTCCTTCCTGTGAATTGTGGGTAATGTATTTTTGTTTTGAACTCTGACGCCTTTTAAGCATAAAGTTAACAGAAAGTAAGACCTAAATTTAATAAATGTGCCGACAAAATGCATCTTCCACTCCTATAGTGAGTACAGTTAGTACCATGAAAGTTCATTGGTTTATCCGGTAACTAGTAGTAGAAAAAAAGTGGCATTTGTTACATACAACTTGGTTTCTTTCATTCACTTATCTTCTCCAAGCGTGTCAAACTCATGAAAGAAAAGGCCAAAAAAATACTTTGAATTGTGTGTATTCTTCAACAACAGGTCACGTGGAGAGATTTACAGTAACACTGCTTGAATCTAAAGTTAAAGTTCATTCCCGCTTCACTGAGGGAGATAGAAGACAAACTTAAGTAGACTTGAATGATCACATCCATAAGCTTCACTGTTAAATAAACCACCTCAAAAGGTTTTAGGCCTATGAGGAATAAGCTGTGAAAGGCAGAAAATTAGAGCTACTTTTACAAAGAGGACAAAAAAAAGAAAGAAAAGAAAACAGAAACAGACCATGACGTTATGTTTTATTGTTTGTTCAATAAATGGTACATGACCAATGATCCATTTTTTTCTCTGGACAGGATGTAAAACATGGAGCCGAAGTGCCACAAGTTTCAGAAGTAGCATCCAACTGACAGAGCAACATTTGTATGTTCAAAGCAACTCAGTCCTGATGAACTGATCTCTACGTTGAAACACGTCATCCATGTGAACGAGCAGCGTGTGTATTTCCACAAGAACATGTCATGTTCACCTCACCCGGGTACCACACTCGCCTTTACCAGCCACAGCGAGAGACATCCATACTGCTTTACAGTCCTCATTGTGAAATAAAGAGCAGATGAGGCAACATGTTTGGAGCCAATATGAAAAATAATGTTTACAGTAGACAGACAATATATCTCTGTATTATACACCGTGTTGTTCAACTCTTCTGGTTTATGTGCTTATTTGACAGGGGGGCTGACTGAGAAACTGCTGCCTTGTGACCAACTAAACTAAGCAGAAAAGAGATTCACAAATCCAGCTGGAAAGATGCTGAACACAAGAGCAATCAAGGAACTCAATCCAAAGAGCAACAACAAAAGACTAAATTACTGGATGACTGAAATAATTTTGTGAATTGATAAATTGCTGCTGATAACAGAGTGCCAGTCACGTCTTGAAACTCAAACAGTGCTTTACAGTTCATAAAGTGCTACTACTCCACCATAAAATTAAGAAAAAAACAAAAAAAACCTCACATTTTCTACAAGCCTTCACAATGAAACTGTGATCTCATCTTGCATGTAAAACGAGTGCACAAGCTGACAATACCCTGGTGGCTTTAAGCTGATGATTCATAGCGGATGGGCCCACAGCAGAGAAACGGTGCACAGTTAGGAGGACACAGACATCAGTTGGTTCCACATAATAAATAAGCAAAGATGCAGTTTAGCTCAGTCACAGGGGGAGGGGGGAAATCCATGTATTTTACAATTTGGTAGGGAAGCCTGTTTGGTGAATTTTTGAAAAAAATAAAAGTAACCAGGAAATAAACCGTTAAACAAAAGCAACTGCTCCGTATTGAACTCGATAAAATCCAATCCAGAAGACGTTGATCTAAATGTTGAGTTGATGTCTAAAAAGTGAAACAGAGGAGAGTAAGTGAAGCATGAAGCTCCTCTTTCGACACGGCTGCTTTGATTTCATCGCTCTCCCGGCAGGATGCGCTCTACTTGGTGACGGCATGGATCGCATCGGCCAGGTAGCCCACGTTTCCGGAGGCGACGCCTGCCATGGAAATTCTGCCATCCTTGGTCATGTAAATTGAGAAATCCTTCGTCAGTCGCTCAACCTGTAAAAATCAAAACAAGGAACCCGTCATCTCTCACAGTACTGACATTCTTTCAAATTTGCTATTGTTTTCCAAAACCCATTTAAAAGCATTTCTTATCCTTCATTGTCAGTTCTTGACTGATTACCTGTTCGGGTTTCAGGCCTGTGAAGCAGAACATGCCGATCTGGTCGATGACATGCTGCCAGTTGTGGGTGGAACCGTTCTTCTTCAGGCCGGCCACCAGCTGTTCTCTCATCTTGATGATGCGGTTGGCCATGCCATGGACCTCCTCCAGCCTGGAAGGTATGAACAAAGTGTGAGTCACATTATGGAAGGACAAAAGAAGTTATGTGACAAAGAGTTGAAGTTGAAGAAGCTCATACCACAGCGAGTACAGGTCTGGTGTGTTGAGAATGGTTGAAGCGATTCTGGCGCCGTTCATTGGTGGGTTGGAGTAGATGGGCCTGATGAGGATCTTGAGCTGAGACTCCACCCGCTTGGCCTCCTCGCTGCTGCCGCACACCACAGTGAAGCCTCCCACACGCTCGCCTGTTGGACACAATCACAGAGTCTTTGACTGCGAGTCTGACCAACACACACCTGTAAAAAAATCACTCTGCTCACACCAAAGGACTGAAACTATTGAACAGGTGAGGCAATAAGGAGCTTTTAAGGGTTTAAAGACCAACTTATTAACATCAAAATAATATTTAATGATTATATGAAAACTAAATATCCTACTAAAAACCTCCACATAATCCCTAAATACACAAGTTTAGTTTGCTTGCAACCATTTCACATTGTGGCGAGTGAGGATAAATTCCTTTGCCCAATAATAGGATTTTTCTTTTCATTAAAACTCATTTAAACTCTGTTTCATTTCAGAGGTTGTAATCGGATTGTTGTCAGTACTCATGTGTAACCAGGAGGAGCCGGTAGTTAGGCTTGACTGACCGTAGAGTCCCATATTCTTGGCGAATGACTGGGACAGCAGGATGTTGTGGCCCTGCTCAATGAAGTGGCGCACGGCCCAGGCGTCACGATCGATGTCTCCACTGGCAAAGCCCTGGTAGGCCATGTCGAAGAACACCAGCAGGTTCCTTTTCTGGAAAGAGAAGAATGCAGGTGGCAGGAAAACAAGGAGACAGACAGACATTAAGAGCAATGTTTGAAGTGATAACAAATGGCTCATATATAATGCTCATCTACCATAACTGCTGACCTGACAGGGGTTTTTATTCAAGAACATTTCAGCCAACATTCATCATCAGCTGACACACGATGACAGTGACTCACCTTCACAACCTCAGCAATCTCCTTCCACTGCTCAGGCTTGGGGTCCACACCGGTGGGGTTGTGGGCACAGGCATGAAGCAGGATGACACTCTGCTCTGGAATTTTCTATTACGTTAAAAAAAAAAAGGGGGGTCAAAACACAACTCTGCTTCTTTTCTCGGTCAGATATAAGTTTACCACAATGTATAGAGAAGAACTTTTATTCTCAAACCCCCAGAATCTGTTCATTTCTATCATTTCCAAAACAACACAGAATAAACTGTGTGGGGTTTACCAATTCCCTTGGTTGAACCCAGATGCTGTGTTGACTGTAACCAAACAGGAGTGAGGGCACAAACAAAGTGTTCTATGGTGGCTGTTGCATGAATCAAACATGCACACAAAATGTGACGTGACACACGTTTAACAATTTCCATCAGGAACACTGACAGCTGTGATAAACCGAGGTGATAGCACACTGCTCTGATGGAGCTGAATATGTGGGGTTTGTTATTATTACATTCTAATAGTCATGAAGTCCAAAACTGTCCCTCTGAGATGTTTTCAGAAAGCAGTTAAGAAAACTTCAAATGATCTTACAGAAATGTCATCGAGAGCTCCTTTAAAGTCGAAGCCGCAGGTGGAAGGGTCATAGTATCGGTATGCTTTGAGCTGCATGCCGGCGTCTCTGAAGACGGGCGTGTGGTTTCCCCAGGATGGTTTGGGCAGGTACACGTCACGTGGACCTCCGTGGAATCGAGACTGTTGAAACAAGGAAGAAAGATTTTGTTTAGGGGTGTCTGATTTTTTTTTTTTTTTTCCCCCAAATGCAACATTTTTCCTTGTTCAGCCAAAAGGAACCTCACCAAAAAGTTGCCTCCAATACGCAGAGATCCAGTTCCTGAGATGGTCTGGACGGTGATGCTCTGTTAAGAAAAAAAGTATTGCGGCTCTGATTTGGTTTCGCGACAGTCAGAATAGACACTGCCTTCCATCTGGAGAGCCCATCTTACCCTGCCACTCTGCAGCACCTCACTGTCAGCCCCGAGACCCAGCTTGGCACAAGCTTTGGTAAAGTCTCCCAGCCCACCGATGGCAAGGTACTCCTTATCCAGCTGTTTGGCTGCAATAAGAGCCTCAGCCTACAGTAAAGGTGAGAAAAGGTTCACATGTGAGAACGCAGGACAGACCTCCACAACATATATATGAAGCATCTGTATTCTAGCAAACACTGCATCAGAAACAAAACACACCATCTCACAATGAGTGTGCAGGAATACTCTATTATTTCCATATGCGTTTCCAACAATGCTGCACTGGGTTCAAAAGCACAGCCTCAGGATGACGAAGCAAAAATTCTCCCAAGAAACAAACTCCTCACCAGCAACATTTCTGACAGCTGGAAACCATCCTCCCCAAGAGGCCCCTCAGTTCCCAAAGGACTCGTCAACAAAGGTCACATAGTAAACTACGAAAGACGTGTGATTTATAATGTAGGGGGCATCTGGTACCTTGCGCACACAGCTGAGAACGAAGGGCTTCCCTTGGTCATCTCTGTAGGCTCCAACTCCCAGGTTCATCTTCTTTGGGTTGGTGTCCTTCTTGAAGGCCTCGGACACCCCCAGGATGGGGTCGGGGGGACCCATCTGCACTCCAGACCACCATGAGCTGCAATTGTATTGGAGCAGGTTATCAGTGACAACTGTTGGACACCAACCACTGAGGAGAGCCAGGCGTTATTCTGCATGGCCTGAAACAGACACACTACTTAGTGCTCCTTTAGAGGATGTAAAAAGGGCTGCAGCTTATGTTTTCTTAAGCAACCGACTCCTGCATTAGCAAACATCCAGCATCACGCACTGGAACTAATACTTGTGCCTAATTCCTCATGTGACCTGGAGGGTGGTGCACTGACGCAGGAACACAAGAGCGACCCATGCTGAGTGGGGACTGATTTCAGGACACAAACATCCATTCTGAAGGTTCAGAGTCCAGGGACCAGAAAAACA
The DNA here is from genome assembly GCA_032164315.1 of Malacoctenus gilli. Classification (NCBI taxonomy): domain Eukaryota; kingdom Metazoa; phylum Chordata; class Actinopteri; order Blenniiformes; family Labrisomidae; genus Malacoctenus; species Malacoctenus gilli. The sequence continues at coordinate 13,065,239 of JASSRZ010000001.1, forward strand.
GTTAAGCTGGGTTTGAGTAGTAAGCTGCTCCTGAAATCACTCCAACTTTCACTTAGCCACCATAACCAAACGATGGTAATCAACAGGGAAGTATCGAAAGAGAAAATATGGTACTCTTAAAAATGCAGTAAAAAAAAAAATGGGTTAGCTTTTTTTTGTGTCTTTTTTCTCTTGTGCTTCTCAGTCATATAGTTTTTGTGTTCATTCACAAAGTCATTGAGTTTTGTCTCTTACAAGTTCTTGGCTATATTTTTTAATTTTCTATTTCAATGTATTTTTATTTCTTTTCCTCAGTCTTGTAACAAAGTGTTTCACAACTGTATCTATACAATCTATACATAATGTCTTCAAGGTTTTGGTCACAGCGAGCTTAGAAAACAATTAATTTTAACATGTGAACCAAAGTATTTGTAATGCAAACACTGAAACTGTTGCAAAATGTTGCTTCATATGACCTCTTGACCTCCATCAGACAGTCTGCAGGTTATCACTTCTATGACTGTGGTGGAAGATCTACCTCAAACTGAAATTTCAACTATGTGTAAGCAACACCGACCCCTTGATATTCAACAGTTGTTTCAAATATCCTTTCCAACTTTATACTGAAAAACTACTGAAATAAACAAAGTGCATTGAGCTCCCCTTTACCAAATAGAAAATGACTCGATCACATGAATTCTGTCAATAAGACAGGTACTTTCCTCCAGGACATTTTGCTGCAATGATACAGTAGACCAGTGGTGAAACAGTAATGTAGGTGTCCACGACATTTTGTGTTTCACATTAATTATCAAAGCTTTTTTTCTGGAACCAACATCTGCTTCCAAATCCCTGTTTTTGCACATAGTAACCTCTGTTGCCCTCCAGTCCTCAGTGATATGTCATTGTCTCAGGTTTCTTCTACTTTGCGAACCCTCTTCACTTTGCTGCTAAATTTAGGACAGAACCTTTTGCAAAGGGCAACTGTCTCCAATCCACTAATATTAACACGCATGTGATGTACATGTGTCACATTGTGACTGCATCCATTGACAAGCATAAGTTTACAGCATGCGAAGCAAGCGTATGAACTGGTTGATGAGTATTGATTTAACCTGCATTATTCCTGATATATCTGTCTTGTGTCTGAGGTTGCATACATTATCACTTTTTCAAGTTTATGGCTTTGACACATCTGCTTGTGAAGTTTATGATAAGATTGTCTGACTTTCTCTGCATGCACATACTCAGATACGTTAGTGTACTGTACTACCATAAGTATTTATCCATGTTATGTAGGCAGGGTTGAAAATCAGTCAAAAATCAATCATAGATCACCAACAGGTGGTGTCCTTTGGTTGTAAAAGACAGCAGCAAAATGCAGCCAAAAATGTGTATTTTGGCTTTAATCCATGCACACATAACCTTTGAGCAGCTGCAGTTCATAAAAACAACAGTGGGTTATCAGTGATCAATAGACCAAAGGCCTCTCTGTCAAGTTGTAGAACAAATCTGTTAGGGATCATGATGGCTCTTCTTCACCGACAATGTCGGATCGCAATTTTAAACCCGAGTTGACACGAAGCTGCCTTCTGAAACACGCCTACACAGACTGAAAGATGACACCATGTGGACACAAAAAACCTAATGCTCCAACAGAGACACAGAGCCTGAAGTTAAATGAGGACAGAGACAAAGAACCCTGATCCAATTAAATTTCCCCACGTTAAAAACGACACAATTTAACCACAACAAGTCTAAAAGAAAGATATACAACAGTTTGCCCTCCAAGAGCGCTGCTAAAGGACACATGAGCTTCTAACTCTACCTTATTATCCGCTGAAAATAAGCCAATCAACGACGAAGGCGGAACACGATAGCCAATCGGAACGCTCGAATTCAGGGACTACGACAAACGACTGGCTCAAAAAGAGTGTGGGATTTGACAACTGAAACTATAGCGAACGAATAAAACGTATTTAAATCGATTAGGAAGGAAAGGCTCCTGACTGGCAGGTACACGTTCCACTTTTATCACAAAACGTGGTTAATTGAAGGCTCGGACATATTTTTATTCCTCGCCACGGTGCGGCTCCGTGGGAAGCTGTGCTGCTGACACCGGCGTGTCGTGACTTTCGTCAGCCTCACCGAGAGACAAAAAGTTAACCACCTGCGGTCAAATCGCCACTAATTACGCAGGAATTCAACCCTCAGTGCGGGTCCGCGAGGTCACCGGCCTGTTACGCTGGGCAGTAATCTTGACATGGGAAGGCTGCGATGTGTTCAAGGAAGCTAACCTGAGCCGACATCACTCCGGGGCCTGGTGAGACCATTTGACCCCTAGTGTGGTTAGCTGCAGAACCAGTGGGACTACACTCACCACGGACCTTTAACACGCACGGGAAGCCCAACACACCCGCTAACCTAAAAATAACGGTTTGTCAGCTAGGTGAGCTAGCCGAGAAACGCGAAAGCACGTCGGCAATATGTCCAAATGTACCGCAGTTTGAAAAAGCCGAACTGTCTCCGTGTGGGTGCTGGATTTGTCCGCGATGTGCCTCCCTCACCTGTTGCGGGCGGACAGCGCTCCCAGGGACGGGGAAATGCTGCCCAGGCAAAAGATCACCTTGTTTGACTTGAGGAGGGCCATGGTTGCAGCGCTTGGGAGTCGAGCCTAGCAGGATGTGGACTGAAGTGAAGGGCAGGCGCGACGACGGCACTCCGCACGTACGACGCGCTGACGTCAGAGTACGGCGACTGCACTTCGTTGAGCGACAGTGGTGGTGATGGAAGATGAGGGTCTCCTGGGTTTAAAGCCAGGGAGGCAGAGTGCAGACGTATCAAAAAGCAATCAAACGATGGATTTAAGTTTTTTAACCGACGAAGAAAAGAAAAGTTCGGGAAACAAAAAACACATATAATAAAAAGTTACAAAAAATTAGCTGAGGACACAAATCAACCAGGAGCGGATATAAAATGCCACAGATAGTGCCATAAAAATCCCAGAAACACGTTTAATGTCTAAACAACCAATATATTAACTGATGAACACATATCGATGTCAAATTAGCAAAGAGTGAAAACTGCAATAAACAAAGTATAACCAAAGACAGCCCTTCTTATTTACACAATTCGATGGAAGGTGAACACAAATGGCCTCCAAAGTATATTGCCAATTTTACAATAAATCCAGGGGGCACAGGAAGGTGGTTAGCGCCCTAACCTCACTGTGAGAAGGTCTAAAGTTCCCACCCAGGTGTGGGTGGGCCCTCTGTGCAGTCTTGGCATGTTCACATCATGCAAGTGTGTTTTTTCCCCACAACCCAAAGCATGTGGAACAACTGGCCTGATGACTCATGAGCCTCCTGAATCTGAAGCATGATGGAAAATGATGAATGTATGAATGCAACACAGAGATGCAAAAGTGCCGGAGAAAGAAAAAAACTACTGCAGAGATGTGTAAAGGACTTTGAATTTATAGAGTTTATACAGTCGTACAGATGGGCATAAAAGAGAAGAAAGTTTCATAATGACCGCACAAACTACCCTAAATTGAGCACTTAACAATCGTGAACAACAATTTGAGTATTATTATACATTTTTACACGCTAATCGTGGAGGGCTTGTGTTTGCATTATCTGGTTAAATTATGTCCAACCAAATGTACTGAATGAATATTTCTCCATGACTATCATGAAGTGAAGACATAAAATATGCATCACTTGAGAAAAAAAACCCTCGGATAACAAAAAATTACGGTTTCCAGTCTTTGGCAACTGCAGTTGAAAAGCATTTATGGTAATGAATACCGATTAAAGAGATGAGTGCAGAAGTCGTCCCTGTGCAGTCACTTAATCGACCACTCGGGGGCAGTAGACACTACGTGATTTTAATCAAGGCGCTGGGTTTTCAGTTTTTTCTGTATGTGTTCCAGTACCCTTAGTTTGTACATTGAGTATGGTACTAAGAAGCACATATAAAAATAGAAAACAAAAAAATAGAAATTTGACAGACCTTTCAAAATGTTGTCCCTCTTAGCTCAACAAAATGTACTGTTTTTACTGTTATAACTTTAAAATTATAATTTACTCAAGTGATGTATGCTTCAACCCAAAAAAATGTTACATGGTTCAAAGCCTTCAAAATCAAGCTTTATTCAAAATGTTGGTGGAATTGCTGCCAGCCTCATACTGAGAACTTGTTCAGTCAGTGTTGTTTGAAGAGAGGATGCGGGGTGTATTTTTAATTTCTTCCTCACAGAGGTCAGTCTGAGAAGTTTGCCAGAGTGAGAACCTGGAACAGTGAACTGGAGGAGCATCACACGACAGTGCCTGGAGGTCTATGAAACGTTTTCCTGCATTGTGACAGATGACAGCAGCTTCCACTGGCACTCCAACAGAGCGTCGGAAGGCAACATGCTCATGGCTCACATGTGGGGCTGCCAGTGTGCTGAGGAGATACGGATAAATCCCTCCAACTCCTTGTGTCAGAGGGGAGAAGAGAAAGGGACAGAAGTCTGTGCAGAGCTCTCAGTTACTCATGAGTATTGTGAAAGATGTTTGTTTCCTTTTGGGGAATGAAAGTAACTCTCTGTACTTCCAAGTAGAAGCACAAGGTATTTTACACTTCATCTATTTCTCTAAAAACTAATCTAAACTCCAAACCAGAGAAGAAATCTTCAAGCATTCATCCTCATGCCACTCAGATGAAAATAATTGGCAGTTTAATATCAAGTGACAAAGACAAGTAGAGAGCCGAGAAACAGCAAAGAGGCGAGCTGAAAGGAGCGTGAGAAGGAAAACCAGCAGCTGAAGAATAAAATGATGACAGAGACAAGTGACAGACTGTAATGCTGAAAGATGTTTCGCAGCTTAAATTTGAGTCGACGTCTTCAGAATCCTTTGCGCTGTATCGGCGCGTGTGTATGACAGTTGGTGTGTCCTCTTCATTACTGCATCCCAACCTTGTGTTTATGAGATAAATGTTTCATGAAAACCACACACATGGTACATCACCTCTCCAGTCAATCCTCGCAGTGCATTGTTGGGCAAAGAGTTCATGAAGTGTTTGGCTGCAGACTGCTGTGACGACAACATGATACGAAGCAGCAAAGTGAATTGAAGCTGTCTTGTTTTACTGCAAGTTTAGGATGATTGGTTCTGTGACGTATTTAAACTAAACACTACACTACTGTGTGTGTGTGTGTGTGTGTGTGTGTGTGTGTGTGTGTGTGTGTGTGTGCGCGTGCACGCGCGTGCACAGCTGCACAGAGGGTAAATAACAGAGGGAATCTCATCTGCTTGTCTCATTGCTCTCTCTGAGTGGGACTGATGTGTGTGAAGGAATCAGAGCGGATATAACTCTGCTTTTCCTTGTTGTCAGCAGTTAGCAGCTTGGTCTACAGCCCAATGTGCTACCATGTGCCCTTCTTTATTTCTGCATGTGCGTGTGTGTGTGTGTATGTCGTGCGTGCCTGCGTGCCTGCGTCCGTGCATGTTAGTAGGCTCAATTTTGTATAGTTTTGGCGTGAGGAGGAGTGCGCGGTGCATATTGTCTCAGTGTTTGTGCGTGCAGTTGCAGCGGTGCTGAGCGTGAACGGGTGTGCTTTAAAGATAGTGAGTTTAATTAAAGATGAAAGGGCTGATGATTAATTGATGGATGGCAGACTGTTTCATAATTCTGAAACATGGGGGTGTGTTGACTCTTTCTCTGTAGACAGAAATGTAAAACAACTAAATTGCGGGACTGAACTGGGGCGGCACCTTTAAAAGGGCTTTTTTGTCTCCTTCAGTCAGTGCATGAAACCAAAAGAATCTCTAATTAAGACATATTTGTTTTCAGGCGTGAAGAATAATCACTCCTTTACTGATAGATGTTTTCTGGCTGTTGAGGTGAGGAGGCTGTGACACTGTCACTGGAGATGCTTCAATTATTTACCTGCGAAAATCTTTACATCTCTATTTTCTCAGGCTGTGACAGAACAGGCTCTTACAAAGGTAGAGAAGATTGAGGCGGCCGTCCAGCTGTATTTTTGTTGTTCATCGCTCAGGTTTTCTTACTCCGCTCACTTCATCTGGAAGCGTAGGACTCAGAGTACCTCTGAGGCTCTCCTCTATAAAAAATGGAGCAGCACAAGCTCTCTCTACATCACACTTTCTGTTACCAGGAGATTAGAAAGTGAGGGTGGTGCACTCTGGAGAAAACCCCCCCTTGCTCAGGGCATCTGTACTCGAGATGTAATCTCCACACGACACTCAAAACAGGGTGGGGGGGGCGTATTTTGTTTTACCTGCCACTGAGAGAAAAGCCTAAACAAATGTTTCCCTGCAGCAGCGGTGGCACACTTGGACCCATTCCCCTGATAGCTGAGGTGTAACAAAACATCGCTCAGAAGCTGCTGACGTCTCTGGATGAAAGTGAATAATTGGGACAGGAGTTGCCACGTTAGATTTATTCATTCTCTCAGTAATATCTTTAATAGAACAGTACAAGCCTCATCAAATCAAACAAGCTCATAATAAATGGAACTTAAATAAATAAAACAAACAGCTGCTGCAGAACAGAAGTAGTCGATCTTGTTTTAAACTTCAGGGTAAGAAGAACGCATGAGATTAATTGAAAAATATAAATGCATATTAAAATGGGACTCTGAATAAATAAAAACACAATGTATTCCAGTCGTCATTGCTATGGCTATCTCACCACAAAACTGCATCTTTAAAAAGAAAGAACTAAAACAGCGGGGCCAGCAGTACACTTTGTGCTTTCAGGAGCACTTTTGTCGTTACTCTAAGTGGTGTAGCGAGGTTAAGGGTCACACATGCACCAGGTTATATCAGGAGGTAGGAAGGAGGAGGAGGCCGTAGGGCGAGGAGCAAAGGAGGGGGACGGCAGAGGCCCGGGCGGGGCGGTCACAGCGAGGAGTCCCGGCAGAGGACGATCTCCAGCTCAGTGCGGTACAGCTTTCCTCCGTCAGACAGGGCCATGATGCTCTTCTTGTAGTCGCCCAGGCCTGTCGAGTCCACGTCCTGAAAAGACACACACACACACACACACACACACACACACACACACACACACACACACACACACACACACACACACAC
>JASSRZ010000001.1:13073594-13089224 GCA_032164315.1 Malacoctenus gilli
AGAGAGAGAGAGAGAGAGAGAGAGAGAGAGAGAGAGAGAGAGAGAGAGAGAGAGAGAGAGAGAGAGAGAGAGAAACTGTTTGAAACTGATGGATATTTCTCGAGAGCGGTAAAAGCCCCAACCAGATCCAGAACTGATATTAATCCATGCAGATTATGATAACTGGGACTAGAGTTGAGTTAATCCGCATCAGACGGACTAATCCTCTGTCGGAAAGGAATTGTTGATCTGCTCTTACAAGCCAACAAGTACATATGGGTGCATACATGTCATGTTGCATAGGAGGGATCAATGATGGCTTGATAGCATGAAAAAAATAAAATAATGTCCGTGCATTCTTTTAGCTATTTCTCACTGAGACAATAGATTATGAAACTCTGATCAGTGTTTAGATCAGTTTTATCACGGATCTGTGATCGAGCGGAGGTCTGTTCGAGGGGCTTCCTTCCTCCAGTGCCAGCTGAGCTATGCTTAACCCCCCCCCAACCCCCACGACCTCTGCAGGATAAGACGCTAGGATCGTTTATATCTCAGTATTTTTTATGACAAGATGAAGATGGAAGTCCCACATAGAGATAAACAGGAATGAATTCATATTATGACACTTTTTCATTCGCAAATCATTACAAGCGAGCATTAAACTTAAACTCTTGGGAGGAGACTATGGTGTTTTGAAAGCAGTGATATATGCTTTAATATCTAATTCCAGACTTAACTTAAATAAACACGCATTTGTGCTCGCGCTCCATATGTCCATTCAGGACTTTGATGAGAAATAATCCTCTTGTAGTGAAACCAATGACATTGAACTGTGCTTTAATTCCTGGGACGGACTTGTGCCCGTCTCTGCGCGAGCATCACGTTACCTGGAACTTCAGCAGGAAATTCTCCTCGACTGGCAGGAGCCTGAAAAAACACAGGAGAGGCCAGTCAGGTTTCATCCCAGCGATGAAACGAAATGTTAGAAAACAGAAAAATGGCACTAATGTGACGCTCACCTGGCCATCTCAGAGAGGCCCAGCTTCCCGTCACCATTCAGATCGAACATCCTGAGCTACAAATGACCAGAAATGTAAATATTTCTATTTCAAGCAGACCCATCAAACATTTGCACTGAGGGGAGTTTTCGTAGCAGCTGACAGATGATTTGGAGTCTAAGAGGCTGTTTTCAGTTAATGGGCTGTGATGTTTTCAATCTTGGCTTGATGACACTCACAATCGTCTGCGTGTAATCGTTCAGCTTCTTCTCATCGTAGCGTGTGTTCGCCTTCCTCAGCAGCTCGGACAGAAAACTCTGAGGAGAAAGAAAAACGCCACAGTTCTCAACATGATGGTTTGATACAGCGACTTTCAGCCTCCTTCCCTCCGTTGACCAAAGCCGATGGAGTGCTGCTTCTGTCACTGACTGAACAGGACATTACAGTGAAGCCAAACATTGGCAGGAATTCACAAAATGCCACAGACATCAATGAGAGAAACCCTTCAAAATAAGAGCAAGGGGCAGTTAAGATCTGCTATGGGTTGTGGTGTTTTAACATCTTTTTGCTTTGTAATGTACAAACTTAATGCTGATATCTGTTCTTCTGAGTATGAACTCTTCATCTTATTTAAAGAGGCCCTATTATGCTATTTCGACTTTTTTCAGCTATTCACAGTGTAATAGTGTTGAAAACTCATTCAGACAAGTGAGCAGTGCCCCCTCTTTTCACATAAACTCATGTTTAAGATATCCAGCGTGACTCTCCATTCAGTTTCGATGGTGGTAGAAGCGGTCTGTTTCAGGGAGTTTTTTTCACATCAATTTTTCACTGATGTCACAAGTAGGGGGAGCTCAGTGATTGGACAACTTCTCTACGCTGGGCGTATGGGCATGCTCCCAACAACTGCTACCAGCAGTTAACCAATCAGAGGTGTCCTGTATCATTGTAGGGGTGGGGCTTAATGCGGAAGAGCCTCATTCTGCTTGTCTCTAAAGGGGGGTCTATTAGGGCTAAAGGAGACGATCGAGATATAATGAAATACGGTGCTTGAGAAAAACAGCTTGAGGCATTTCTGTCATTGTGGACTTGCATATGAAGAAAGACACATCCAAAATGTGTAAAATAGGGCCACTTTAATGCCCCCCTTTTATCATGAGGTCCTCTTGTGTCCATGTTAGAGAAAGAAAAAACAAAGACGGCAGAAACAAACCATCCCTGGTATACTTCGATAGTGTTTGAGTAGAAAAGCAAAATTGTGACAGTTGCTTCTCATTAGGGCCCGAGGAGCATTGACTTTTACCTTCAGCTCGTTGGACTCGATGTATCCGCTGCGGTCAGTGTCATACCTCCGCCAGGCCTGCAGGAGAGGAGCAGCAATTTTCAGGAACTTTAACCTCACTGACGACTCAAAGGAGGACACTTATCGGCCACCGTGAGGTGAAACGGCAGTGTCATCTGGCACTGTGTGAATATAGAGTTTGTCAAAGCCCTTATCAAAGATGGATACCTAAACCCCCGCAGCATTCGCTGCTTTCCCCCTGCAGAAAGCCGGGGCCCATTTATAATGTATGGCTGTCTGAGAATAGCCTCAACACAGAGAGCAGCCAGCCTGAGCATCACACCACTGAAAACCCACCCAAAACTGAGTGCGCCAAGTGTGCGCACGTTTGATGCTGTTGTGTTTTCTGTCCAATTATTCTGAGACACACAATTAAACAGGAGAAAAAAGATTTGTTTGTGTGGGTCGGTTATCTTGTTTGAATCAATAAGATTTGGCTTATTTGACCCGATAATAATTGTTTTCATTGGATTCATTGAAAATCTTAAGTATTATTGACTTCTGCGGGAAAAGGTGACTAGTATTTGAATCGCATGCACCTCCACTACAATATCAAACATTTTGGATGTGACTGAGTGCCAGCCTGCCGCATCCAGGCTTTAAATTAACAATTCAAAGCCCTTGCTGGACCATCTCCACATGAAACAGGCGTCCTGACTTGGCAGGGAAGCGAAAGACATTGTGGGACAGCTGAACACGTGTCCCGCCGGACGGCCTGTGACGGCACGCTGACTTGAGGCGTTCGTGAGGAGATTTCACAGCTCAGTAAGGTTTCATCAGTCTGTCAGTGGGCAAGTTTCCCTCCAAAATGTGGGATTCCCAGAAGAGAGCAGCGGAAGGGACGAAGGCTAATTCCTTCACAGTCATTAAACTGGGTGAGGGGAGGGGGGGCTTCACCAAGCAGATCTAACGTATGGAGTTATGTAAAGGGCTCATCGCGTGACAATAAACAAGGTGAAGGACGCGAATGTGAAGACAGATGAACTTACGTCCATGAACTGAGAGCTGGATCCAACAAACTCTCTGAAACAGAGCAGGAAATTTTCTTCTGTCGGCAGAATCTGAGCCAACTGCAGAGACGGAGGAAGAATGTGACATTTTTTTATTTAGTTTGACATATGAAAGAACCAATAAAAATGCACGATAGAAGACAGATCAAGACTAATCCTGAGTCGAATCATTGTTAGAGATGCTGAGGATGAAGGAGGGACAGAGCGTCACGCACAAAAGAGGGAGACACGCTGTTTCGGACGTGTCTCAACCACTCAGCCACGTCAGGACGCCTCACTGCGAGCTTGTTTCCAACGTGTTCTCACCTCTGACATCTCAATTCTGCCATCAGCATTCTTGTCAATGTTGGCCATGAACTCCTTCATCTTCTCTTTGAATGTATCTTGTGAGGGATCCTGCAAACGCAGCACATCGCACATCAAACAGACGCCACATAATGACAGTATTTGCATTAATATTCAGGAGTTTCAAAAATATACATTACAATATGCTAATTGTGCTTGTTCAGACAAGCTTCAGTGCATAGATAGAGTGGACGCGGAAGACTGATGGATGTCTTCCGACCACTGCGGATAATATCAATCTACAACAGCGATTTGCCACATAGTGACTCCTCCGTCAACATAATGAGCAAACAGGGTCAATTAACCCATGAAGACCTGCGGCAACATGTGAGCGCAGCTCTTTATGATCGTTTGTGTTCCTCCCTCGAGAAAAAAACACACAACTCAACACAAAGCTTTTCTCACGATGCATTTCAGCTGATTTACTTGTGAATACAGTGGCTTCGTCTAAGCATGTGGATACAAATTCAAATGTTGCCAGGAGACATATTCCAGGCAGGACTTTGCTGTGAGAAAATAACTTCTCCAATGAAAAAAAACGCATATGAACAAAAATAAGATGCTTTGGTACCAAACAAATCTGTCTGGTTTGGTGGGAAAAAAGCACTGAAGGTTCAAATAAAGCTCCCTGCAATGTGGGAGTCACTCCTCCCTCCTAAAGAATAGGACTTCACGTTGCCATTGACCTCCGTTCAGCAGCACGAGCACTCACCACTCCCTTTCCTCGTCTGGTGGTCTCCAGCTCTTTGAAGAAGTTTTCCAGCTCCTTCCCTTCGATGTAGCCGTTTCCTGCGGCGCACCAGGAGAAGAAAATTAGTTTGGCACAAATTAAGCTTTAATAATCACTCTGAGCTTTGTCGACGCGACAGAAGCTTGATTAAAGACCCGGATAAGGATGAAAGATTGCAGGTCGCTGGGGGTCCCCAAACTTTGGAACAGCTGCCAAAGTGTGAGCGTGAGTCCACTCTCGAGTCCTCCGCGGCCTGAACCCAAGTGTTCGCAGGATCCTGCATAGAGTCTATCCACGCTTAGAGCTGTAATTATACCAGTGTGACTATTTCTAACTGCGTTTGGTTGACTAGGCTCTGGATTCAGTGCATAAGTCAAAACACAACTTCTGGGTCGCCAGTATTCTCGCCCTGAGTGACTCCTGCAGCTCTGCAACACCAAGAAACAGGATTACCAGATGTTATATCATCCCTACAAGACAGAGAACTTTTAATTGGAAAACTCCTTTTGATGAAATGAACACACTGCACAAAAACACCCCCAAAAAACAAGGTTGTGTATACAGACTCTCTCGTACGCACATAGCTCGTGCCAATTTGGCATTTATCAGTGGCATGGCCCGCGAGGAGTCACTGACGTGCTTCAGTGGGAGACAAAAAAAAAAAAACAGACCACAAGAGAGAAATGCCGCTGGAGTGCAAGCAGTATAATGAGTGTTGTCTTGCCTAAAACGGTGAAAGTGGGCGGTCAGATTGATGCTTATTGGGGCATTCAGTCCCTCTGTCTGGGTTTGGACTCCCTACGACGCTCACGTGACCCGCGATGATTTAATACAATAATTTACTCCACTGGTTCGCCTGCAAGTCAGAGGGTAACGTACAGGACATTCAGCGTCCTCTTTTTAATCATAAGAATGAGTCCCATCTGTCTACAATCCACAGATGGGGGGGTTGGGGGGGGTCGTCCTAGCCGTAGCACAAAGATGGCCGTAGATAAAATTGTTATTTCAATTCAGAATAAAACGCAGATGTACAGACTAAAATGCAGCGCCGCCCCCCCCCCCCGCTCCCTCCTTCATCTTTTAATCTCTTATCCTCTCATCGCTTTTCCTTTTTTTTATCATTTTCTCCCACACCTCCCCCTTTCACCCCCCCTCCCTTCTCCACCCCCCCCCCCCCCTCACCTCCCTCTCCACCCCCTCCCCCTCCACGCGCCTCACAGCCCAGCTTCATTTGCACACTGTACTTGATAGGTGCTCCATGTCACCATCTGTGCTTTGGTTGAGCCGGTGTTTTAGATATAAACAAATCAGCGCGGCGAGACAAAGCTCGGCGCACAAGCGGCCGACGCAACAAACTTGTGGCTGTGCTGCGTCACTCTGACATCCATCTCAAGTTGGGCTTCAATTCACCCTCTTTTGCTCAGACGTTGTCAGCAGAATTTACACTGAAATATGGCTCCTGAGAAACAATCAAACAAACATTAGTTGAAGCATTTCTGGGTTTGTGGTGAAAAACGATCACATTTTACCTCCAATCAGCCAGTAATTCTTTATATCTGCAAACTGAGAAGTTTTTGCACCGCATCATTTTGCCTCATAAGTCATTCGAGGATAAAAAAAAAATCATCATAGCTCAATATTAATAAATGAGAACAATTTTAGGTTAAGATTTAACAAACAGAACTTCATGTCGGTGTAGCAGGACGTGTTGTGAGGCTGCCCACAGCAGCACTATAAACTCCTTGTTAATGTGAGTATATGATATTTCACAGTTGCTTACATTCCTAAACATGATATTTTAGACTAATTAACAACAAACACAACAAAAGCTGCTATAGAAATGTTGTGAAATGACATGAGAAGAGATGAGTTACATTTGCAGATGTGATTTTTTCTATATTTTTTTTTCCTTGTGAATCGTGTTTCCTGCAAAGATTGAAACTACTTCCACATCTGATTATGTGTCAAAGAAATCCAGGCCACAGTGTGACTATGACCAACTTATAACTAAGCCAACAATTTGGCATTTCTGAGTGTGTCCTTGTTGACCTGTGGGGCGTGTGAACCTCAGAAAAAAGACCTTTAGCATCCGTTTGTTGTTGTTATTGATTTAAATAGCAGGTAACCAAAAAACTGTGTTACAGATGAATACAACTGATCTCAATTGAAATATAACGTCCCTGCATTTTCAGCAGTTATACAGTTTTCAGCAAAGTGTCGGGTCAAGGTTCCCCTGCAGGGTTCCGTTTGCTCTCCCTGCTTGCTGTAGAAAAGGTGAGAGGTCAAAAACTGATAAATAATCTGCCATGAAGTATGCGTGCATTCAAATCCTGTGACTTGTAATGAAGCCCGCATAAGTAACTGTGTTCTCAGTTCACTGGGGCTCGCTGCCAGAGTTTAGTTGCAATCCAAATCTCAGCTGTCACATGGAGCGCACCACTGCACACTGAACAGATGCAGTCCTCCCTCTCCCCAAAACATTTTTTCGAGCTCAGCCCGACCGCCGACTGCTCTACGGCACCGCGAGAACAATCCAGCCGAGAAACGCGCGGCGACGGGAAAACCACGCATGTGGGGGGGGGGTCACGTGAGAGCCTGATCAAAAGGCTGACAGAGTGGTTTAATCCTGAGGTGTAACGCCAAGCTCACGCACGGCACCAACACGCTGCGGTGTCAAGATCAAACAGAAAAATGTCATCCAATCTTTATGATTCACTGAGTCGAAACAGCATCTTGTTTATTCCCTCTGCAGCATGAAGGACGGTGTCCAGAGAAGCAACATCTGATGCAACGACGCCTTGACTAAAGAAGCTACTGAGGCTGAAACAGGCTGTTTGACTCAGAGCGAGCAGAAGGTTTTGTGTTACCTGAGCGTCCAATGATCCAATGAGATACGCTCAGAGTGGTCTTCTCTGCTCAATATGACTGCTCATTATAGCGACACAAACAGGAGACTGAATGACGGCCGCTTTCTGGTTCTGACGGACCAAGCTGGAGGTCAGAAAGTTGGGAAATTACCAGCTTCTTGCAGTGTGAATCCACTGCATCACATTCCCTTGTACAAAGATAATGGATCCCTGCCCCGATAAGGTGCCTTTGAGCAGGATGCCTCAAGCCTGGACTTGTGCATTCAAGCTGCTCGAAGGTTTAAAAATAGTCTCTGCACTCGTCCACGCCTGGAAAGTCCCCGGATCGATTAACCATTGATCAAGTGGTCATTTAAACTAACTACCTCTATCAGGATCTGCTGACGGCTGTGACAAAACACGGCCATAAAATCCACAAGCTGCTTTTTTTCTCTCAGTACGGTGAGAGACACTCATGTCGACGCGTTTAATGTGCCCAGTTTTAAGGTCCGTGCGGCATCACTCTGATTTCTCAGCTCTGTCGTCACTGTTTTCGTCGTCCGTGTTTGCACACTCGGGCTGACAAGTAAAGACGGCTCAGTTCAGATTAGGGAGCGATCGCGGCCGTGGTTTAAACCGAGCGACTGGCGAGTCGCGCCTGTCCGTGCAGGCTCTGCGGGAGGCTGCAGGCCCGTCAGTCAGCGGTTGATGAAAATACAAGCGTTAGTGTATTGGAGGTTTTTCCAAAGAGGTTTAACAATAGAGGTCAGCGCTTTCTTTCTGAATGGCTTCAAAATTAAATCCATCAATTGAGCTTGGAGCAATATGAAAAAACTGCAGCTGGTAATTGTCAGCAGAGAACGACAAGCAAGTCTTCTTTGGCTGCTGCTGAGAGAATTAACTAATAACAGGCTGCAGGGACCCGATTCAACCAAGTGCTCAACTGCACATAAATACAGGATTCAAATAATTCAATGATTAAGAACTTTTCGCATGTGTGATTTCTTTACATCTAATTTGGTCGGTAAACTTTGAAAAGCAAGCTCTATGAACATATTCAGTCTTGGTATTTTGCAAGACCAAAAGTTAATATTTAAATGACCCCCCAAAAAATATAGAAAACAGCAGATCTTATAGTTTTCATAAGGAAATCGTGTCATCAAACATGCAACTATGCATTCAGTGGAATAAAATGTAAACTGAAATTGTGTTTTTATTGTTAGTAAAAGAGCATTTTCTCATGGAGTAAAAGCACACACGCAGACACACACAGAGACAAAGACACACTAACACACACACGCGCGCACGCGCACACACACACATACACACACACACACACACACACACACACACACACACACACACACACTAGTTTCTCCCATTAAACTCACACATCCTGTAGCTCCACCCAAGAAAATCCAGAACACCCCCCCTCCAAAGCATCCTCTCATCTCCCTCTTACCTTTCACTCCTCCCCTCCTCCTCCTCCTCCTCCTCATCCTCCTCTCCCTTCTCCTCCTCCTCTTTTTCTTCACCCTCCCTCCTCTTCATCCTTATCGCTCCCTCCCCCCTCTCCTTCCTTCCCATTCTTGTTGTTTCTCAGCTTTTCTCCTTTTCTTGTGTCTTTTTCCCCTCTTTTCCAACCTTCTCTATTTATTTATACATTCAAGCTAAAAAAAACAAACTTCATGTCGATCGTTTCTCATGTTTGCAAAGACACGAAGTCACAACATGAACGAGTTTAGAGAACGTTACTGTGAAGAAATTCATCACTTGGAGAAAAAAAATGCACAATTTACATCGACAAGCGAGACTGTTGCAAAAATACAAACGTAACCTGACATAACGCAGATTTTACCTGTTTTTCAAGTATTCGTCTGAAATGAACAGTTCACACTGCAGTGATGAAGATGAGTTTGAGCCTTTTACTTTGAAAAATCTGAAAACAAATTTAACTACTGCTAGAATAACACCTATTGCAACACCTTGAAACAAGAGTAAAAGTAAATTTCAAACCGCGTTATAAACTGAAGCAGCGTCCAAATCAAACACTAATTGATTTCTGCTCTGATCCCGCTGTTAACCCGCGCTGTACTCTGGAGCGCACTGACCGTCTGCGTCAAAATGTTTCCAGATGTCGATGAACTGCTCCGCGGTGAGCCCGACCAGACGCACTTTGGGCGGCTGCTGCGCTTGAGTTGCCATCTCCGCTGGTGATGCCTCCTTCGGGTCGCCTGCAATAGTTGAAGGTAAACTTTTCCCGCTGTAGAGCTCCTCGGATCTGTGGGCAGTGCCTCCTCAGCCGGGGCTTTTAAACCACCCGCGGCGCCCGCGCTTCAGCCGTCCGCCACACGGGGGCGCCTCCGTTGAGAGGCGACAGCCTGCAGGCGGCTGCAGCAGGAGACCAATTACAGGAGGAGGAGGAGGAGGATGAGAGGAGGAAGGCTCTCCTGGGCTTTGCATATGAGTTGCCATTAACGTCTGTCCGTGCTGCCGGTTTGAAAGCAGGATCATTATACATCATGCGACCCCGCTGCTCCCTGCGGTGAAAATTACATCAAACAATTTATTGTGCTGCGGGGCGTCCTGCTGGCTCCGCTGGATCCACTTGGATCCGTGTCACTCCTGTCCCCACCAGTCCTGCATCAGCCCCGCACTGTGTGTTATCAGATAAAACCCGGATAAATCACCTCCATCCGGGGAGCTGCACAACCTCAGCGGAAGTAAAACTTGAAACAGTGAGATGAAAAAAAAAAGTGCAGTGGTGCACATGTCATGCTCCACTAAGAGCTGCACTTCTCTCCAAGTCACTCCTTCACTGTCTGCTGAATTTACCCATCAGATGAAACTGCACCCTCTGTCCAATCTTTGCTTCTACTTTCATCTCCTCCCTCCCTCAACCACCCACACCCTCCATCAGTCTTCCTGCCCCGTGCAGGTCAGAGGGGCACTCAGTCTCCTTGGCCAATCGAAGCCGCGCTTGGAGTGGATCCAGGCAGCAGCAGCAGTGCAGTGCTGTGGTTGCATGGCTGCTAAATCACCAGCATGCCTTTGTTCGTTCTGCAGGATGAGTTTACACTTCTCTCTCTCTCTTTCTCTCTCTCTTCTTCCCCCCCCCCTCATCTTCCCCTCCCACTGTGCTGCAGCCCCCTCCCAGAGTTGAACTCCACAAGGTGGTGTGAAGGATGGGTGCTGTGCTGTTGGTGATGGCGATGGTGGGGGAGGGAGTTCAGAAGGGGAGGATGCAGAAGAAGAGGAAGAAGAGGAGCCACTTTATCTGCTCCCTGCAGAGCTGTTTGCTGCTGATCAGTAAGAAGTGGAAGAAAATGAAAACAGAGAGCATTAGGAGTGCAGATAATAAGTGTGTGTGGTTGAATGCGGGATATATTCAGCTACTGTCTATGTGTGAAGGACAGTAAACGGAGGGAGGGGAAAGAGACGGAGTGGTGGGGAGATATTTATAGGAACTACCCTCATAAAGCCTGAACAGTATGAATAATAATAGGGGAATTTACCGGATTTGTTTTTTTCTTTGAACTGCGAGTGTTGGAGGTAAAGTGGTGCAATGAATAATGGAGACGTGCCTGAATGACAATGACGGATACGGGACAAAGATATTAATGCGCCACCGATTACCTTTCAAATGGAAAAGTGTCAAGTGGATATGAACTCACAGATATGCACTCTCATGTACTTACAGTGATGGACACACAGACCTGTCCGGGCACAAAGCCCAGTGCACACACATGCATATGTGCAGCCACTCACTGACACACATCCTGCATTCAAATCGGAGAAGCCTCGCACGACAGAAATGATACGTTTTGTGGATTATAGGATAATTATGCAATCCTGCTAATGGTGCATAAAAGACATTATATGAAATTTAGATTAGTTAAAGTGGCTTAATGTTGATATTCAACATGGAAAGTGAAATCGAGATGTGGGAGTATTGCAGGTGGCCAGGTGTCTAAGAGGCTTTTCGGTTTACATTGATTTAATTTTCTGAAAGGCAAAAACGGCGCCGTGTCTTTGGATTTATGCAGGATCAAGTACACAAATCCTGCTCCAGTTCATACATAAAAAGAACTGATTATTTTTGAAATGATAGAACGGAGGTCTGGCAACCCCGCGTGAAATATATTCCTATTTAAGAGAAGTGGGAGAAGTTGGTGACCGCGTGTTGGAGCTGTGGGGTTAATGGCTCTGGTTATGGATGATTATTACCTCTAATGTCTGCTGCTGTTTAATCACACCTGTCCCGCCTGAATCAATGACTCTTTGCTCCAACAGCTTTTAGCCCAGCTCTTCGCTGTCCGTTCGGTTTTGCGAATAAAGTGCAGCCAAAGCTTAAGGACCAGGGTTTAAGCACTGTCGTGCCACATTTGGATTTTAAGGTCATTGGTACTGATTCGTGCCTCCACTGTGTGGTTTCTAAATAAAGCCTTGTGCCCCAAAAGTCTCTGCAAAGTAAAGCTGTTTTGTCATGCTGTAATAGGTTATCCTGTTACAGGCACTGACATTAATGCAAAGGAAGCAGAGAGTCAAGAGCCACGCAGAATGCAGCTCTTCCAGGAGGTGAGAACGAGACGGAGGTTGTCATTCCGTTTGGTTTGTCTCATTTTGGGCGGCGCTGTGCCTGCATGCTGTGTGAGGTTCATACACGCAGACACTTGTGTTTGAGAGAGACTTTAAGGCCGGAGCGCATTATAATAAACATTAGTGTCTCCTCAATAACGCGGTCGCATCAAATGCGACTCTACCGCGGCCCTGCTCCCCTAAATGTGGCCTCGGGCTCCTTCCCGTTCAACCGCAGTGAGAGGAAAAAGCAGCTGCTAGATGAACATGAACCTCAGACTGTGGGAAGCACTCATGATGCAAACTCACTGCGCCACAGTTTAAAACCCGAGCATTATCCAGCACACGCTTTTCCGTCATGCGGTCGCCAAAGTGTTAAAATTCAGAGTGAAGACTTATTTCAAGGTTGAGAAAGGTGTGCAGAGTCAGGACAGCTGTGGTTGGAGAGTCCAGCAAATCATTGTAAATCAATTTTTATGTCCTGCGAAGTGATGGAAAGACGCCTCTGTGTGCGTGCGTGCGTGCGTGCATGCGTGCGTGCGTGCGTGCGTGCATGCGTACGTGCGTGCGTGCGTGTGTGTGTATGTGCATGTGTGTGTGTGCGTGTGCGTCCGTGCATGCATGCATGCAACAGAACAGCAGGACAGCAGCTGTCCGGTGGTCCTCTCACTGATGCTCGCGTGCACACAGTAACCTCCAACGTGCTGTTATGGTTGAATGTGCCTGCGCGGCATTTCGATGTCTGATAAAGCAGCGGCACGCAAGCCAGTGGGACAACCCACCTGGAAAGCCGAATACACCTGAGACGTTCTGCACCGAGGAGACGCAGACTGGGGGGGAAAAAATACAGTTGGAGGCTCGCATGAAAGAACAGAGAAGGAAAAGATGAGGAATCACAAAACACTTGTTATTCATACATGTTCATGTCCCCAGACGATGCTTGATGGTCAGCTCAATTGAACTTTGACCCCGCAGTTTATAAACCCACAGACATGCTTTGATTGGCTGGTTTTATTGTGGGCGAGTGACTGCAGTGTGTTCGGTCTGTTGTCTTGTGGCAGAAACAACGTCCAGAAGAGTGACTGTGATAAGATTTTACCAAACAACTCAAGCAAAAGTAGGTTTACTCGTGTACGGCTCGGTGGGCACTTTTTTATTCTAAACAGGATATGATGCATCCCTTTATGTTGTGTAAGTTCAAGTAACTTTATAAAACTATAAGTGACTGAATTTTTCTTGTCAATTTTGAAATAAGACATGTTTTCTGCTCAGAAATGTGCTGACTCTGCACATTTTGCAGGAACAAACAATGGCTGCATGCGGAAATACGATTTGCAACAGCTAATGAACAAAGCCAATTTTAGCGTGTCTATGATGTAAGTCTAATGTGAAGGAACAGTATCTCAATAAACAGCCAGGCACCAGCAGACGCACTGCTGTAGATTCACTGTGGCACATGCGAAGCCGCTCGGGCGCGGCGGCTGATGCAGGGCAGCTCCTGCTGATGCCCCGCAGAGGGATCAGCCACGACAATTACCATGTTCTCCATCAGCCGCAGCGCCTGCCTCGGTTCCTTCCCCTCTGCGAGGGAACATGGAGAAAAACACGTGGCCGAGCAGAAAAAGTGAACTTCACGAGTAAATGCCCTTATTTGTTGTGTCACAGTCTTGGTGGTTTAGTGCTGCAGCTCCACACAGCAGCATGGCGGGCGCCACGGTGCACGCGAGGTAACCGCACACCGACGACAAACCTGCTACGAGTCATGGGCAGATACATGGGGGGCGGGGGCGCATAAGGCACGTACAATTCATCAGGTAATCGCTTTTCTGAATTTTTCCTCCACTGCGCGGGTGCATTGACCCGTGCGGCTGTTTGTCTCCCCCACCTGTCACCATTAGCCCCACAGCCACGTTCAGGCGCTCGCCAGACGTTCTGCACTTGCAGACCTTCAACACGCCTCAACCTCCCGTTATATAACCAGCAGGAAATCTGATGGGATGCGTCGTCGGAGTACTCGGTTACGACCAAACTCTCCCCTTCGCCGAAGTGACGCCACAGTGGACCACAACATCTAAAACTGCATAATCACTTGCTCCACAGAAGCATAAATACTAAACGTGCATATTGTTGGGAGGGTTGAGTATCGCTGTGGGATTGTTTATGTGGAAGTGTGCATGTAGATCAAATTAGGCTTTCTGGGTTTGACTGCCAGACATTTGCTCCAGTGTTAATACGGTTGAGCAGCAGTCAGAGTGGGAGTGTGCGATTTGTGTAAATTAGAGTGACAGGGCGCCTCATTGCAGTAATCAGTCGTTTTTATCAGCTGCACAATGTGGACCGAGGAGCTGTGGAGCCACAAGCAGAGATAGAAGCCCCTCCAAACGCCGGGAAAAAACCTGCACGGCAATCCGATAAAGCAGAATCCAATTTTCAGTCAGATTGTGCCGTGATTTACTTTTGCAGGACGCAGCAGGAGATAAACGCCTCGCAGTGACTGAAAGTGCACCATCACTTCCACAACGCCAATTGTTGTGGCAACAAATATGAAGAGACACAGATACAGACGCTCCTGGCTGTCAGCCCACAGCCGAGATACGAGCTGAACCCCCCTCGACGTGGACCAAACGCCAACATCTGGCAGCCTTCAGGGTCGACGCCCCTCAGCCTGACTCACGTTACAGAATCATCGCACTTCTGATGACTTGTCGAAAAACTGAAGTGGAGAAAGGCGTCTTTTCTGCAGCTCCAGAGGACCGACAGGCTCACCCTCATCCACAGGGAACAATTAAGACTGTGGACCTCCAGGGGGCACATTTCTCAACTGCGAAAACAACCTCGCTGTGAGGAATGGAGCCCCGGGAGACCCGAGGTGATCCCCTGTTCACATGATGCAACCATGGGCCCTTATAGGAACGTAGGACAATAACTTCACAGGTCAACAAAGAGGAACTACAAAGGGAATGCAACGCTGAACAACAAGGCAGTTGAGAAAAAAAACACGTTTGCGCTGGAGGGCAGAGATTAAGCTGCTTTGCCCTCCCCTGTGGGCTGTTTTGACTGGTAAATAAAAAGACACGACCAGCAGCTGCTTACAGTGTTTACCATGATGATGTTACAGGTGGTTTATGTGCACGGGGGAACGGAGGAGGTAAAGTAATGCAAGTACTCTTCATTTCAGCTGAAGTGAAGATAATTTTTTTTTTTATATAAAAAATGAGGTGGTGCCTTCCATCTTTGCAGCCCTTCAATTTGATATCTTGAAGAGTTATCAGTACCACATTATCCCAGCAGAGCACTTTGTCCTCAGAGACCAAACATTGCCTCCTAACATACAAATGGAGGCTGAGCTCTCAGTTCTCAGATTGTTTCTTCTACTTTTAAGTGGAGACCCACTCCTGGGAGACCCCTCATGCATCCAATGGTCTGGTGTCCCCCACCTACACGCACCACCCCGCAGAGAGCTGCTACAGCAGTGGTGGCGTCTCCTCATCAACACCCAGATGAGCGCGCACAAACATACGTGATGAATAGTCAGGTGTCGCCCTGTGCCCCGCACCCACCGCCCTCCATCATGTGTGTTTTGGGGGGGGGGGGGATAAATATGAATCTGTGCAGACGAGCATGGATCAAACATGCGGGCAAGAAAATGAGCCGAAGCTCTGCTCAAGTAATGAATCACGGAGCACCGACAGGCCTCCATAAGCAAATGCACTGAAGCACGGCAAGCGCTCTCTCTCTCACACACACACACACACACACACACACACACACACACACACACACACACACACACACACACACA
>JASSRZ010000001.1:13100046-13111842 GCA_032164315.1 Malacoctenus gilli
TGTGTGTGTGTGTGTGTGTGTGTGTGTGTGTGTGTGTGTGTGTGTGTGTGTGTGTGTGTGTGTGTGCGTGTGTTTTTGTGTGCGTGTGTGTTTCTATGTGCGTGTATGTTTGTGTGTGTGTGTGTGTGTGTGTGTGTGTGTGTGTGTGTGTGTGTTTGTGTGTGGTGTGGTGTGTTTGTGTGTTGTGTGTTTGTGTGTTTAGGGTGAATGCTGAAATCTGAAGCTGTCTGTGTGGAGCTCAAACTGAGGATGAACTGTGGGTGAAATACAGAACATATCAGTCAGACAGTCTTACAGGAGTGTTTCAACTTTGAACGTGATTAAGCGACTGACTGCTGGAGTCTCATGCAGCTGCTGATTCAACCAGAATAAAAAGAGCATTAACGTAATGAGGCGGGTTCACAAACGGTAGCAAGGATCTCATGGGGACCGCTCAGTCGATCTCTTTACAGCTGCATGAGCAGATGCAGCTTCCGCTGGATGATTTGAGAGTTCATGGTCCAGAGAAAGTCAGTCAGCGTCCCCATGAGCAGCTCCTCCATGGGAACAAACTGCAGCACCTGCCTGTCACCTCCTGATCCCTTCTCCTCCTCCTCCTCCTCCTCCTCCTCCTCCTCCTCCTCCTCCTCCTCCTCCTCCTCCTCCTCCTCCTCCTCCTCCTTCAACAGCGGGCTCATGCGACTCTGGACCTTGGTGAGAATCGGCAGCAACTGGGCGGCCGCTTCGGGGCAGAACCCGACGCACACGAGCAAAGCCCCACCCACGCCGGCGGGGGGTGGGCACTTGAAAGAGACGGAGCGAAAACACGCGTGCAGGCAGAGCACGGCGGCGGCAGCCACGCGGGTGAAGGCGGAAACCAGAGGGAGCAGCAGGGCGTCCCCGGAGCCCAGCGTCTGCAGGGAGGAGCTGAGACAGTGCAGGAGCTGCTGCTGGTACAGCGGCGCGCCATCGTGCAGCAAGCCGCAGGCCCTCTGAGGGGGCGAAGGCTCGGCTGAAAACGCTAACTCTAAATCCCCGATCTGGCTCCCGCAGACGCCCCAAACCGAACGGCTGCCAAACACCAGACACTGTCTCTTCTTTGTGCCCTCGGCGTTGCCGTCCCTGAAGGCACAGAGGCCGGCCACCTCGGACAGGATGGAGGCTGCACAGCCCACGCGGCACCCGTCACACGGGGGGACCCGCGTCCAGTCCACAGTGGAGTCCATCAGGGCTTCATTCAGGTGGTTTAGCAGTCCTCCGTCGCAGAACGGAGAGTTTCTGACCGCAGGCAGCGCGGCGCCAGCGACGACGTACCACGAGTCCACGTGGCAGCTGGACAGCGGCCCCTCCAGCGCGCAGCCGCCTCCCCCGTCCTCCGAGCTGTGGCTCTGTATCCAGCTGGCATGGCAACTCCTCTGAACGCGCTCCCTCCAGCTCAGGGTCTGCAATTCCCTGCGTTCGTTGAAGGAGCCTGTTTGCTTCTTCTGTCCCAGGGGCCGGCCCGCCGACACGCTGCAGCAGGCCGGACTCACCGTGTTGCGGGAGATCCAGCGGCTCCGCGGGAGGAAGCTCACCTGCACACAGAGACACCGCGTCAACACGTCACTGCCAGAGAGTCCAGCTTTCCATCAACTCCAAACATTTATGAAAACTCTGGTTTTAAAGGGTTCAGCATCGTTTGTATATTACAACATTCTGCAAGAATAAAAGTGTTAAAACAAGTGACAAGAAGTATTTTAAGATGAGAGATAACAGTCCCACCGTCAAACCAAACAGCAGAAGATGAATGAAAGGGTGAAGTCTCTGAGATTCAGAAAACTGATGACTAACTGTGCTGATCCTTGTGTTGAGTGCAGATAATCATCGTTACTCCAGAGCCACCGGAGAACATGATTATGTAAGAACTTCAAAGTTTTGAGTGAACCTACAAAAACAGTTGTGCTCATCCAGGAACAAGCTCAATAAAACTTTCAGTACTTTGGATCTTTTGTTGCGAACATCCTACCTGGAAGCGCTGCAGGTACTCCTGAGCCACACAGTCCCTGATGCGGTCGAGTCGCTGCCGCTGCTCAGAACTCATCGCCTCAAACAGTCTCAGGTTTTCTGTGATCGTCTCCACCTGCAGCGAGTGGAAGTGAGCGCACACGTCTTCGTGCTGCGCCAGAAACGACTTGGGGATAACAGAACTTGGGAAAAGTGCCTCGCGGTCCGCCAGATGTGGGCCGTAGTTGCGGATGAGTTTGGAGAGCAGCGGCCTGACGGCGTCCTTGCCGTTATAGTCCAGACACACGACATAAACCTCAGAGTTTCCCGCTTTGCTCGTGGCGGGTTTGAAGACACTGACTGAGTGGAAGCAGCAGTTCAGCAGGTACAGTAAGCAGATGGACGAGTGCTCGTAGAGAGTGAACATTTTCAGCACGAACGAGCCCCCGCGGCTCAGCAGCAGCAGTGCAGATGTGACCTCGCAGTAGTGCAGCGACGCCACAAGCGCCTCCTGCTCGTCCGGCTTCTCCTGGCAGTCGAAGCTCCCGTCGGCCGTCACCAAGTCGACGCGCCGCATGTTGGACACAAACGCCCGCAGGTCCAGCAGGTGTTTCTGGATCATGATGTTTCCGGTGTTGTCGGAGCCGAAGAACCACCAGGGCAGCGTGTTAGCGATCAGCCGGTCGTCTGCGATGGTCGTGCCCCCCCCGTTGGCCTCATGGTACGGGTTGAGGGTGTTGGCGGCCCAGACCCAGTCGCAGAATTTGGTGGACTCGTTGGTCTTGATGTAGTGGTTCAGGGCTGTGATGAAGGCGCCCGGCGCCTCACACAGGTGGACCGTGTTGAGCTCCCCGCTCAGCAGAGCCTCGTCCGGCAGGAGGCTGAAGGTTCCCAGGATCTCGTAGAACTTGCACCAGGCCTGGGTGCAGATCTCGGCGTTGGCGGCGGATCGCACGGCGCCGATCACCTTCCCCGCCCGGTTGGTGGAGTTGGTGTGCTGATGCCACACCTGCACGTTCTTGTCACTGAGCTGGTTCTTGACGCCGTTCAGAGACTCCTTCAGCTCCTGGAGACGGGGGTGCTCCTCCGGCGGGTGCGCGAGGGCAGCGTTGGGGTCGGGGATGCGCCACTCCTCGCCGGGCGGCTTTGCGTACGCTCGGACTTTCGAGAAAAGACTCTGAATCTCGGCCAGAGTTTCAGGGTCGGACGCCACCATGTTGCTGAGGTGTTTTCTGACCTTCCTCCTGGTCCCAGGGCCTGAGCTCATCCTCCACACCTGCAGGGACATCGCAGCAGCAGCAGTTAGACTGATTAAAAAGCAAGCATGCGCTATCCACTTCCTGAATCACTGTAATCCACAGGAGTGTTTGGCTTCTAAGTGATCTGCTGACACAGCAACAGATCCAATCTGCAGGAGGAGCAGTAAAAAAAAAAAAAAAAAAACAGCAGGCAGGAAATATCACTGAGGTTCAGCTCTGCAACCCTTCATTTTAATCTTCATGCATCAGCGGTGTCCAAATGTGGACTCCTTGTGTTTTGGTGCCCTCGAGCTGCGGGACAGACGGGAAACACTCGAGATCACCTGGCCGGGGTCGAGCCTCATCCAACGGCACCGCGGCAGCGTCCGGACAAGACTCGCTCCGCACAGACGTGAACAGCAACTTGAAACAACTAAACTCTGCAATCTTGGACATCTGAAGTCCCGATGAGATGTCCGTGTTTGCAAGAGCGTTTCTATATTTTGTGGGGAGGTTTTTCCTGAGTCGCTTAAATTGGAGACATCACATTTTGGTTGTTTAATACAACATTTCTCTCTAAAAGTCTTAATAAAAACCTTGCGTTTGGATCCATCTGATGTCTTTGACTTGATCATAGAAAACATTCGACTGGTGCGCTGCATTAGTCCTTTAAAAAGGCCGTGTAATTACTAAGCAATTTCTGAATAATGGCATTAAAACAATTTACAGTCAGAAATAAATTAATGGAGTCAATCCGGCGCTTGTACGCTCATGATTTAGATGGACGCGCTCTGCAGGAAAAGGTAGTGCTTGATTAGTCTGCAGTGACTCCCAGACTAATGGCAAAACGTGGTGTAAAGCTAATGAGAACGCGTCCATCATGTGTTTGTGATGAATCATATTGATCAGCTGCTGCAGCTGGTGTGAAGAGTTCAGCACCTGTTTATGTTAACAAAGCACAACAAACAACCTGGTGGAGCAGTGGAGGGGGTAATGGAGCAACTTCAGACAAGTAATACTGGTCAGACTTGAAATGATCAAAGCAACAGTGTGAGAGTACAGAAAAAAAAATCAGCTGCTGCAAGACGCAGGAAAAAAAAAAACAAGCTAGACGAGAAGCTTTGACTCTCCTCTTCCATCTTTGATTTGTCGGAACAAGACAGCGGAACCAACCTTCAAAATAAAAGCAATGGGGAGTCAGCGAGGTGGACTTTTCTTTGATAAAATTTCTTTTTCTTTTTTGTTTCTGTTTTTTCTTTGAAATCGTTTCACCTAATTGGATCATTGACTTCTGGTAGGGAACTAACACTGCAATAAACAACCGATGAATACAGTATAAGCATGAAAAAGCAATAAGCTTGTAATTATCATTTATTAAACTGATGAACACAAAGTGCATGTCTAGTCATATTACTTACGGAAAGTATCACTTGGAGTGTTTTTTCATCCATAACATTGTCTGGCTGTAAGTTTATAGGTGTGATTATGTAATTAGTTTAGTAGTTTTTTTAGACAAAAAACTAAGCATCTTTTAATCTACTGGACTGTGGTGAATTATCAGTGAGTGCTGTTTGAAGAAGAGCCTGCGTGGAAGCGTTTGAAGAACTTTACTAATATCAAACTATTCACCAACTGCGGGGTATTTGAAATGAGAAAGTTTGTCACAAACAGGAGCTGGACTGCGGTCCCAATGTATAATGACATAATAATGGAGGGTGAATATGAACATGAGGTTAAGTTTTAATCATCCTGCTTCTGGAGGCTGAGTTCAATCGTCAGACTGTAAAGCTGCAGCTGTTTGAAACACGGAGCTGTAACTTCAGTGTCGTTAACAGACTACGTGAAATTCACTATTGTCAAAGTTTGTGCTTCACTATTGTCAAAGTTTGTGCATGTGTCCAGGTGAATGAGCCGCCTTCTGTCCCAGGTCTCTCCCGCGGTTTTATCACCTCAAACCATCAAACTCAGGATTTTTACACCAACAGAAAGCTTAACTCTTTATCTCTGTTACACCAACGTGTCTGCTTCTCTGCAGTCTGCAGGAAAAAGAGACAAAACAGCCTGAAATCAGTCAAAGACACTCACCAGACTGCTGCCACTGCAAAGCACGGAACTCCCTGGTCACGTGACTCCCCACACACTGCACAGGCGCACTGCTGAGTGGACGTGGTCGTGGTTAAAGGAGCAGTGACATTCAATCAAGGGGGGGAGCGGCGTTCTGATTGAAATAACTCAAATAAAACATTTCGTCTCTCTGTCAAATACAAATCAAACTCATATTTTTCGTTTTCTAGAGCAGAAGGTTCACTTCGTGGTCCTGCGTGTCGTCGTTCATGGCTGCCTGCTGCAACTAAATAATGATGGCCCATGTTGATGACACACTGATCAGATTCAGATGAAGTAGAGAAACTACCAAAATAATGCAGCGCTGCAGCTCTTCGTTTTATTCATCAAAACATTACAGTGAAGCCAAATACCCACAGAAACACAGGATGTGACAAACATTCAGAGCTTCACAGTAACAGCAGTGGATCATTTCCTTGGGCTGCACTAGATTTCACACAGTGTTTTACTCTGGTTGACGATCTCAGATTGATTGATTGACTGATTGATTGCTTAAACAAATGAGTTCAGCTTCTCAGACGTGTTTCTGATGAATGGGATCAAGTTTTGGTTTCTCCCAACATTTGGTAGGATCACATTTGGACGAATGGATGGATGGGTGGATGGATGGATGGATGGATGGATGGATGGATGGATGGATGGATGGATGGATGGATGAATGGATGAATGGATGGATGGATGGATGGATGGATGGATGGATGGATTATTCCCCCAGCTCAGTGACAGTTGAGCTGGCGTGTGTGTGTGGCTGTGGTGAAATAAAGTGTGTGATGCTCTGTTCTTCTGGAATTGCTTGTGTATGCTTCGTTCCTGCCAGATGATCCGTGGTGACCTGATGTGTGTCATCGTGTTATGTAATTATTAGGGCTCTCTGGAGTGTGCGCTGATGAACACTGACTTCTGAAAACGTTGTATTTTAATGCCGCGTTTGAATGAGGTTTCCACGCTGGCTGCGTCACTGTGTTTGTTGTTCAGCATCCCGCTTCGCACAGATTACATATGCCGCTCGAGCTCAGATGATTATAGCTTTAGGAAGAAATATGTGACAAGCTAAAAAAGAGGACACTCACAGAGGAAGTGAGTCTCATTCATAAATAATGGGGCCTTTGGGATATCCAGCTGCAATTAGGATTTCCAAAAATGGATGGTGCAAACATATTGTTGCTATAACAGTGACACCTCTTGTAATATTAATGTGTGCATCATGAAGGGTTTTTTTTCTGTGTGTGAGAATGTCTGATGCTGTCCATATGCAGCCCGTCAATGTGCCTCAGGTGTGAGGAAGTCCGTCAGTACAACACCGTGTTTCAAAGAGGAGCTGATATTTAGGTGGCAGTCAATATCGAACCCCAACTGAGGTCAATGGAATGCAGCAGAAACTGCAAAGTTCTGGAAATCAATGCTCATAGAAAGTGAAATGGAGCAATGCCAGCGCATGTCACAGAGGGGCGTGGTTAATGTCTGTTCGAGTAAAATGAGCTGTGATTGATGCAGGTGCATGCAATGGGCGGAGTCAAGGCCTGTATAAAGCAAAACAGGGCAGAGTCAGTGGAGGCTTATTGCAGAAAATGTGAGGCAATGCAGAAACATGACAGCTCACCTGTCAAATGATTGATAGACTAAACTTATTGTGTCTCTACTATTTGTACCTTCAAAACAGTGGGTCAAATACCTGTGAAATACCTGCTGCACTTCACTGTGTTATTGTTTCTGTTGTTGAATGTTTTTCAGAACTGAAAAGCCCCATGACACGGACATTAACATAGATTTCATGCAGTATATTGATCAAGCTCATATTTATGCCTGCTCAAAGGAGCAGCTGGAGGTGGCTGCATAAAAGAAGAGGTAAAAGGAAAAATTGAGAAAGTTTTCTGAAGTCTCACTGTAAAAAGTACTTTTATGAATCATATAAAACAAAATAAGCTCCCAAAGCTGAAATGATCTTTTTTTAACATCTCTGAAACTCCGTGAAAATACAGGTTTATCAAAGAGGAGGGAAGGGAAATTCTCTGTTAAAGCTTCCCAGAGCCAAAAGAAAATAGATAAGAAAATGAAAAATAAGCCGGCAGAGCTTTGAGTTAACAGTGTTTAAAACAAAGGCAGCAATATTTGTTGCTTATATTTATATATCACATCGCAATTGACATTACAGAGATTGGGAGATATAAAGGTCATGGGAGGGGCTGTTGAAAGAATGAAGTGAGCTCTGCAAATATATGTGGACAGAGAGAGAGAGAGAGAGCGAGAGAGAGAGAGAGAGAGAGAGAGAGAGAGAGAGAGAGAGAGAGAGAGAGACTCCTAAAGGTCATCCACTCTTTAGTCTCCTCTCTCCCTCGGCTCACTCAGGTCTCAGTGAGGTTATTTAAACAGACGTCCTCTTGTGAAAAAAGGGAAAATAAGAGTGAAACAACTACATTGTTTCCTTCTAACAGTGCTGCTGTAAGATGGCAAACATTTGCGTTTTGCTCTTTTGGTTTTGATCAGGAAGAGAAAATAAACTGTAGATTGACCAACAAACATCTCAACTCCATAGCCGGTCTGAAATCACACAGGCTTCGACTCACAACTTCCTTTAAAACAAAACTTGTAAATGAAGAACTGGTTTTCTGACAAATCACTGATAAAACAGTGAAACATACAGTTTAAGCTAGAAAACAGCATCATGGAATTGATGTAAAAGCTGAACTAATGTT
Organism: Malacoctenus gilli; assembly: GCA_032164315.1. Taxonomy (NCBI): domain Eukaryota; kingdom Metazoa; phylum Chordata; class Actinopteri; order Blenniiformes; family Labrisomidae; genus Malacoctenus; species Malacoctenus gilli. Next base: position 13,108,064 of record JASSRZ010000001.1, read on the forward strand.
ACAGTTTAGGTGAAACATTTGAGGGAGAACAAATAATTACACATCAACAATTTAAATTTACAGAAATCCTCAAAGCTTTTGTTAATTGTTTTTACCAAAGTAATAAAGAATCCATCCAACCTTCATCACCAAACTAAGAATGAGGAGATTAAAGTCTGACTGATCAGTAAAGAAACACACTGGTGCTGCAGTCTTGGTGCGCTTGTTATGCATCACTTTCTTGTACTCTGCAGCGTTTGCAGTCACTGGGTTCATTCTAATGATGTGTCTTTGTTTATCTGTATTGGCAACACATCTAACTGTAGTTAATGTAATTAGTCTGTTTCTGGGGCTTTGTAGATGTGACAATTCCCTGCTTCTGCTCAGCTCAGAGCTTTTCTCAGAGAAAACAATCTGGGATGAAATCAAAACGTGCAAGATCTCAAAGAACGGCGATTTATTATCACGATCACTCCACGAATGTTTTTATTTTCATTTCTGAATTTGACTGTTGAATGTTACGATGAATCTGTCATGAGATCACTAAAACAGCTTAACTGACAATCAAACTGATATATAAACAATGAATGATTGTATTGTGGCTCCTTCATTCGCCATGAGTTCTCTCAGAAACGAAGTCTGGAGCTCATTTAATGTGGACTACCTCAGATTGTTTGTGGCGCAGTGAGAATTAATCATGTATGAGATTTGCAATCATTGCTGACCCGTTTCTGGAGTTTGAGTTGAGCGCGCCCAGATTTTAGGATTTCAGCGGGAAATCAAAGAACAATCCGCCCCTCAGTATCAAAGGCGCGGCCCGGAGGTGTTTGCATACAAGGTGACGGAGGCCTCTCCTTCACCTGCGCTCATTGCCACTGCAGCGATTATCCGGCAGAGTTCGGCCCGCGGGTCAAAGATCCGCTGTCACTGCTCCAATAAAGGCCGAGCAGCTGAATGATGGACGCAGGTTATCTCCATCATGATGATCTCAGCCTGCTGGTCATAACCTTCATGCATACAAAACAAGGTCAAACACAGACATGAACACAGTAATGTCATACATTGTGTTACGCTGCCGGACACGCACGGTGAAAACACACAGAGCGGCGACGCTGTCAGAAAACACTGAGTCTAATCTGCAAAATGAACTGAAGCAACTTTTTTTTAACAAAAGGAACAAAGATTACAATCGCTATTTCACACACACGCACGCACGCATGCTCACACACACACTGTTACAGTAGCGACATGCAGCCATCTGCTTTCATTCCTGCTGAAGCTCTTATCAGGAACAATTAAACATTTTAAAGAGACGTCACCACAAATTACCATTTAATTAATTAGCACTGCGAGAAACCCACATTACAAGCAATCTTTCAGTGAAGAAAGTAGCTACAGGGGACAACATTATAATGAGGGCTGGAAATTATTTTCCACAGGCGGGGGAAAATGAAAAAGATAATCTAATGCAGGGAATAATGGATGATTGGGGCCATGCTAACGGCGTCACCGTAAAGATGTCTGCAGAAGTCCCGTCGCTCGTTCTGTCGGTTCAGACCAGACCGAAAAAGATCAACAACCCTCAGATTGGTTCCATTAAAGTCGGAGCAGACGTTCATGATGAGTGATGACCATGGGTTCGGTTTAGGGAGGAACGCCGGCGCTTCGCTCAGCGCCACCAGCAGCTCCGCCTTTAATTTGTCGTTCACAATGTCTCGACACATAAACTTTGCTCTTCACAGATGTTTGAATGGTGACAGTAGCCAAAATCGCATGTGACTGTTGACACATTATACTTTCCTGAGAAATTATGATTGTTCTTTGTTTTTAAATCTCAATGCAGTCGCTTCAAATCAACATGAGCGGATTTGTCTTGCGCGTGATGTTTTGCCAATTGACTGTAGAGCTGATGTCCATCCCATCATCCTCAGCTGTTATTTGTGTTTCTCTTATAATTAGCAAATGCAACAAGAAGGCCAAAAGAGTTAATTAAGTATCATTACTTAGGGGGGAGTGCTGAATTCAGCACTGCAGTGATTCAGTGAAAAATACAGCTGCACTAAAAAATTGTGCAACAGCACAAGCTTGAGTGTGATTTGGCTTCAGCAGAACAGCTACACAAACATCAACCACTGTTCAAAAAATCAATCAGAAATAACACACTGGATTACTTCTTTAGTCATCACTTTGTCTCTGCCAAGAGGAGCAGAACCACCACTCAAACACACATTTTTAGCTGCAGTGCAACATCCGATCCCAGAAACCATCAACGTTCATTCATAGATTTCTGTTTCGCGCAACCAGAGAAAAAAAGTCAGTTGAGTTGTTGTTGTGTTTATGTGAGCTGTGATCAGCGTCTCCAAAGTGATCCGATTCCTCTGTGGCAACAAACTGTTGTGTAATGTTTTGCCTGTGATCAACAACAGCATTTTGCATGAAATCCACAGTCGTGATCGTAGCAAAACAAAGACCCGCCTGCAGTCAAATCTGAGTAGAGCCGCCGAATAAGCCTGTCTTTATCACATAGTAAAAATGATTGTAGTGCTTGTACATTTTCTGTAATATTTCTTGTTTCTTTTATAATTTTTAAACTAAAACTTTTATTTTTTTGTTATTTCTTGAGTATTTTTGTTGTCCTGATACAGACTTTTTTTTCAATTCATGATGCCAACTGTCGTGTCGTCGATTGGATCCTTTGCAATATTTGGTTTTGTTGTAGTGTCAATCTTTAAAACCTTGTGATGCGGATCCCAGTATTTGTCAGAGATGGAGAGACAGAACAGAAACATGTACATGTGCATGTCTGTTCTGTCTCAGTGTGGACTTTTTTTGAAAGACTACAATTGTATCAAAAAGACATTGGTGTCTGTCTTTACTGTTTGACCTCATTTCAGCACCCTGAAGCGTGTCAGTTTACACAACAGATGCCCATTCAGACAGGTTTTATCCCATATATCATCCATGAGAATCCACTTTGCAGCACGCTACGTTGTGCTGTTTTTGTTTGGACATTTCCAGAAGCACTTACAGGAAATTATTGGTGTCTACGGCTGCAAAATGGCATCAAGCAGCCACATCAGAGCAGTTTTATCTCTGTGCACATCGGGTGCTTTTAGTTATTTCACACCCGTGATGTTTTACCAAAATTGTGTGAAATGTTTTTAGGGTTGAAGCTCCTGGCGTTGCGATGACAAAAAGTTTAAAGCGCACCCGCTGGGCAGGCAGGATGGTGAGTCGCTGCTGAATTGCTTTTTAAGCCTCTGAACCGGTTTACAGGGAGGGCAGCTGCAGGATTCAAGGAGGAGTTTGTAGTTTGAGTGATTTTCAAAGATTTTTTTTCCCCTCCTGCATTTAGTGGATTTAGTCATTTGGCCAGCAGGTTGAAATATAATCCCAGAGGCTAAACACAAGCAGAGTATCACAGTTTGAGGTTTTTCCATAAGGACATTAACGCCGCACGAGATGAGGAAAAACGTCTTACATAACAAGAGCATCGATAAGGAGCTGCAGAGTGTGTTTTCAGAGGGTCTATTTTTGAATGAAACTCACTTTAATTACTTGTGCGTCCGGTCCAGATAAGTGCTGTGTGGAGGCCTCCTGCATTTCTGCCATGTTTGCACGGCTCATATGTTGCTAAGCAGAGCCCCCCAGGCACAGATACAACAGCACCCAAGTTCTCGATTTACTGTAAATTATTATTCACTCGTGCACAAACGCCCGCGTAAGTGTGTGTGTGTGCGTGTGTGTGTGTGTGTGTGTGTGTGTGTGTGTGTGTGTGTGTGTGTGTGTGTGTGTGTGTG
>JASSRZ010000001.1:13123620-13147482 GCA_032164315.1 Malacoctenus gilli
ACACACACACACACACACACACACACACACACACACACACACACACACACACACACACACACACACACACACGATGATGACAATGTGTGCACTTCAAGGTGCCTGATAAAAAGTCAACTCTGTTATGTACTTGAGCATTTTTGTTATGTTTGTTATATTATTTGTTTTTCCTGCACTTCGTTTCATCACACTGCTTGGGAATCATCAACAAACTGGTCCAAGAATTCTTTAGTCAGTGATGAAACTGATTGACAAAACTCATTAAAACTATCCCACTAATCACAAACACTGTAGCGTTTCACCTGCACAAAGTGGTTCACGACCCTTGTTTCGAACATCGATTTCCTCCATCAACACATCTCCATTGAAGAGATTATATATCTCCTGTTGTTCACGACAGAGGGGGATGATCCTACCTGGAAGCCGAAGCAAATGGTCGGAACGACGCTGAACATGGACGCCCACGATCCCACGCTGAAACACACAATGAAACACATTTACCCGACTGCAGCGAAGCCGGGAGGCACCGCTGCAGCAGCAGCATGCGAGCATCCTCCGAAGCGGCGAGCCACTGACCCCTGGCTGTGCTCTGGCGTGATGATGGCGGTGTGGCTGTCCATCAGGTAGTATTTGACGATCACTGCCACGCACAGATAAGTCGCTGCCAGCGTCCCCAACACACTGACACAAAGACAAACGTCGTTGACTCACACGGACGCTGCGGCGCAGGTAAAACGTGAGGCGGCGGCGAGTGCCGCCGGCTACCTGGTGTATTTCTGGATGCCGATTTCTTTCGGGATGGACAGCGGGAGGATGATGACGAGGCACATGATGAAGAGGGCGAACCGTTGGTCAGTGTACCAGTGGTACGGTATCTCTCCCTCGCTCGAGCCCGTGACCGTCTCATACAAAGAGATACACACTGAGGAAACACAAGCCGAAGTGGAGTGAACGTGACTCATCTGCTGGACCATGACGGCAACAGTAAACATCACAACAACGCAAGGCGACTATCATTAAATCTCATTTACACGAGAGTCATTTCCAGCCTGCAAACGATCACACTGCACAGTTGATGATGTTTTAATGGAGATACAAATGTCTCCACACTGGTGAATGAACATCAGGAATGAAGAGTATTTCTATCAGTGTTTCTAAGTATCGTGTCCTTGACGATATCTGATGAAGGCGTTAATCTGCAGAATCTCTGATCGAATGGCATCGTTTTCGCTCTGCTTCAATTATAAACGCAGTATTTGTTTTGTTGCAAACACACACTGAAGGATAGAAATCAGAGTTTCTGAAGGAGTCAGTGGAGAAACAGTCCCATATTAAACTTGAACAAAGATCAGCAGAGAGCAGCATGCTGACGTTCAACGAGAGAGGAACACCCGCTCACGTTTCTCCAGCTGGTCCTGGACCACCACCAGGAAGGCCACGCTTATCATGAAGAGGTTGAAGCAGAAGCAGACTTCGCAGAGTTGTCCCACGGCCTGTCCGCACACCTCCCTCACCACATCCTGGTACGTCTTCTGCCTGCTGACAGAGGACGCATAGCCCAGAATGACCAGGCCACTGATGAGGAACACCAGAGACACCTGGAAGGGAGAAATGTCAACAACAAAAAGAGAAAACATCACATCAAGATTGATTGTTGTGTTTGCCCAACAAAGTTCTTTCTTTGTTTATCACTGAAAGTGACATAACCATCAAATACAAGCAAATTTAGAATCAATAAAGTTGATTTTTTTTGTTTTTAATTCAATTTTTTTTGCCTTCCCTCGAAAAACAACCCGAAAATGCAATTCGTTCTTCATGTTTATTTGTAAAAGTGCTTTTGCATTTTACTACATTGATAGGCTACTGATAAATTAACTCCAAACTGTATCTTCAGCAACTTGTACACTTGATGTCACCGTTATCATCATTGCTTTTTTTTTTTTAAAATATACATTTTGTGTTTTTATATATTATGTAAACAAACTGCACGGGGGAGGAACAGGGGTCCCTCGTTTCCGGCTGCAAACTTGTGACCTCCCGTTGGATTAGTGCAGACACACAACCATCCTACAAATTTCAGACCAAATAAAAGGAGCAAATCATGTGACAGCGGTCCGGTCACCGAGTTCCTTCTGGTCTTATTCTTGTGAAGCTTCTCAGTGATCCATCCACGATGACACACTGAGAGGGAGGGCAGAGAAAGTGCAGGTCCGCATCTAAACCGCCAGCTTCATTAGAGCCCACCTGTGAAAAATAATGCGCCCCCTTCACACGCAGGAGAGACACATTCACGGTGGGTCCTGCGATGCTTCCTGCGGAGGCACCCCTCAAGCTACACATCAGCCTCCGTCCAGTTAAACCTTTGCAGACCTCAGATCAGCTCATGTGGCGGGGACTTACCAGCTCTACGCTGATGGCGGTGCTCACCCCGCCGGCCTTCTCGAAGGCCCAGGGGAAGTTGAGGAGTCCGGCCCCCAGCGCGGACTTCAGCATGATGAACACCGCGCCGAAGGAGCCGAGCCGCGGCGGGTCCGAGTGCGACGCGGAGCGGGCCAGCAGGCTGATGCTCTCCCGGGCCAGTTCCTCCATGATCCCGGACCGGCTCGCCCCCCCAACTCACACCCGGAAAAGCGACACCTGAGACGGACGCAGGAAAATCACCTGAGGAGACAACCTGCCTCCACTGCCAAGTAAAAGCCGGTGAGTGGGCACAGCGGGGGGATATATAGAGGCGCGCGCTCACACGGCCAACATGGTCTAATTGGACTTTAGAGCATTAAGCATTTCTACCTGAAGTGACAAATTTGACACTAAAGTGAGTGTTTGCTCTCATGTGTCCGTCTCTGACAAACAGCTGGAGGAGCTGCGCCACCTGCTGAACTCAGAGGGTCTTTTCTGTGGTTCATATTCAAACTCTGATTACAAATCAAACATTGTGTGTGTGTGTAAAGAAATGCTTAGGAATACTGAGTGGTGAGGATGAATCAGATGTTTGACCAGATCAGCCTGCTCCCACAAATGAACTAAAGACTGGATGGTTACAAGTGGTCACATGATCGGAACATACACGTTTCCATCCTTTTGGGTTAAGATTTAATTAAAGCAGTTCATCAGGTATGCTGAAAAAAACTTCAACTGCCACTCTATTCACAATAAATCCAGCGTCCTGACATGTGTTTCACACATAGTCTGGAGGCCCAAAGATCACACACAGTATACAGTTATACAGCTGCTCATTCGGAGAAAAGAAAGACAGGTCGAGGTTTCCACTGTTAACTGAAGACCATCTTCAGAGAGCTACTACAGCACATCCTGAACTTTGTGACAATGAATGACTGTGGTCAGAACTTGAAGGTGTCTTCAGTTTCCACCACATGTAGTGGTCCATGAGATCCTGGGCTTGGACCACTCTGGGGCCTTTCAGCATTGTTTGCGTATTGCGCGAGTTCCCTGGTGACTGTAAATCGTGTGTGTGTGTGTGTGTGTGTGTGTGTGTGTGTGTGTGTGTGTGTGTGTGTGTGTGCGTGTGCGCGTGTGCGTGTGTGTGGGGGGGATCATCTGTATCTCCATATTTCCCCTGTGTCATGAATGAAAGCCGAGTTCTGCAGCTCTGTGAAGTGATAATGTTTACAATGTTGTCTTACGTTGTTACTCTGATCTCGTCGGTCGATTGGGGGCCTTGTTGTATTCTGTATTCTACATTTGTTTTCTACATCTTGTTCATATTCATACATCAGTTCCCACAGTTGATGTGCAGCGCAGCTTAGGAGGTTATAGCTTTATGTTCCAGTGAGATAAAATCCTTGCCATATGGATCGGAAAGTACAATCGAGCACACGTGGAATTCATAATCCCTGCCATCTTTTATGCTACACACCATCTGCCGTGGGGCAGAGAGCATTGAAATCCTGTGCGCGTTGTTGGACGTGAGCGGGATGTCACAGGAAGTCAGCGGTCTCGGAAGGGACCCTCAAAAAGGCCCGTACCTTTGCTCTCTGACGCCTGGGTGCAGAGCGTGAGAGTCGATGGGGCTCCCTCAGAAACAGTTGACAGTGAGGCTGCAGATTGTCACCCGAAAAATGGAGGACAAGCGGAGATTAGAGTCGGCAGGCACATTAGGTCGTCCCGGGAACAGCTGATCCTGCAGGCGAGTGCTGCGGTCTGAAATGTGTCAGATTTCAGGGTGAAGACAGGCGGAAAAACCCCCCTGATGTCACTATAAAGTCACCTAGGTACGTCTTCAGGCCGAAAACCATCATCTCTATCCTGACAAGAATTTGCCTAAAAACTGGTGGAACAATGAAATCAAATCACCCAACTGGTAATTTGTCCCCTATAAATCCCTTCAAATCACCTAATAAATGATTATATACCAACACTAGTTTGAAGTTTCCTTTAGGAAGAACAAATGTACACAGTGTTTCAGCTCTGCTGTAACAGCATGACATCAGGGCGACATTATTCATAGACGTATTTGGCAAAATATTCTTATTTAGCATTTTGTAAAAATCTTTCAAATGTTGAGGGAAAAAATGTAATTGTTCACATTTAGATTTTAAATTAAGGCCATGATAAATCTAAAATTTCCCAATTTTTGTGTCCAACTTAATGACATAATTCCTGGTTGTTTTTTACTGCGGTCACTGCAGCTTTGCATCCTTCCCTCTGCGTCCACGCCTACCCGCCATGTTTTGTGCAGACTGACTGCCGCCCTGAAAATCTGCTGCCACTCTGGGTCATAATCTGGCTGTTAAACACGTACGGGAAGACAAAGCCGAACACTTTCTGACATGCAGGGACGGTGGATTTCAGATGAAACGACGACCAGAAATCACCGGCACGAAAAAATGAAACTCGAGTCGGAGACCAAAGATTAAATTCAACCACCTGTGAACATCAGATGACCTGGTTTATATTCTGGGAAACAACTGGATCTTTGAGTACTCGAAGGATCTAAAGCAAGACGTCCCTGCAGATGTTGTTGTTTACCTTCAGCATTCTGCAGAGAGCAGCCTTTGACCTCTGATCCCTCGGTCGTCGCACCTCACACACTGTCTGATTTGCTCTTAAATGGCCACCTGTCAGTTTCAGCCCTCTGTGGATGCTAAGAGTGTTTCTAAGGTTTCTGAGGTGCAACCTGCAGCATGAATAAAGTCAGGCCAGATTAATCTACTCGATTCTGCCGTTATGAAACGGTTTAAGAGTATTAAGATTACACACGCGCACGCACTCAAACACCTACGTCCACAGAGACAAAATCTGACGTAAAAACGCATGATTTCAAGAAAAGTAATAGTTGTGCTCGCTGTCATAGTGGCTGCATCACATCTGTCAACGTTCCTTTAATTTAAGTCTTCAGTGGGTGAAAAAGAAAGAAGGCATGTGCACTCAGAGAGAACAGAATATTGCAAAACTACAAAATAACACAGCAGACATACTGGTTATGGGAAAAACCAGCAAATAAAATGCAGTGCAAGACAACAGAGTTTGATCAGTACAAAAAAAGAAGTTGTACAACATTCAAGATTATTACAGAAACCATTTCCTTTTTTTTTTTTACATGGATGAAATTGGGAAACACTCAAACTCTTCCCACTTTCTCTTCAGACCAATAAATGATTGCGGCCGACACAAGTGAATGATTAAAAAAATGTATCATTCTTCCTTCCAAACAAAAATCAGATTTCTCTGTCAAACAGGGTTGAGAATTAAACAAACTGCTCCAAAAACAAAATGCTGCTTTGCAACCACTAATAATAATAATAATAATAATACTCCCCTCTGGACAACGCCTGATTGGATCAGAAGCAGATCTGGACACCTGGCATCACAGCAGCCTTTAAAATCTCCCTTTGTCCTAAAATCAGCTGCCGTCACTGATGCGCTGCAGATTTTGGCAAAAAACAAACCAAAAAAACCCCTCCTGCATTTACACTTGTTTGTTGATCAACGATGTTTTCTTTCAGCTAAATCAGCAGGAACGCTGCTTCTTCTTCTTGCCCCACATTAGCAAAGTAACTTCAGCCTTTTCCATTAATACCTAATGTGAATTTAATCACAGTCGGTTCAGTCTGCAGTTGCAGCACAACTCGCTGATCATGGCTGAGCAGCCGTCAGTCTCTGATTTTAGTTTTTCAAACAAGAATATAAAAAAAAAAGATTCTTTCTGGCGCATGCAATAATTTCAACCAATGCAAATGCTATGTATCATATTTACACTTATGTATAAATCTATCTATATTCTTAATGCCTTGCGATCTTCTTCACCATGTTTTTTTTAAGCGAAACGCTGTTTAAACAGGATCCAGTCTTTGTTTTCGGATCCAGATGACTTGTACACAGCGAACCATCGTTCGTTTGCATCACATGGGGAGCAGGAGTCCGGGCGGCCAGCTGTCATCACTCTGATTAGATCATTTAAACGGGTTAACTAACTCCTGATCTGGACGAGCAGCAGGCTGCACACAGGCAGCAGCAGCGTGGCCAGCGTGGGGCTTTGCCTGTGCGTTTGGCCCTTCAGTGTCTCCTGGTTGGTCTGGTCAGAGGTGGGGGGGCTCTGGGGCGCAGGCACAGTGCTGGGCGGCAGCGTGGTGCGGCTGGCGCACATGTCGTAGAGGTTCCCCGAGAACTGCGTCTTCCTGGACTCTTGTCTCAGAGACTCCCAGACAGCTGCGGCCTCTCCGGGGCAGCCGGCCAGAGCCGAGTTGGCACAGACGTGGAACGCATTCCAGGACCTTCGAACGCACGAGGACACGAAGAGACGTCAGAGCTCAGCGTGGACACGCAGCAACTGCTGTGCATCAGTAACCACGTAAATCACCGCAGCAGTCAGACTGATTCTAGTTCAGGGGCTGCAATGAAAATTTGATTTTGGGCATTCATGGCCTGCTTTATGTTGTGATATCTCTAAAACAGGGATAGCTTTAAAATGCACCTTTTGTTTGAGAGTGAAGAACAGCTCCATCCTGAAAACGTCGACATATCAAACTTCTCTTGAGTTGGCTTTTGCACTCATCTCTTGTCCACAGGTATTGTAGCCATGTGTGACTGTCTGGGTAGAACTTAAGTGTTCTGTTCAGTTTTAAGAAGTAAAATGATCCTTAAAATCTCCAATAGTTTTCATCTCAACACTTTACCTGGTAAACTGACCCTGAACTTTCCAGAAAAGTATAGAAAAAAAAACCCGGTGGACCAATTTTGTCTTGCAGTTCAAATATTTAACTCTAAGTCAGTGTTATACAGCACTTTTTTCTCCTGGTTTTTAAACATGGGGAATTTTTCAGTAATAAGAAACACTTGCACGAGGTGAAGGTGGAAACTTTCATTTTTCTGCTGATTTACATCTGAGAATCAGGTTTTTCTTTAGATCACATTGGGCTTGAGTGACCTACTGCCACAGTAAAGTGCACCAACTGTGTGTGTTTCAGACACCGATTCAACAGGCAGCAAAAACAATGATATTAAAGGGGGTTTTTTTTGTTTTATTGGCAGCATCATCTGGGCACTGGTGAGATCGGCTACAGCTGTGAACATGCTAAAGACGCTTGTAACACATTCAAAACGTTTGCCTACAAATATGTAAAAATGAACTGATGCATAAGAAAAACTAAGCTGGAACCATTAACCTAAAGTAATAAATTGTCTTTGGTAATTGTGCCCCCAGGCAGATTTTTCCAGGGGGACTTTCTACGGTTGGTGCACGAACACGCCATTTTCCTGGAGCATTATCTTAACCAGTCTTTTCAATATTTTACGGGCACATTGTTTCTAGTTAGAGGACGATGTGTCTCGATTTTGGTTGAGTCCAGTCGTCCGGGAATCTGTCCTCAGCTGGTCGAGCGCTCTTTCTGGTCCAATCAATTCATTTTAGCCGCTCTGCGAGGACATAGTTCACATGCTGGAGTCACGAAATGATGTAGAGATTGTGCTTCTGTCAACTTGTTTGTCGATGCAGACCAAGAAGAAGACTGTCTGCTCAGAGAGTTTCTCGAGCACAACATCCTAACACAGAGCGAGCACTGAACTATTATTGTCGCTCTTGAATAAAACCTGTTTGCAAACCTTATTTTTATGGGAAATGTTCCAAAAAATCAACCATAAAGTGTCAATAATCGAAGAGAAGTTCACAGAGATTCACTATCTGTGACTCTGCCCAAATTTTAACAATAATTCATCAAACAGTTGAAATAATTCACTCTAAACTAAAGCGAGATTCAGTGAAAGTGACGTCATGAGTGATGCTGATGAATGAATGGGAATGTTGATTGAAGTACTTGTGCAGAGGGCGGCGTGATAAACAGGATGTGAATAAACAGCTGAAACTCTCGCACGCACACACACACACACCTGCAGATTGCGTCGATGTCCTGTGTGTTCTGGTCTTTCTGCGTTTCCACCAAACTGTCCCCGAGGGTGAGTAAACACTGAGCGAAGCTCTTGTAGATGGAGCCGCATGAGATGGGGATCGCAGCGCCGAAACACCAGGGAAGCGAGCCTGTGGTGGAGAGGAGACGCACAAGGAGGAGCATGAATCCGAGCATAACGAGCGGATCGCTTCATCCAAACTCATACGAATAAACGAATCTGTGCGGATGGAAAAAAAAAAACCCTCGCCAGCTTCTTTTAGTTGAGGATTTCATTTTGTTGAGTGAAACACTATGTTTGTGTATTTTTAGACATGATCCATCAAGTGCTTAGATGGATCAAACAAATACAGAAATATGTTGTATTCTATTCATCTGGAGGGATTATACACCCTCGAAGCCAAATTCAACCGCAGAAACCATGTCGGAGCTCTGCGAGCGCATCGATCAGCTTCTCTGCTGCTTTGAGTTTCCTCTGAAACTTTCCTCAATTGACATCTGAGACTCTTCATTTGTCCTTTAGGATCTCTTCAAGTGCGTTTTAGTCTTAAACTGATCAGTTGTTCCAGGGTCTGTTTTATGGGACGAGAGTACAGAGACAAAAGCGGTTTTAAATAGCTGTGTTATTCTTAGATAATTCACGTGAATATTTTATTTGCTGCTGAAGTGGGTTTTTTTGTGGTTTCAGGTTTTTTAGGAGATTGTTGCTGCCTGGCTGCAGAGTTTTGATGTTATCTTTGTCCAGTCCAGCACAGATGAGACTCTGCTGGAGTCTCTGCTCAAGTACTCACCCTTCCTGTTCTGACTGTTTTGCTGGAGACTCCTCGGAGGACAGTCGGCTCTTCATTTATAAACCGCTCAGACGGTTGTTGAAAAGAAGAAAATGATCCTCACATACTTTCTAGAAAGTGCGATTTGTCATTCGATGAATATTATTGATTCATGTTCAGGCACTGTTGCATCATTTCTGCGATGGGCGCCGTCTGCACGGCATGTTGGATCTTTTATTAACAATTGTCTTTCAGGTTGTGTTCGAATTCAGCCCATTTGCTCCAACCAGACTGTTGCCACCGTCAGAAACACAACAATCCAAATGTACCTCGGAATGTTGCAGCGCCAATGATTTCTTCAGCCTGAACTAAAGAGCCACTGATCACACTCAAAGGTGTCGTTGCATTCAACCGATTACATACCGATTGTTTTACTCGAAATAAAACTGCATAGTCGCACACAATATTGAGGAATAGCTGCTTTTGTCTCTTCTAAAACATGTTTGGTTTCATCTTTCCTGGTTTTTAGTCTGATCATTTGAATGTACGTATAAATTCACTTTGTTAAAAGTTTGTTTGATGCCTCCATTCCTTGAGTGATCGCATGAAGGGCCACATTAATGAGACTTGTTGTTATAGTCGGCAAATTTCAAGTAGACAACTGTCATTCACAAAGTGAGTTTTCTCTTTATTCTTGTTAATAGTTTAATGAAACAATGAAATTAGCATGAAAGGACAGTGACAAGTTCACATTGTCATCGTCCACGAGCACCGACATGAACTGAGAAATGGAGAGAATCAATCCCTGAAGGGATGGCGAGCGTTTCATTAAGGTAAGTGCATTGTTAAACCGTCCTCTCTTTAATTTCACCACGAGCTGATTGGAGCTTGTCTTATCATTCATCTTAACTCCTTTGGGCCTTTTCCCAACAAACTGGAATTATTCCCACCAACATGATGTTGAACCTCAGTTCCAGCTCAAAGAGACTTCAACGCAGCCAAGCGATAAAACATCAAATGAGACGACAATCTTCCTGGAACACTTTCCATCACAGTCATACAGCAAGACAAAAATCACAGCCAGAGAGTAATGAGACGTCCTTACTGAGGCAGAGAGCAGCGGCCAGCAGCGTGGTCGCGGCGCCTGGATGGGACCTCATGGTTGGGCTCGGCAGAGTGTCACCCCTGAGCGGAGGCTGCGATCCGAGGCTCCCGCTGGCTGCAGGTCCAGCGAGTGTGAAGTTTTAAAGTGTGATGCTCCCTGCCATCCGTTGGGAATTTGTCTGATTGCACAAATGTAGTAAAGCGCAGCAGAGGCACAACACAACCCAGCTGGATTAACAGTGACAGGGAGCGAGGCATCTCACCGGGTAAGAGGATGTTGTGTGTGTGTGTGTGTGTGTGTGTCCATGTGTGTGTGTGTGTGTGTGTGTGTCCATGTGTGTGTGTGTGTCCATGTGTGTGTGTGTGTCCATGTGTGAGGGGTTGGATGCTGCGGACCAATGACAACATCAGTGGATTAGAGCGTTCTCATTTCCGGTCTCCAGTATTTAGAACATTTATTTGAAACGCATATTATGTATCGTATAATGGTGATTGTGCTCCAAACAACACACACAGCTTGTCACACACACCTGCCTGCTGCGAAAAAAAAGAGCTTTTACAAGGTTTTTGAAAAATATTTCAGGAGGAAGTATTGTTAGTGGAGTCAGATGGACAATGTTTCCCATTTGAGCAGATGGACGTCCCATTGCGGATGAAGGAATCCGCCTCACCTGGGAATCTGATGCCGAGCGGCCCGAGCTGTAAGTCATGTGAGAATTCATTGGGTGCTATGTGGGTCATGAAAGGCCACTGAGCCACACTGTGGCATGTTTGGATAAAAGAAGCAACCCAAAAACAGGCAACAGAAACGGATCACAAAACAACTGAGAAGTCTGCTCTCACTCGTCCACCTTATTCTCTTCCTTTCTTTCTTTCTTTCTTTCCCGCTCTCTTCTCTTCCCCCGAGCCTTCAAATCCCCTGCTACACCCCACAGATGGCTCACACTCCGTGCATTAGTATAAGTCCTGGTTCACATCTGTATACTGACACAGGGGAAATAGTAACCCATTGTTAATCTGGAGTTGAAGGCAACCATTAACTGCAGAGTAATCTGTGTCCTAAAGCCGCTGCCCTGGATGTAAATATTTGTAGTGGCTCCGAAAGATGTTTTTTGCGTTGTCATATCACGTGTGTGCTGAGGACTTGGTTTGAGGTGTTCGTACAAACGCCTACATGGTTAGTCAACATTTACAGAGATACTTGAGCTGTGAGGAATCAACGTGTCTTCAGTGCTCTTAACAGTAATCCTGTGACTGACTGAGAGACCAAAGTGACACGCTGTGTTTCATTCAGAAAAAAAAAAGCTCTCGACGAAACTTAATTTGAGTTTTTAACTAAATAAGAGATTCTTGGGTGTCGGTTGGATTTTGGGGCTCTCTGATGCAAAAATGGAGAGTGACTCCAACAAAATCTAGAAAAAGGAAACATAATTTGTGTCACTGATAAAAATGTACGCTGTGTCTTCCCTCGTCCTTCGTCAGTTCGTCTTTTGTCTCTTATCCTTCCACGTCCTGGATCACCTTGCCTCGCATTGTTATCTGGACCATTGACACCACTTGGTCCCTGGACTCTAGTATTCTTTGCTTGTTTTTCTGACTTTGCCAAAGTACTTTTTCCTCCTCCGGAGCGCCTTGACTTGATAAAACTCTTAAGTGACTCTCAGATCTGCTTCCTCCTGTGTTTAGGTCCTCAGCTGCACGTTTGTCCTCACCGACAAATATAGAAAAACCGAGAAGTTGTGACTTGTGGTTTGTTGTACTGACTTTTTCAGCTCTGATTCATTGACTAAACAAAATAAACAAACGCCACATCTGTTCGAATTAATGCACTGCTGCTTTGTGATCACACTCCTCCACCTGTAAAGGTTTCATTAAACGAGGCCCATATTTGTGTTTCAGTGTGTGATCCCTTCAAATGATTCAGAATCACGTCTGCTGATTTTCTCTGCAGATCTAATTTAATGAGCAGTATGTAAGATTTAGAGGGATTTATCGAAGGAAATGGAATACGGCATTGTTATATATTCACTGCAGTATAATTGCGTGAAGTTACAGGCATTGGGTCTGCAGGAGCATCTCAGAGCTCAGCACACTGCATTTCTCACCGACAGCAGAAAGAACGAACCTTCAGGGATTTTTTTTGTCAGTTTGCGATTAACAAGATAAACGTATTCTGTTTGTTGCATCTTCTCAACTACAGGAAACCTAGAAGTCCACAAAAAAGCCCTTATGATGGGACATAATGTCCCTAAAAAAGTATCTGAGTACAATTCAGCAAAGAGTTGAGTCAATTTTCCATCCAAGAGACTGACTTTTTGTTTTTTATTCCATGTACCACAGTTATTAAGAACAACTTGAGAAACCTGCCTCCATTGTGCCTTGATCAGACTACAAGTTTGGATTGATGTTGGTTTTATCGTTTCATAATCAAGAAGACTGATTCTGAAATCAAGACTATTGATTTTTATTTGAAACACCAAAAGCACAAGAATTTCATTCATTTTTTTTTCATTTTCTTTCTGTGATATTCACATTTCAGATACTTCCTGTCGTCTGTGTGTCCATATGTTGAGCCTTGTTGCATGTATTGCTCACATTATTTCACTGCATCCTGCATGACATAATTATTCCCAGAGGATAAAACGGTGTGACGTTGTAAACTGATGTCTGGCCTGAACGTAAAGACGGTCGCGCTGAGCGGCTGCAGACGTACAGGAAAGGAGGGTTGTGTAAGTTTGATTGACAGCGCTGGATTAAAGCATTACGCAACACTGTTGGGAGTAAAAAAAATAAATCCAGATGAGATTAGGATGGATCCTCTCTCTCTCTCTCTCTCGCTCTCCCTCTCTCTCTCTCTCTCTCTCTCTCCCTCTCCCTCTCTCTCTTACACACACTGTCTCTCACTCTCTCTCTCCATTCATCTATCTCTTGTTGCTTTCCTTTTCCATGTCACTCATCATTACAGCCTGTGTTTAAGATCTGTCTAAGTTTGTGTTTGGGGACTTTATCAAATGTCTACATACATCACGATGTTCAACATGTCAGTGTTGGTTCATTGGCACGAGTGACAATCAAATAAATAGCCACAGAAGCTGCCAACAAACACACACGGGCAGATGAAGCAAATTAAGCTGCAGAGGAGAGTTAAATCTGTGCGTGTCAAGCTTTTATCCTGTCGCCATCTAGAGGGAGAAAATTCTTTTGCAGCATCTGACTGAACAGCCTGCTGGCTGTCAGTTCTGCACCAAGTTTAAAAACCAAGTTTTATTAAACAGCTGAAGACTCTTTTACGTCTTCAAACACTCAGTGAGACTAGAGTAACAAATGACTGTAGGTCATCAAGATGTATAATTTTAGTTGTTATAGTGGATTGAATTAAACCTACTAAATCACTTCTCACTTCATCAGAGGTGACAGTTTGTTTAATCCTCCGTCGTCTCTGTTCAGAATGAAGCAACAGTGAAAGAAACCGGAGCTGGAACCAACAAGTGCTGCTGCAGTCCTGTATTATATGCAGGATACTGAACCAGGCAGGAGCTCCTGGGTGGAGAAGGAGAACAGCAAGACTGAGAAAACAGGCACAAAAGTAACAATGCAAATCTTGTCTTCTTGCTTTATCCCCCCCCCCCCCCCCACACACACACACACACACACACGCTTCAAGCACCAACTTTCCACTGAATTCGTAAGTCAGCGATGTAATTAAGCAATGTGGACATTTTGATTCAATAGGATCGACAGGATTTTAAATGATACAAATTTTATTACTTCTTCCACAACTCAACACAGCTGGAAAAATGTACTGCACTCCACTGCAAGTCTTTCTCTTCTTTCCTACAACAAACAAACAAAAACAGAAACTTTCACAACAGTTCAGACACTTCTTGTTCGGGCTCCTCCTGACTTGAGCGTGAGACAGTAGAAACACGGTGTTCCTATCAATAACTGGATAATATGATGACATTCCTGTTGTATTGACAATTCAGCTGCACACGTCAGCAATGTCTCCAAGTTCGCTTCAAACTGAAAGTGAAGCACAACGGTGGGACCGGGTTTAGAAGTCTGAAATGTAACATTGTTTGAAGGAGACAGTGCTGTTCAGTAATCTGTTAACAGGCACAAGAAATAACAGGAACCACAGAAAACCAGTAGATGCTGCTTCACAAAACAACCGCAGGGACAAAAGTACATGTTCAACTTGCATAAAAAATATCTTGAAGAAATGTGGATTTCTTTGGGATTTCCAAAGAAAAGGGGGGAAAGTGTTGCAGAGATGTTATTCATGTCAGTAAACACGCTTTTCCGTCCCATCTTTTAGGTGCCATTCATTGTTTGGGGAAAATCCTTGGAGTCCAGTTTTGTTGCGTGAGCACTGTTTTTTGCAACCAGACCCCCCCCCCCAAAAAAACCCTATTGATCGCACCTCTGAAGGCAACTCTAAGGTAGTTTCATTTGACTGCCTCAAACAACGAGCAGACCAAGAATAGTGGTCACAAACATTTTTAATAAACTTTATTTTGGCGCAAGCAACCTCTGCAGTCAGTTTTGAGATGTTTTTCTGCAATAACTTCCGATTTCCTGCTGAAAAGTAAGGATCGAAAAAGAAGAACAGATGTAACAAGGCAGTATTGAGCGTATTCCTCTTCAGTCTCCCTGGTTATGAATCCATCAGCCGAATCAACTTGTAGATCTGTGTCAGCGTGAGACCTGACAGAGAATCTTTCTTTGATCTCGGCTGCAGGGCTATGCAGGTTTTTAAGTGATTAGTAATGACGTTATTACTATTAGCTACATAAACTACTCAGCCCACTTTTTTATTGTACATCAGTCCTACAAAAAAAATCCTCCCCTACGTGATGAAAATATATTGTCGTCGCTTGTGGTTTATTGAGTCGGGGACAGGTGAGGTTTGGCATGATGAGCATATTTCAAGCATGCATCAGGGTGAAACCTTCAGCTGGAATTTCTGGCGCTTTCGTGGTTACAAAAAGTGAGAATTTGTCAAAAAAATGTTTAATGTTTGACAAAATTTGCCATAAACTTTAACCAGAACTCTGGACTTCACAGCAACATCTATTTGTAACATTTTACAGGGGCTTTATGTTGAGGACTGATCATTGAAAATGTAATTTTCCTGTATGAAAGAAAAAAAAAGAAATGTGAAGTTATGTCAAAAATGGAAACTGATTTCTTCAATTTGAACAAATTTGGACATCTAAAGACAAATTCCAGCTCACTTTTTGTGCAGTTGTTTGGATGTCATAAACACATGGACAAAATGTATATATTCCCAATTTCTTGATGATTAATGCATGTTTGAAAGTAAGTTTGTGAGCGACTTTCTTATTTGTTCATCACGCCAAACGTGTGTCGCTGACCCCTGATACACAACTGGTGTGGATCATCCCTTTCTCTCTGTCCTCGCTCCGTGAGTCCGTGTCTCCGGGTGTCTTTGACCGTCTCGTCACACTTTTTTCCGGACGTTAACGGCCACCGACTGTCCGCACAAGAGCCGGTCCCGGTCCCGCACCTCCTCCTGCAGCTTGGCCTCCGCCACCCGCAGCTGTCGGATGGTCGCCTTCATCTCCTTCATCTTCACCTCCATCAGTGCGATGATGTCCCGCTGCTCGTTCAGTTTGCGCAGCAGCTCGGCCGACGTGGTGCCGGTGGTCAGGGAGTACGAGTGGTCCAGTGGGCTGCTGGTCACGCTGACATACTGCACCGGCGGCTGCGAGGCGGTCTCCAACGACGGGTCCTCGGCCGTGAGGTCGTCCGCGGGGCCGACCGGCGCGCTGTAACAGGTCCCGTCGGACTGGGCTGACAGCCGCGCCGTGCCCAGGTACTCCCCGTTCTGGCCTATCTGGACCACGGTGATGCTGTCGTCGTTCGCCTCGCCCCCAGCGTTGCCCTCGGCTCCCTCCGCCGTGTTGCCCAGCACGCTGGTGATGACAATCCCGGGGGTGACTGCAGCGGCGGTGGCAGGACCTGCCGCGGACACTTTCCTGCCCCTGCCCCGCCGACTCCTGCGCTCGTTCACCCCTCTGAGGGGGAAGAGGGAGGGCACTCTGATGGTGTAGGTCTTCCTGCCCCCGGTGAAGTGCACGCTGCAGACCCGGTGTCCTGTGGTGGGCTGGAAGGTGCTGAAGCAGCCGCTGACCCCGGCCCGGGAGATGTTCCGCAGCCACTGCTCCCTCAACGTGGTGTCCTTTGGAAATGTGTAGAAGCGCAGGTCCCGGTCCCGGTGCGAGTTGTTGTAGCAGCCGGGGACGCAGCAGGTGAACCCGGGCATGTTTGCTGCAGCGCCGAGGCCAGACGCGCGCTGTCCGGGTGAAGTTGAAACAATTTTATTGTTGTTTCTCTTCTCGGTGCGCTGTTATCAAGCTCGGCGGCCTGCAAGCGAACTACACGTCCCACAAAGCTAACAACTTCCTGTTTATTCTCCGCCAAAGTGAGCTTCTCCCTCCTGCGAACTGAGTCCTCCGCAATGAATCTTGCTGCACTGCACACGCAAATCCTGCTTATGTTGAGTTCAAGGCTGATTGTTTATATTCGGCGGTAAATGTCTTGTTTTGTTCTTCGCTGTTTTATCGGACCAACCGACCCCCACCGAGAACTAAAAGTCCCAGAAGTCCTTGCGCGGCCCCTCTTTCTTCTTCTTCGGCGGCCTTTATGGACAGTTTCCATCCTTGACGTGACAATACTGCCCCCTCGAGGCTGTGACTGCTCCATGATTCCCAGGTTTTCTCACCCGAACAAAACCACTTTGTGAACCTGCCTTTTTTATTCTATGGAGAAAAGCAATAAAATATGCAGTTATTAAAAGGAGGGGGAAAATATGAATTTTTAAAAATAAAATTCTTCTCAACTCAGAGCAGGGAAATGAGCTTTTGCGACCCTTCGTAGGAAAAAGAGGACTCGCACTGAAGTCATACTCATAGCAAAAGAACAAATCGTGATAAGGAAAATATAAAAAAGACACCAAAATTGAATCAAAATCATAATCCTTGGATTGGTTCGATTGAAATGTTATAACTCGGACAATCCTTCGGTTGTGCACATAATGGATGACATTGTTTTGTTTAGGGAAAAAAAGCGCCTATATTTTTACCGAAAAGCACCGTGTATAAGTGTAAAAACCATAGTGTAGATCTGGTTCCCACCTCTTTTAACCGTAATGGCCATTTTATAGACGCACCGTAAAACGCGACTGGTCTAGTTCAGTCTTACGGTTGAAGTTACCATTAGCAACTGGGCAGCGCCCTGGATCAAGACATACCACCTCCGCCGCTGATGTTCACCTGGCTTATACAGTAGGTGGAAACCGTAACATGTACTTTTCCATCTCGATTGCGCATTTCAATGTAACTATGGACTGCTCCATGTTTCAAGTTTACAAATGAACTGGAAAGTAGCTGCGTAAATTGCGACTCTCTGTGGCGGCTGTCTGGCCCGGCTAGCCGAGGGTGCTAGCTAGCGTTATCAATAACTCCACTGTGCAGCCAGTGCAGTGAATGAGCAGTTTGTGTGTCTGATTCCGGTGAAGGAACGAACACTTTTCGTGGACTTGTGATGTAATATATGGCTGCTCCGCAACGAGCCCTGCTCTAGGCAGCGGCAATGTGGTGTGACATGGCTTTGTTTTTCGTCCAGCTGGTTCAACACAGCACTGCTCGTTTGCCATTTAGCTCGGCTCCAATTGCTTTCAGCCTGATGAATGCTCATTTGTTTGCTGGTCAGGAGCTGGTGTTGATTGAAACAGGGAAAAGAAAGCCCCGCTGTCACAGGGTGCCCAGGTAATACAGGTGCACAGGTACACTCATTCAAAAGCCTGTTGCCGTACAGACAGGAGTCAAGGAGAGTCAGTTCCTCCTCAGACATTCAACTTACATGCTTACTCACAGATACACGTCGACTGTTCATTTGCACAAGTTCACTCTGTTCACCTACTTAGCTCTGAGCGTCCTTTCAAATAATAATATACAATGGAGAAGGAAGGAGCTCCCACCACATGAACTAACAGCCCAATAATCACGTGTTGGGCCTTGTGTAAAACCTACAAACTTTCATGTGACATTGATTAAGATATCAGAATGGTGAGTTACGAGCTCAGTTGGCTTGAAGAGACCTGAGATATGCAAAGTCTTTTCTTACAGGTGAATGCAACATTAAAGTTCCTGTTGGAAGAGCAAAAACTTGTGCACAAGCAACATGTTTGGTACTTGTCACAGAGGTAGAGATGACGTTGACTTTAGGTGGGTGTGGAACAAATGAGGTAAAGCATGCAAAGTATGCAGCAGGACACAATGCAAGCGGCTGTCAGAGAGCGGTGATAAGACTGGCTTGGCTGGACTCTGAGACATGTTTGACCTGTTTGTTGTTGACTAAAACTTGGAGAATAGCAAGGCAAAATATGCGGTGACCTGTAACACATTATCAGAGGCCAGTTGAGTTATGACAGGACATTCAACCAGGTTTTTAAATGTACTTCACAATGAAGTTGTTTCTTTTAGAATTTTTGTCCGCTTTAACACATTGTAAGATCCGTCCCTGGATGAATTTTAACAGCCTGTTCCTCCAAATCTGTAGGTAAGCTGACCCCGACCTGATGATGACCGTACAGGCCTCGTCAAACAAGTGCATCGATCGCTGTTGAAATGTGGGCGGAGCTGACCATGGTTGTACCATGAGGGCACAGTGAGTGGCTCTGCCATGTTGCCAGGGGTGGGTGTGTTTGGCACGGGGAGCACGGCCCGGGTGCTCGTCCCGCTGCTGAAGGCCGAAGGCTTTGAGGTCCATGCACTTTGGGGGCGCAGCGAAGAGGAGGCGTGCTGCTTGGCGAAGGAACTGGGCATCCCGTTTCACACCAGCCGATCGGACGACGTGCTGCTGCATCAAGATGTCGATCTTGTTTGTATCTATATCCCGCCATCCATGACGAGACAGATTGCTGTCAAAGCACTAGGTAAGAGCTTTACAGGCACATCAGACCTTAAACTCGTGCACAGAAATTTTGACAGCAATTCCCCCTTAAAGAACGCGAGTATGCGACGTACTCTTCTTTGAAGCATTTTGAAGCACTTCTATTTGACCTGTGAAAAAAGTGACTCAAGTCCCGACCGCTTCGACGGTTGTCGTGTGAGGGGAGAGGACAGTCAACTAAAACTGGAATATCACCACATTTCAGATTGGTTTGCAACACACTGACCCAAAACCTCATCAACATCATCTCAGGGGGGATATAAATCGTTAAAGTACTGTATCTGATGGAATTCCTGAGCGTTGACCTCAGCTTCCTGTTTTAGTTGCAACTTCCTGAATGTTTCCCCACTGAGCTGCTTGTCCAGGCCACTGATAACAAGTGCTACTGAAAGCCAATCTGCAGATATGAAAGTTACACACCCTGTCTGCAGTTTCATGGGGATGTTAACTTTAAGAGATGTTAACTTTTCCATTTATTTGTACAAAACACCAGGAAGTGGACAGTGATGTCAATGAGCTCACAGTGTTTCCAAATGCCCATGCAGCAATGAATAACATACTTCTCTCTTTCTTTCTGCAGGTATCGGTAAGAATGTTGTATGTGAGAAAGCTGCAACTGCTGTTGATTCGTTCAAGATGGTGACCGCCGCCAGATACTACCCCCAGCTGCTGAGCATTATGGGTAACACCCTGCGCTTTCTGCCAGCTTTTGTTGCGATGCGGCAGCTGCTGGTCGAGGGATACGTCGGTGAACTGCAGGTGTGTGACGTCCGCGTGTACGGACCGAGCCTCCTGGACCAGTCTTACGGCTGGACTTGTGAGGAGCTGATGGGAGGAGGCGGTCTCCACACGGTCGGCTCCGCCATCATTGACCTTCTGAGTTACCTGACAGGCGCTCGAGCTCAGCGCGTGCACGGTTTACTGCGGACCTTTGTGCAGCAGAACGGGTTGATACGAGGCATTCGCCGCGTCACCAGCGACGACTTCTGCTTCTTCCAGATGTTGATGGGGGAAAGTGGCTCCAGTGGCGTGTGCTGCACCGTGACCCTGAATTTCAACATGCCCGGGTCGTTTGTGCACGAGGTCATGGTAGTCGGATCCACTGGGAGACTGGTCGCCAGGGGGACAGAGCTCTACGGTCAGCGCAACGGGAGTAAGGGTGAAGAGCTATTGCTAGGCGACAGCGGGTGGGTTGGGCCAGAGGTGAGGGAGATGCCACTGCCTCACCTGCAAGGGCTCAGCTCCATGGTGAAAGCGCTGAGACAGTCTTTCCAGGCTCACGAGGAGCGCCGATCGTGGGCACAAGGACCAGTTGCCATGGCGCCAACGTTCGAGGATGGCTTGTACGTGCAGACGGTGGTGGAGGCTGTGAAGCGGTCCAGTTGTAGCGGAGAATGGGAGTGTGTCGAGATCATGAGTCAGGAGCCTGATCCGAACCACAACCTGTGTGAGGCGCTTCAGAGAAACAAAAACTAATTTATTTCTCAATGCGCTGACTGAGCGCCACAAATAAACTGCGCTTTGAATGTGGCTCCTCTAATTCTGCTGCTTTAGCAGTTTATTTTAAACTCATTTACTTTTACTGTGTAGTGGAGACGTGTGCCCCCCCCCCCACAGCTGAGACTTGTTAAATATAGAAATCACAGCTCCATTGTTCTGATTCTTCCCAGAAAGATTGTAGAAGTTCAACTGCATAAAATGTAGTCACACACCTCAGTAGTTGAAGTTAGAGATGTTAGAATAAGTCTCCTATTATTACAGTGGAAGACAGTACTGGATTGCATCACATTGTACCACTGCGCAATCTAAAGTGAAACAGGCAACTCACAGACATCAGACATAGTGCTTAATTGTACTGAAATTGTACTTTCATTCAAACAGTTTGTCTGAATGGTTTCAGGTAAAATTCCAAACAAATGGTCAATTTGGGAGGGTCGCCACCCTCAATTTTGTCTCGACACAACAGCTGGATTCAACATTGATTCTCCACCGTGTTTCAGTCAGACTCTGAGTTGCCTTCAAGTCCCACAGAGTCACGTTCCGAATGGGATAACCAGAATGGACGTAAAGAATCAAAGCATGAGGCACATTTGACTGACAAAGGACCCTGAGGGCTTTGGCAGGTCTCGGATGAAAAATGAAAATCCAGTAAAGCTAAAGCCAACAGCATTCTCAGGGAAAGAATAATGGAGCTGTGAAGTCATGTGTTTGTTTCCTTTTCCTGACTTTGGATTGTGTCGTAAGTAGAAATTAGCGAGGTGAGAGGAGCGGCTCATAGGATTTTAGGACGCAGCATGCCACGGCATCCAGAAGAAACCAGGGACAGAGTGAAATAAGCTATCAAGAAAGTTGAATCATATGTTTATTTTGTTGCATTGCCCTTCAAAATGCCCTGTTGTTTAGTTTTATATTTCATTTGTGTCCCTTTGACCTACCAGTTAGTTAGAGAGGAGACTAAAATGTTCTTGAAGATCCTTGTTTTACAGCTAAAGCTCAAATATTAGTTCATCTGGACTCTTTTTTTTGCTGGGTTGGTTTTATCAGTCTTGAGTTCATCAATCTATAGGATTGTTTCAAAAAAAAAAACCTTCATTATCACATTTTTAGATTTTGGTGATTTTTTAAAAAAAAATCTGACTGGAGACTTTTACCATCAATCTTGATCTGTTGGTCAAGTTTAACTGAATTTGAGGTTGGGAGCTACTAACGTCTTTCAGCCTCTGTGTCGCTCTGTTGTGAGATTTCACTAATCATTAGCAGAAGCAAATGTTTCCAGGCAATGACATGAGAGCTGTTCTTTCAATGATAAACTGACAGTTTGTAAGCTTAAACTGGGAGATTTGGACAAAGAAGCAAATTCAAAATCTCATGGGGCATGATAGAGTTCCCTAACCTTTAGAGTAGCTTCATCAGAAAAATTCTTTCTTGCAATCCATTCATCAAAAGTTATCATTGATGTCTAAAGTGTGAGGCCTCACATTGGCCAATTAACAGTTGTCAGATTGTGCTTATCTTCTCACAAAGTAGAACCACTGGATGTGACGTGTGTGAGTGTCGACACACTCAAACTGATGGAAGTTTACTATGATAGTCATTCACTGCATTTAACTTCTGCTGAATATTTATAAGTAACGTCAGGCCTTGCCCTTTGAAATGCTGAGACTGCGTAGATTTGATTTGATTAGATCGGTCCCTCGCCTCCACCCCTACAGGGTCTGCACAGTTCAGAGATGCACGCTTACCTCATGCTTTCCAGACCGTGCTTTACAAAAACAATGAATCAAGTTGAACGAAGTGTGTCCAATTTAAAAAAAAAAAAAAAAAAGCAAACAAAACATCACGTTTGCCTGCAGAATTCATCATCATCAAAGTACATTCCAACACTTTTCACCATCTCATCAGATGTTTTTGTTATTTTGCACTGGAAGCTGATTCCACATATTAAATGAGCAGCATGGTGCTTCTAACAGCCAGCTCATCTTGTGTATGAAAACCTTTTTTATTTATTTATTAGTTGTGGAAAAGTGTGCCATTGTCTGTTCTGTTCAGTGTTTGTATCATTCGCCTGTGAATTTCTGTTTAAAGCTGTAATATTTAATTTTTTTAATTTACATTTAGTGTTTTTTTTTTTTAAACTCATTGTGGCTTTTTGAGCGCTAATGTGTTGCTTTATGGTCAGGAAACTGTAATGTTGATCTGCCTGAAAGATTTTTCTTTTAATAAATACAGCTGCATTCATGTAGTGTCCCCTGTTTAACCTGGATGAATACATTGAAGTCTTTGTTGTGGTGATTTCATAAGGAATCAAGAGCTAATGGTGACAGAAACGTGATAATCTGTCGATTATGCCATCTGACAGAAATAAACAAACTTAAAAAAGAAATACTATGATGGGCAAATGAGTTGAAAGCTGCTGCTGATGATCAAATTTGACCATGTTAATCTAGTTTAAGGTTTTTATTAAGTTTTGTTTTATACGACACGGAAACTGAAGCAAGATATAGGTAATTTCAGCGTTATATTTTTAAAAAAACATCTTATAACGCAAGTGTATTACGTTCATGCTGCGGATTGGTTACATTTCGTGAACGTTTCTCTTTTGCTTCACTTTTTTGTTATCTAAAAGTAACGACTTGGGACTCTTCTCGGTACATTTAACCTCATTAGGTATTTCCGGATATGAGACGCTATTGCAGGTGTGAATTAGATGTCTAATCAGACCCAGGTGTGAATTCGAGCTTCCCGCTGGAAAGTGACGTAAACCACAGCATACTTTACAGGCTCGGAGGTCCGGCCAACCGATGCTCACTCGCGCACTGGAAATGGACTCAGTTTGATTTGAGAGTATTTCGAGCGCCTGGTTGACATGGATGTTGCGCGCTGCAGCATTTGCAGGAGGAAGCTGCAGTGCAGTTCGAGCGGCAGCACCAGCAACCCGCGGCGGCACTTGCGGTAAGAGGTACCCGAAGGTGTTCTCTGAGCTCACGACCAACGGGAAGCACCCAGCGGCTCTGCATCCACCGCGAGAGTTCAGATCCAACAAGGAGGAAGCTGAAAAGAAGCTTTGTGACACACTGTGTGTGTGTGTGTGTGTGTGTGTGTGTGTGTGTGTGTGTGTGTGTGTGTGTGTGTGTGTGTGTGTGTGT
>JASSRZ010000001.1:13148906-13169542 GCA_032164315.1 Malacoctenus gilli
GTGTGTGTGTGTGTGTGTGTGTGTGTGTGTGTGTGTGTGTGTGTGTGTGTGTGTGTGTGTGTGTGTGTGTGAACGAACTGATCTTGTGATGTGCAAGTCATGAACGAATTGTTAAACTCGTGAGTCACTTTCCTGACTCGGAACAACTCACGAGTCAACATCTCCATTAACTCGTTGACTGACGCATTTGTGCTACAGCTAACTGACTAGCTGCTCCTGCTGGGCTCATACCAGAAGACTCATGGTTCAGTAATGCATGACTCATGATTCACGTCCTTGTCGTTCACTAGTTCCTGACTCATGACATCCCATCCTTGTGAGTCTACTTGAGTCTTTCGAGTTATTTGAGCCCCCTCTGTTTCTGGTGTAGTGGACTCAACTCTCGTATATTAGCTGAGCTGCAGTCGGCTAAAATATTTAGCCAGTTTCACGCTTGTTAACTATTCAGAGTTGCCCCCCCCCCCCAACACCGGCTTATCTTCAGTCCAACTTTGAGAGATGGACAGATGAGTGTGTGCATGAAGTGTTTAACAATGGTAATGATTTATGAAATGTGTTAAGGCAGTGGCTCTATTTGAAGGACAAACTTCAACTTTAATGTATTAATTGCTACTTTTGGGGGTTATTTAACACTTAAATCACCAAAATGCTACATGCATTCAAACATTGCGCATGATATAAGAGTTTGTTTTTCATGTTTGAGTATGACAAGAAAAATAGTTCCACTCTTGAAGATTTCAGATATTTCTCCTTTTATTCAAAATGAAATGGAGCAGTATTTCCTGTTTTTAAAGCACTGATCTCTGAGGAGCAGGAGTAGATGGAAGGTGGATGTGCATTTGCACATTGACTCAAATGACTTGAATGACTCACACCCCGTCACTTTGAGTCATTCATGAGTCATTAAAGGAATCGTGTGGGCGAACCCTCAGACTCGTTGAGGGAGCAGACGCTCGGAACTGACGTAACGCCACAGCGGTGCATTGTGGGGGGTGAGAATAGCAACTGGGTTTACAGCTTGAAATACCTGGTAACGGGAGTTAAAACGGCTCCGTTTCTGCAACACGACCCGCTCCGCTCGTTTACGTAATAAACCGAGAGCTCGTTGACTGGCGGTTATGAAGGGGGCCCGCAAGAGAAGCGTCGTCTGGCGCTTTTTCGAAGCCGTGGAGCCCGATTCGGTCCAGTGTCTGCTCTGCAGAAGCTACCAGCTCAAACGGCTCAATCGCTCCACCACTAACATGCTGAAACACCTGCGGCAGAAACATCCGGGGGAGTTGTCTCAAAGGAGCGGTGAGCAGAGAGCCTGGGACATGGACGTGGACCTGGATGCGGACGCAGACGAGGACGCGGACACGGACGTGGACAGAGAGGGGATCTGCTCCGGTACGAGTCCAAAAGCATTCGTAGCCGCTCGAACTCTGCGGGTCCGAAACAGGAACTGAACTGACAGTCGTGAACTGGCACACATGTAATTACGATATCTAACGGGACCCCAACTCAAAAAATCAGTGGCGTCCCCTCTCCTATTGCCTGTGATCCAGGTCCTTTGATATTTTACGTTTCCGTCTTTATATATGAAGATCCGTCAGTTATTCTGTCATACATTTTTTGGGGATATTTGCTTTGATAATGTTGCATGACTCCTTCCGGCCGTCTCATTTTGATCAATCACAATATTCTATAATAAAAACTTTAAAAAAGGCACAATGTGGGACTATGTTGGACTACAGCACATAACTTCATACTTTTAAGGTACTAAATATTAGTTTATATGACAATACATTAAAATATTTTTAATATCTTTTCTCTCACAATGATGAATACCTACCAGCATCTGTTCTAGCCCCTGTTTATGTCAATCTGTTATTAAACCATCACTTAACATACCCCAGCTTTTTTGTACCAGATGCATACAGAATTAAACTATTATGGATTTGCTGGTCTTTCCCAGTGTAAAGATGGTCTCAGGTTTTATACGATTTGAAATTTGTAGGATTCAATTCCATAAAGTATCATTTGAATTGTTGCAAACAAAGCAGCACATTGACATTGGTCTTGATGTTGTTATTAAGTAGAAGTTCAGCCTACAATGAAGCTTTTTTTTCTTGCAGTGGAAGTGTTGTTGGAAGATGAAGCTACGCCCAACAGCATCCTGGCACCTTTACAGGAAGACCTGACGGACGCCAAGGAGCAAACGGCAGCGGGCGACGGATGCTCATCAGGACGCACTCGACACAAACGCAGTCTGATTTGGGAGTATTTCGAGCGGCTGGACGGTGTGGATGCTGCGAGCTGCAGCATATGCAAGAGGAAGCTGCAGTGCGGTGAGAGCGGCGGCACCAGTAACCTGCGGCGGCACATGTTGAAGAGACACCCGAAGGAGTTCTCTGAGCTCACGGCCAACGAGAAGCACCCAGCAACTCTGCAACCACCGCAGGTGTCCAGATCCAACAAGGAAGCTGAGAGGAACCCTTGTGACACAGAAGGGATAAGACTTTCAGGTGTGTGCGTGTGCGTGCGCTTGTGCTTGCGCTTGCGCTGCGTTGCTAAGTTAACTGATAAACTTATTCTTCAGTCAGAGCTGAAACTGACTCATTGATCCAGCAGACATCTTGTAGCTTTCAATTTTGCTTTAACCGTTCGGAAATGAAGTAACGCCACATTGGTGCATTGTGGGGGATGAGAATAGCAACTGGGGTTCAGCTTGAAATACCCATTCACAGGAGTTTAAACGGCTCTGTTTCTGCAACACGACCTGCTCCGCTCGCTTGCGTAACAAACCGAGAGCTCACTGACCGGCGGTTCCGAAGGGGGCCCGCAAGAGAAGCATCGTCTGGTGCTTTTTCGAAGCCACGGAGCCTGATTCGGTCCAGTGTCTGCTCTGCAGAAGCTACCAGCTCAAACGGCTCCTTCGCTCCACCACTAATATGCTGAAACACCTGCGGCAGAAACACCCCGGGGAGTTGCCAAAGGAGCAGAGAGCCATGTACGGAGAGCGGGTCTGCTGAGTTTTCACTTCTTAACATACTCCAGCTTCTTTTGGACCAGACACATACTGAATTAAAAAAAACTAAGATGGATTTGCTGAAGCCTTTCCCAGCGCACACTGATAATAGTCTTGATGTTGTTATTGAGTAGAAGTTCAGCCTACAATAAAGCTTGTTTTCTTGCAGTGGCAGTGTCGTTGGAAGATGAAGTTGCCATCAACAGCATCCTGGCGCCTTTACAGGAAGACCCGACGGACAACAACGAGCACACGGCAGCAGGCGACGGATGCTCACCAGGACGCACTCAAAACAAACGCAGTTTGATTTGGAAGTATTTCGAGCGGCTGGACGGTTTGGATGCTGCGCGCTGCAGCATATGCAAGAGGAAGCTGCAGTGTTTTGAAAACAGCGGCACCAGCAACCTGCGGCGGCACATGTTGAAGAGGCACCCTAAGGAGTTCTCTGAGCTCACGGCCAACGGGAAGCACCCAGCAGCTCTGCAACCACCGCCCGAGTCCAGATCCAACAAGGAAGCTGAGAGGAACCCTTGGGACACAGCAGGAATAAGGCTTTCAGGTGTGTGTGTGTGTGTGTGTGACTGTTTCAATGAAACACAAATTTATTCCACAAGTCTGACTGTTAAACATCAGTAATTGTGCTTGTCGATGCTTCTGTCAATGGTTCATTACTGTTGGTCACTTAACCCATTTTTGAAAAACACTCTACCAGACTTACAGTTTCAGAAAAGCTCTAATCCAACGTTCTGTTGCATTTTTTTTAATCTTCATTGTGTGTACTGATGATGATGAAACTGTGATTTCCTTTTTTCTTTCCAGGTCCATTGAAGGTCTCGCGACCATCCGAAGGAGAGACGCGTGTGTTAATCCATGAGAGGGAGCTGATTGAAGCTCTGAGGAGAACTCAGAGGGAGGAGGCCCGGACTCTGGATCACCAGAGGGAGCTGATGGAGAGGCTGCGGGCGGCTGATGCCAGAGACGCAGCTGCAGAAAGGGAGCAAATAGAGATGCTGAGGAGAGCTCAGCAGGAGGAGGCGGACGACTTAAATCGACAGAGAGAAGAGCTGCAGCAGGAAAAGGAGGAGCTGCAGAAAAAGTGGGAAGAGCTTCGGCAGGAGAGGGAAGATTTTCTGTCGCTCTCAAAATGATAACAGACTTCCAGACTGTGTTGAGCAGACCTATCACCTCTTTGAACTGTCCACACAAGACTGAAAAAGGCACAGTGTCGTCTTCACTCTATTAAAGTGTGTTTTAAGGAAAAAGATGTTGGCAGTTGGGTTTTTATGTTAAATGTTTTCCCATGCAAAGGTTCCAGAGTCAGATCCCGCCTGCGTGGATTTTGAGCGTATCGACATCAGTTTTCTTATCATGTTGGCATTTCGTCTTGAAAACTGGTGAATCTGGGGACCAAAAACACTACTCCTGTAACTCTGTTATGGTGCATGTCACAGAATTATTTACAGGCCTGTTTACAACTTTGTTTTGTCTGGACGGAGACACCTCCTGATGCAGCACCATCTTTACAGGGAATGAAATGAAAGATGGACTTGTTTTTGTCTCTGTGTGGACGGAGCCTCACCTTCATACTCTGTTAACTCAGGAATGCACCAAATTAGATCTTCAACATTGAAATTGCAAATAGCAAACAATAAATTGCTGCAAAACTTCTACAAATGCTAAGTCATTTTGATTTTTTTTCCACCCAGCGCCTCTTTAATTTTAGCGTTTTAAATGTGTCTTTTGGGTCATCATAATTCAGGTCAACAGCAAACAGTCAGTCACATTTAAGTCTTTTGAAAAAGAGGATATGTTTAGCTAACAAACTTATCTTCCACCCCTTCTGCCCATATTATGGTCCAGCTGACAGGATTTACCCAACAGGCTGTCAGCCAATAAGAGCACAAACACTGAGACACATAGTCACCTACAGCCAAAAGGCAGTTTGTAAGTACAATTGTATGTACTTGTTACAACAATCCAGCAAAGAATTTGTTTAACTCGGATACTTCAAAGAATGAATGCTGGAATAAGTGTGCTTTTTGTCACTTCACTAACTTTCCCTCTGCAACCCCTGGACAATCACTTTGTTTTGTAATAACTTCATGCCCAGATATCATCAGGATTATGTCAATAATGAGCTGTGTCTTCAGTCCTCAGCATCGTTTTGATGCTTTACAAAGTATTTTGAGCTCATGGCGCCCCCATGAGGTGGACCTACAAAAATCGTCGACCTGTCCTTTTAAACGAGGATTCAGGACTTGCGTTGAGCGCATGCGCATGATAGTCTTGCTTTCCCAGAGTGTGACTGTCAGGCAGCTGGTCTGGTTTATCTACGCATCTCACAAGCAAATGTTGACACAGTTGTTTACGGGGTTGCAAAACATATGACACATGTTGGTGTTACCCCTCGACATCTTTAACTCTCAGACAGCTGGGACTGCTGGAGCCTCCTGTACCTCTCGATGAGGCTATGCCTGAAAGACATAACGCAGGGTTTACTACCTCCTCTTGACGTTGCTTTTGCGTCGTGTCTCGGTGGCGGAAGATGGCTGACAGTGGAGCGGTGGCAGCGAGAAGATGCGACTCCGGCTCCGCGTCCTCCGTCAGCATGGACGCCATCTCCGCGCTGACGGAGCTGGAGGACCTGGAGCGGGTCTACCAGCAGCTCTGCGCCGAGGAGGTTGGTTCCGGCGGCTGGTGAAGGCGCTCGCTCCGCGGCCGCCTTCATCCGCGTAAACTTCCGCGACGCTGCTGCCCCAAAACAGTGCTGGGAGACGGACTATTTACTCTGCGAAAAAAAAACGCTTGTTCGTCTTATAAGTAACATCTATCCTGACAGCTGCTACTTAGAGCATCTGTTTGTTAACAGAGCTGATGTTTTCTTGTTAAAAGCTCCTCATAGCACCTGTGAAGATAACACACCCGGTTTATTCCTCTCATATTCACACATCAACTCATTTTCTGTTCCCCAGGACCATTCACTTCAAATACTACAGTACGACGAGTTGTGCAAACAAATAAGATCAATGAAATCAGTATCTGAAAGCACAAAGCTGGTTGTTGTTTTCCCCCCAATGAATATTGTTTGTTTGTTTTTCCCAGGAGTCAAAACTAAGAAATCAGCCTGAAATGTCATAAATGTCATTTCTGAAATGTCATTGATTCATTGAAAACCACTGTAATTTAATTTGCAAAATGAAATATCAATCAAATTTGTTGCCCTTCGATTATTTCATACTCATACTTTCTTGAAAAAATGTGATCGTGAAAGAAGACGAGAAAGGCTGGATTGTAAACAATCAGCGTCACAGAAATCACACTCAATCACATTGAGTCGTTTTTATTGTATTTGTCTTCTGTCTGTTGTATAGAAAGAGGTGGAAGCTGAGCTGGACCGCCTAGTTGGGCAGGAAAACACCATTCATACAAAGATGCTGGCTTTGCAGAGGATGGGGTACAGACCGCACCGGTCGCTCGAAATATCCCCCGACGTGTTCACGTGCAGCCGGTGTCCCGCTGATGTCTTTGACTCCGCTCTGCAGGCCCAATCTGCAGCTGATCGGCGGAGACGCCACCCAGCTGTCCGGCATGATCACCTTCACCTGCAACCTGGCGGAAAACGTCAGCCGTAAAGTCCGACAGCTGGACCTGGCCAAGGTAGAGTGGGTGGTTCAAGGAGTGCAGTGGGTCTCTTACTTTAAGCTGAATGAATACGTCCCTCATCTCACTCTGAGCTGAATGGTCCTCGTGCAAAACACTGAACCCTAAAGGCGTCTTAACCAATACAAACCGGTTGCCCACACTCGTGTGTGAATGTGTGTGATTCTGTGAATGAATGAGTTAATGTCACAAACTGATTACAGTGCGATTAGACTGCTGGAGGGATAAAAATGTGCCACACACAGTCAGTCAGGTCCATGTACTTTTTACACCTGCAGACCCGTCTTTACAACGTGATCCAACGAGCTGACGACATTCTGGACCTGAAGTTCTGCACTGACGGCGTGCAGACAGCTCTGCGCAACGAGGACTACGAGCAGGCCGCCGCCCACATCCACCGCTACCTCGCTCTGGACCAGTCCGTCATCGAGCTGAGCAGGCAGGGGGAAGAAAGTAAGGGGGGGGGGGTCTCCACTTGTCACTGCAATCTTTCACATTGAAGTGAGGCTGCACTGTAGCTTGTAGCGTGACGGCGCGGCATGTTTGCAGGCAGCGCCGTGGACGCCAGCCTGGTCCTGCTGCAGGAGGCAGAGCAGAAGCTGAAGGTCATCGTCTCGGAGAAGCTCGACGAAGCTGTGGCGGCGGTTGACCTGGCGCAGGTGGAGAGGTTTTTCAAGATCTTCCCTCTGCTGGGCCTCCACCAGCAGGGCCTCGCCCGCTTTGGTCAATATCTCTGCACTCAGGTCAGTGAGAAGAAGAAAGGTCAGGCTCAGATGGAGGCCATTGAGCCAAGAACTGAACTGTGTTTGCTGTTTTCAACTAAGATCTACTGATTTTACAGTTTATTCCTCTTCATTTCTACTTAAACGTGTTGTTTCTCTTGAACTTGAGCCTTTGTGAGTCAGATTTCGGTTCCAGTTTGATTTTGAGTCACATCATGAACTCCTCTCGCTGTATTTCTCACACTTCCAGCTTGCCTCCAAAGCTGAGGAGAACCTGCTGTTAGCTACAGGGGGAGATCTGGGCGAGAAGAGAGCTCTGCTGATATTTGCGGACACTCTAACTCTGCTGCTGGAAGGTGAGAAAAATCGTGCGAGTGTGTGTGTCACATACACTCGCAGCCTCTCCACTGTTTTTGGGGAGTGTGAACTTCAGAACTCTGAAGTTTTGCATGTTTTCGGAGGGTTTTCTGTGTCAAACATTAATGGATTCCGCCCTCTTTTTGGGCACATTTATAGGTATTGCTCGTGTGGTTGAGACTCATCAGCCCATCGTGGAGACGTACTACGGGCCGGGTCACCTGTACACACTCATCACACACTTGCAGCGGGAGTGCGACCGTCAGGCCCAGAAAATCGTCGACAAGTTCATCCAGCAGCGCGGTTACCACAGCAAGGTAGCTCGAGCGGCACGGTGAGGTCGTCACTCCCCCGCGTGACCCCCGCCGTGACGCGTGGTCCCTCCTCTAGTTCCAGGTGGTGCAGAGCAGCATGATGAAGAGCGTGCCGGGCGAGAGGATCGAGCCCAGGTGCGAGAGTTTCTCTGTGGAACGTGCTGCGTCATGTTGCTTCTCCTTTGTTCCGCTTTTGCGTTGGAAGTGCTGTAACGTTTGTTGACCTGGAACAGGGAGCTGGACCCCGTGCTGGCAGAGGTGACCTTGATGAATGCCAGGGCGGAGCTTTACCTGCGCTTTTTGCGCCGCCGCATCATGGCCGACTTCGAAGTTGGAGACGCTCAGAGCATCACGCAGGGTAGCGACATGTTAGAGCCTTCAGGTTTTGATTGAAAGGGACGTCTGGATGATGTAGTGTTGAGTGTTACGCTGTTTCTTTTCTGTGTGCACTTCTGATCCTGCAGAGCATCAGCAAAACGTGGAGAAGCTCCTGAAACACTGCCTGCTGAGCACGATGATGCAGGAGCTGATTGGGTACTACATCCCAATGGAGGAATACTACATGAGGGAGTCTGTGAACAAGGTCAGTTTTGATGCTAATTCCCAGAGCCGTGTCACCTTCAGCCCCCCCTCATGCCTCTCATTCATCAGCACTGAACCGCCTGCATACAACGTCATATCTTTGCCGTTTAGCATCAGTGGATTTTTGTTTTTGCACAATTTATATCATTGACAAACGACTGCAATAAACTTAAAAGTTGAAGAAGTCTCGAATGATAAAGGGGGAAAGTGTGAAACGTATTTTTGTGTTTCTACATGTATCCATTGAATTTCCTTCTTTGCATGGTCAAAGCACTATAAAACAGAAAAATACTGGAGTCTAAGTATCAACTGATACAATAAGATCCTACAAAATAAAGGCAGCTTTAATAAGGTTGCTTTGTTGATTTTCTATTCACTGTCAATGTACAGAAGAAATGGCAGATTGAATTAAGGAAAACATCACTGATGGTGTTGTTTCAACACTTTTATTCCTGTAATGGAACATCAGAAGTGTAAAACTTGTGTGTAAAACTACAGTAAACTGATAATAAATCATCTGTCAGAGGGTCAGTGTCACATTGTTTGGTCAATACTCGATCTAAAACTTGACTGCACACCCCACCCTCTCCTCAGGCTGTTGCCATGGATACCTATGAAAAGGGCCAGCTGACCAGCAGCATGGTGGACGACTGTTTTTACATCGTGAAGAAGTGCATCAGTCGAGCGTTATCGAGCTCCAGCATCGACTGCCTCTGCGCCATGATCAATCACGCCAACTCCGTGCTGGAGTCTGACTTCAGGTGCTGCGCTGGTTCACGCTCTTGAGCCCGATGAATTCAGTGTTTCTTCACATCACTGTTTTCAACCCCCACCCCCCCCCAACCCGCTTGCATCACAAGCTCCTCATCCTGCACCTCCTTTCAGGGAGGTGCTGTACAACAAGATGCGGCAGGGCTTCCCGGCCACCACGCTCCTGGACATCCAGCGAGGCGTCAGCAGCGCGGTCAGTCTGATGCAGAGCAGCTTACAGCAGGGCAAGTTCAACACGCTGGGCATCGAGAGCGCCGAGCACGCCAAGGCTGCGTTCCTGGTGAGACGAAAACAAACAAACACGCATCTCTGCTCCGTTCTGAGACGTTGTCTCAAAAAATGTTGGTTTAACTGGAGGAAAATCAAACAAAGTTAAAGGAAAGAGAAAATTCATCACAAACTGTGCTGACGTGTAGTTCTTTGGATGTGTCTTGTTTGTTTTTCTTCTTCGGCAATTTGTAATAAGCAACAACTCCCACTGAGTCAAATTACCTGTTCAACCCACCATTCTTTGTCTCCCTGCAGGTGACTTTGAATAATGTAGAAGTTTGCAGTGAGAATATTTCTACTCTGAAGAGGAACCTGGAGGTGCATTTTCCTCTGCACCTCTTTAACTCACTGGGATGTGTTCCTATTTATCGCACCGTGTAGAAACTGACTTGTGTTTGCCGACAGAACAATTGCTCCAAGCTCTTCAGTCAGGGCGTCAGCTCTGGCGAACAAGCCAAGATCGAGAGCTGCTTGTCGGACCTCGTCGGCACCTCAACCAAATTCAAGGATCTCCTCCAGGTCATAAACACACACGAGGATAGGAGGACATTTGTTTTCTGCATACAGGCTCTAAATGTGACGATAAGTCTTTTTTTAATGTCAGTTTGTAAACAGATTTCAAACCACATGTTATTTGTCACCGCAACATTTGCAGTTTTGGAGTCAATATTTGTAAGAATAAGGGAGAACAACGGATCTTTAAGAACTACAAACTTGTCAAGAAACAGAACCAACTTTAAGTGAAGCTGTGAATCTTTTTTTTTTCACAGGAGGGACTGATGGAGTTGAACACGACAGCCATAAAACCTCAGGTCAAACCCTGGATCAGCAGCTTCTTGTCCATCTCGCATAACATAGAAGAGGTAACGCTGAGATTTTGCAGCAGTTAAGAAAGTGAGGTCAGGAAGAGTGCCACTGTAACGGCTGCCGTCTCTCGCAGGAGGAGTTTAATGACTATGAAGCCAACGACCCCTGGGTGCAGCAGCTCATCGTTAACCTGGAGCAGCTCGTATCAGAATTTAAGGTATCGACTTGCGTTGTGTCCGGAAAGTGTTTTCTCACCTCCTCCTCGCTCCTCATCGAGCCCTTTTCCGCGCTCCTCTTGGCTTCCCCTCATCAGACGGCGCTCTCGCCGGTCATCTACG
Source organism: Malacoctenus gilli (assembly GCA_032164315.1). Classification (NCBI taxonomy): domain Eukaryota; kingdom Metazoa; phylum Chordata; class Actinopteri; order Blenniiformes; family Labrisomidae; genus Malacoctenus; species Malacoctenus gilli. Next base: position 13,159,735 of record JASSRZ010000001.1, read on the forward strand.
AAACGCTGACCAGCCTGATGACCAACCTGATCTCCATCGAGATGGAGAAGACGGTCCTGAAATGCTCCTTCAGCAGGGTGAGAAGCAGAGCTCAGCCACAAGGTGGCAGCGCGCTCCCTTGTGCAGCACAGCAGCGACACACACAGTGAAGAAAAGCCTCCAGCACTGATTTATTCATGAGGGAAGGAGGCCTGCAGGAGAGGGCATCTCCCTTCTCTCTGCAGGGATCCAACAGGAAACAAAAACACTGTGCAGGAAAGCAAACGTCACCTGATGCAAACTGAGTCGAGTGTCCCGTTGTTTACCGCGCCGCTGGTTTTGTTGCAGCTCGGGGGGCTGCAGTTCGATAAGGAGCTCCGGTCTCTGGTGGTGTATCTCACCAACGTGGCCACCTGGACCATCAGAGACAAGTTTGCTCGTCTCACACAAATGGCCACCATCCTCAACCTGGAGCGGGTAAAGCAGCCTTTGAATGGCACCTTTTGAGGCATTCCCTCAACCCTCCCTTTACAACTCTGCTGTTTATACAAGATCTTAAAGACGAGTAAAGATACAAGCTGTCATGTTTTCTGTTTTTTGTTTTTTAATTGTATGAAATTTATGACTTACAGCACGTCCACCTCCACCGTTTCTTTTCTTTTCTGCTCCAAAAGCTCATCACACCTGAGACCCAATTTCTACAACACATAAACTGTCAAAGAGCATTAACTACTCTCAAGCTCTCCTTTGTAAAATTGTCCAAACTCTCCTTGGAATCATGAGTCTTTTCATCTCGTTCAACCACATTTTCTTGCGGTCGCCATAAATTGGTTACAAATATACTGGGAAAATTTGCGTGGAAGAGTTTTTAGTGCTTTAATTAAACTGATTTGGCTTCTCTTGAGAAAAACAAAATACGAGGCTATAAAAAAATCGACAGTCTGAGGAATCCTCCTGCAGGGCAGACTGTTGTTTTCAAAGATTTTTATCAATTAGTGGCTTGAAAAAGGAGCATGTTGCTGTAAAAAAAAAAAAAAGAAGTGTTATCTGGTTTACCGTCAGACGCCGCATTGAATTAAACGTTTGGTCGTCTTAGGACAAAACTCCATTTGTCTCGACAATCCTGTTACATCGTTTACGTTATTCTGGCCTTTTGACATCTGTCTTTTCTGAGAGACGCACAGAGAAACCGCCCTGCCTTTTCTGTTGGATCCATTTAGGAGGAAATTAGTCCTGATGCTTAAAGACAAAAACATGATGCAGAAGATACCAGTTTATTTTTATCGAAAAACTAAACTTAAGACTGAAGCAACGAGCCCTGAAACAATTTCAAGCGCTCCGTCTGACTAACATCTGTTGTCCTGCAGGTGACTGAGATCTTGGATTACTGGGGTCCTAATTCAGGCCCCCTGACTTGGCGTCTGACCCCGGCGGAGGTGCGTCAGGTTCTCGCTCTGCGAATCGACTTCCGGAGTGAAGACATCAAGAGGCTGCGGCTGTGAGAGCCAAGAGCCGAGCGGCTGTCCGTCAGCGGCAGCAGCGGGGCACCCGCCTCGCACCGGAGCGGCGTCGGTCCAGGAAGTCTGTGCGCGAAACCCACTCGTTGCTGCTCACTGGTGGTCTCAGACTCGCTGCTCCGCGCTCGGCTCATTCCAGAGACTGTTCCTGAGATGGCCTTTCTCTGGGCTTCTGTGGACTTGGTGGCAGGGACGGGGGACCATTTGGATGTGAAATAACTGTAAAATATGCGAATATTCTCTTTAATTAAAAGTGTGAGTGTGTAATTGTATCACCGCGGGACTTCCAACCTTTTAACCTGTAACCGGCTCAGAGAATCGAGGACACGCTGGGACTGAGGCGCGCAGCGCTGCGGCTGTCAGCGAAACGGAGCAGTAATGAACATCATACCCATTAAACTGACAGAAGCAGGTCAGACAGCTGATCCAGCGTAGTCATTCAATATATGAATAGCTCCTTGTCTGTGATGATGGAACACTTTTAACCTAATAAATTGAGAGCTGCTGCGCGACGCCTCTGATCCCCGCCACCCGCCACATTTCACCGAGTGCTGCCCCAGTGCCATGCGAGGCCTGCTCCCAATCTTTTATTATTATACGTTTCCCCGGCGCTGGACACAAAGCCGCGCTCGCCGCGCAACCAAGCATCAAAAGTGGTCCACTCTCATAATGTTCAGCCTAATTTCCCGGTCCAACCTCAATATTCGGGGCCCCCCCGATCAAAGCGGGTCACCGTGCGGTGGAAGCGAGTTTTCTCCCCCGGACAATCAGACGCAAGACCACCAAGGAGGGAGTAGTTAGGAAAAGTGTGGCTTTAATGTAAACACAACATTCGATTGGCTCAGCACAAACATTCCACATGAGAGCAACCAATAAACTACTGAATAGGATGATGGGGGGTGCAGCACAAAAACATTCACAGTAAAAAAAAATCTGGTATAATCATAATATATATATACAGTACGGTGCTTTTCAAGGTGAGAATGGAGAGAGGATATGAGGGCTGATATGTGAGAGGAGTATACGGGGGCGGGTGGGTGGGTGGGAGGGTGGGGTGAGTGTGGGTGGGTGGGGGGGTCTCTGGGTGCACAGGTGAGGATGGAGAGCTGTACTTTTTCTCTGTGAGAAGAGAAACGTGACAGACAGACAGAGGGAGGGGAGGGCGGGGAGATGGAGGGTTCCCTGTTCACTGATCAGGGGAGAAGAGGGGTTTCAAATGAAATTTAAAAAATGAACAAGAGAAAAAAAAAAGAAAAGAAAAGAAAAAAAATGAACCTTGACTCCCCAGACAGAGGCTGCCTCGAATGATGTTGTTCTCCTCGTGCAGTCTTTCTATTTCTACACGGATTCACATCGAAGGGTCGAGCACCACACGGAGAACAAGATGTCATTGGAGGGCTCCTTGTTTCTACCCTCTGGACCGCAGACGGGCTTTCAGTGCACCCCAGTTTCTCATGACAGGAAATAAATATGTGGCACGGGATTTCAGGAGGTAGGAGGAGGCATGTCGGGCATGAGGCTTAAATAAATAAATCATTCCATGATATTAAAATGATAAATCTGTCACTTAAATAATATAGTCGATAATATGAGCTATGACGCTATTTTTCCCCTATCTGTTGTTCTCAGATGGTTGGCACAGATATGTTTTTTGTTTTTTTTTTTCTTTTTCTTTTGAGATTTCATTGGCTGATAGGTATTTCCTCACGGCGCTACAGGAGGCCGGTGGCGATGGGCGCCGCCGCTGCACAGAAGAGTCCTCCCTTTCATTACGAGAGAACGGAGAGTGGAACAGACCTGCAGGCTACTCGGTCATGTGTGGCTCTGAAGCAAAGTTAAAATAGCCTCCTTTTCCATCCATAACTCTCGGCCGCGAGCACAGCGCCTCCCCGACATAATCTCCACCTTCACATACTCGCGCGCACACACACACACACACACACACACACACACACACACACACACACACACACACACATACTCACACACACACACACACACACACACACAGCAGCTCTTCATACTGAGCACCAGAGGCTGTATTCAGAGAAGATGGAAAACGCCTCGAGACGGAATAAGGAAATGCCACAAAGAACGGGACAATATTCCACGTTGTGTTTGGGATGGGGGGGTGGGTGGGGAGGAAACATTGAACGCTCCTCGCGTCACATTTCTAGGCTCTCTTTTGTGAATCAAGGCCCCGGCTGAATAAACCCCTGGTGCTGCCGCTTTCCTGACCTCCCCAAGCTGTTGACACGGTCATCAACAAAACATGAAACATTCAATTTAAAAAAAAAAAAAAAAAACCAACACATTTTTAAAAGACAAAACTGGGGTTGTATACTGAAATCATAAAAGAAGAGGAAGGGAACAAATCATGGCAATAATCCAGTGTGGTGTCTGACGGCAGCTCTTTGGGTCCATTTGGACGTGTAGAATTACATATTTATGTGTTTAAGTATCATCAAAATTATCATTATTAACACCTCATACGCTCCATGACAACCTCTGTGCTTGGCCAGGCCTCAGTATAAGCCACACCCTCTCAGGTTGTTTGCGATAATGATGTCAGTGACGGCATCAAACACTACCTGGATGTTCCCTGTGTCTGTGGCACAGGTCAGGTGACAGTAGATCTCCTTGTTGGGGGAGCGGTTCTTACTCTCAAACTGAACCTGAATATAAGCAGTAGCGTCATCGTAAGTGTTAGCACCTGCAGGCAGGAATACAGAGAGAGAGAGAGAGAGAGAGAGAGAGAGAGAGAGAGAGAGAGTGAATGAGTGAGCACTTTGGACCGCTGAAGGACGGCGGCGCAGCACGGCGTGGCGCTGCGCGGGGCTCACCTGTGTATTCGGGAAAGCAGATCGTCAGCGGCGACTTCTTGATCTTCTCGGCGAACAGATCCTTCTTGTTGAGGAAGAGGATGATGGAGGTGTCGATGAAGAACTTGTTGTTGCAGATGGAGTCGAAGAGCATGAGGGACTCGTGCATGCGGTTCTGCGGGACGGATTGGAGAGAGGTCAGAGTCCCACAGGGGAGACGCGGCGCCGTTTGGAAACTAGTTTCGGTGCTTGTAGAAAAAAAAAAGAAACCAAAAACATCTAACAAGAAACATGAGTTTCGAGGTGAAGTGAGCCTCATGAATCGATGGTTCAACAGTTTATTGACGTGAAATGTGTTTTATCATACTTCAAGTCAAAACAGTGACCGAACAAAACCAAATATTAGAATATTTCGGAACACAGAATGAGGTTGTTGCTACAATGGCTCTGAGATTTTTCACTTTTTCCTTTTAGATTTTTCAGGTGTTACCTGTCTTAGACAAGACCAAGCTGGAAGCAACACGAAGAGACTCGGGTGGATGAAAACACTTACAGTTGTTTCGTCTTCGTGGAGCACCTGGTCGTATCCGCTCAGAGCAACGCAGAAGATGATGGCCGTCACGTCTTCAAAGCAGTGGATCCACTTCTTCCTCTCCGACCTCTGACCCCCCACGTCAAACAGCCTGGAAGGGATGAGCCGAGACGTCAGCTCAGACCCCCACACCAGCACCCGGTGGGGGGAATTTAAAAAAAATAAAAAATAAATAAAAAAGCCGAGTCATGAGAAGAGCTTTTACCTGAAATGGAGGTTTTTGAAGGTGAAGTGGGTTTCGACTATGCCAGTGGTCTTAACTCGGGTTCTCAGGATGTCCTGCTCTGTGGGCTGATAGTCCGCCGCCCCGATCCGGTCTAGACTGTCCAGGTAGCTGGTGAAGACAAAATGGAGGAAGGTTCAGAAAAACAGCGGAGCAGTAAATTACATCTGCTCCGCTTGCAGGCTCCTTGTGAAAGTCTTCCGCTTCACTCACTACTGAGCGGAGTCGTTGAGCTGGTATTCCCGGGCGCGGTTGAAGCACTCCTGGGTGCCGGCATCGGCCCAAACACGCTTCATGGCGGTGAGGAGCTCTGCAGAGTACGGCTCCGTGTCCTCCATGCGACTGACCACGTCACAGACCAGCTTGGCATCCGCCTGGCGAGCACATTTCACAAGATCAGGGGAGGAAACCCAAAAAAAAAAAAAAAAAGCATCTCTGTTCCTTCAATAATTGCTAAGATGACAGAGAAGAAATTTATTATTTATTTGGAAGGCATTTCGCTCTGGGATTTTAATACAATTGAAACCAGGAAATCAAATCTGCTGGACTGACAAAGGGGGGGAGAGGGTGATGCGGTGCCTCAAATAGACACTGTGATTGAAGGTGATACAGGATCTTCATTCTGCAGATGAGCTCATCGAACCCCCCCCCCCAAAAGTTCAAGGTCATTAAACAAGGTGTTGGTTATCTGCAGGTGAACGCTGGAACGGGAGGCTGCCACACTAACTTTTCGGTCCTTGTCTCCAAACTCGATGCCCAGAGAGTCCATAGCTCGAAGGATGGCTGCCAAGCTCTGGATGGTGTTGCTGTAGACCACAGGCTTATACTGCTTCACATCATCCCCAGAGAAGCCATCTTCATGGATAATCCTGCATGCGTACAGAGATATTAGCGCCGAAAGACTCGCGAACGTCCATATGTTCCTGCAGACCCAAACAACGGCCTTTTCACAATAAGAGCCTTACATGCCGCGGGGCACAGTCTCTGGGACTGTGATGACTTGGCATCAAACCAAACACACGCACACATGCACGCACGCACGAACACACCTACACCTTATCTCACCCTGGCTCCCACCATCGCTCCCTTAAAGCCTCGGTTAAAGTGTGCCGCGTGTGATGGGGCAGGAATTGATCACATCTCAGCCTGCCATCTGTAATTGGGCAGTAATGTGATATTTAAGCCATTTATAATTCACGATGGGAAATTAAGAGGAATCAGTCAGAGCACTAATCAATCACACCACGCAGGCGAGACTCGCCACAGTTCAAGTCCTGATCATTTTGCCAGCATTAAATTCCCCATCAGCACCCGCTCGCCCCGACGAAACACCCGGCGGGTCCGTCACCTGGACGGACCCCAGACGCACCGTTTCACGGGTTTTATGCGGCCGCTCGTCACCTGCCTGTGATCAATCGTCGGAACAGCAAATGAAAGGATTGTGGTTTTAACATATTCATTTCATTAGTGCCCATTATTAAATATGTGTGAGAGCTGAGATCAGCCACCTGGATAAGGCCCGAATCCTCGCCACCATCACAGGAATTAACAGTTTTATGGAGTAAAACGTATGACTGCAGAGGTCAGCTTAACAGAATAAAGACGCGCTCCATTCATTTGGAGCCGCTTCTAATGGTTGTATCTGCAAATTGGTTGCTTTTCCCTCGAAAGAACGGGAGGAAATGAAGGATAAAATCATTCAAACATTCCAATTTTCTGCAGTCGATGTTCAAGTCAAGTGACAGTACCAATCAAGTCGATGTAAAAAAGAAAGAAACCAAAATCAAAATCAATGATTGAAGTGTTTTAGTGTCGATCCTCCGATTGATTCGAAGCATTCACCTTCTGCTCTGGGATCCTGCATGAACCTTTGTGACCGTTCAGCAACATTTTTGCAGAGTGAAGGCAAAAAGAGGGAACACTTTATTCATATATTTTGCATTTTTGGTGCACTGTAAGAATGAAAAATATAAATCATCAGGCTTCAGAGGCCAAACTGTGATCACAAGAATGCACATGTATAGCGGTCACAAGTTTATTATTCACTGACAAATCTGCAGCTTATTTAACACAAACTTTATTCCAATTGTTCTGAAGTGAATATTTGCCTGAAAATTAAATATTTATTGAAATGTAAGGACTGAAAAGAATAAAGGCTTCAGTTTTCAAATGCATGTAAGTACACAGTGTGTGTTATTTAATGTGAACTACGCTGGCCAATCAGAGTCTGACATTGGACAGGTGTAAAAATAGACATCAGTGACATTTCTGCAGCTGCAACTGACGAGCACAGTTGGTGCCACATCACCTATCGATGAAGTTACACACAGCAACCACACCGTCTCAACCGAGTCCTCCGTAAACGCTGCTGCGCCATCACAGGATGAATTGAAAGAGCAGGTCAAACCTTAAAAAACTGTCGGCATTTTTTTTACGGTTTTCGCTTGCCTGGCGTGTACTGTGCAGTGGAGCCATACAGAGACTCCCAGGTCCCAGTGACCTGCACAGTGTGTGGTGATGATGACGAGGACGATGATGATGATGGTGGTGACGATGAGCAGGTACACCACAGCAGAGAATGCTAAATGCACCCTTCAACACCTAAACTTTATGGCCGCCAGTGTGTAGTAAAACCAATCCATCTGCTGCTGGCTCTGGCCAAAGCAGGCCCTCAAAGTATTTGTAAACACGATTTGGCCCCAGTGTCTTCAGTTCAGGACAGAGCAGTGAGTTACCAGAGAGTGGAGGGAGGGTAATGAGGTGAAGGGAAGAGGAGGAAGCAGGGCACGGAGGGAGGGCGCAGCAGCAGCAGAGGCAGCAGCAGCAGCAGCGGCAGCAGCAGCCAGTGCGGTGCAGGAAGAAGACGCGGAGACGTGCACGGTGCGAAAAAAAAAAAAAAGATGCTCCACGACACAAAATCCAGCAGCTAACCGAGCATCCTCCGTCCCGAAACGTCCAGAAACTTAACTAAGAGGTTCGGATGAAGCAACAACAGTCATTTAAAACATCAAAGGGGTGATTTAGCTTAGACAGGGGGAAGGTTTAGATGCGGTTTTAGAAGCCATATTTCTGCGTAAATCCGCTTTATAGGCAAAGTACTCCCGGCGATATCGGGCACTTAAAGCCATTAAGATTAAAAGCAGAGGTATTCACTAATGGAGCTGTAGTGACCTCACTGTAATTCACACACACACACACACACACACACATACATGCACACACACACCCGTTTGTGCGCGAGCGCGCGCGCTAACACACACACACACACACACACACACACACACACACACACACACACACGGAGGAACAACACCCACACGTCCCCTGTCGCACACTCCCTGTAGTCAAGTGAAACCCTCGTTAACTACATTTCAGCACCCCGGCAGTGAACAGCACCCTGGGACGCACCGGTGCGGCCTCGGCAGCCTCACTGTCGGTCTGCAGGAGGTGCTCGAGTCACCGGCACTCCTCCGGGGCTACGGCCTCTCGAAACATGGCGGCTCAACCTGCCTTAGCACAGACATGGGAGGCGCAATCTCAGGCCTTTCACTCCGGCTGTGCGGGCGTGAGGCGGAACCAACCGAAAAGCGGCCACTTACTTCATCTGTTTGACGATGGTGCTTTTGCCGGACTCTCCGCCGCCTGTAAAGAACGGAGGGCAGAGTGAGAGCCGGGCAGTGAATTCAGTACCACGGAGAGCACCTCCGCCCCATGCAGTCCCACCACAAGCACACCGAGGCGCAGCAGCCCCGCGGCCCGCCGCCGCCGCCGCCGCCGCCGCCACCGCCACCACCGCCGCTTCTCTTACCGAGCAGGAGCAGCTTGACGTCCTTGGCGGCCACCAGCCCGTCCTCCTTCAGGTTTTTCTCGATGGCCTTGCTCCGGTCCAGAGCGGCGCGCTCCTCGGCGCTCAGTGTACATCCCATGTTTCCAGGCGAATGAGCAATCCCGTCGTCTCCCCGGTCCGCCCTGTCCCTCGCCGACTCTCGGTCTGTGCGTTGTCTCTCAGTGACGCTCTCCTCCCGCGCGGTCTGCTACAGCATTAGGCCCGGATTGAGGGCAAAACAAGAGCCGGGATCCCGAAACGGTCGTATCTCCGTGACTGCGCGTCTCTCGCTCCGTCCCCTCTCTCAGAGAGGGTTGGGGGGTGGGGTCGATGTGCTCGAGCCTGCGGGGTTGGGGTTGTTGTTAGGTGGGGAGGGGGGTCTCTCTCTCTCTCTCTCTCTCTCTCTCTCTCTCTCTCTCTCTCTCTCTCTCTCTCTCTCTCTCTCTCTCTCGACAGGGCGGCGCTGCCGATGATGAGGATGATGATATGAGAGGAAGAGGAGGGCTGGCTGCGCGCAGACTCACCTATAACGCAGACAATCTGGCTTACGTCAGAGCAGCCGGGTCTCTAATCACGTCCGATGAAAGATTATTCAAATGAAAAGGGCCGTTTAAATGGCAAATGCCGCCCTCTCCGCTCCCGGTGTCGGTGCGAATGGTGCAGCCGTTTGCCGGCTGCTAAATTACGGCGTCGTAACGCGGTGACCGCTTCTCCCCTCGAAGCGTGCGTGACGTTTAAAGCAAGTCTGCGACGTCGCGGTGCAGGCCGCGCGCGCACACACACACACACACACACACACACACACACACACACACCCACACACACACACACACACACACACACACACAC
>JASSRZ010000001.1:13170130-13187468 GCA_032164315.1 Malacoctenus gilli
ACACACACACACACACACACACACACACACACACACACACACACACACACACACACACACACGCACACACACGCACTCGCAGGGGCGCGCTTGCGTGCAAGTGTACAGGGAAAGTACGGCGAAGTATCCGGGAGGTTTATTAGCCCGCATGTGACAATTTGGAAAAACTATGATAGTCATAAAACCCCCAAACCTGGTACACAAGTCACAGCAGGGATAAAAAGCAGCCTAAGTGAAGACTGTTTAAAACTGTTTAAAAAAATACCTAAGGCTCTAAGTAAAAAAGCATAATTCCCAGAAATGCAAAGAAAAAGGTAAAAAGTCCCATTTAGTGCTACAATTTTCTTTTTTTAATCTTGTTGCTTTGACTTCTTACTTCAAGAATAATTAACCAACATAATGGTACCTCTAGCCTCAGCTATTTATCAATTAGTAGAAATGGCATAGGACAGAAAAGCTGGTTACCTCTTATTTGTAGATCTATTTATAAAGCAGCAAAGTGGCTGCATTATTCTTAAATCGCCTCACAGATAAAAACAAGACAGGAACTCAGTCCAGCAGCTAGTGTTGAGCAAATGGACACCAAAAACCCACTCGGCCCTTCAAGTTGTGCTTCCTGATACATTGAAATACAATGCTAATCACAACATTAATGTTCTGAGACCATATATTACTTTCTTTATGTAGTGCAGCACTCTGGAGAGCATGGCATTGTTTATTATGGAACAACAGTACTTTCATTACTTTACTTGTGAAGTAATGAAATGCAAACATCACTGAGTACTTGACTGAACAGCCATGTGTAAAACATTTAGGTGAATGCAGAAATAATTCAAAATACTAAGTTTGGTGATTCATTACTGTACTCGTTTTTGTTGCATTTCTGTTGCAGATCTAAACATACAATGAAAAACATCCTGTTTTATTCAGTCTCAGGATTGGCTCATACAGTACACAACAAAGGTCCTCCCTAAAACTTAAAAATACAACAAGCATAATCTTACTAAATTGTTTTTTTTTTTAAACTATAATGTCATTTTAAGGTTCTTGGATGTTACATAATATTGGTGTCCACTTTAGAAAATCAACGTATTTGCCGTATAGATTTATGTGATAAGCCCACAAAGAACTCTGAGGGCCTGACTTCACTTTAATCAGGGGTCAGGGTCGACATGCAGAGATGTGCGAGTGTTTATCATAACTTATAAGAGTGTGTGCATGTGTATGTTGGGGGTTGTGGCCATACTATACAGCAGTATGTTAGTGTGTCTGATAAAAGCTTCTAATCCACAAATCACATCTGGATGGATGGTCAAGTGGAGTAAAAAGGACAGCGGCAGGGGCGGGGGGGGGGGGGCTTTTCCAGTGGACTCTCAATGAAACCAGCAGAGTCAGGGGCTCAACCTGCGGCGCCTTCATCCATCAGTGAATCTGCTCTCTGGCGGCCTCCACACACACCTCTCCGTCCTGAATCCCCCACAACGTGACTCCTGAAGCCTGGCGCACGCACACGCGCACACACACATTCACATCAGTAATCAGCCGTTCAATCAAGCCAGCTTCTGCACGTGTGTGTGAGTGACAGCGAGTGATGGTGGAGAGGGACGAGGGGGGGATTAACACTAAATTATACCGAAGGGAATTTTGACCAAATTATGTTTTCAGTTTTAATTACACTAATGCATCAAATACAAACATGGAGCTTCGAGGTTTGGTGGAGGGTTTTTTTTTTACAACCATTTAATTTGTATGCATCCATTTTGTAAAAAAAACAACAAAAAAAACCAAACAACAATCCATAACCTCCAATTGTGCACTCATTAGAAACAGGACCGACAGATTCCATCTGTAGATGGACTTATGAAGCAGATATACGAGAGGTACATGATGAGAACAGTGCATCAAACTCATGACAGCATTTGTTGGTGACAGTGACAAAAGATCATCATTTCATCTAAACGAAAACCACAACACTAATAATTGATCAACAAATCAAGATATATATCATTTTTTCACAGATGTTAGCATATGTTCACACAACCCATCTTACACACACTCTCAAACACACCTCCATGCACACATGCACACACACACACACACACACACACACACACACACACACACACACACACACACACACACACTAGGGAATGATTTCAAACAAGAGGGGGAGGGCGACAGACACGCTGTGTATAAAAGCAGGTGGGGGAGAAAGTGACCCCTGGAGTGGTCCTGGGCGGTTTCCACCGCTCGTACACTCAGTCACTCCTGCGGCTGCATGCCCAGAAGGTTCTCGGCCAGGCTGGTGAATTTGCAGTCCTCCAGTGCTTTAACCAGCCGGCTCAGCTTGGCCGCCCTCCCCTCGGCCTGGATGAAGCGGCTGAGCAGCTGATAGGCCTGCTCATACAGCCCTTCCCTCTCGTACTCGTAGGCCAGGTTGTCGATGGCCGGGCCCTTCAGGGCTCGGCAGCTCTTTCCCAGGGCCCTCCCCACGTTCTTCCAGTTGCGGCCCACTCCGCTGGAAAAGCTCTGAACATCTGCCGCTGTCAGCATTCGATCCTCTGACGGGCCAAAGGATAATGGATGAAGGGAAAACATTAATGTAAACGGGACTTAATTGTGATTACATAAACTGCGCTTTAGAAGCAGATGTAAGGAAAAACAGCAAACATTTTTGAGGAGAACCTGCTGACGAGTTGTTTTCTAAAGTCGTGCCGTTTTGAAGTGAGCAGATGTCGTGGCTGCTTGAGTGGTTTTACACATCGAATGTTTAATATCCATCACTATGAACATGAAAACAGTGACATGAGGTTGTCACTTTAAGAAGCTACTGTAGTTCTCAGGGTGCTTTAAAACCACGATCACTCTGGGACTCTTTTCGGTTGAGCACGAAATGTAAATTGGCCAGGACCATACACGGAAACCCAAAAAGAGAGACTTCAACATGCTGCTGTGGTTGCACAGAGCTCAAGCAACATGTCGCTCCTTTTCTTTGGTCTGTTATACAGTCTGTCAGAGGACTATCTGTCCAGTGTGCTCGCAACGGTCCGACTGTTCACAGCCTCCCGTTGGGGGTCGGTAGGTTTCAGGTTCAAGCCTTGCTGTGGTCCTCTGGAGTGCGGTCTTGTTTAAAAGACGTCACCGCACCTGCTACCGTCACCTTCCTTCAGCTACTGTGTGACACTTCTCTGATGGGCCAGGATGTGCGATACTGCGCTCGACGACGCCCCGTCCACAGTTTCATACAATACCCAGTTTGCACATCGAGGAAGGAAACTGTGGTCTGAGGTGTAGGCAGCTCTATCCTTAGACAGTTTGCAGACGCCGGTACTGAGACAAGTGACGCAGCATAAAATCTAAAAACATGACCGGTCATTAGCTTCCGCACAATACGCTGGAACACGTGGTGACTGAATAAACTGGAGCAGTAAAAACAAAACAATGGCCTCATGAATGCAAACAAACCTCGCAAAGCTGAGAGCAAACGGGCTCGGTGCTCTCAGGATGCGCTCGCTCTCCTACATTCACCAATCTGTTGCTATTTTGAAAATACCAGCAAACACAGGTCTTTGGTTGTATGTTTGTGTGATAAAAGGCCGAGATTTTTTACAACCTTGAAACTGTTTTCATCTGCCGTTTGTTGTTCAAACAGTAAAACATCGCACTTTCCACTGAATCCATCACAACAACCAACATTAATTAAACAAATCCTCGGGGAAAAGTTAACGTGTGCACCAGTATTTTGTCCTGGTTGCTGGGCAACATTGTTTTGTTCCATCGCGAGGTGTCTCTTTAAGGAAAGCCATCCCATCTGATGCCGTTTTTGTTATCTCCATTTTTACTGATGCACTATGAAATCAATGCGAATACGCAAACCAAATACATTATCTGCTGGCACTAATCTCTTTCCAGAGACCAGCCATCACTTCATAAAAGGCTGGATTAGGGAGCCATCTGCAAAACAGCACTTCATGGATTCATTCTGCCAGAATGTTCAAGGCAAGAGAGTAAATCTGTCAGATGGTGTGATGTGGTGAATAAGAAGACAAGTATCGGAGATTTTCCTGATTTTTGAAAAGCTACTTTGTGGACAAGAGATGTTGTCATTTCAGATGTACCTTTGAACTCAGAAGAATATGCACAGTTTAACTGTAGAATCATCTGTACATTATTCTTTTTTTTGATGCTCCTGGATCCTGGATATTGTTTTTGTAAAAAACTGAATTGTTTCTAAATGAGCACCACACATCTGATACCAGAGAAAAATATGTATTTTCGATACAAATGCCTTTAGAACCTTTCTCTTAAAATCTTTTGATGATGAAAAGTAGAGCATACTTTACAGGTATGATGGCATTGTGCAACTCTTACTCACCAAACACTCTGTTCTGAAACTTGAAGCAGTTACTGGGGACGGGAGACTCATCCTGAGGGATGATGGGGGTTGGCGGGGGCGGACCGAGGGCCGACTTCTGCAGTTCTCGCTCCAGAAGATCAATTTCCTCGTCTCGCAGGCGCTCCGGCTACAAACAAACACCACGAGTTTCGAGATGAGGGTTCAGGAACAGGACTCTGTCGGGGTGCTATGCTGTCCTCACTGCTGATGTCCCACAAACAAAGAACGGGGACAACTCTGACACTCTGTGTATTTCCTCTTAAATATGGGGTGATGTTTTTTCTGTGCTTTCAAAAGAAATTATGGATATTTTATCGTCTACAATGACAGAGAAATGCATGACAACTTTCAAGTGTCTTTGAAACTGTGACTCCTAAACTTCTAGAGTTAACTGACTGATTTAAAGAGGAGGTTAAAAAGGAAAAGCTGATACAAACACAATGTGAGGAGGGCAGAGGACATGACACCTAAATCTCAGGTCATTACTGAGCATGCAGAAACATGAAGGACACCTGTGAGTGGTGGATGTGCTGCAGGCAGAGCTCCAGCTTCTCCAGGAAGTGATCCAGGGTGTGTGTGCCGGCTTTCAGCTGCGTTTCCAAGGTGAACTCCTCAGACAGAGCGAGGAGCCGGCAGGCGTGTTGGGAGAGAGACTGAAGCACCGCCCCGGAGCTGTAGCTCTCCAGAAACTGCCGGCACGCCGCCACATCTACGAACTTCACCTCCACCCCGAGGAAGGGATCAGCATCGTGGAACTTTAGGATGTCACACCCATCCAGAACCCTTGAAGAGTCTGATGAATGAAGAATACAGACTAAAAACAAAGTTCCCTCATTTTTTTTTCTCAGGAATCTTAACCAAGCAAGAGAGTTCACCTGTAAGTGTCAGCTTGATGACTTTGTAAATCATGAACTTTCCCTGTTGGTCTTTGTAGAGAGACAGCAGGTTCACATCAGGACACAGCGACTGCAGAAACATGACCGCACATCCTGTCCATGGCCCTCCATCCACAGCCTTGTCCGCCATTATCTAAACACAAACAGCATGAGGTTCAGAGGCACAGCAGCATGAGAAGATGACAAGGGGAACCTGCTTTAAAATGTGCTGGAGGAAGGATCAACATCTTTAGATAACTATGATTGTTCCTTGTGGGAGAGAGAGGATCGATAGGTGAGCCTGAACTGCCTCTATTTCTCTTCAAGAAAGCAATCAAGCCAACATAAAGAATAAGAGCTTTCAGTTCATCAAACAGCTTTATAGAAATTTGTTGATGTAATATTCCATTTTATAGAAAATACCTTGAAAGTCTTTATAAACAGTTTAAGACAGCTTCAATAAGAGTGCTTATTGAGAGCTGATTATGATTATTAAAGGTTGGCGCCCCTTCTCAACATCAATTTCCACTCGTCTACCGCTCTCTGTGCGTGAAGAATTTAAACCCAAAGACCTAAAAATATGTTTATATTGATTCCAAAACAACAAACAAATCAAATAAAGATCCAGCAGCAGCTATATTTCTGCTTTGTTATTTTAAGACCCCAGCTGCGAAAGAACAAGATGCAAATTTTTCTTGAGCTATAACCAATATTTGAAGGTTATAAACACTTAATTACAGTAATTGAGCCGACAGATCGTTATCAGTTTTTCTTACCAGTTGGGTCAGATCTGAGAGTGGAACTTATTAGAAGTGAGCATTCGCTCCTTTTTATTGATTGAGTCCGGCAAATGAAAATGTCTTTGTTTTGTTCAGTTGATATAACCAACTGAGTCACTTCAACTCACATTTGTCTTTGAACTGTTCAGAGAAGAATGTCTGCGAATTTACCACCAGAATGAAAAAAGCCATCACCACTTGTGTTGACACTCACTGGTCACCTGAGCAGCAGATCTGTGCTGATGTTTCCAGGATCAGATTTTGAACTTCTCATCATTGGTCAATTATCACTTCAAACTCAACAATGCAGAAGAAATTGTTTGTAATCATGTTCAAACAAACTGACAAATTACACAACCTCTCTTAATCAAACCAGTTCCAACTACGGTGCACTCATTCTTGTCCATGTGGGTTTATGGTTGTGGCCTCACTCCACCTTCCTTTTTTTCCACATTACTGCAGCTCCCTTTTGAAAGACTCATTACATAAAAACATGTTTAATCTGGATCCTCCCCTCCCCCAGTCCAGCCCCCTAACTCCTGTACTCTGCATGAACCACTGAGGCCGGCTCTGACAGTCTTGGTGCTGTCTCCGTGCACCCTGCCGGGGAGCGCTCTGCGTGGAAAGAGCATCCCTCTGAGCTGGATTATATGCATATCCTCATACATCACTAATACACTGTGTGCTTGGCTACTGGGTCCACTGGACGCGTCCACAACTTAGCCAGTATGTAATTATATGCTATCCTATCTACCGTTCCCCTGGAAGTATAGTGTGAGATTAGTTCAGCAGCTGTATGAGGATTAAGTGATCATCAGCAGCTTAAAATATATCATTTATCTTTCGCTGCCAAAAGGCAACCTCTAGTATTCCCTGGACAGCTCGACTGGAATCACAAAATTTTAGACTCACACTTGAAATCACACAAAGTAGTCCCTCGACTTTGTCTTGAGAGTGAACTTGGATCTTTTTTTTGTTGATTTGAAAGTCAAAGACATACAATAAATATTCCTGAGGAGATCACTTTCAAGTAAACTTCACTTTTAGGGTGTAAACACACATTCAGGTGAGGTTGTTGTGACTGACTTTTAGTTGATTCTCCTCCTGTCCACTTCGTCTCATTTTGTTCTTGTTTTGAGCTCACATTTGTTTGTTGTCCTGTCTGATTTCTCTTACTCTTCTATTTTAGTGCCTAATTTTCTTTGACTCTAATTATAGTTTTAACTGCTTTTGCAACATTTTAACATAGCAGTTGATACGCAATCATTTTTGAAAGGACACGAGAAAAGCCAAATTAATGAAATAAAAATATTTATCAAAACGTCGATATTCTGCTGGCAAAAAAACGTAAATGTAGCCAAGCTAGCTACGTGGTTGCTACGCGACCCAGAGGAGCAGGTACAGGTGATTTGGAGGGTGTGAATAGGTGAAGTAAGTTGGTGGGCAACCTACCAGTCAAGCTTAGGTAGGTCATTTACTAGCAGTTTAACGTATGAACGTGGCTGAAACGAGTTGTTTAATCGTGCCCCGTGCAGGGAGGATGAAGACATAAAGGAGGTTGGTAGTTACTGAGAGAACCAGCCTCACGTACAGTAGCCACAACTGCCGTAAAAACTTCGGCCACACTACGACCAAACTCCCCGCTATGGAGTTAACATGGCGGCTACAACATCCATTACTGGACACACTATTTAACAAACTATATGCTGTGTTGTTCTGGTGTGAAGGTGAAGTTTAAAAAGTCCAAACAAACTTACCTTAGAACTTTGTTATATTGCTCGATGACGCTTCCTCCTGACGCATCACACCCACTGACGCAGTGAGCTCTGCGGTATCCCATTGGCTGAGCGTATATCGGACTGACCGCTGATTGGCTGAAGGCAATGAGCCGCCTGGGGGAAAAATCCTGACAGGAAGGAAGTTTTTTTTTCTTGTCGAGTAGATTTTCACATGTAAGACACTTTTTTGTGACACGTTTTGTCATCGTCTGCTCTCTGTTACAAGTCAATAAAACTAAATTACGGGTGTTATTACAAGAACCGAAACCGAACGAAATCAAGCTGTCAGTACAGTGATAAATCACGGAGCTGCTGCTAAACTGTAATTCACTGATAAGGTTAGAAGTACAGTGGCATTTTAATTCGCTTTCTGCAATAAAAATAAAGAATGCAGTGTGAAAGGGGTGCTAAATGTTTCAAATCTTTCCAATTTTGATGCATGTTGTGGTTGTAAAGTGCTCAGGCGGGAGGTTTGTATGTATTAGCTGTTAAGTACAACCCCCTTCATTTTAATACCCAAAATACTTCATGATTCGGTCCAGCTGAAGACATACGTGATTCTAGCATAGGTGCCATTGCAACACAAGAAGTTGTTTCAGGGAAAAACACAAAAAAACCAATATATTCAGATAAAAAATTGAAAATCAGATGGCATCTCAAAACTAAGGCAAGATGAAATCAGCTCCAAACTTTATTCTGTTCATCTGCACTTGAGCTGCTTTTCTGACCACATCTCAGTTGTGCCTCTGTTCACTGTGCTAATTCTAATTGTTTTATTCATGCGAGCAGCTGTAAATAAGATGCTAAAAATACCAACACTGTAAAAGAGGTCATTAGATTATTTTTGCTCTATCAGTGTTTCCCCACTATAATCCTGAGGGAGCCACTGGCCTGCATGTGTTGGACGTGTTACGCTGTGCTAGATAATGTGATCATTGCATTAACTGATAGATTTTGAAGGGAAAAAAGTCACTCGACAAAACAACAAAGAGAACTTTTTTTTAACTTTGGTGTTTGTTTTTTAACATTTGCTTTGGGAACATGTTTCACTTTGTTGGTTTTCATCTTCCTGTCATCCTGAGTCTCCCGAGTGCTTCAAGTAACAAAAAATGTAGAGTAAATGGGTCAAATGCATTGTTTATTAGAAATGTTCATACAGTAATTACACAGTGTCAGTTTCAAATGTGGATCAAACAACTTCCTGTAAAATGATCAACATAATAATATCTGCCACTGGCTGGGGGGGCCACAAAGAATAGTGACGGGAGCTGCATGTGGTCCGCCAGTCGCCCATGTTCCATTTAGTGGATCCTGATAACTTTTGTCACAATAAACATATAAACACAACCATAGAGAAATCACTCTTGCAGCTCAGAGGTTGGTGTTTGATCGTCGATGTTTTTCTGAAGAGCTGTGGACATGTGTTTATGAGTGTTACAAATGAGCTTTTGAAAAGCCTTGAAATATAAAAATCATTGGAGGAGAAAAAATGAAGTTTGAAAACAAGACTCAAAAACCTTTTTTTAAAAATTATTTATATATTTATTCATAGTAGACAAAAGAAAAGTCATAAATCCCCTCGCAGGGTAAAGCCCCATCAGAAAAGCCTTTCTTGTTAACATGTTTGACAAACTTCAGAGTTTCTTTGTCTCTGTAGACAAGAGCGAGGTAGTTCTTGTCTGGGTAGATCCTCAGAAGCTGTGAAAACGACAGAAACGAAAGGAATGAAATACTACTCAGATTTGCACGGTTACAAATATACAAAAGTAATCGAGCTCACCTCCTCGTCTTCTCCATTGGCAACATAATATGTCACACCACCAAACTCAGTCTCCCAGTCTGTCAAAGACAAAGGAAGTTGAACTGGATGTTCTACAAAAGTCGCGTGTTTGCTTGCGTGTGTGTCTGCTCACCTGGGCAGCCAAACTGTAAAACAAGATCCAGTGCGTACTCCGCCCTTTCTGCCTCGCCATCGTGCAACAGTGTGTAGCTCCCATGAGACCACCGCCGCACTTCTCCGCAACACAAAGGTGTACTCGGCTCTGAAGGACACAAACGAGTCAAAACACAGACGTGCAACTGCCGCTGAAGTAAAAACAGGTGAGAGTGACACACACCTTTCGTTGCGTTTGCACTCGTGGATGACTCAGTTAAAGACCCAGAGGCTTGCTCATCCACTCGCGCCGTCTCACTCTCTTTGTCATCGTTCTCCTCTTCATCGGCAGGACAGAGGTAGTGGAGTCGGAGGCCGGTGAAGTTGGACAGAAGCAGGAAGAACGCCTCTGAATGGAGCAGCTCGTAGCAAGCGCTCACACAGGGGGGCAGCGAGTCCAGAGACGCCACCTCGTAGCACCTGCCAGCGCACGGATGATTAATCAAATGTGTTGTGTTCGCAGGTCAAATATTGCATCAGACACGACCCACCTTTTGTTGGGGGGGCCCTTCTTCATCCACTCAATCTGAGCCAGTTTCAGAGCTTCGTTCACCTCTGAAAATTTCTCCTCCTACGGACGAACAAAATAAGTATCAGCTGACACGAGCAGACAACAAGAAACTAAATAACGGTGAGTTGGAAAAACTCTGACAGAGACTTTCAGTTCAGAGCAACAGAGTAAAACCCTTCTGAGCTTTCAGAGAGTAAATCTGGGCTGAACAGTCCCAAATTGGAGTCTTAGCTTGGGGCCTTTCAGGGAGGAGTCAGAGACAATTGGAAAAACATGAACACGAGGTCAACTGGTGACTCTGCAGTGGTCCAGTGTGTTCAAGTAATTGTCTGTTTTTGTGCTGATGGACTGACGGTGAATAAGACCGACAGTCGTGTGATGAAGAGCACATGAATTCCTCAGTTGAAGCATATTTGGCAAAGTCACGACGACTTTTGACCACCACAAATACGTCTGTGCATCAATCAGATTCATATTCCAAATTGCTCCTGAATTCTCTAATTTTTCAGAAGGAAAATACAGACCCAATAAATACAAACAAAAATGACCTTAAGAAAATCTTGCAGCTCAATTTCAGAGGTCTCTTCAAACTCCCCCTGAATCATCTCCTGGTAGGAGATGTCTAAATAGGTTGGGTTGATCCACTCCAGCAGCAAGGTTTCCTGTGACAAGAAAGGACAAAATACAAACAATCCACTGTTGAATCCAACCTTTTTTCACAGTCTGGGGTGTTTTAAACAATAACAAATGACAAAAGAGTTAAGTTAGTTTTTTACAGACTGAGAGGAATAACTTTAAGAGCTGCTACAAAACAGATACATGCATTTGTAAAAATATCTTTCAAGAAATCCCCACAAAACCCTTCTCACATCTCTTGGTAAGTGTGGACTTCTTGGGACGGGCGGCTCCACGAATCGGGGGGGACGCTCCAATGACGGCCCGTGAAACCAGCCGCTCAGTGACAGGCGACATTTGTCCTGCGACAAGACCTCCGACACCTAAAACGCACACAAGACGCACTGCAGATTTCCTTTCAGGGCCTCTTTGTATGTGTGACAGAAAGAAAAAGGAGAACGGATATTTTACTTGATGGAAAGAGACGGGGGAAACTTCGAAGAGCACGAGTGTGTTCCAGGAGGGAACGAGGGACTTCACGACACTCTGAGGCTGGAAATTACCTGATAAGAAACACACACTGTTCTGTAAAAACACAAAAAATGATATTTTTAACAAAACTGATGAAGCAAACAATAAAAAAACGGTCTTAACATGGAGCCCTGATCCTTCAAAGAGTGTGTGAGGAAGTTTAGGTCCCAAGAACAGTAAAAAAACCCCCAACATGTTGTTTGTCACACATACACCTGAACACATTGTCTTGAATTCATTTCCTGCTGATATCATCTAAACTCAGCAGTAACTCCATCTTGCCTCAGCCTAACCTCAGTTTGACCTTAAACGTGTCATCGCCTAAAAATTTAATAATTACCCTCGTAGGGATTTCAATTTTTGTTCCCGCGGTGACACGAGTCCCTGTGGGCTACTGTGCAATTAGGGTGATATTCTCACTAGTATAGAAGACCAAGGCAGAACACACACCCGTGCATACACACACGCGCGCACGCACACACACACACACACACACACACACACACACACACATACACACAGTGGGACGCTCACTGTCTGTCGAGAAAAGATCGAGGGTCCCCCCGTCGCTGCTCTGCCACGGAGGCACAAGATACAGAATGAAAGCGACGCGCCTCCCTTCCAGTTCATCGTCATGACACAACAGGACATCTGAGAGGAGAGGAGATATATCTATATATGTCACATTCATATGAAGAAATGAGTGATTGAATAAAGTGAAAAACTGAAGGACCCCAGACTGTCACTCTCTTTTCTCACCAGTGAATTCATATTTGGCACAAGAAATGTCCACTGTGGGCTCCAGCTGCACCCCCAGCACTTCACCCAGCCAGGACCGGAAACGCCCAAACAGTCCCTCCCTGAGGACACAAACGTGAGAGGCGTGACGCCCTGCAGAAGGTGCCGGACAGCGAAGGTATCTTCAGCATTTAAGACGAAGGCTTTAGCAGCCTGCTCCACACAAGGCAGGCAGCTCGCAGGCCCGACAGCCCACCGTGACATTTTGTTGTGACATAAATAATAGATGATCGCAAAGGGAGGCTGTTATTGTGTGTTTGATTACAGTATTTATGCTCCAGAGCTGCAGTCGGTGCCCCTCAGTATCATCGCAAATAGGAGGCAAACTGCACGCTGCTCTTTTAAAATGCAAATATATCGTCGAATGAAAGGAAGTGCTGGGACATTATTTTGCCGTTTGCGGAATAAATTAGGTATAAAAGTGTCGACCGTGATCATAATTGTTCTTGGACTGGGCTCAAACACTCAACCTCCTGGCAGCTCCTAGAGCTCTCCACAACCGTTGTGTTTCCACTCCAACATTTACACCGGAGTGATGATTGAGTGCGTTCGATTTCACGATCGCTGCCAAGCTGGCCGTTGTGTCACACACAGCGACAAGTCACAGTGACAATAATCAGCTTGTATGAGAGTGCGTAGCTGCATTTTATATCAGCTTTTCATCTTGCAGTCAGAAGAACCGTCAACATACAGCCAGCTGGGCCAAATAAAAACGATATTTTAATTAAAAGGGCAGATGTGAACTCTGGCGCCACCTGCTGGAACTCATGAAATTATTTAAAGGCCTCAAAAAATCACAGCAGTTCTGAACTAGAATTATGCTTTACCTCAAAAAAAACCAAACAAATGACACAACACTACACTTAATACCGGCAGTATGTAGTTGAGAAATGACTTGTTTGACATTGTTTGCAATATGATGAGTGATTACAAAGAGTCAAAGTGCTTCATCCAAATGTTTCTTCACTGATACCTGACATTTTACTGCCTCCAACTGAATCAGTCTGAGAAAAAAAAAACTTCTCTGATGTCGTTCTGTTGTGAAGGCTGCAAAAAAATACACTTTTCAATTGTTTTTTTTTATAATTAAAAAATATTCTTAGATTTACAGGCTGTTTTCGTTTTTACAATTGCTGGAAAAGGTTTCATGGAAAATGTTAAAATGTGGCTTTAAAGAGGAAAAGGACACTATGCTCATCATATTACACCTCACGTTGTGCCACAGTGCTCTGACTAAAAGTAGGTTTTTGTGCCTGCGATCTGGGATAAGCTGCGACTCGGCTGGTGCAGCAGCACAGATTAACTGGCCATTAATTGTCTGGTTGGTGGTTCGGTTCAGGCTCTGCAGCAGGAAAGTGACAAACTCAACTGTGCATGAAAGCCGGCTGTTTTTAGCAAAATCTGCAGTTTATCTGCAACCCGTGAGGTGTACACACACACGAATTAAAAGCTGTTAGTTACCTCAGTCCTGTGATATGTGGCTCTGACTGAGTCTTCAAGTCGTCTGACTGGAAGAAAAAACAACACATGCAAACAAAAAAAAGTGAGACAACGAAACAGGCAGAGTGCAACAAACCAGGATGAGGCTGAGCTCCACAAACACCTGCTTGAATTTGTAGAGATCGTTGGACTTTGTATGGAAGTTGAGTTCGAGCAGCTCTTTCTGCAGGTTCTCCGCGAAGCTTTCACTGCTGAGGAAGTTTCTGATGATGCAGTGAGGGAAAGGATGGAAGTCCAGCTCCAGGTCTCCTGCACAACCGTCACGCACACAGCGCCACACAATGAAGCAAAACCAATGACTGCAGGTGCTGAATAAAAACAGTTCACTTTTAAAAAGTCAATCAACTTCCTGGATGTCTGTCCTGAATGAGTCTCATTAGTAAGAGGAAAAAGACCTATGATGATACAACACTGAGAGTGTTATAAAGTTGGTTCCTCGTGCTGGGTGGTCTTCACTTTTGTCTGAGCTTCGCAGTTTTAACTATTTATTCAAATGATTTCATTTTGAAACAATTAATCATTGTTGTTTACCGAAAAGCCTCTTTAATATCTAAATTAGCCAAATTTGACAAACAACCTCTTATCATGACTTCCCGCTGTGTAATGATTCAGTGAGGTACAAAAGTATGATTGTACATTAATCTAAAAAATCTAATGTGCTCCCAATACAACAGCTGTGCACTGCAGGTTGGTGCTAATGAACCCTTTTGATGTGTTCATTTAAAACTTCCAAAAAGTCTAAAGAATAGGATATTTATATGGTATGCTCGTGTCCAGCTGCTTGATACACTGCCCTCCTCTGTGTAAGATTCACTGTACACAACACAGGGACTTGTCAGAGTACTCGGCACTGCTGTCATACTCAATTGTGGGATGAAAGAGTTTTTATGACATCTTTTGCTCGACAAACCACACTGATGGTCAGAAATGAGAGAATCTCAGACGTGTAGCTGGAACAACACGAGTTTAGATGTAACATGTCCTGTTAAAGCACTGATGTTGTTCTTGTTCCTGCATTTTCGTGTCCGCGGAGGGTTTTACGTCCTCATACCCTGCGTGAAGTGAGTGCGGCGGCTCCACGCTTCCTTCACGGACGTCTTCAGCTCCTCGTCTTCCACCGCGGGACCAAACTGCGCCGCTTCTCCGGCGCTCTTCTTCTTCTTCTTTTTGTCCGCGGAGCCGCGCTCCTCCTGCGGCCGCTTGGAGGCCATCGGAGAAACACCAAGTCAGGCCGTCCACATACAATTATTGATCACTTAGTTGTTTCACGCTGCACATGAAACCAAACCTCGCCGCGGCGCATGATGATGACGTCATTTCCACACTGACTGTGCCCGACAGGCTGCACAAACCTGCTGAAAAAAAGTGTCTTCGAAAAAGAGGCATTAAATGTATTCAAACGTGTTTTGAAGAAGATACATGACACAAAATAAATGAGTCAGAAAAACACGCAAGCTTGGAATAGCTGCTGGCCATAAAATAGTCAAAGGATAGCTTAAATTGGTGTCTTTTCAACACATTTATTTTGCATGTGCTCCAGGACTGAAAACAGTCCTCCACACTGACAAGCTGCCAAACGCTAGGAATGAAATGACCTCTTCTCATGGTAAATGTAGCTGGTTGTTACACATGTACTTTTTGTTGTGTTTATGTGACATAAGAAAACAATTAAAAAATTGAACCAAAAAAATGTTTAAGCACAGAAAAATATAAGCACCACTCGCCTGCTCTTTGAATGTTATAAAAACATACTCAAAATGACTTTATTTAAAAAGAAACTCACAGCATTGTTACAGGTAAAACAACAGGAAACTCAATGTTGTACTTTGTTTAATCAAACATTGGGCTCTGCCAAGAAGATGTAAAAATCAGACTCTTAACATGCTGGATCACCGGCCTGTATACTACAAAAACTAGCAGTTTAGCAAGATTTTTAAAAAAAGAAAAGAAAGAAAAGACAAAACAAACAAAAACACACAAGTGACAATTTTTATCCAACAACAGTATAAACTTCCCGTGGACTGTCAAAATACCCGACATTTAAGTGAGAGTGGAGCCACAGGTCGAAGCCTCTGCTGCTCCTCAGACAGGCTGCGCTCACAGAGACAGCCTCGTGTGCTGCTGCTCACTCAGGTCAGTTGTAGATGAAGTTGAACCTGTAAGAAGATATTTGCTATTAAAAATTACAGGGGAAAAAAACCCTTTCCTGAGTTTGAGTGGGCAGGTTGTAATAAGTCACACTCTGAATGGCGCTTACAACAAACAAAAGCTCACCTGCTCAAAAGCTGTGGTAGACTGGAAATGATGGGTCCATAACCAGGAGCGTTGTCGTATAGTTCAAACAGCGGCGCAGCCACCAGTTTGTAGTTTTTAGGAACAGCAAACAGAGCTGCAAAAATGTCAAATTACATTTAAAAACAAGACACCAGGTTTTATCACGTATTCCCTCTTTTTTATTGAGGCATTTATCTATTTTTTTTTAATCAAACAAACACCAAAAATGGAATTTCACTATTGACACAGTGGCACACTGACCTTTTTCCTGCAGCTGCACCAGGAACAGCTTCTTATGCTCCTTTGGTTTGGTTATATGAGCTGGAATATATGGATACTGCAGGACAAATGGCTTCAGGTTAGTCAACATCAACAAGAGCAGACAGAAACAGAAACTACAGCTGTGAATGGAATCAAAACAATCATACAGTCCCTCATTTGTCCCCCCTGCATTCAGCAAATCAGCAGCATGAGCACTTGATCCACTTTCCACTGTGGCCTAAGCTGATCATATGGACTTTTGTAACATTTTCAGAGATTTGTAATTTCCAAGGAAAATCCCATGAATGTTGTGTACCAGTTCTTTGTTTACCAACCTGAGGGGGCTCAAAGTTGGGACGCCACCAGTTACCGATACAGTCGTCAATCACCCAGTCCTGCTTCACTCCGTCCTGCCGTCCGAGGATCTATCATTCAATAAAGTAAATTCACTGAAACTCCAGAGTCCGTTCAGAAAGGGGGCGACAAGTCAAACTGTGCATGGTTTACCTCAGTCATTAGGCGTTTCAGACCCTCCACCTCATCTTCACCTGGACTCAGCTCTCCACCGGGCCTGCAGCAGGAACAAACAATCAACAAAACGTCCCAACACCCGTGTCTCCACATGGGTGCAAGTGTCGCATTATAAGCCACTTACAGTTTGAAGAAAGTTGTCCCGAGCTGCAGGAGCAGCACGTGAGGAAGCCTGTGTTCGTGGACGATGAGAACTCCTTCAACTGTCCTTCGCATGCCCATCTTGTCGAACTCCTCCCGCATCCGCTGGAACCTGGCAGCCACTGAGCTGTCCTTCTCATATAAAGGCTCCTTGGTGCCAAATGTGTAGTTGGTGAGGGGGTATCTGACACAAACCAGCAGTCAAAGGTCATTTATGACGATCACAGAGAACAATGAGGTTCATACTTACAACCTAAAATTTAATTCAGCCACCTTTCATTTAAATCCAGTGATGGCTTTTAACAGCAAGCATAATCTGCATCATCATGCTTCTGTTGTACGTTTTTGTTCAAGGGTTAAGCCCCAAATATAAGACACTTGTCGTCACAATGGGACAAATGCTGACAAAATTGAG
>JASSRZ010000001.1:13187568-13205115 GCA_032164315.1 Malacoctenus gilli
GAGCCTGCTCTGCTTCCTCGTGGGGACAAGAAACATTTAACTCGCCGCCTCACTCGGTCGGATCCAGGTGTGTGTGATGAAGGACCGTTAGCGGGACGCAGCCTGCGTAAACTTACAGGTTGATGGTCCTCTCCAGGGTGAGCGGTTTAGCGGGCCCGCTGAGGTATTTGTTCCCGAACTGCACGTCTCCCCGGCGCGGCCAGCCGGTGGACGAGCGACTAGGGGGCACGATAGACATCTCTGACGTATGGTCAACGGTGCTGGGTCCTCCTGCAGCTGTGTGTCCACAAGAACACCCGCTATATGACCGGACTCGGTGCACAAAAAAAAGACTGTAACGACAACGCGAAAACGCACCACAACAGTTCCTCCACCGTCGTTTCCTTTGGTCCACCGTTTCCGGATAAAGAGAGGTTGTGGTGTTTCTGTCGGCGACCCCTGCTGGCCTGGATGATAAGCGACAAGCACATCGCGTTGAACCTGAGATGGTCCGAATCTTCGCGCCGCTGTTTGTGCTCGATAATTTGTTTTTGTGACATCCGAATTCATCGAAATGACCCCATTTTGGTTTTTATCAACTCATCAATCGGCCGGTGATATAGTTGCTATGGTTACTCCCGCCAGTCAAGATAAGAGGAGTTGCCTGGGGAAAAAATGAATAAATGGGAAAAAAAGCATCGAATACGAAATCAGGTACGAAACTGGAACCTCCGTCTGATAATGTGATCTCCGTGAAAAACAGACCACTGTCCTGTGAACAGGGACGTCTGGTTTAAGAGCTCATCGGAGCCACTATCCAGCTTCAATTAGGTCTCTTTAATTTAGGTCTATTTGTGAACTAAACCACACTAATTAAATCTTAAACATGACGGAACAAACATCTAAAATTGTAATGTGATTCAGAAACAAGCCTCTTTGTAAATCAGCATTTTTAAACAAAATGTTTAGCCCCAAATGCCAGTTTATGTCTTAATTACATTTAAGGTGTCATACCAATATTATGTTGTTTGTTGTTAATAGCCACACCTGACTGTGGGAACTTCAAGAAGACCAAACGGTGCTTCTTTAAAAGCTATTCAGTAACCATCATGGACACCCCAGGACTATAAAGTCCTTCTTGAAGCAGTGGCTTGCCCTTTAACCCAGGAGACCCCGTCCCTGCTGGGTGTGCCTGTTGTCTGTATATTTAGGCAGCAATGAAATTAGGGGGAGGGGACTGATTCCTCCCCCTCTCTGAAAGATAATTGTCCCCCTCCATGAATCATGTGAGCACACCCTGCTTTAGGCTATCACAGGACAAAAAGGTCTGATTTCTTGTCTCCTTCACATGTTATGGAGAGCTCATTGTTCTTTTTTATTTAGAATATACAGCTGACCTTTGTTGTCAAAGGCAAATTGAATTCTATTTGCTTTTTATCCAAAGTTTACATTTCATTTCAAAGTCCGCCCAACCCTTTTTTTCCCCAACCCTTTTTGTCTCAATATTGAGACAATACTTCATTGTTTGGTGTGATTACTTTCTCATAAAGGGAGCTATTTGCTTTTCAATGTTGATACAGAAACCTTGGAAATAGATAACAGAGCACAATAGTAGGAATTCTCAACCAATGACACACATGTGATCTGTTTTAGAGGCTCTTTGCAACAATTTAAGGTTTTGCAGAAGAAAAGTTGTGATTTGATGATGCAAAGCTGTGATCGGCGAAGATTTTTACACAGGGACAATAAAATAGAACAGGTAACTTCACGTTAAGGATGAGCAAAAATGGTTTGAACTTTTTTTCATTTTTAGTAACACTTGTGCATGTTGATTTACAAAAGTACGTCAAAATTTCATTTCCTATTCAGAAATACTGCATTCACACATTAAAAAAAGAGAATAAATGACAGAGTCAACTGAATATTCCATTTAATAGTCATAATTATGTCTCTTATCCATCTAATGTAAACATGGTGTCTTTAACCACAGTAGTTTTCTTATGGTACATAATCATACGTGCAATGCAAAAATTCAAACATAAGTTAAAAAAGGACAAAGACACTGCTGGATTTGTTGATTACATCACACCAAGGGGATCTCAGTTCTTTGGTCCAGTGGCCCACCCTTTGTGGTGTGCTGCTGTATTTGTGGTGGTCCCTGTAGGAAGTGCCATGGATCGTCCCCCCTTTCACTCTATACTGTGGCCTCCTCTGCCTGCCTCACAGTAGTTGGTCCCATTTTAAGCAACATCTCTCAGTTACTTGTCACTCACTGACTTTGTTTCTTCTCCCTTGTCTTTTCCCAGCTCTTCCTCAAGAGGGTCGTCCTCAACTTTCTTACTTTCTTCTTTTTCTTCTTTTTTTGTAGCTTCACTGTTGTCCAACGTTTGTTTCTCATTGTCTCCTTCACTCTGCTTCTCACTATCGGCGACTTCCTGCTTCTCATCCGCCTCCATGACTTTGGTCCCGTGAACATGACCAAGCTCCTTATCTGCTGTTGACAGGGAAGATTCAAAAACAGACAATTAAACACACATATTCAGCCCACACGTTTTTGAAGATCCACAGGTGAATAGACCTTACCAGTGTCTTTTTCTGCAGGCATGGTACGAGATTGTTCTTCGGGAGGCAAACTGCTATCTTGGCCTGGACTCTCATTTGCGGGTGCTGGAGTGGTCACATGTTGAGAAGTGGCACTTGAATTATCAGCAGCAGGCGGGCTAGTGGTAGTCGGTGTGAGGTTCGAGCTGTCAGTGTTGGCGCTTTCTGAGTCAGCGGCGAGAGCGGAGCTGACAGCCATTGTGGTGGCTGAGCTAGTGGTGGAAGTGGTGTCTGCGTGGTTCAGGCTGATGGCGGTGGAAGTGGTGTCGGTGGGGTTGGTCTCACTGGAGGAAGTCGAGGGCGCAGAGATATCGGCCGGGCCGCTGGCAGCAGGGGGAACATCGGAGGGTTTGGAACCAGCGGTCATGCAGTCACTGCGGGTCGAACCGACCGCTTCAGCGGGAGATGAAGAGCATGAGGTGGTGGGAGGAGGGGTTGTGGAAACCGGGGTGGAGGATGGGGTGATGGGGGCTTCATGTGAAACTGCGGCTGGAGTGCTTTCACTTGATTTAGGAGGAGAAGATGTCGTTTCAGCAACTAATGAATCTGAAGGAACCGGAGTGGATTCGTCACTTGCTTCGCTAATTGAAATGATGGGGACAGTCAAGCTAGGTGACACGTCGGGCGGGCTGGTGGAAGGTGGAGACGCTCCAGTGGTGACAGGAACAGTTGCATCACTGACAGCAGTGGAAGAAGCAGCAGCAGTGGCGTCAGCTGAGAGAATACCTTTTTGCTCAGG
Source organism: Malacoctenus gilli (assembly GCA_032164315.1). Lineage (NCBI taxonomy): Eukaryota > Metazoa > Chordata > Actinopteri > Blenniiformes > Labrisomidae > Malacoctenus > Malacoctenus gilli. Next base: position 13,190,888 of record JASSRZ010000001.1, read on the forward strand.
CAAAGGTGATCTAATTGGCAAATCTGTTGTGGAAACTGAGCTTTCGCTGCTGGGAGCAGAAACAGTTTCCATTGTGGACACTGCTGTGGAAACTGTTGTTGGTGAGGCGGAACTGACAGAGAGGCCTGTGGTGACAGTTTCTGAAGAGGTGGGAGCCACTGAGACGGTGGTAAGGGGCTCTGGAGGTGTAGCGGTGCTCGTTGGTGTTGCCGTGATGGTAGAGGTGGGGGGTTCAGTGGTAGGAGCAGTCGTTTCTGGCATCTCTGCTTTGCTGTCAGCCACTGCGTCTTTCGTGGGGGATGTTGCAGCTGCGGTAATGTCAACCGATTCAATGCATATATCTGGGTCAGAGGGGGTTACAGTACTCGAAGGGGAACCTGGTAAATCAGCTGAGTCGGGGGTTGAGGTGGAGATTGTCGGTGCCGAAGGAGCGGCGGCAGCCGTGACATCGGGGGCTGACGGAGCCGAAGCAGGGCTCGGTTTGGTGGGCGTGTTTGTCTCCGCCTCTTCAATTTGAGCGAGCTCGTTGTCAGGTGTGATGCGACCAGATGTGGTGGGAGGCGGACCCGGTTTGATAACTGGCTTTGGAAGTAACGCAGGCTTCCCGGCCGCCTCGTGTGCTGACACACTCGCCCGAATTTGATGTCTTGTGTCTACAGAAAAGAAAGGATAAATGTTGGTCCGTCCTCTGGTGTCACGTCAGAGACGTAGTCAATTTCCCCAAGTGTTTGTGTGTTACCTGATGACGCTGACATCGTTCGGGGTTTTGAAAAAGTGGGCGGTGGCTCAGGTTTACTGTCGATGATAGTACCTGAGGCACAGAAATCATCTACATCATTTTTTATGAATCAAAGGAAGTGCTTCAATTTTGGTGTATTATGATTGCAGGGACCAGCTGAATATTTTCGCAGTGCCTTTTCTTTTTGGGGGAGAACCGATCTTTATCCAAAAGTCGGTTCTTTTGCAACAAACCCTCAACTTCAAGGCTTAATTTTTACTTCATTACTACTAAGCCCAAGCAGATAAGACTTTAATCATATGAGATAATTAAAGGAACATACCTTCAGACTCAGCCTTTTTCATCTCTCCCTCTTGAGTCTAGAAGAATTAAAAATAGGGTGTTTTTTAACACTCTTCGGGACTCAAACTGTACCAGAAAACAGGTGAAAGACACACATTCACAGACCTGTGTCTCTCCCGGCTGGGGTTTGGAAACGCCAATTCGTTGAAGCATGAGATGGAGTTTCTGCTCAAAGCTGTGCTGGCCTTCAATTTGTTTCTGAAATCAACCATCAGATTAATGGTCTCTGTTCCGCCAGTGTAAACGTGTACAAGACTCCAGTCACACTTACCTTCGCGCTGTTCCTGGCGTTAGTGCTCCCAGCTGCTGCGGACCCAGAAAGCAGGATAAGTGACTGGGACTTCCCCTCTCTGAGAGCGCGCCGTGGAGGCGCCGTGTCACCCCTGAGTGGGGGAGCACCAGAAACAGGTGTCTCCTTCACGGCGGACTCTCCGCTAACAGCAGAGGGCTGTTCCTTCGCTTTCTCCTTTTCATTTTCCTTGTCTTGCTCCTTCACCCGATCCTTGTCTTTCTCCTTCTCGGATTTGGCCACCTCCCTGAGAGGACGGATGAGATCCGCGATGGAGGCCTTTTTGGGGCGGCCCTCATGGCTCGTCTCTGTCTTCAAACTTCGCCTCTTTCTCAGAGTGAAGAAGTCGCCAAGCTTCCTCCTGAGCGTCTTTGTTGGTGGGGGACACGGGACAGAGCTGGCAGGAGTGACCTCCTGCTCTGTAATAATAGCTTCTTCATCTTGCTGCTTCCTACACAAAAGTCATACATATCAGCTCTTTACATACTCACTCCAGCAGTGTCACTTTGCTGAATCAGCAGTGCGCATATGCAGATTTTGCTCCACAGAAAACCAGCTCATCTGTCAGAGGTGGTACTCACAGTGTTTCAGTAGGAAGTACTCTTTTAGTAAAGAACTCCTCAACTCCTTCATCCACTCGTCCCATAAACTCAAGGGATTCATTTTCACTCTCAATTATGGTCTCCTGATCACGACACACACAGAAAGAGAACATGGATATTGTGCACCAAAGATCAAACAAACAGAAGATGAGGAGCAGGATGCCTCTCATGTAACTTTACATTACATAACGATCAACTCTGAAAACCCACACACTTTGGCACTCGTGCTCCTCCTGCCTCTATAGGTGTATTTTGGTTTGATTCTCTCATCCATTTATGCTACAACCAGGCCTCCTGGGAGTCAGTTGCTCAGTAACGTAAAATGGGGGGGCGTCGCTGGGATTTTTTTTTTTTTTGCATGCCGAACGAAAAGCAAGAAAACTCATTTTGCCAGTGGAGGTAATATGATATCCAAAATGCAGCTATAGAGAGTTGCATCATCCTGATGATATTAACATCTGTGCCCACAAGTAGCAATGAAAGTCAGACAGCAGAACACAAATTTAGCAGAAGTCACCGTTACATGATATCCTGTCAGGGGAATCGCTTGGATTCAGTCTCCCAGGCCATTCCTCTCAAAGGGAGTGACTGAGTGCCTGTAGCCCAATCGCTCTGTGACAACACGATCAGCTCAGGAAAAATGGACGATCACAGATTTTCTATATTTTCATCCCATTATCAGAAGAATGGAGATGAAACACCCAAGAGCGTTTTTTTTTTTCTCCCTCCTTCAGCATGAGCAGGAAAAGACGTTCAAACCAAGCTGCCGCCCGCTCCCACATAGAGTCATCACGCTCTCACAGAGCGAGAATCGAGTGGATTCTTCAAACAGCCGGTAACCGGTACAATGGGACTGCCTTATTCAAGCAGGGACCAGGCATCCTTCAGCGCTCCCCCTCCATCCTTCCCTTCCCCCTGCCTCTCCCCTCTGTACCCTATTACATCTCTCCTCTCTCCCTTTCCTTCCATTTTCCCTCCTCTCTCTCTCTCTCTCTCTCACTCACTCTCACTCTCACACACACACACACATTACCTTTCCCTCCTCACACCCCATTTCCACCAAACCTCCCTGATTCTCCGTCACGGTACCTGCGGTCTGCTGGGACGGTAGTTCAGTTTTTGCCGATGAGGTCTCGGTCTGCTCTGGGTGTAGTGCCTGAGCGCTGGTCCGCCCAATGGCAGCTCCATTGGGGAGACACGGCACGCTGTTGCCGTGGAGCTCTGTTGCCGTGGCTCGGTTGCTGAGGCACCGTTGCTAAGAGCAGGAGCACCAGCAGTATGTAATGCCTCCACCAAAGTGGGAGGGGCCAGGCTGGCGAGACTGACAGATCTGACAACAGAACCTCGCCTTTCTCTGCTCCCTCCCCTCTGTGAGAGGAAAACCGTGAGGGAAAAAAAGATGGTGATCAAATAAGGAGAGGCAGAGATGCAGAGATAAAGTCACCACGCTGACATGTGTTACATCTGTGCATCCCTGCCCACGACTACATAGGAACGTTGTATTCAAATAGAATACCACTGAAAAAGCTGAATGGACAAAATGTTCCACTGGTTATGTAACAAATTAATAATTAATTTTAAATGCGGACAAGATGCTCCGAAAGGCTGCAAGTGACAATCTGGCCCATTCGAGCTTCTCGCCACTGAAGAAGTACAGAAACACACGCACACACACTTATAACAAAACAAGTCTCACCAGTGCTAAAGGAAATTGTCCTAAGTAGTCCTGAGAGGATGGTGAGAGTCTATGATAATGAGCTGGAAGACTTGTTCAGATAGCAGAAACAAAGCACACAGCCACAAGCACCAGTGGCTATATATCTTAATTACACTCCTTATTCCCCCGGTGACATGTGCAGCGGGCTTCATGGGAATAGTGTCGCCTGATTTGAATATTTGATATTGGTTTGAAAATTTGACTGTCAAACAAAGCGCACTATGTAACTGCATTATCTCAATGTGGAGATCCTTCTCTTCTGTATCCTCTCTATAAGCGAGCATGAACAGAAACAGAAAAGCTTCGAGGACCATTGTGTTGCTGAGGAGTCGAACAAATAACTTGTTTTCCACTTGTGAAGCAGCTTCTCCACATGGAGTATAATGACATCAGCAGTTTTAGGGCTCAGGTGCAGATCTAATCGACCCACATTGTGTTATTGTAAGTTACATGAAAGCATTGTCACAGGTGACAATGTTTTTTTAAAACCTTAATTGTGTAACTATTAGACTTGATGAGCATCCAGCCTATTTCTGGGATTTTATTTTTACGCAAGAAAAAGTTGTGTCATAGAAAATATGAAAATAAAATGTGATGTCTCATTACTGTTATTTTTTTTCTAGTTTGTCAGCAGTTTTGCCAGATGATCAATATTTTTCTGAAATAAAATCATGGCTGGGAAAAGTCTGTCATTTGGACCTGCTCATCAGTGGTATCTGTTTGATTCCGAGCCATGTTTCCACGAGTTCTTTATGCTATCTTGCTTTATCTGTTTTTCAAAATTCAATGTTTTACCGCGGCAAGTATCAAGTACAAAGCCAAAGATTGTAGAAACATTTGATGAGATGATTTGTTCCAACTCAACTGGTTGATGCTCAGGTTGATTTAGGACATTTCTCTTCAGGCTGGACTGTGAGCAGCTCAGGGTCGCCTCAGTGAAGCTGGTGGGTGTTCAGACCAGGGAGATCAGGGCGTCTCTCCTCTCCATACTGCTGCTGCGACCCCGTGTGGACAAAACAGGGAAGAAGATTAATGGGGTGGGGGGTTAATTTCAAAATGTAAGGACTGAAGCGTGTATAAAAGTATAAGGGTAAATTCTCTATTTTAATTTTAATCCTGGCTCCGATACCCTCAGGATTTAAGAGGAGAGGTATCAAAACTATGGATCTAAATGACAAGAGACAAGGAAATTTAAAAGGCTGTGTGCAACATGTCTTCACAGTGATATCCTTAGCAACTGCTGATTGGCTCTGCCTCTGGTACATTTCTCCCTCAATAAAATAAATGGGACGCCCTTGCCTCATAAGTGCTCGAATTGGATGGAGGTCAATCACGACTTTTGTGCGGCGTGTGCGTACACATATTTGGATCTTTCCACACCACAGCCATACTGCCCCCACGTGGGCGGTTCAATTAACTACTTCGACCCGCATTATATTTGTCACATCTGGACTCAGCGATGACTGCAGGTTGTTGACACTCTGGATTGGACGTTTAGGGGCAACGCTGTTGCTCATTTCTAATCAGAGGGCTAATCAATCACCCCCCTGCACGGCTGATCATTACTGTGGTATCCGTGGTCGCCACGCCCCCGCCTGAATTCAAATCTGGCGCCCTTCGTGCGCTGCTCTGGCCTGGCCACGCCCCTTAACTCCCCCGAGAGTTGTGGGTGCGCAGGCGCAGTGGCTCTAAATGGCCGCCATTTTGTGTTAGGCCCACTCTTCCAAAGCGGGAGAAAATTATTAGCTCGGCGCAGAGCACACACGGCGGTCCGCTGCTGGACTGAGAGGAGCCACGGCTGGACACACGCTCTAAAGCGACATACCGAGGAGAAGGAGCAACCGGGAGTAAGCGAGACCGCCGCTTTGCGTCCACGCACTGAACGTTTTTGTAGGAGCCGTCGTCGGCCTCTAGGTGTCACGGTAGGGCTTACCGGCCAGGCGGCTGGCTGGCGGGGGGTGTTTGTCTCCCTCTATCGTTATCCAAAATGCACTAAATCCGTCTATAAAGTGTAACTGCAAGTCTCCATTGAGCATTTCAGTGCCTTTCGGCTCATATTTTTCGAGGTTAGCAGCAGGATGGCCTTGTTTTCGGGTGTTTCTGTTTTAAGTTAGTTCAGGCCTGACGTCCATCTTATCGTGCCCTTTGTTTCCTGTTTTCAGACGTACTCGCGCCTCTCGAGTTAACTGACATCAGGCAGCCCGCAACTAGTTTGTGCCGTTGAAACTCGCTAATATCTCTTCAGATTGACTCGTCGAGCCAGCAACAACACGAAGGCTCACATGAAATATGTTTTAAAGGAAAAAGACAAGGTCGACCGATTTTAATGTATATTTCTGGCAAACGTACAACCCCCCTTCAATCCCGGTCTAATCAATACAGGTCAACATGGGGCGAACATCAACTTTTTCTAAGTTTTTCACCACGCTTTCTGCTCCGGAGAGGACCTTTTTGTTCGTACCACCATGTTCACACGGTCACACCATGCTACTGAGTGACTTCCCTTAACATTTACCCTACAAACCGGTATCGTGTTGCTTATTGTGGTCGTTATTTCTTTTTATTACTTTATTGCTAACGTCTGTAAAGTGACTCTAAAACGTGCTCTCGACAGTCGTGGTCATCTCGTTATGCGTTTTTTTTTTTAATCTATTCGACCATGAGGGTAAATGCCCCTCCATATAGGTGGACCAGCAGGTTAAAAAACCACATAGTTATGTTGGTGTTTGCTCTGGTAGTTGGAAGTGCTCGGCCTGTTGGGTTCAGGAGGAATTACACAAATTAAACAAGATAGAGTGCAGGGAGCTTCAGTTGTTTAAAGAGGGTCACACACGGGCACTTATAATGGTAGTTTGCATTATCCTTCATCAGCGAAATATTCTAATCAATTAAACAAAAGAGATAATAAGCCATGAAGATGTTTAAAATAAGACCCCAATTGTTTCAAGGGGCTTCCAAAGCCTGCAAGCTAAAGGCTTCCAGGTGTGGCTTGAATTGGGAAATTATCTAAAAGGAAATGGTAACCAACCCTTATTTATGTACAAACTTGAATAACCAGATAAAGTGATTAAAAAATGATTCTCATTTCTGATGCTGACCTGGACCCTGTGTGTGTTTATGGGCTAAGAGAAGAAAACCCACATGAGCACAGGGAAAGCGTGTGTGCTACAAGTGCACCTGGGTTGGAACTGAGGGTCCTCTTGCTGTGAGACGGTGAGAATATGAACCACCATGCTGCTGCTTTTGGCAGAAGCATCAGTGAAAAGATGCAGAAATGCTGTTCGGAGTTTTAGAGCAGACAGCATCTGGTAAAACTGCAACAGGATGTCCTGGTTACTCAAGATAATCCGCTCACTCTGGATTTTTAATACTGCAATATCACATCAACTCGGAAAATGGCAGTCCCAAATACATACTTGTCATTTAAGTTGAGACATACCTTGACTCTGAAGTCTATAAAACACTACCAGTTGATCATCGGGGAGTCATGCTAACTGGTTTTGTTCCATAAAATCTCAATACAACTCGTGGGTAAAGACATGTAGAAAAAAAGAACCCTTAGCGCTTTTGTTGTTTACCAGACGTCAATTTTAAAGTTTTGATGTCCTTTCTATCTATAGCTTGGTTGGCCCAACACCATGGAGGGCGAGGTTGTTTCCATCGAGTCGGCCCCTGCGGATGGGAAAGTCCTGCCAGAGGGTGGAGAAGCCCTGATACAAGGAACGCAGGGCGAGGTCGCTGGGAACATGGAGATGATGGTGATGGATGCTCTGGATCCGACCCTTCTGCAAATGAAGACGGAGGTATTGGAAGGAGCCAGTACAGTGACGGTTACTGGTGGAGACGAAGGCCAGATCATCACGCTACAGGTGCGTCTGGAGCACAAGCCAAAGTATTGTGTTGACATGTTTGTCCTTTTCTCAGATGCTAAATGTGTCTTTGCCCACGCAGGTGGTGAACATGGAGGAGCAGGGTGGAGCTGCGTTAGGATTGGGTCAGCTGCAGCTGGTGCAGGTACCAGTCACAGCAACTACTGTGGAAGGACTTCAGGCCACTTACGTCGAGGCAGCAACAGCAAACAAAGATGCAGAGCCAGTTATCTGTCACACCCTTCCCTTACCTGAAGGTTTCCAGGTGAGAATAAAGTCTTTCGAGTTGCTGCATGTAGAATTGTTGAAGGTTTAACTTCTGTCCTCTACTTGAGATGAATGTCGCAACAAGTGCTAAAGAAATTATCGCTTTCAGGTTGTGAAAGTGGGTGCCAACGGGGAAGTGGAGACCGTAGAGCAGGATGAACTCCAGGCTGCACACGACGAGCTCGAAGGAGCACCGGAGGAGGAAGAGGATGAGGAGCAAGGAGACATAGGAACAGCTGTGCCCCATCAAGAAGACCCCGAATGGTCCAAGGATCCAGACTACCAGCCTATTGCCACCATCCGCAAGGGGAAAAAGATGAAGAAGAGCCGTCTGCGCTATGCAGAGGGTGACAGAGATATGGATGTTTCTGTGTACGACTTTGAGGAGGAGCAGCAGGAGGGGCTGCTGTCGGAGGTGAACGCAGAGAAAGTTGTTGGCAACATGAAACCACCAAAGCCCACAAAAATCAAGAAAAAGGGTGAGACTTCCAATTCCATTGAGTTGCATTTGTTCAAATGACTAAAAGAAAATGATCAGTAAATTGTGAGACTTCTGTGTCCATTTTTAATCGTAATTCTTAAATTCTTCTCATGATTACATGTTCTTATTTGGTGTCTAGGTGTGAAGAAGACTTTCCAGTGTGAGCTCTGTAGCTACACCTGTCCGAGGCGCTCCAACTTGGATCGACACATGAAGAGCCACACAGACGAAAGGCCACATAAATGTCACTTGTGTGGAAGAGCATTCAGAACAGTTACACTGCTGAGGAACCACCTCAACACACACACAGGTAAAAACTATAAAGCCATCCAACTGTGAGTCATGATGATTTGGTGCTATTTGTAGTGACTTAAATATCCTTAGTCAGTCTAGTGAGCTTGTCTTTAGGAGCCAGTGGAGGAATGCACGAGATTCTTGTCAAACTGGCATCATTCATGGTTCTTTTCATCTCAGTTTCATATACACTCTTTTTGCTGTCTTTCAGGCACTCGTCCACATAAATGCACGGATTGTGACATGGCATTTGTGACCAGTGGAGAGTTGGTGCGTCATCGCCGTTACAAACACACACATGAGAAGCCTTTCAAGTGCTCCATGTGTGACTATTCCAGTGTGGAGGCAAGTAATCTTATGATCAGTCTGTAATCTCAATGTTTACACTCAAGCACCTATTCTGAAGTGTCTGTCTCTTTCCAGGTGAGCAAACTGAAAAGGCACATTCGTTCTCACACCGGAGAGCGACCCTTCCAGTGCAGCCTGTGCAGCTATGCCAGCAGAGACACGTATAAGCTCAAGAGACACATGAGGACACATTCAGGTAAGATACACTGGGGTCTTCACAGTCGAAGCAAAGTTTCTATCGGAGGAATATCTTCATCATTGGCGTCTTTCTGTTCCCTTGCAGGCGAGAAGCCCTACGAGTGCTACATCTGTCATGCTCGGTTCACACAGAGCGGCACCATGAAGATGCACATCCTGCAGAAACACACGGAGAACGTGGCCAAGTTCCATTGTCCACACTGTGATACCGTCATTGCACGCAAGAGTGATCTTGGTGAGTTGGCAATTCCTGTTTCAAACTGTGCTTTTACTTGGCACAGTAACGACTTTTCTTGTTGGGGGGAAGGCTGGCCTGAAAGGCTCAGTTATTTTGAGGTTATCGTTTTTTAAAAATCATGAAATATTTGGTCAGACCTGCACTCAGTCACTGCTTGCGTTTCAAGTTGAGGTTTCAAGGACTCAACATGTACGAACGTCGTGCTTTATCTACATCAAGTCTGTGACTGAATAAAGTCTTTGTTTCATTCTCAGGTGTTCATTTGCGTAAGCAGCATTCGTTCATTGAAACGGGGAAGAAGTGCCGTTACTGCGACGCCGTTTTCCACGAGCGCTACGCTCTCATCCAACACCAGAAGACTCACAAGAATGAGAAGCGTTTCAAGTGTGACCAGTGTGACTATTGCTGCCGACAGGTTTGTATCATGTACCATGTAATGCGTCTTTACCGTTTACTTTGATGCGAAAGGGTGGTTGATAAAGTACATTGTGTTGCCCCACAGGAGCGCCACATGATCATGCACAAGCGCACACACACTGGGGAGAAGCCATTCGCCTGCAGCCAGTGTGAGAAGACCTTCCGGCAGAAGCAGCTTCTGGACATGCACTTCAAACGTTACCACGACCCCAACTTTGTCCCCACTGCCTTCATCTGCAATAAATGTAGCAAGACATTCACCCGCAGGGTAGGATTGACTTCGAGGGCACAGACAGCAGTTCTATTTTTCCTCTGTTGTTTTTAAATGTGCCACTGATGTATAATGTGTGTGTACGCACTTCACAGAACACCATGCTGCGTCATTCTGAGAACTGCAACGGCGAAGTCACCGAGGAAGAGAATGGTACTCCTGTGGTCAGAAAGGGTCGCCGTGGCAGAAAGAGGAAGATGCAGAGCAGGAGAGATGATGATGATGACGACACAGGTACTGTGTCGTGATGTATATTAGAGAATATGGTAATAATTGTGTTGTGGAATTATCTAGAATTACAACTTGTATTTACAATTTGACTGATTCTGGAAGGAGGTAATCTGGATGCTTCTTTTGTCTCAGTGACCAATTAAATGTACTTTCCAGAAACTCAATTTTGTAAAACTTTGTGTTCACAAATCTTTTGATGTATCAATAAGCAGCAAAAATGTCTTTTTTTTTTTTTTTTTTAAACCTGTGTTAAATGATTGTCCCGTGTCGGTCCTGTGCAGAGGGTGATATTGATGAGGCAGAGGAGGAGGACGAGATGCTGGCAGAGATGGAAGTGGAACAAGCTGCAGCAGTGGTCCCCATCCCTGCGCCAGTGGAGCCTCCAGTCAAGAGGAAACGTGGAAGACCCCCAAAGAATAAGCCTGAGAGTATGTGCTTGATCACAATGATCCTGTAGAGTTGTTGTTTTTTGCTTTAATGTCGAGCGACACTGCGCAATAAGATGGGTTTCCAGTGATTTATTCACCTCATTAACAAAGAGGATTGATGAAGCGTTGGTGTATTTGTGTATCAGTGTCTGACCTGAAACTTTCTCAGCAGCAGCTGCCATCATCCGCGTGGAGGACGAGGCCACTGGAGAGGTAGATAAAATCATCGTGAAGAAGGAAGCCGGAGGCGACCAGGGCGGCGATGAGGAGGAGGCGGCGGCTGAGGAGGTGGTGGTTGGCGGAGGGAAGTCGACCATTCAGATGGAGGAGCTGTCCCAGGAGGAGGAGGGCGGAGCGCCGGAGGCGCCATTGTCTGAGGCCCCTCCAAACGGAGACCTGACTCCAGAGATGATCCTCAGCATGATGGACCGGTGATGGACGTGATGGCCGACCCTGTAAACCACACCCAGACCTATGATTTTAAAATGTTTATTTTATCTCTTGGCATTTAGGATAAGAAACACTTTGCATCCTGCAGAAACAACCGTCACTGTTGTAAATTAAGATGTGCTTTTTGACATGCTATTGTTGATTTGGATGAGTGAAAAATATTTTTAATGAGGAAAACCTACCAAATGCATTTGAGTACATTTAGTTTTGGAGTGGCTGTAGTTACCAGCAGTATGTTTTTTTTGTTTTTTTTTTCTGTTTGTCGCTGTTAAATTGCTCAGTGAAGGAAAAATAATATAGTTCACCTCCATTCAATCTATTTTTGATGCTTTTGTGCAAAATAAACTGCATGTTCTGGGTAACTGAGTATTTTTCTATTTAATTTTTTTTCTTGGGGGTGATTGAAATTTTTGAATTAGTTTGTAGGTTTTAAAGCCTTTCGTTTTATTATTAAAAAAAAGGAAAGAAATTGGCAACTTTAATTTTTCTTCCTAAAGAAACATACTGCTACAAATTACAGTCATTTTTCAAAGGAAATTTAAATATTTTTACTGTCTTTTTTTTGTTTTGTTTTCCTGTGGTTAGTAAATCCCATTTTAAAGCATTTTCTAGTTGTTTTTAAAAGCTTAATAGACTGCTTATCTCATGCTCCTTTCTTGCTACTGTAACACCCCGTAGATAATGTGTATGTACTTAACATTGTCACTAATAGGTGAAAGGAAAAAAAAAGTTTTGTTCTCGTGTAGCCATTCCACTTTGGGTTGATGTTCTCCTTTTGTACTCTTGGCAAAGCAAGCCTACGTAGCAGCTTGGACGACCTTTTTCAAAACTGTGTGGAGAACAGCTGTTTGAGCATTCAACCAATAACGTAGACATCAGATGGAGGTCATTAGGTTTTTGCAGATGTAAAAATCATGAGGTTTTCTTTATCAAAAAGCCTGGTCTGTCTGAGAAGTCAATGTCTTAGTGGGACAGTTGCCTCTAGTCATCGTTGATTGAAACTGGAGAAGAACTGAGTGAACAGAAATGCTGGTGTATTTTGCTTGCAAATGTATTTTATTAAATGGAAAACTTGATATTATTCTGACATTGTCTTCATTCGTTTAGTCCAAAAAGACATTTTGTAACCTATTTAAGACACTGAGAAATTCAGATGTTTCAAAGCTGTCAGTTTGTCCTAACCTTGGGACGAGGACCCCCACGGAGGGGCACTGGCATTTGGCAGGACATTAGGAGGTGTCAACTGAGGTGACAACTGCTCTGAGGTTGTCAAAAATGGATTCTTATGTTGGTATGTGACTTCACTAGTGGTTAGATTGCCATAATGTTGAGACAAAAATTTACCAGGAGTTTGGGTCTTCTTCAAAAGAAACATTGGGGGAGCTGCAGGAAACTGGTTATGATGACAAGCTGGGGATTTATGGGCTCCTCTTCTGCAAAACCCCTTTGGTTAAACCAACTTTAAAGAGGCTGTAACTACACAGACACCGTAGGATTGTCAGTTTAGTTCTCTTTACCTTGCTTGTCAAGTACAATCTATTTCCTTTTGAAACCATATTAAAATTAACATTATGTTCAATCATTTTTTGTGAAATAACGGATTTTGTGTTTGGTTTTTGGTTTGGATTTCCTCCTCAAAGCACCAATTTACGGATTTGTTTTTCCAAAAACAAGCCACTGTGGAAACTCCAAACCTTGGCATCTTATGTGTTGCAATCGCTGTTTGGTTCATGGTTCCTTAAAACTGGCACGATCACAATGTTTCAATGATTAGAACCTAAAGCAAAAAAAAAAACTACTTTTTTTATTTTAGCCTGCTCTATGCGGTGCTTACCAGGCATCAGACCTTTAATGCTGTGTACAGTAAAAAAAACATGTGCTCACATAACTGCTCACAATGTCCAGCAGATGCCACTCAAAGTAAAGTTAAGGATAAAGCACAACACTTATATATAAATACAGCAACAGAAAATAAATGAGGTGTGGCTGCTAAGTAGTACTGTTTTCTCCTAAACCCGACTTTCCAGCTTTTTGTTTGTTTTGAGTTTTAATTATGTTGAACCACAAATAAAACTGATATTTTGGCATTTACTACAGCTATTAGTCAGCATTCCAAGCATCCTACGATGCCTCAGTTAGATTTCCGAAGCAGGACGCAGGAATACTGACCAGCTTCTCCTCATGTGACCCGTCACGTGGATTCATGTGAGAATAGCATGTTGTGGCTAATTACCAATGCTCATTGCCATGCCGCTTTACGTGAGCACACTTCCTTAATTTTCTCCAGCCTCTAAGGCTGCATCAACAAAAGCAGCTGTTCTGTGGGTTAACCAGCCCAAAAAATGTTTTCACTTTAGGGGAAACTGGATTTGTTGTTTTCATTATAAAGCTGCCTGTTGTTCTCAAAATCCTATTAGATCCCAGACAGCTTCACTTATTGGTTTTCAGATGATAATGTTCACATGCTATCAGCGGCGAACAACTGGAAAATCACTGTATAACAGCAGCACTGCTCTAATGACCGCAGTTTAAAAAAAGCACAGTTGTGCAAAGAACTAAGTACATTTAAGGGAAGTTATTGACCTTTTTTTTCAATATTTTGAGTACAAATAAAGCCTGCGGATAAAACTGATAATCACGGCATATCAAATTAACATTAAGTCGCTTCTTTCAGTTAACCAAAAGATTGATCAAGGACAAATTTTTAATTCATGAACTGTATTAAGGGGGGGGGGTCATCCATACAGTGCCTGCAGGCCCCTGATAGTCCACAGGAAGTGTGAGAGTAAATCTTGGGACCTGTTGTTAAAAAGAGTGCTGGGTAAAAGCAACATGATTAGCAACTAGTCAACCTTCTTGTTTACTTGGCAACAGCGAACACAACCGAACACATCAGCCTTACATTGTCCTGATAGTGATGTGTGTCAGGAAGATGCTTGGTAAGCTTTTATGGTGTGCGTGTGTGTGTGAGTGTGTGTGTGTGTGTGTGTGTGTGTGTGTGTGTGTGTGTGTGTGTGTGTGTGTGTGTGTGTGTGAGTGTGTGTGTG
>JASSRZ010000001.1:13205618-13230139 GCA_032164315.1 Malacoctenus gilli
AGCAAACTGATCTGAGTACAGAAATAACAAATCTGTTGATTAAACTCAAATCACATTAGTCAAAACATTTACTCCAACAGTTGATGTTTGACTGACTGCTCAACTGTTTAGGAAGGATGCATTTTACAAGTTTCGACTTAAAGTTGAAGTAATAATGTGGAGTGGGTGCAGCAGACTGACAGGTGGGTGGATCACAGCTTAACTCAGGCTGTTAAAGGGCTTTCCGGTAAGCACTGAATATTGTAAATGTATCTGCTTGAGAGCCATATTTATAATGGTAGTTTAAAAAAAACTATTGTTAGTTGCATCACATGCATTCACTGAAACTGGGTGCATTCAAAATACATATATTTCTAATAGCATCCTATCAGAACAACAGTGGTTTTTGTTTCTCTGAAGAATCCGGCTTGTTGAAAAGAACAACATAGTTAAGACATAGACAGACATTTATGTTCAGTATTTGGATAAATATTCTGAGTATGTCATTTTATGTATGATTTGTCATGTCATGTGTCATTTTTGAGTATGTATATGAATTTTGTGTACAAGTGAGTAAGTGAAGGCAAAAACTACTCCCAAGCTATCTTTATTGTATCTTATGACTTGTTGGTTTAATACAGTGTGTTGCATAAGTGTACGTGATGTATTTCCGTCGTAGGCTTTCTTATTCACCAAGTGTTAATAGTGAGAGAAGCGCCGGTCTCTATGTTTCTTTGTTTTTCCTGACGACAGTCATTTGCAGTCCTGGTGGTTTCTGGGGTTGAGGAACCTCCGAGTCATGCAATACTTGTTGAAGTCGGTGTAATGTTAGCACAAGAGCTAGTCAGCGAGCAGAAACACTAAATCACCAACGACGACTAACGGTGATGTGAAAACTTCTAACAATAGTACAAGGTGGTGTCACCGAGTATTAATCTTGCAGTCTGTATGTAAAAGTGTATGAAGCTGTGCTGTGTTTCGAACCGCTGTCGTACAAGCTTTTATGTCCCGTTATCCTCACGGTTAAATTACCCATAATAAGCAGCTACCATGAAACGGCTGCGGGCTCTTCTCCCGTCATTTAGCTAGCATTGTTGGACATGGCAGATTAATAGCAGCTCTTTCGGCTTTGCCAGCTGCGGCGTCCTGTTTTGGAGGAAGTCTGGAAGAAAAAGTGCCACATGCTTCCCTTCATCGCCGCCCCCCTCCCCGGCTCAGGTCGAAACTTGGGACAAACGGCCCTCGGGTTGAGCAGCGGCACCTGATAAGATTCAACCGGCCGAGGAACACGTTCGCCCGGGCCACCCCGAGGGGAGCACCGCGGGTGTTGGAGGACAAGTCGCTACTTTTCTCTCCGTTTGCTCTGTCGGAAACATCGTGCCTGGGATTTTCCGTTGCTTTCACCGTGGCGGAGTCGCCGCCAGCGGCGAAGAAGCAGTGACACACGGAGGGACATCCTTGTTGCCACAGCAACTAGCCGAAGCACGAGTTCCGGCCGCCGGACCAGCTTTTCAGAATAAAACTGGGTTGTCCTTTTTTTTTTTTTTTTTTTAACAGATTTTAATTGAAGCTGCAACTGTACAGGTTATTTCATTAAATTACAACGACTCTATCAGCGGCTCCGAAGCAGACATGTGAAGGTGAATTGCTGCATGTGTACAGAAGCCAAACTGCTGCATTGCTCATCAGAAGACACCACTTACTTTCAATTTATCAATTTAAATTTATGATCTATTTTCTTGTTAAGTTGGAACAGTTCAAGGTGTAGCACAGATGCCCAATAAGCATACAAAGCCACAAAAGTGTAGAAAAATGATCCAAGATACAACAAAACAGGAGAGAAAATATAAAATGATAGTCAGAAGGCCAAAATCAGAGAAAATACAATTTCTTTGGTAAAAAGAAAATTGACGTATACATTCAAATCAAGCAAACAAACAAGCAAATAAACATAAACAGCAATTATTTCCATAATCTCCTAAACAGTTGGAATGAATCTGTGCTAGACTCTGGTGAAAAATATAACCTGAAAATAACATTTAGGTCACATTTCAAACTCAGTATATTCCTAAGGAAAATACAATATTGGCCTTATCAGAGTCACAAATCTCCCTTTTCAGCCATATTGGTGTTGTCCAACTGAATCGGAACATGTGGAACTTGTGAACAGCACATATGTAAAAGCAAGCTTTGTGTTTAAAGTATGTGTTCTGAGCTGACTATGAAATCTTCAGACAAACCATTTCAGCTTGTGATCAGTTTGTGACTTGGAAGCTGGAGGACAATTTGCCAAATCCTTGAGGCCCCATACAAGCAGAGCCAAATCTGTGAACCTGAAGGGCCAGAAGGTCATAGCATTTGTGCTGAATGCCGGTGTGGACCGTGACACATATCAGAGACTCAGATTATAAATTAAACACATGCAGCTTGGGCCATAGATATATGCATTTAATATTTAAACACCACACAGCAGGGCCTTGGTCAGCAATTGAACCTGGGCTGATGACTAGACACAGTGGTGTAGTTTGCTTTTACCAGAAAAATATCTTTAAAAAGAATTTTTTCTTACATTCTCCTTTTTTTTGCCAAATTCCTTTCATAATTATATGAAAGAAAACATATAATCTCCTTATTTTGACATTGTTTGAAGTTCTTGACGATCTACATCTGTCCGTGTGATCCTTTGGTTTTAAACAGTGTAAAAGGTGTGCAGGTTTCTATGTCTTTTTCGTGTGTGTCTGTCTCGACGGCAGCTGCAGCTCGGCTCAGTCTCCCGGAGCTTTTACACTGAAGCCTTCAGGCTGGAAGTGCTCCGTGCTGCGCGCCGCCGCTTTGACCGGCCACACAAAAAACTGCGAAATCAAGGAGAAGGACAGCGCCCAGAATAACTGTAAACCTCTGCAAACTGCGCGCGGCGTCGCGCTGGAAATGGGACTCCGCTCGTCTCGCCGCGGCTGTCGGACGGCGACACGGAGGTGAGGAGCGCCGCCGCCTTTTATCGCCAAGGTCACTACGAGAAAGCGCGACCGTTGTGCTGCTCTACATGGGCATGAGTCCGTCCGACGTGAAGTTGCTTCGCTGTTGATGTTGTTGGAAATGTAGCGAGCAGCAGCGGGGCTCTGTCTGACTTTCTCCCCTCTTTCTCACCCCCTCCGGTGGGGCTTCGGTGGTGAATTTGTGAGGACTCTCTGGCGGAGGGTGGAGGTCCTGGTGTGTGGGTGAGTGTGTGTGAGAGAGAGGACGGGAGTGGACTTTTTTGTGGCCTGTGATGAGCTCCGGGGGTGGGATACGGGCTGAATACAAAATCTGTCCTGAAGGCGTCTCATAAGTTTCTTGTTGCGCTCCATCCTGCGGGGGTTTGAGGGGGGTGGGGTGGGGGATCTCGGCCGGGATGTGCGGGTGTGTTTATCCGACTCAGTGGCCTGCTGCCGCCGGGTCACACTAATCCAGTAATCTGGAATAGAGGTGGCTGCATTTTATTGTAACACCATTACCCCTCATCCTGCCTCCTCCACTTCCTCTTCTTCCTCCTCTCATAGGCAGAAGTATGGATGGACACTTGTGTGAGCTGCTCTCTCTCTCTCTCTCTCTCTCTCTCTCTCTCTCTCTCTCTCTCTCTCTCTCTCTATCTATCTCTCAATCCGAATACATCAATGTGATATCGGATGAAGTCATTGGCCATCGGGCACATTCCCCATATGCTTGATATTTGTATTAAAGTAATCAGTTTTTCTCTACTCACAGTCAACTGCGACATAGGTAAAACCCACGAAACACTCAAGGAAATGCATGGAGTACTTCTCAGAAACAGACCCTGAGTTACTTTTTAACCAAATGCAAGTGTCCCAATACTTCTCTTATCAAATATTAACAGCACATCCAGCAGACTGTCAATAAACACATGGAAATTACACTGTTAAAGAAGTGTAAACTAAGTCAGACTGTTGTAACAGAAGGAATCTATATGATACAAAAAAGACCAAATGTTTTAAGTGTGCAATTCATATTGTGGGAGTAGCAGGTCGCAACTGATTTAATGAGTGGCAAAGTATTTTCGTTATGTGAATTGTCCATTGCAAAGAGAGAGACAAATGCTGGAAAAGCCAGGGGATTATTGAAAACCATGTTGCTGGTTCTTATTGTTATTGTGAAGTTTCAACATGTGAGCCGAGAGCTGATCAACAAAAATCAATAACCTTCTAATCGTTTGAACCCCAAATTTCTCTGATCGCAGATGATTAGAGGTGGTTGTTTTCCTTGAGCCTTTATAGCCTTGTTGTTGTGGAGTTTATATGCTTTCTGCATGATGTGTGATGTTATTCAAAATGTAATCCCTGCGTTATTTATTGAGAACACATCTTATTGTACTTTGTGATGAGCTGTGGATCATCTCTCACCTGCTCTCGTCTTCTCCCGGAATCCTTCAATAGATCATCAGAGAATTGATGGACAGCACTGAGCCTCAGCCTGTTTACTGCTCAATGGCTGGGTTGTGTTTCGCCTTAATTTTTTCCTGGATTAGTCTGATGGAGACTGAACAATCAGTTGGTTAACATTGGGGCTAATTACATACAGATATCTGTGAGAAGGCGCCGTATGTGCTTGTGCGTGCAGCGAGTGCATTAACGCTGCAGTTCCTTCTTTCTCTCCAAACAAAACTCCGGTCTTGTGAGGTGTTCGGGAACAGTGTCCTCTTTGTTCGGCCCGGCTCGGCGGAGAGGATTAATCCGGCTAATGATCTCTAATGTAAGGAAAGGGATAAAAGCACATCTGACGGGGAGGAAATGGAGCGATTGGCTCTCATAATTATCAATATAACTGAAGCCTGCTGAGAACATGTGTGGGCTAAATGCACAGCTATTTATATAAGTGTGGGAGTGAGTGAGACAGGGGTCCTCACTCTCTCCCTCTCTCTCTCTCTCTGTTTCTCTCTCTCTCTCCGTCCTTCTGTTCATGTTATCATGATGACTTTGCACTTTCACAGCACTCTTTCTCCATGTTTGGTAAAAGGTTTGTTGCAGGTTGAGGTGTTTTATCTGTTAAAAAAAAAAGAAAAAAAAAAGAAAACGGTATGCACCTTTTCTTTTGCCATGTTCCCAGCT
This sequence comes from Malacoctenus gilli, assembly GCA_032164315.1. NCBI lineage: Eukaryota > Metazoa > Chordata > Actinopteri > Blenniiformes > Labrisomidae > Malacoctenus > Malacoctenus gilli. Next base: position 13,210,700 of record JASSRZ010000001.1, read on the forward strand.
CCAGCTAATCCTCCCAGGGTGCCGTGGAAAGATTAGCGGTTTAGCCAGACCCCTGCCTCCCCACCCCCCCACACCATTGCACCCCAGGGCCACGTCCCCACTGCGCAGCAGGAGACCACAGAAAGTCACGCAGTTTGCATGTTTAGATACACGCAGCTTGATCTGCAATCGGCAGTGCTGTCACCGGCAACGCTTGGACCAAAAAAAAAAATGTCTGCGTTTTCCGTCCTGGCACCTCCAACAGGTGGAGCGCTCCGTCCCATCTGTTGCAACAAAACAGACTCATTTCTCCCTCTCCTGTTTTGAGAGTTGAATGCAGGACAATGCACGAGCAGATGCCACCAGTTGCTGCGCCCTGCGCTGGCTCATCCACCGATCCCATGTGTTAATATGGGTTTGGCTCCTGCTTGACAGATTTAGTTTGCTTTAAGACCATAATCTCTTTTGTGACCAGATTAGCTCAGGCACGACCCTCAACTCGCTTCCTACAGTTTCCCCCTCCCACCCGGCTGCAACGCCGCTTTAATCTGCTCGTTTCGCAGCTTCGCAGGGAGAAGAAGAGGGGTCCGTTTCTACACCCTCCACCCGGCGCACGGATGGTTATGTATTCTAGGGCCAGAGCTCCTGTGTAGAATTTCCTGTGTAGAGTCAGCCATGAGACTTCCTGTGCTGGGGTGCTGGATGTGGAGAGGAGGAGGCTGGGAGGCCGGGGGACTGGGGTGGGTGGGGGGAGCACAGGGAAGGAAGGGGAAGAGACGCACAAGCAGACTGTACTCCCTACTGTTGTCAGCGGCGGCTGCGGTGGCTGCTGCTCGCCGAAGCCCTTCGACAGAGCGCCGAGGACGAACTGAGGAAGTGAAAGAGTGATGTGTGTCCTCTGCTGGCTTGAGTTTTTGTTGCTTTTTTGTCCTCTCCCCCCCTCCCCAAGACCACTGTAATTATCAGAATCTTCGAAAATCACAGAGTGGTCAAATCCGTGACAGGTACAGCGAGCGTGAGGCACGGAGGGACATTTTTTCTGCTCCTCATGTCTCCTTTTTGGTGTAATTACAGGACATGTCCTTCGGTTTGAAGCCACAGCGCCACACGCAGCTCTCCAAACATGCCACAGCAGTGATCATATCGCTCCACTCAGCAGGTGAGCAGCTGCGTCGCTCTGCGTCCCGTCGCTCCCCGCAAAGCCCGCGGTGAGCGCGTTTTAATTGAAACGATCACAACAGCCTCATCAGGACCTGATCCAGAGCTCTCCCTTCGTTCTCTCTCTCCCTCTGTCTCTCTGTCTCTGTCTCTCCTCAGCACTGTTTGATCCCAGAGAAACGTGCCTTGTAAGGAAGCAGGATGTTCACGGGCTCCACCAAACTGCCGCCCACTAAAACCCCCCAGCCCGAGCGGCTGGATGAAGTGTACGCCGCTTTACGCCGAGGCTTACAGTGAGTAAACACATCCCGGCGGCTTGTTTGTATTGATTCCAGTGGACGTCTGCCAGGCGGGAAGCTCGTGCTCACGAACCCCGCCGGACGCGGGCCTGAGCTGAACCCTGCGGTGCGTTTCTATCGACAGGTCGTACCTGCAGGTCCACCAGCTGGAGCTGGACAGTTTGGGTCAGCAGATCAGGGAGAACAAGAGGAACGGTCGCCTGGTGAGAGCCAGAGTCGTCAGACCGGTCGCGCCGCCGACCCGTTGTCCAGTGTCAGGAGTCAGTTCCTTGTGATGATAAATGTTCTCATTGTGTTTTTTCTTTTCTGCAGGGGTCTTTGTACGAGCAGGATAAGGTGAGTTTTACCCACAACGGCTCCAGTGAAACCAAACGCAGGTGGGAGAGTGAAACCCTCCCCTGCCGGCCTGCAGTGTTGTGATATTTGCTCTCTCGGTTGCAGCAAGTGAAGGCCATCGAGAGGTTCATGCGCCGGTTGGAGTTCCACCTCAGCAAGGTGCGTATTCAGCCGTTTCTGAATGAACAGACGGTTTCACTCCAAAGCTGCACTGATATCATCAAAGGTTCCACACAAACAGATCACCTTTTGCTTCCATCACGTCTTGTCGTCCTTCAGCTCGTTGTTTCGGTCGTACAGCCATAACTTCACTGTGTTACTTCGCGCTCTTCCATGTTTTCAGCACCAGCAGGTAGCTATTTATAGCAGCACTGCTCTGATAAACCCACTTTGCATAACAGGCCGAATAACACAACAACAGTGTTAAACAATTAGCTGGTGAAACTTTGCTGAGATAATGGAGAGGAATGAAGAGATGTATAGTACAGGTTGTGCCAGTTTACCTGAAAACAGCGACTCATAGCCTCGCTTATCCAGTCAAAGCATCAGGTTTTTCCCCTCCGTTCTGGTGGCACGTTAGAGCGCCACCTACGGGCCATGCACTCGTGACACCGTTTGTTAGTGGTTTGATGCCGAAGGAAACTTTTCGTTTTTCTTTATGAGTCCGGTTTTGTCTTTGTGTGTTTGTGGCCTGAGCTCTCAGGCGCTCTGCTCACCCTCCGTCGAGCAGGACCCGATGTTTACTGCCTTGCTCGAGGGCACTCACCCGACTCTGGGCGCTCTACGCGGATAAAACTCGAGAAGAATTCCGATCATGCCCTGAAACATGGAGCCTTTTTGTAATAATTCCCCTCTGCAGGTTGAGGAGCTCTATGATGCCTATTGTATCCAGCGGCGACTGCGCGATGGAGCGAGTAAGATGGTGGCGGCCTTTAACTCGGCCACGGGCAGCCGAGAGGCCAGAGAGAGCCTGAGCGAAGCCAACAAGGGATACAGGGAATGTACGGAGGTGAGTGACCGAGGACGCCGCAGAGCGCTCTCAGGAGATCAATACTTTATACTATTGTTTCTATTTTTAGACGAACAAAAGCTCAAATAACAGAACCTACAAGATGTTGTGACTGGGAAAGCAACATCACATCCACTGCATCCATAAGCCACTGGATTTACCATGAATATTTTGGTGGCATTTGAGCTTCAACTTCAGTCTTTGCCGAATTGTAAACTTCCAGTTAGCTTATATTTAAGATGTAATTATGTGTGCTGTGGACAAGAGAAAGTGATAACGTCTAAGAATGGAGTTTTTTTTCCCTTGCTTCTGCTCTGAAAACGATGTGGTTCATGATTTCAGCCTCGTTTCTGGTTTTGTTTCTGCAGCACATGTGCTCGCTGGAGAGCGAATTAGAGAGCCAGATGGGAGAGTTTCATGTGAAGATGAAGGGTGAGTCACTTTCTGCCTTCTTGTGACTTCCCATCCGCTCTCGCAGTTCAGTTTTCATTTTTCTGTGTTCTTTGGCGTTTCAGGCCTCGCCGGGTTTGCGCGGCTGTGTGCTGGCGACCAGTATGAGGTAACGTGCGCACGCGCACACACACACACACACACACACACTCACACACTGGTTCATATTTCTGTTTGGCACCGCGTGTGTCCACCTCACCACGTTCGGCGTTTCTCACCCTGTCAGGTCTTGATGCGTTACGGGCGGCAGCGCTGGCGGCTACGAGGCCGCGTGGAGGTCAGCAACAAACAGATATGGGACAGCGAGGAGTACATCTTCCTGCCGCTGGTCGCAGAGCTGCTGTCAATAAAGGTTACTAAGATTTCATGACTTTTAAACCGGTTTGATGTAGTAGTTTATTCATGTTATACTTTCACACACAACACGACCACCAAAACAAAGTCAAATTGGATTTACAAAGAAACAATTATTCAACTGGGAAAAAAAATGATGTAAGGTGTAAAAAACTAAAATTTTGTCAAGACTTGAACTTGTTAATAAATAATCAAATGCCAGTTTCAAAGATCATTTCAACATGAAACAGGAAGTACTTTTTAAATGTATACATTTATCTAAATTCTTATCTAAATTTATGGATAAGAATATCCTCAATCTACAAATATAAACCAAAATGAATCAACTCAACTTTTCTCTGTCCCTCTATTTATTTCTCATCTCAATCCTTTTTAAATAAAGTGTCCCACTTATTTTTTTACTTCCCTAAAAGTGTGAGGCGACTTTTCTTTTTGAAACCCAAAAGCAAGATATGATGCAAGTGTAAATAGGAACTGTTTATTTTTATTTTATCACATAATCTCATTTATCACAGTGTGTTTTCGGTATGTTCTTCAGATAAAACTTTGTTCTGTTTCATTGTCGGTTCGCGTTGGGTCTGATCCTCTTTGATCGTCGTCACTTCCTGCGGGTTCTCCTGCGTCTTCGTGTCCGTCTAAGACTTACTTCTCTTTCCCGTTGTCAAGGTGACGGAGCTGAAGAGCTTGGCCAATCACGTCGTGGTGGGCAGCGTGTCGTGCGAAATGCTCGACCTGTTCTGCCCGCTCCCGCAGACGCTCGCCGTGGACATCAACGACCTCGGGACGGTGAAGTTGAACCTGGAGGTGACCTGGAGGTACGGCGGGCTCACGCGACCCCCCCCCCCCCTCCAATGGGCTTCAGCTGTACTACTCACTTCCTGCCTTTTATTCCTTTTTAATTTCAGCCCGTTCGATAAGGACGACCAGACATCTTCCACCAGTACGGTTTCCAAGCGGCTGCTGTCCAATCAGAGCCCTCCTGACACGCCCTCCATGCGCGAGCAGGTGTTTTATGTGAGTCACAATCATGGCGATATCCAGCTTTTTTTCCCCACCTCTAAAAGCTCCATCGCTGCCTCACCTGTTTGCCCCCCTGAATCAGCTGTAAACTGACCCACCATCACACTGACTGCACTGCTGTTTCTTTGCTCTTTATCTCACTGATTGCTGTTATTACTGTCATTTCACCGGCTTGTTCTATTTCAGCTGCTCCCCAACTGCTTTGTGTGTAGCCGTAGACGTGACGTGTGCGAGGATTTTCACCGAGCGCTGTGTGTCAGGACTTGTGGTTGTGGGAGTGGCGTGCCTGACGCCAGCAGGGGAGTGAATGATAGCAGTAGCGGCGTGCGTGACAGCAGCAGCAGCAGCATGTATGAGCGGAGCTGTGGTCCTTGTAGCTGTTTGATCGTGGTTGAGTAGCACTCCAATATGTCCCTCCTCTTCCTCACCCTTGGTGAAGAGCGTGCCTCGCGGCGGGACCAGGCAGAGTCGCTCGCTGGCGGAGACTTTCCACAGCGCGGCGGCGCTCAGGGCGGCGACCTTGCGTTGTGAATTTGGCCGCGCGACTCGACACTTGACCTCGGCGCAGCCGGTGTGTTGGGACGTAGCCGTAGCTGTAGTTCAGCGTCCGCTCGGGGTTCCCACGGCAACTGTAGCAAAAACGTGTTCCTCCTTTTGCTAAATAAAAACTCTGGTCTTGCACTTCTTTGAATAAAGAAACTCTGAAGTGCTTTATGTAAATGAGCTTAAAGAATACAGCAGTTTTTTCAGACCGAGGTTACTGATGCGTGGGAACCCTGAACAGAGCCGACTGAGAAACAATGTGATCAAAACAATCATTGTGATTTATTCATGAAAAAACTTGTGTGTGTGTGTCTGTGTGTGTGTGTGTGTGTATGAGTAGCTTAGTCCTATGAAATAGATTATTGTGACATTTTTAATCAAAGTGTGGGGAAGAAAATGATTTTTTTATTCAATCTGAGCTGATGAATGGTGCTCATGCTTCATGCAGCACCTCATTGTGTAAATCATGGCTGATGACAGATGATCAACACCTCCAAATCTTCCATAAACATCAGCAGCTAATTGTTTTCCGTAGCTTGAGGGGGCCGAGGGGCAAAAAAACCCGAAAAGTCCCTGATTTCTGTTATAAAGAAATCGTTTCAAAATGCTAAACTTTCAACTGAAGGTGCAATAAACGACTTTTATGTCAGTGACTCAAAGTGCTCAAGAATGAGCCTCAAAAAGCTTTACGAACAAACAGGAGCTGGACCGTGGGGTTGGATGAGCCGCGAGGCGGTGCCACATCTCGTTAGATAACGGGGGTCTCGGCGCAGACGACTCTGATGAGTCCACGCGATGAGCTGCAACAGTTTTCTCGGGTTCACCTGCCAGAAATCTGTCAGCTGCATTTCGCGTCTGATTTTACAGCTTGAGTCATTCGCGTGTTGAAGGTTTCATGAGCCTGCTGGCAGCAAATCACTCTGACGCGTTGTTAGTCATCGCGCTGAAAAACAGACAGTCCAAACTCCAGCTCCACTCCCTGTTTTTTTTTTATTTGTCCCCGTCTGTCCCCCTCGTCGAGTTTGGAGGCCAGGATCAATAAATTTGTCAAACAGTAATTTGTTAATCGGATCTGTTGATCATTTCCTGCAGCCGAGCAGTGATAATGGAGCCTAATCCTCTCCCTGTCCTCTGCTGCCTCTCTGCTCTGCGCCCGTCAGTCCCTGCTGAAGCGTCAGGGGGAGATGGAGAACGGGACGGTGTGGTCCAACTCCTCCGAGTCCTCCGACGACTCGTCCAGCCCGGCGCTGGCCCATCACACCCAGCGGCTGATGGCCTCCAACATGCTGCAAAGCACGCTCACCGCCCAGCTCTCGTCCACGCCGCACAAGTCCAGCGCCTCCACGCCGTCGCTCTCGTCCAATCAGGAGGAGGACGAGACGGAAGCCGGGGAGGTTTTCCCCGCGGCGGACGCGGTGCCGAACGGTCACCTGCAGACGTCGCGCCCGCACAGCCTCGCCGGAGAGAGCAGCCCGGACTGTACGGCGGCTGACCGGGCGTCCGTCCGGTCGGAGGAGCTCTCGGTGGACCTGAGCTGCTCGTGTCCCGGCGTCTCCTCGGGACTCCCTGAGTCCACGGGGGAGAAGGCAGAAGCGTCTTCAGAAGGGGCCAAGGGGGAGGCGTCCGAGGACTCGTCAGCTCAGGCTGAACAGACTGAAGCAGAAACGCGGGACAGCACCACTGAAGCAGCGAAGGAACCACAGACGGGACAGCGTCCCTCACAGCCGTCCGTCCAGGACATCAAACCACTCGAGGAGGCGCCAGCGGTGAGAACCAAGCGGCTGAGTGCAATGCTTAAGTCTGACGCATCAACTGTGGGGTCCTAACAACTCATTGTCTTCCTCCTCAGGTCCCTTTTCCTACTTCCACTAGTTTCACTCAGGAGGTGGAGACCGCCCTCGAAAGCTTCGACTTTCTCAACTGCTCCGACTTCGATGAAGACGAGGAAGTGGAGGAGGAAGAGCAACGGGAGCAGGAAGGCGAAGAGCAGCGGGAGGAGGAGGAGGTGGTGGAGGAGGAAGAGGAGGAGGAACGGCAGCTGCAGGAGGACGAGGGAAACAAGGAGGAGCTGAAGGAGAAACACGGGGAGCAGGAAACGGACCAAAACCCGACAGAGGAAGAAAAAACTGACAAACCAGAGAAGATCGAGACAGAAGAGAAGAACCCTGAGATTTTCTACTCGGGAGGAAGGTCAGTGGGGACGACTCACACGCTTGTCTCAACCACACTCTGGCCTTTGCGCTTGATTTTTAGTATGTGAGTAGAAGGTTGCTCGTTCAAGTCCCAGCGGGCAAAGTGAAAGTAGCAACATGGCAATAAGTCGCGATAGTGTCACGGCGTTATCATTGCAGCGATCACAGCAACGGCATTCAGGCTTTGCAACATGAGATGGGATCGTTAGTGTTCCAGCGTCTCTGCACAAACGGCTCTGCTCTAAAAGAGCCCAAGTTAAAAGATCAAAACGCAGAGCGAGACGGCAATAAAATGTGCAATGAACCCAAACCAAATTGAAGAAGCGACTCTCACTCTGTGTTCAGAGCTGAGGAGGAGAAATCAAATCAGTGCATGTGGAGCTCGCCAGCATCTCTCTCTCTCTCTCGCTCTCTGTACAAGGTGTTCGGCAGCTCTGTCTCCTCGAGCGTGACCAGGCTGAGTCAGATGTGCGCGAGCCGTTTGTTGGACTCCATGTAGAATGAAGTGAGAGTGATGGGCTGTCACATCATCTCATCTCAGCGCTTGTCCGTCGATGTTTTGCACGATTCGTTTCCCTGCGACTCTTGAAAGGCTGATGCAGAGGCCTCTCACCGGCGCTGCTACATGTAGTTACTGTGCAGACGGGGTGACACGTGCGCGACATCACCCAAAAGCCTTTGTCCTGCTGCGTCGTCGCTGTTAGTGGGTGAAACATGAACCATATCATGGAAAAACGGGGTTGAATCCGATGAAAATATGAAGTGTTGGTTCCAATGATTCACTTGCAGTAAATAGGGTCGATGGACACGTTTGCTCCGGCCAACTCGTACAACATCATCACATCAGTCTGCTGTTTATCTGACTCTGCAGTGATGAAGAGGAGGAGGTGGAGGGAGGTCTTGAGATCCTGATGGAGGCTCCCGAAGGCTTCAGGAACTCGGATGAGGACCGTTTCTCTGAGTCGCAGGTAACCAGACTTCTGTCCAAGCAGTCGCCTAATTTCAGCAGCTTTCATTGTTCAAAAAACAACCTGAAAGTGAGTGAAACACGCATTTCCCATGAAGGAGTCGAGCGTGGACGACGTGCAGGATTTGGCTCACTTGGAAATCCCCGTGGCGGCAGAGGAAGAGGAGGAGAAGGAAGAGGAGGAGGACAAGGAGCACAGCGAGGAAAAGGGAGACCAAGAACATGGTGAGGTGGCGGTCATCAGGAAACAGAAGCAGCATTTGTTTGTCTGACCGAGGGGTTTGATTTGTCCTGCTCTCTGTCCTTCAGGAGAAGAGACGTCACAGGATCAAGAGGCGCGTCCATCCACTCCCACCCATCTGGCCACGACCGTCTTCTGATGTTGCCGTGGAGCTGGAGCGAGACCAGTTTTTACCCCCCCTCCCTCCCCCCACCCACCCCCTGACAAAACCAGTGCCATCTCACTCTCTCCTCGCCATTCGCTGCAGGACTGGAAGTCTTCGAGGCGTTCCTGTTCAGACAAACAGGCTCTCCTGCTCACGGAGGAGTTTGTGCATATTTTTTTGCCTTTATTCCTGAATAAGATCGACGAGGTCTCTGCGCCTCGGTCGTGACTGAAAACACTCTTGCACACACAAACATACACACAAATACACAAAACACACACTCCTCCCGCTGATCACTCTTTCTCATACACACACTCCGTGGTGTTGCCTGGGTTAACACGGGGACAACGTTTTAAGTTTACACTCTTAGAAACTGCTCCTGCTGTCATGTGAATATTCAGTGTCCAGAAGCAGATAAAAGCGGCCTTGTTTTGGCTTCGTTACAGTGCTTTTTTTTTAACGTAATCTAATCATTTTCAAATGGTTTTTATAAGTTCGAGTTGTTTTCCCTTTTTTTAAAGCTTACAATCATTTACCGCGTTGCATTACAAGTTCTTCAGAGAGTATCAGTATTTGTGGACGTAAAATGACTCCCGAGGTTCTTATTTTCAGTGTTAAGTCAGTGTACAGCCCACAGCGCGCTCATTGTCGGAGGGAAAGACTTGGTGAGCATGTGATGTTTGTCTGAGGGCATGAAGTCATTTTCCGAACCTGGAATGTACCCGCAGAGCCGAGAGGATCGCTTCATTTCAGGCGTCTGAAACGCTTCTGCAGGATGTCCAGAAACACACATGGAGGCCACAAGTTCCATATAACAATCGAACGCTGTCCTGAACATGTGTTTTATAATCACTCGAAGGCTTCGACTTTCGGTTTCCTCTACAAAACAATCTGCAGTGTGGAACTATATTTAAGCCTGCATGTGTAGCTGCCTCACATTGCCAGCATGTCTGTGTTCGGAAAAAAAAAAAAAAAGAGAGAAAGAGAAAAAAGCTGAACCGATCAGTTGTAAGTGTGTAAGCTCGGCTCCGCTCCAAAGGAAGCCACCCGGTCTGTGACTGTGTCCAAAAGCTGCCTCACGGGGGCGCTATAGTCTCGGCATCATGCTTTACATGTTTCTTCAACAGCCTCTTCATTCAGAAAGTGCCTCAAGTGACGGAGATGTTAAGGATTTAAATGCCACGACAGGAGAGATCAGGCTAAAGAGAACAGTGTTTATTTTCTGAATTACTTCGAGAGTGTGCACAATAAGAGATATTTACTGTTTCATATAAAGGATTGTATATGTCTTGAAATGTTAAAATCTTTATGTCCAGAAATGTTTAAACTTTATAAAGGTTTCTTTAAAATCGACATGCCGGCTGTGTTGAATGAGTGAGAACATGAAGCAGCATTTCTTTCATCCTCCGATGAAGCTTCGGTGAGACGTGATTGGACGCTGGAGTGTCTGTGGGACTCTTTGGCTTTTAGACGTGGCAAACTGGACGTCAAAGACGACTCGGACGCCGCTGGGTAATAAAAATATTAACATTTTATTCGTATCAATACACGCTTGTGTTGTGTTTCATTAAGAAAAACGTTCGTGTTTTTTTCCAACCATTAAAACGCAGCATGCAAACAATAGAAACGCCTGAGAACCAAACAAACTTTCGAACGACATAAATTGTTATAAAACCAACAAACTTGTCTTCACCTAAAATCCCAACGACAGGAGAACTGGTGACATTTTAACCCCCTAATGTTCACATTGTCTATGAAAGGCTGAAACATCAGTCCAACAACAAAGTGAGCTCAAAACGATCAGTTCAAAGTTGTTTAACAGACGTGTTAACACGCACACACACACACACACATACACACACACACACACACACGCGCGCGCGCACGCACACAGTGCAATCGACTGTCAAAGCTAAAACATGATGAAATCACCTCTAAACAGTAAAAATCCAGTCTCCTTTTCCCCTTGAATCTACCTGAAAACAATAGAAAAGCTGATCAAGAAAAAGGAAACGGCATATTGAATTACATATTTTTTCATGCTAAATAACTTGGGAGCTTCCTCAGAACAGTTTGATACTCAGCAAATCTTTCAGGTAAAGTAACTGAGCAAAATAAAAAAATAATAAAAAAAACCTCATTAGTGCAACATGATGTTTGATTTTTTTTCATTTTAAATATTTATAATGAAGTTCAGACTGATTTTTTAAGGGAATTTGAGAGCAACTTGACAAGTAATGACAATGATGTTGCTTCAGTTGCCGAACGTGTAATCTGTGGCTGTGAGGCTGTTTAGATGCAGGTGAATGTTTCTGTGGTCTTTTTTGCGTTCCTCACCTGAGCTCCTGCTACAGCGCTGCAGCACTGAGTGCAGCTCTCAGTGCAGAGTAGTCGGGCTGCTCACTGTACTCCAGACATGCCACCGCGCTCAAGTAGGTTCTAAATGCACCTGCGACGACACACAGAAGAAACACGCGGTCACACAGCGTCCGCAGACAGCCGGTGGACGCAGGACAAGTGACGTTTGGACTCACTTGAGACTCTTTTCTTCCCGAAGCAGTGATCCAACAGTGCAGGAACGTCACCCAGATACCTGCAGGTTGTGATTGGAGTCACTTTAGTAAACCAAAGCTGGTTTCTATCACACCTTTCATGCAGACAAATGCACTTTAAGATGCTTTGACAGCCAAGAAGACAGAGTCCTTACAATAATCTGGTTAAAAAAGGATGAAAACAATCATGTTATTGAACCTTTAAATCTTTCTCAAAACTGTTGTGCTTTCAAAACTGAGTTCATCTTGTTTTCTTGATTTTTTCTCAACAATAATGAAATAAAAGACAAAAACTAATAAAAAATACTCATATTAGAAGATTTATACAAACAATGAGTGAAATTACTACGTAAACTGTCTTTAAAAGCCGTCCTGTCTGCTCTCTCTTTGACTGTGCATCACTGCAGGCTGAAGCTGTTGCAGGCAGGCGGTAAAAAGCTGACCATTCAGTATTTTCTGCGCTCGTCTCAAAGTTGCTGATCTGCTCCGTCTTACCTTCGCTTCTGTGCAGCCACCTGCTCTGGTTGAGTGACTTCGGACCACGGCAGTGTCCCCGTGTGCCAGTGCAGCATGCAGTAACCCAGAGACTGCAAGTCACTGCGGCGAGACGGAGCTGGAGCACAGCGGAGACAGGGACAAGAGTCGGTTGGACCCACTGGAGAACAGCGAGCTCATCCTATCGAGTTGAAGCAGAGACGCGCCTGCATGCTTTTGAGTAACAAAATGGTATCCACGGAGTTTGTTTTGATCCTCGGCAGAGCTCTGATCTCGTGTTTACATGTGAGATGCACCAGTCAGTGAGCAGCCTTGATGCTGGCCACGTTTTGGATGAAGAAACAGGATTTTGTTTCTGAGAACCGTAGAAATAAATCGCAAGCAGAAGTGTGATGAAAAACAGGTTCGATAAAACACTTGCACATGTGTCCATCCTTTTGTTTGAGGGTTTTGTTTTTGCTTCACTAAACCACAGAACCTGCTTCTGAAGGGGAAATTAACTCAGTGCTCAGACTGTGGGACAGATGGAGCGTGGGCGGAGCGCCGACGTCTCACATAGGGAGAAATTAAATCAGGCGCCATCCGGTTCACTCGCCCGACCCGGTGACCAGCTCGCAAACGCCGGTGGGAGAGTTTTCCATCTCACCTGCTCCTTTGTGTGCGTCCAGGCTGATGAACTCCACGGCGCCCTCGTGTGGCGTGCGGCTGGCCTCCCGGTACTCCACGTGTTTGCCTCCGGGACAGTACCTGAAGGCGTGGCCGTAGCCCACCAGGTAGACCTGAACACACCAACGTGAGGCAGAGCGGGTCAGAGTGAAAAACGCAGCTCCGTCCTCCCCCGCACGGTGCGACCGCTCCCCACCTGAGACTCCGCCCCCGGTTTGATGTACACATTCTCGGCGTTGATGTCGGCGTGGACGTACTCGTTGGAGTGGACATACTGCAGCACATCCAGCTGTGAGACGAGACAAGTAGACGAGAATCAGCTGGACTGAACGCGAATGTCTCAGCAACATTTCAGCTGAGCGCTTCAACGACGAAGTGCGATCGCTCACTATTCTACAGGCCAGCTGCAGAACGTCTTGCTCAGGCAGGAGCTCGTTTTCTTCCTCCATGACGGACTGCAGGGAGCGTCCCAGGCTGGGGAAGATCAGAAACCTGGCCAAAAAACCCCCCAAAAAACACATGTTAATGTCAAATGCTTCAATTTATTGTAAAAAATATGCAGAGAAATGCCTGTACCTGTACGTGTCCGCGTGAAGACCAAAGCCGACGCAAGACGGAATCCCCAGAAAGTCCATCTTGTTCTGTTTGAGCCATTTCTCAACTAAAAGAGACACAGACAGTCTCAGTACGGCAAAGAGCAGCAGGACACAGACATGACGTCACACTCGGGACACCGAAGATTAAACTCGCAGACGTTTAAAGAGTCACATTGTTGCTCGATTTCTCTTCCTTCACTGTTGCTCACAGCTTTTGTTCACTCCTCTGAAAGTGCGACCGTGTTTCAGGCCGCGCAGCCGTTTACGAGTCTGAATTGTCTCCTCGACACCTTTGAGACTTTTGGTTTACATTCAGGAGGAGCAACACTGAAATCAAACCGTTGTTTTTAACTCCTTGTGTGCCTTTTGCCAGGACGATAAGAGTCTGCACATGTCCTCTGATGGGGACCGACGTCAATCTGCCCAAAGAAACATTTTCTTATGAGGCTTAAAAAAAAAGAAGCACGACTTCCTCACCAGTGGCGGGTTTGGCGGCTCTCTGCAGAAAGTTCTGCTCCTTGAAGATCTTTCCATCTTTGGCTCCCTGTGAGAAACAAATATGTGACAGGTTAAAAAGATGCACCAGGAAGTCCAAGAAGTGAGGACGCATTTGCTGAAGACATAAAAATGAGGCAATCTAGTAAAATCACCTATTTTATTCACTGTTTTATTTTGTATTTTGTACTTAGTATTTAACTTTAGCCCTTTCTACTGTAATTGGTGTTTTTTTTCTCGCTGCTGCTGTACCACAGTAATTTCCCAGACTGGGATGAATAAAGTACTTTTCTATTCTATTCTATTTCTATCTATTAAATAGCTAAAAGCAGGTACAGAATAAAGCTATTTCAACAAAAAACAAAGCAACTACAAAACTATAATAAAACAAGTGTTAAATGAGCAGAAACTGTATACAGCTTTAATATTCAAAGGGAGATTTCAAACACTATTTCTACTCACAAGTTTGAGGACATGATTGAGGCCTTTGGAGGAAGGCGGAGAAACTGACAAGGAAAAAAACAAGATCGGTTTATGACGGCAACAATTGTTTTTATTAGCTTCTAAATCAGTTCGCAATCAGCTGTTTTTGTTTCGGTGAGCTTGGCTTCACTTATTGAACTGCTGCTATTCCTAACTTAGAGAACTTCGCAGTCCAAACGGCGTGAACCGAAGCAGTCACGACGTCAAGCCAGCCGTCTGTGTTTTACCTTCGTAGAAGAACTCTGTGGTGGTCTGACTCAGCTGTTTCACCAGCATCCACTTTTTGTCCGTGGTGTCCGTCACCTCCTCGCCATCCTCCAGCGGCTTCACGGTGGGCACCAGCCTCGCCTTCTTGGCTTTAGTTTTGCCTGCTGCTGCTCAAGCACACACACACACACACACACACAAATGACTATCTGTTGAATATAAACACACACATTTTTTCCGTGCTCACCAGCACACCTCTTGAGCGAGACGGGGAAATCGGCGATGACACAAGAGGAGACGCAGCCACAGCAGCGCCGTCGACCGTTGTTCCCCCTCCCGCGCCGCTCCTCTTGTCCGACCGCCTCGTTTCCTCCACCGACGGCTTCGCGGCAGGGCTGGAAAGTTTGGACTTCCCCCTGACTGCACAAAGATCCGGGACGCGACCGTGAGAGCCGGACAGAGACTCGCTGCAGTCGGAACGAGCCGCCTATCGATGAAGGATCTCGGCTCACCAGGACGAGGGGATTTTTTGGCGGGAGAAGGTGGCGACTGTGTGGGCGGCTCCGCCTCTGGCTCGAGTTTAAAAACGACTGAGTGCTTTTGTGGAGTCACCGGCAGCCCGACCCCGTTAGCTGATGATACAGAAACACAATGTCACATTGCAGCTGCTGTTCTCTTTAGTTACTCATCCGTGAGCTCAAACATACACATATACAATCAGTCTGCTGGTTCATGTCTCCCTTCTTGAATTGTCTTTTCATAGCAACCGAAATAAAGCCTCTCTCTGAACGATTTCACCTACTTTTCGTGCGAGTTGAAGGTCCCTCAGACGGGAGCGCATCGCTGATTTTGACTCCAACTTCCTTGTCCAGGCGAAGTGACTTGCGGCTCTTCCGCAGGGCAGGTCGAGGTGTCGCTGGGAACGACGCAAGAGCTGCGGTGAGAACAAACAAACCCGCTAAACAAGTCATTCGTAAATGACTCAGACACTTACCTTTGATGCCTCTTGGCTCAGGTTCTGCGCTTGGTGCGGGACTCGTTTTGAATATAGATGTCGATGCTTCGGTTTGCGCGGGTGAGGAGAGGTGCGAGGAAGTAACAGCGCTCACAGGATCATCGGCGGGACAGGGGAGTTTCTCTCCACATGACGGACAAAACTTGAAGCTGGGCTGCAACTTATCCCCACACTGAGGGCAGAAAGAGAAAGGCATCCTGCAACGTAAACACAAACACGTTATTTCACGTCGATTGAACCCTCATTACAAAGTTCATGGCACAAACCAGTCATGCCAAAACAGACAATACTTGTGAAAAAATGATCGATCCATGCTCTAACCAGTTCCATTTGAACATCATTTGATCAAATATATCATAATATTAAATAGTTCATGTGCATATAAACATTTTCTAAAAGCAGTGCTCGAGTTTAAGGTCTGGTCAACAAACTCAACATTTACAAAACATACTTTTAATGCAAATCTATTATTACATTTAATTTCAACGTAAACAATCATTCGAAGGTACGACATTGTTTTTAAACGCAGCGGACAAATAAAAGCAGGATAAATCATACTGTCAACCAACTGTAACGATCACTTTATTGTTTAGTTTCGATTAAGTCAAGAAGACAGTTTATCCTGGCGAATCATTGACAGTCCTCATGCAGTGAAGGCAGCATCAGCCTTTCACCAGCCTGCACTGGCTTCTCAAGAGATTAGACTCTTTAACTTAAACTCAGATCACTGCTAAATACTATGCACGGGGCACTTATTGTGTGTTAGTTGTTACAATTTCATGAAACACGATAACGTGACCAAACAGTTTGCTAGCTAACGCGGAAGTCAAACTTTCCAGAAATAAACAAACAGCGACAATGTCTCCAACCACTCTTACGTGACGCAGTAGAAGCTTTTTAACACAAATTAACGCCAATGTTGCAATAAATCCTACATAGCTACGGTTGTGCAGTAAAAGACTAATTGTGATAATATACCTTCTAACGCGCAACACTGGACGTTTGAGTTGCTTCTTCTTTGCATCGTAAATTGCCTCAAAGTTTGTACTGCACCCCTGAGGTGCTGCCACCTGCGGGCAGCCGAGATAACTGCACCCCAAAACCACTTACGTTTATGTGAAGTGTAGTTTGGGACCGTAGGGAAAAACAGATTCGTTTCGTTTTAAAAACCCTTTTCAGAAGTGACAACAAAAATAAATGACGTCGGAATGTTGTGTTGCTATAACATTTACTCAGGAATTTTGCCCTTAATCATTCACTGGGTGCAGTCGCCACAGACTCAAGAGTAGAAATACAGGTCTCTCACGTCTAAGCACTTGATGCTATTGTTCATAAATCACAATAGTCATGATCACAACTAGGGGAGCATTTGAACATCTGTGTGTGCAAAATCACAGCATGTGACCTTGGGCTTTCCTGCCACATTTTGACATATTTAGGGACCACCTAAAGAATCATTTGACAGGTTTTAACAACCACACATCATAAAAAAAGCCACTACAAGGACAGCCTAACAATTAATATTGGTTTGCGGTGACAAGGATGGTTTAGAAGAGTGAAACATAGCCTCCGATAATACATAAATACAAATGTTTATTTGGGACATCTTTTACATGTTTTTGCAAAACATCATAGTGTGGCACAAAGGACATACAGGCAAAACTACCACTCAGGCTCGCTAATCTGATGAAATAATGGAGGATTATTTTCATGCATTGGAATTGAAACTAGTCATTCATCCTTTTGTCAGGGGTGACAGTGGACTATAGGTAGAGATTTATGTGTGAAGTCCTGAAAAATACAAATAATTTCAGTGTTTGTTTTTTATTTTCCAAATATGAAATATTGGTGCATTACAAAACACACAGTAGTGCAGGACCCGTTTTCTGACCCAACCATTAGAAATTGTGTGATATGGTTTTTCAACACCTGTTGATAAGTGCTGCATGCTAGATTCATATGTTGACATAACACTGTTATTCTGTGATCACACTCAACACTTCATTCAATTGTTTCTTTAAAGAAAAGAAAAAAAAGAAGTTTGGTTGAAGGAGAGAAAAAACCTTGCGGGTCCTCACACACATCTCATCATCTGATCCATAAACGACAACCACACTCGTAAACTGTGCAGCCTCTGGTGCGTGACGCTGGTCCTCTCTCAGGATTTCATCTTCACCAAATGCAATATTGTTTTCTACAGGTCAGCTGTGAACGACGTGACGTGGATAACACTGTTTTATTAAAGTGGATGTTTTTCACAGAAACGCTGATCCTTCTAACA
The DNA here is from genome assembly GCA_032164315.1 of Malacoctenus gilli. Classification (NCBI taxonomy): domain Eukaryota; kingdom Metazoa; phylum Chordata; class Actinopteri; order Blenniiformes; family Labrisomidae; genus Malacoctenus; species Malacoctenus gilli. Next base: position 13,228,183 of record JASSRZ010000001.1, read on the forward strand.
CAACTCATAATGTCTCACAATGTTTGGCCATCAGAACTGGATTCACAAGGATGTTTTTTTGGGGCAGAAACACAATTTCATCAATGAGCAAAGATTTCAGCTTGAGGATTTTGTTACGGTTGTGCCTTAAGTTAAACACCTTTCAAAAATCCAAATATGATAATCAAAAAATAGAAAAAAATTAACAAAGTTGTGACAAAATGAAAGGCAACACAAGCGATCCATTTATATGATTCACATATTTGTTAGATCGTTTGTACAGCAGAATCAAGTTGGTCTTTCAAACTCAAACTTCTTAGGAAAAGGTTCTGAATGGTGGCCAAACTTATGAATAGTAACGTTTAGATGATTTGTCTCAAACAGTTTCCAGGAATGCATCTTTTGCAGGCAAACAAGTGAGAAAAACATTCAAAGATTGTCAGCTTATCCACCTGCAGGCTGCTCGCTGTGAGAAAGTTTTTTTTTCCTATGCATCAGACATGAGATGAAATGAGAACAGTGTCGAGTCAAACATTGAGGGAAGCCTCAGCGGTCTATGATCCGCCAGTGTGTCTCTTCACAGCAAGTTCAGAACAGCAGACGTGGATTTTATGGCACGTGTTGCACAACAGCTCAACAAGAAAATATGAAACTCTAACAGGTAATCATAGTGACACATTGAAGCTCAGCATCATAAGAAATAAATATCCCACACTCGAATCAATCAGTGAAATGACTCCACAGTTAAATGAAATGCCCACATTTAAAAGGCACTCACGGTCCTGACAGACCACACAGCACGTCAGTGGCAGTAAAGGTGTAAAAACGCTGGTGTGCGGGGCAAAAGACACAAATCATGTTAAGTTCCACCGAACACACAATATATTACACAAACTCCCAGTCGGTTGTACTTGGAAGTCTTCCTCTTTTTTTGCACTGACATTTTGAACACAGAAGCAAAGAGCCAAAGAACCAGACTCTAACAGGCACATTTGTTGGTGTCGGAGCTCTCGGACAGGTCCAGGTGGGTGGGCCCGTTGGCTCGGACGGTCCCGTCGGGGATCCAGGACTTGTCGACGCATCTCTCCATCCTTTTCATGATGAGGTCCAGCAGGACGTCCACGGCCTGGCTGACGTTCTGCCCGTTGGCGGCGCTCGTCTCAAAGTACGGGATCCTGCACAAGTGAACAAGTCATCACAGCTTATTTTAATTGAATAATGCCGTAGGAACAAAACAATCAGTCTGTTTCTCTGTTCGTTTTTTTTCCTTTTACATCTTTCTGTATTGATTTCAAAGCACTCCAAATGAACAAGGTACACTGAAGACAAGTCATTTGTTCAAAAGGAGATTTGTGTTCATACAAAGTGGTAAAACATGGTCCTTTTTCCACACATCGACCCAACAGGAATGAATAAAGCTTTGGTAAAAAAAAAGGGACATTTACAGCTTCAGATTGTGTGCAGGTTTGTGGCAAAAGGAAGATTAATGGAGACGACAACAGTACGGATCCTTTATGGAGCGCCGAACACTTGAGCTTTTTGCAGAAGTGACTTCATTATTTACCAAGGTCATAAAATGGGACAGAAAACATTCAGACACATCAAATTAACCTCATTACGTTCTCTCGGTGAGTTACTTTAAGAAATGTCACAACGCACTGAAACCGACTCTTGTTCTAAAAGCCGTTGCACACATGGCGCTGCGACATCTGTGTTTCAGTGAAGGTGTGTCTAACGGGGCCAGAGCAGGATATTTTACACGTGTGCACAAATATTTGCTTTTCGAGGAGGACCGATTTAGGCTTACGTTCTTCTGCGCAGACTTTGGCAAACAATGCAGCCACTGCCTCCTTGACAAATGTTGGAGGGAGAGGTGAGTGAGCATGCACACGCACACACACAGAGACACGCACACACACACACACACACACACACACACACACACACACACACACACACACACACACACACACACACA
>JASSRZ010000001.1:13240900-13264767 GCA_032164315.1 Malacoctenus gilli
CGGTAGATGTAGTCGTCCAGGTCTCCAAACACGTCGTCGCTGAGGCTGTTGTACTTGTGCAGGTCGACCAGATAATCTCCCACGCTGCTGACAAAGTCTGTGAACAGCATCTGGTCGTGGATGAACACGCCGTTGCGGAAGAAGTTGTTGATGAAGGTCTCCAGCTCCTTCCAGTGGCGGAAGTAGACGGCCTCTTGCTGCAGGTAGCTCTGAAGCAGCTGGTGGAACTCGTCGGCTCTGATCGGGTCCATGGCTTTGTTGAAGAGGCTCATCGACTCCTGGTAGGCGCAGTCGTAAACGCCGATGCACCCCTTCACGTCCGGTTTGGGCTCGTTCTGTCCTCGGTTTTCGTGAACTTTGCCGCCTGACTTGCGCGTGTTGCGGCTGCCCTGGAAGGACTCGGCCTTATGTTTGTGGTGATGTTTGTGCGACCTCTGTTGCCACGACTCTCTGGGATCCCTCTCGTCACGTTTCTTGTCGTAAAAGCCTCGAGCTTTGTCCATGAAGGTCGACGCTGAATCTTTAAAGTGTCGGAAAGTCGATTTCACCGAATCGGAGAACTTCCTTAGGTTTTCTTTCACAGCCTCTTTGGCTTTCTTGATCTGCTCCTTGTGGTGGTGGACAAACTCCTTGGTGGAGTTCTTCACTGCATCAAACGTCTCCTTCATTTTCCCCGTCACGCCTCGCTTTGGTTTTTTCACGTTGCTTTCCGTGTCTCCTTTGGCCTGGTCCTCCTTGGTTTCCACGTAGAGCTTCTCCCACAGGTCGGAGCGCTGCTGCTCGAAGTTCAGCTTCTTCTCCAGCTCCCTCACGCGGGACTGCAGCTCCTCCTTCTCAGCGTTCCCCTCCTTTCCAGCTCCTGACACTCGACTCTTCAGACGGCTCATCTCTCTCCTCAGCTCGCCTGTGACCTTGCTCTCTTTCTCCAGCTTCTTCCGCAGCGTCTGTGCTTCTGCCATCATGTCGCCCCTCTTCCCGTGGAAGTCCCTGATCAGCTGCTTCTCCTCCTCCAGCTCCTCCTTCAGCCTTTGGTTTTCCAACAGCAGCGAGTCGGCTCCGGATCCGATCGCCTCCAGCTCTCTGATCTGCGAGCGCAGGTTTCTCAGCTCCTCCTGCAGGGCGGCCAAAGACTTTTCTTCACGTGCCAGCGACGTTTTCAGATGCTGGTTCTCAGACGACAACCTCTGCTGCTCGGACACGATGCTCGTCCTCTCCTCAGCCTCGAGTTTCAGGGACATTTGCAGGTCATCTCGTTCAGTCTGGATGGCAGAGGGAGGAACACGGACGCAAAGCGATGACAATCAGAGAGAAGTTGACTGTCGACATTTCAATCAAGCAAGAGTTCAAATACATTCATGTTTTTGGTGTGGAAAGTCACATCAAAGTTACCTGGATCTGCATTTGTCTCACGACAAGGTTCAGGTTTTCTGTCTTTAGCTTCTCAATTTGCTCTCTGAGCTGATGAATGACGCCCGTGTCGTCAAGTTCGACCATGTCGGAGGGTTCGCCCTCAAACGCAGAAGAGTCATCTTGATCACCGATGAAAGGGTCTTCGTGAAACAGAAAAGAGCCATCGCCCTGAAAAACAAAAAAGCCCCCAGAAACTTCAGTTAACTCAAAATGTGCATTCGGTTTAGGTTGAATCACTTCAATGAATGTGACTGCTTTCACAGGGAAGTAACGCCACAGTAAAAAGCGACTGAAACTTCTCTGAGACCACCGAGCCAGGTTGCTCTTGGTGCAAGTGGTTTCGTGCAACTGCGCAAAACTCTGTTTGGGTTAAGTACAAAACAAACACAGTGAGGTAATCAATTAAATTTACTTACTCCACAAGTAAACTTCAATTTTTGAGGGTCCTCATGAAACATTTTTCCTGCAAATGACATTCAAAACAGATATTATTCACAAGCAATGTGAGAAAATCTGTGTGCTTCACACACATGTGATGCAGAACTGAATTAACTTTAATCTAAAATGAGTAACATCATAAACATGACGAAAGAGTTCTTACCGTAAAAATGACTGAAGCTCATGCAGAGGGCCACGAGGAGTCCGAGCAGGAGGCAAGTGATCAAGATGCTCCGCCACTCTTTTCTCACGTGGACAACAGCCGGTGGGACCTCAGTCGGCTCCTTCTCCGCCTCCTGTTCTCTGAACTCCTCTTCCTCCTCCTCCTCCTCGTCGCTCAGGTGCGACTCCATCATCGCCTCCTCCTCGGGGTCTGCCGTGGTGCTCGCGGTGTTTTTTCTCAGCCGCCGTCTTCGCACAACCGTGCTGGCGCTCTGACCAGCCTCGTCCTCGCTGCTGCTGGAGTTCGGTGCTGCAGGCGGCTGCACTGCAAAGACTGGTGGGAAGAAAGTATAATGTGAAACCAAATGTTGAGTGGATAAAACCCAAGAGTATGAAGTTAAGAAAACACGCGCTGGGGCAGCTCAACATGCAGAGAGCAGCACAGAGCAACACTGTTTAAAAAAAAAATCTTGATTGAGTTATCTCAGTTTTATGTGATATACATTCCTTGTACTTTAAACCTAAAATCTGTTCATGCAGAAATCTGAAAAAAAAGAGAGTCATAAAGAATGTTCTTGCTCAACACTTTCAAGCTTTATCTGAGTTAGTTTTGGACACTGCTGAACAGGCACAGCTTTGTATTAGATTCACTCTTTTTTTCAAATCAGGCCACCTGGAAAAGAGCGGCCTCCCATGAGCTGATTTCTCAGATGGCAGCTCAGGTTCAGCAGACTCTGAGGCAGTCTCCAGTGACTCAACAACAAACCTGCTCCAGGCAGAGGAGAAACATCTGTTGTGAAATGTTTCTGAACGCAGACCGAGTGGCTGTGAGGAGAAATTAAATCAGCCTTCTAAAATAAACCGTTTGGTGTGTCATTGAGCTTGTGCGTCTGCAGGGCGTACCGGACTCTGCAGCGGTGAAGGCGTACTGGCTGCTGCTGGAGGTGCCGAGGTACGACTCCTCCATAATGTTGGCCTCCGCCTCCACCTCGGCGCGCTCTTCGTCTTTCAAGTCACCGAGGGTCACGATGTCAGAGTGATCGCTGAACGACAACACATGCTCCTTCCCCCCGGCGCCGTCCCCGGCCTGCGAGCGAAATGATCGCGCAGAATGATGAAATCAGAGGCTCAGATTATAAACAGGACTTGCGACATGCTATTTTCAGGTTCTCTCACCTCTGAGGCGTGGAGTGTCTCATCTAAATTTGGTTCTCCCAGAGTGTCATCGAGCGAGGCAGTCGTCTTTACTTCGACACACGCAGCTGAAAATCAAAGAACATCAGATTCTGAAATCTCCAAGTCATGTTCGCGTAAGTAGTCAAAGTCAGCAGCATAAATATAATAATTATGATCTTATCAACAAGTCAGAACCAGAAATTAAATAAAACATTCTTTTTTTTTACCTTCAAGTGAGCAGACCTGCGCTTCCCGCAGCTCTGCTTCTTCTACATGAGGGTGCTCTAAGGGCTCAACTCCATAGTCCACTGTGACTTCTGATCCCAAAGTCTCAATGTCTGAACCCTGAACACAACAACAAAACCCATACATGCTCCAGAACAACAGTGTAAACACTTGATCTCAGCCCCCCCCCCAAAAAAATTGCTTTTATTCTTTTGCAGTAGCTGACCACATTCATACTGAGTGTGTCTTAAAAGGTCTGGTTGATCCTCTTCAAAAAGTTATCAGAAAAAAAAGTTCATACCTCATTACTGATGATTGTCCAGCCACAGGACGACTCAGCGTCACTCGATGTCTCCGACATTTCTGCCATCTGTCTGCAGGACACAAACAATCAGATTTTACAGTATTGTGGTGGAGGGGAAAAAAAGGAGGTCATAATCCTACAAACACGAGTGAGGGGGAGGCTTTCTGCTTCTTGTTGTTGTTGTGGGTTATTCAAGAGTGACTTCCTGTTTCCTGCTCTGCTGTATGACAGAAAACCCTCTGCAGTCGGAGCAGCTGCTCAGGTTTGTGGATGGGATTTCACCGTCACGTTGAAACGTTTGTGCAACACCTTACACACAACAACAGTCTTTCAGGGTTTCTTCTTCAGTTTTGTTGACACCTTTTAAACCGAGTTCCAACCAGAGTTCAAGGGTCTGAAAATGAAAGTCTTCACTGATAACGGCACCACTGATAGGAACTAAAGCAGGTCAAGAGAATTGACTGGTTGAAAATTAAGAGGGAATGAGGTCAGACAATAAGGAGACACAGACACACGGTTGTGTCATGCTTGTTTTGCTGCAAACTCTGCACGGAGTGCAACATGTGTCACCTTCGCTTTTTTCCAGCATGTGAATGAAGTGCAATGAATGTTTGGGTTGTTTTGATCCAGTTGCTCTCTTAAGTAAAACAACTTATGGTAATCTTAAACAAACAACCTCAATGCGACTCTGATCTGAAAAAGCTTTGAAAATTGCAGGCAGAGCCGTGCAGTCACCTGAGAATATCTGCAGGTGCCTTCTGCGCGGCCCACCATCTGCTCAGTTACACGCCACCCGAAAGACACATAATGAGGACTGTCGGTTAGTCAGACAGTCCAGAGGGACTCGATGTGTGTAACTGGTTAGTGTACGAGCGAGCTGTGGGAGGCAGGTAGGTGTTTGCATCAGCCACGCCCGCCTCAAGGTGGTATGCAAACTCAGGCGGGTGAAGAGAGGGGGGCCTGAGGTCTAAGATGGGCCAAAACCAGCGCCACCAGGACTATAATCATGTAGGAGGCGGGTACAGATGCAGTCGCTACTCAAGCCTTAAACAAAGGCGCTGCATCGAAACTAACACTTGAAATACTTCTGAAGGAGCAGATCTCTCTCCTGTTTTGTGAGCTCCGTTCGATCCCTTTTACCTTCAAATACGTCTTTTACACAACTAAATAATCCTCTGAGTTAACAAACTACTGTAAAAAAAAATAACAAAAACTACTATGTTATACAACATATTGTAATACAAGTTTTTTTTTACTTCTTGTGAATATTTCGGCAGATATGATAAATGTTTCTTGTAAAATGGCAAACTAAAGGTAAAAGAAAGTGTGGTCTGTAATTTCTTCAGTATATGTGGGGCAGACAGCATCCATTTAAATCAAACACGGCTTTATGCCTTTTACCTTTCCATTGGGAGCAGACGAGTTGACTTGATAATTATTTCAAACAACATAAACAACAGGCCATTTACAGCGCAGTAAGCCTGTAGTTACTGTCGTATAAACATAAACACTACGGTTATAAGAGCGACCCCCGGTGGCCACAGGCCTCAGTAGCACCTTGTAAACGATGCCAACCGGGGCGGCCTGACTTTGCAAATCAGCCATTGTTTATCTGTGAAACAGCGTTTTCAGCGCTGGACACCGACACGTCCCGCTGTCAAAGACTTCGTGTCTGCCCCCAAACGTTACCGGGCGACCGATAGTGGCAGTTCCACGGCTGTTTGGCTGCACCGAGAGGTTTGTTTTGAACGAAATCTCTTCAAACACCAACCGACTACAGACAACTACGAATGGCCTCAACACGTAGTTAATGTTCGCACGAGTTTCGCATCACCAGACGGATGGAAGTCAAGGAAAACAGGCAGAACTCACCGGTGTTTTGTGAACCGCAACGAAGCAGCTGGTTCCAAACAGACTCCCAGTTATTGCAGCACAACCCCGGTTACCCGTTAACAACACTGAAGACCTCGGTAGCACACGGGAAATGTAGTTTTCTAGTTCCTGCGCGAAAGACAAGAGGGGAAACGGGGTTTGTCGCTCATCAAACTACATCTCCCGTGAGGCAAGGTGGCGACCAAACACGCTGAGCCAATGTGGCGCAAACCCCATGAAAACAATTCGTGCTGCGCTTGTAAAAAAAAAAAAAAAAACCTAAACAAGGAAGCGTGACCAAGCAGTCCGCCAACCGCAGCGCCAAAACACTCGAAATTAAAGCCGATCATACGCTTAATGGGCTCTAATGACGTCAGCATAAGCTCTGCCAAACCCTGCGCTAAACTGTGGAAAGTTCAGTGTCCATCAGTGAACACGTGTTCATTGTTGTCATGTGCAGGCAGCGTATGGACCGGCCCTGTGACAACACCCGATCAATGAAGAACAACAAAATGATCGACAAACAGCGACCGATCAATCAACAAGCAATTAATAAACAACTGATGCACAAACTGCACTGAACAATAGTGTTTCTGGACGTGTTCACTGTCATTACAGTGAGATTTGTAGGTAGGGTTGCCAACTCCCTGGAAAAAATATACCGGACACCTCTTTTTTTTTTTTTAACCCCCTTTGTATGAGAATTTTTTTTTTAAACTTTGACTCAAACCTGCATTGAATTTTATGCATATTTGCTTCAAACATTGACATGAACACATGAAAAACAAATGATTACCCAGCAATTCACTTTCATAAAAATTGACCGAAATAAGCTGAATAAAATAAGTATCTTTCTTAAACATAATCCTGTCCTGCTTAACTTCAAGCTGTAAAAATTAATATGAAACAAAAACAGTAAAACAATTCATATAAAGCTCAAGAACGTGTAATGGTGCACATTTTTTAGTGCAAGAGCAAAAGTACAAACAGAAACTCTGCAGAAAACTTGTAAACACATTTGTGCCTTAAACAGTGGATCTCACAGACATGTTATTGGACTCTGGAGAGAAACCAGGTTAACCAGGAAAAACCCAGACACCCATGTGGAAATCAGGCAAACTGCAAACTTCTTGCACTTGTCTTTGTAATACTATGTTTGAACAGAATATTGAACAAGCAAAAAAAATCCCTTTTGACAAATTATATTTTTATTCATAGGTTGTTTTCTGAAAATGCTTAGAGTAGAATGAAGTCACATGTTTTATTTTGAACCTGCACAACTGCACAAGACAAAAAAGATAACACAGGTGACATCTCGTGTATTTGACTTTTTTTTATTCATTATGTCAAACAATCTTGGAGCCAGGTAACTGGGGAAGTAGTCTCAGCAGAGGTGTCCAGACTGTCCTCTCACTGGACACTCCCTCCAGCTCATTTGGGGGACCCCAAGGCATTCCCAGGATGCCGTCCCTCCAGCATGCATTTCATTTGCTAAAGAACCATGTTATGTGCCTGATTGTTAACACCTGTCTCCTTTCCCCTTGAGTGCCACACCCCACCTCTCATGCCCAGATTTGGCCCTCCATGGCCAAACCCTCTTCCCATTGAGCCACACCTGGACCAATCCGCTGGTGATGCGCTGAGGGCGGGGACTTAAAAGCCACCAGCAATCAGAAGGAGGGGAGGCAACTGTGTGTGCTCGAATGTTGTCTCCATTGCTTGGTGTACTGTTTGACTTTGCCTCGTTTACAAACAGCAGCTGGTAGGTTGGAGAGGAGGAAAATACTAGCCATAGAGCTTTGGTTTTGTTTAAACTTCGTTTTTTTAAAATAGCCGTAGAGCTTTAATTTTTTTTTTTTTTACTCCTCCTGTTACGGATAACAGCTGCAGAGCTTTGTTTTTGTTTTGACCCTTTCTGTTACAAATAATAGCCGTAGAGCTTTGATTTTGTTGTGATAACCTGCTAAGCAGTCATTTTCCCATAGCGTTAACCTTATGTGTTTTTTTGTTAGATTAAGAATAGGTTTAGATAACGGTAGTGTTGTGTTGGGATAGGTTGAGGATTTTGTTTTCTTCTGGTGCACTTGTCACCTTAGTTATGGTGCTGTTTGCTTTTGGATTGTTTTCTGTTTTTGCTTTATTGTTTTAAACAGCATCGCTACCCTAACACTGTTTTGTTTTCCAGCTGCTGTTTTACCATTTGATTTAAACCAATAAATTTCCGAATTCTTGTTACATCTTCCTGTCCCACTCCTTTTTTTTTTTTTTTTTTTTGTTACACCCTTCAACCCGTTTCCCCTAACGAGCCGGGTCGTAACAAACCAACTTAAGATTCTCCTAAAAGTAACAAACATATCAAAAGCAGGCTGTCCAAGTAATTTTAAAAACCGAAATGATGACACGGAAGGAAGGACCTCGTCAACTGTACGGGCCTCCTAAGTCATGTTAGAGTGGATCACTGCTTTAAACACACACAGGACACTGACCTACACTTTCATTAGATGGCCCTCACATACCTTTGTCCATGTAAATCATATCACAGTCAGGCACGCACACGCGCGTGAGAAAGTATCATATGGTTCTTTTCCGAAGATTAGATCTTAAATACCCAAGTCAGTGAGGTCTCCTGCACTGTGTTGGGACGTGAGAGCGTGCTGTCACGCTGTGAAAGGTTGACGCCCCCCCCGAAGGTGTCCTTCTGTGTCTGGCAGTGAGACGTTCACAGCAGATCCTTTAAGAGAATAGGGATGGAATTCATTTGGAATTCATCTTTGGAATTCACCTGGCTGCTTCTGCACTCTGTAATAAACACCAGTGACCCAGTGCCACCAGCAGCCATGCATGGTCAAGCATCACACTACCTCCACCATACTTTACAGAGGACAAAGTATGCTTTGGGTCATGGTCCATGTCTTCCACGTCGTCTCTATACTTTTGTCTTGCCGTTATTCTGGTACAGGTGGATCTCTAGCAAGATTTTTAGCAAAATGTAATGAACTTAAATCAATGTGTCTGTTCAAACACCCTTTATCAGGGACTCCTCCTGCACCAGTTGCATCTGCTGACATGAAGCATCAGCTGAGGTCAGATTATGTTATTGGTGACTTGAATTATGGTGATAGGCACCATTGGTGTCGCTGCGAACTTTGCAAAAATATAACAGAGACAAATTGAGAGAGATACTTTAACTTGAGCAATACTGTGAACAGCGGACTTAACACAACTTGATGAGGAAGAAGAAAAACAACAGCAGACATGAGACATTTTTGTACTTTTATTGGAACTGAGAATCAGACTTTTTTTTTCAAATAATTATTCACTTCTCTAAAATCTCCTAACTAAACCGACTTGCAAAATTTATTTTCTGACATGGACAAAATGCAACCAAAAAATCAACAGAAAAACATCCGATAACATGTTAATTACAAGAAGGTACATTCAATTTCAAGATTTGAGACCTGCTTTCTCCTGGAGGAGGAGCAGCTGCGGGTCCCCCTGAGTCAGACTGTAAATGACCCGCAGCGCTCCACTGCACATTTTCAAACATTAGTACTGCAAAAAGGGAGGACACGGAGCAGCTGGTTCGCACCAGACTCTGTGCTTCATCCCGTTTGATTCACACACTCAGACAGGAACAATAACTCCAACATAACATCAAGAATGAGGTGAAAAGATGCAGAATAACCACTCGGGCTGCTTGTTTGATGCTGAATTTTAGCTTCAACTCCACACATAATTGCAACACAAGTGAGTTTCATCTGCACCTACAACAAAAACACGAAACAATCAAAACATGAGGTAGCACTTGTGTACCTGCAAGAGCTGTTAAAGCCCAATTCAGAACCCTGAGGGACTCCAGCAGTCGTTAATACGACCTGAAAACTCAAACAAGCTGCAGTTTTTGTGAAGCAGGGACCAATTCGATGACCTGAGAGTAAACTCAATGCTTCAGGCTTCTGGATTGGGTTTCCATAGCTCTAAAATACAGGTCATATAATAACAAATAGGAAAAAAATGGAAAAAAATGCAGTTTCCTCATGTTGGAAATCAAATGATCGGAAAGGAAAGAAAATGCAAATGAACAGCAAAACATCATTTCTTGGGAATTAAAGATGATCAAAACATTGTTTTTCCTCCAGCTTTCCTCAATTAACAAGAATCAGAAGGTTGAAACGGGTGTGAGAGGAATGAAAATGACAACATTTCACACAGAGTCATTAATGCTTTCAAATTGATCTCTCTCGCCAAATATGCAACGGTGACTTTCAAAAACAAAAATCTTTGGTTCACGTTGTTTGCTTTTTCTCTTAACAGAAAGTTAAACTGATTGTGTCACTTCTTTCGTCCCGATGCTTTTCCCATGATTGAATCCTCTGCAGGATCCTCTGATTAACGACAGACGTGAGAATGAACGTGCAGCCGCTGATATTTCTGCCATTTAACCAAAATAAAACATTATCAAAATATAATAATGACATCTGAATAATATATATAGGTCATACAAAATCCTTTTTGGAAATAGTTTTAAAGTTTCTTGTTATGAATTATCTGAAATACATTTTTTATTCTGTAAATTACTTTTCCCTCGGTAGAAATATCAGTGGGCGCACGTCCACACACAACTGCACCGTCACAACACAGACCACTAAACCATATAATATACTGTATTTATCTCTTATAATATTCTCCTACAATGTACAGACGTCTGTGTGTGACAGTTTGGGAGGAATCCTGCGACGGGATTTTGTTTTGGTCTTAGTGTGCATATAAATGTTGATTATTATTCTTATCATTCGTCACTCCATCGCCGTTCAGTGCCCGTGAATCCCGCTGGCACCTGGTCAGAGTTTTAACCCGCATCTCTCTGCACTCTTTAACGTGTCGCAGGTTAAGGCCACTAATGTGCAAGGCTTCGTTGGAGGGCTTCAACTAATCTCCGAGGGGCGTCGTTTCATCTTTGGTCTCGCGTGGGTTTTCGAGCATTCTTCGGTCGGGGGAGATTAGTCGAGCGGCTAAAAATTAACTCGGCAAACAACTCTTTGGGTAATAGCGTCACAGTCACCGCTGCACATTGGCCTATAATACAAAACTACCTGGCAGACAAGTGCTAGTCTTCATCTACGCTACAGCAAGGAAAAGGAAAAGAGACTCGAGTAACTACAGAGTGTACTCAGACGTACATTATTATCTAACAAAAATATAGATTTTATAAAAGGAAAACAAGCGTCTGGTGTTCGATTTGATTCTTCACTTCAATCTCTGATTAAACACCTGCGTTGCTTCAACTACAATCATTCTTCGTGTGTTGCACCCTCACGTGGAGCTTCTCCCTCACAGAGATTCGTTAGGCTTTGGTTTTGGGTGTCTGAGGGACGCGTCGCACATTAAGGCCAACTTTAAAGCTTTTCTAGACCGACATGCCACTGCAAGCACTTCTGGTGGGGATCTTTACGCGGATAAACTGAGGAGGTCCATAAAACAGGTTCGACAGCGGGAATGGATGCGGAGGGAGTGAACGCAGACGAGGTTTCTGTCTGCGGCGGACAAGGGGGGGGGGGGAGTGTAGGGGGAGCGGGGGGGGAGCAGCACCGACTTCTGAGCTACTGGCACACAATGTCAGAGATACATTCATTTTCTATGAGGCAATTCCACACTACAACAGTTTAGCACTGAGAAGATACCCTGTCAGTTCACCATGTAACACTACATGACTTTTCAAATGTACTAAACCTTGTTCCCTGAGTTTAGGAAAACAATAAGACAATAAAATTAATTCTTAAATGAGGTAGTATAAAACAGGAATAGCAAGGGCAGCTGCTCACTGACAGGACAAAAATACAACAAACGCGGACATTCATTATTCTGTGAAACCATTACTCAATAATGGACAAAATGAACATATAATATTATTAATACTGGCTCAGTCCCTCAGCAACATCTGAGGAGATAAATAACAAGCTGTACGTGTGTTTTTACGCCCTTCAGTCCACACTGGCGGGTGGAGCGAGAGGAGAAAGCTGCTGCAGTGCCCTTACCACCCAAATCAGATCAAATCAAGCACGACAAAACAAACGAAAGACTGGATGACGATCTGAAAACAAAATGAAGTCATCAGGAAGTATAAAATGCAATGAGACTGAAGGCAGTCCATCGCGTAACATAGGTAAAAGTAGTTCTTAAATATACAGTGGAAAGTTTACCCACAGGCAAACCGAGGTAGATAATCAGCGAAGAGGAGGCACACTTCCCTTTCGCTCCAGTGATAAACTCTCTTAAATAATGTCAGAAATGTCACTTTGACAATCTCCTTTGAACATTCATGGTGGGTGAGATTTTTTTTTTTTTAACACAGACACACATACAGACACACACACAGGCACACAAATGAAAAAAAAAAACAACTGAGAGGAAAAAGGAAGTTGCAAATGAAACATTGTGACCCTCCTGGTCAATGTTTTGTCCTGTAAAAGGCCTTTTCTGGCTTTGTGTTCATTAAGTGTTGGTGGAAAAATTAAAGCGGACAAAGTAAAGAAAAATGAAGTCTCTCACATGCAGACGACACACGCTGACACGCAGCGGGACACTTACAGCAGAAGATTACTTCAGCAGGGTTTTGTAGATGGAGTTTCGACAAATTGGCCCTTTGATTCGTTAGTAGAACCTTCTCGTTTTATATTTTATCACCTGTTTGTTTTTGTAAAGAGAGCACTTATGAGATATGACATGTCAGTGCGCCAAGAGGCTCTCCACCAAGGATTTCATGTCACCTCCAGTCTTGACTTCAACTGACAGATTACAGTGTAATCCAAAGTAATTATGAATGTAATTACATCAACACATTCCTGATGATTAGACCTGCTCAGCTACTTCCTGCTTGTTTCAGTACAATCAAACTTCTCTGCAAGTATGCCGTTGCTCTCAAACATGAACACACACACACACACACACACACACACACACACACACACATGCACACACTGTAAATGTCAGTCTACACCACAGCTTGTGCAGACTGACAGCTGCTCGGGGCTTCCTGCTGACAGCAGCTCGCAGCGACGGACTCCGTCTCCTTCACGTTGGTTTGGCTCGTCTCGTCAGCCGAGCCACAGTCTGAGTCGGCGCTGCTGTCCTCCGCCGTCACCGACGGGGGGCGACTGCTGTGACCGGACGACAGGTTGGTCAGCTCCGTTTCATCGTGGGAGTAGCGGCCGGAGTCGCCGGTCGCGTGGCTGCCCTCGCTGTTGGACGACCCCTCTGAGTCGCCGGGGCGCCCGAACAGGGTCTGCAGGCTGGTGGGCTGGTTGGGAGAAATGGACATCTCGTCCTCGTACGTCAACACGGTGCTGCCTGGCTGGTAGGAGATGGTACCATGTCTGAGATTCTGCAAAGAGAAAGAAATTCTCCACTCAGTTTGGTCGATTCAGACCTAACCTGCAGCTCCTGAACAAACAAGAAAGAAAAAGTTTTGTCTTCATATCTGAACTGGAATCAGAGTGAAACATCAGGTACAAACTTCAAGCCCCCAACAAACAGCAGCAATTGCATAGACACATCCGAGACCACTCTGTGTTCTAATGGAGAAGTTTGAGCTGTGACTTCTAAAGCCTGGGTGAGCAAACAACTGTGGGGTTTCATTTGCTTGTGCAGCAAGATGTTGACGATGACACTTTTGCTGTCAAACATCCTTTTGATTCTCACCTGCACTGCTTTACTGTCTTTCTTCTCATTACCGCTGAAGAGACACCACTTCTTTTTCCTCTCAGTGCAGGGCTGCACAGGGCCCAGAGAGTTGATCCTAAGACTTGTTCCACCCTGAGAGACAAAACCTTTCTTGAGTGAAAAGGTTCACTTATAAATAACAATGAAAAGTAGACGGACTACTTTTTCAATAACATTTTACAATAGTAGAAAATCATATAGTACATTTATCCAGGTATATTCATGAGAAATGACTACTATGATTCCTTATTTTACTCTAACATCTTATTTTAGAGAAGTGGTCTGTCTGTACCTTGGCATCAAGGAAATGGATTTGGTTCATCATTGGCACGGTCACGTCAGCGCTCTCTGCTTGTCCCTCAGAGCCCAGATGTGCTCCAGCTGCAGCGGGTGCGTTCACTCCGTCTCTGTAGTTTTTAACGGCTGAAAGTTTCCTGTACAGAAACAAACGTGACGTCACATTTGGAGAGACGCGCTTACAAACCGTAATCATGACACCTGTTGTGGTTATTTCGAGCTACGTACCTGTTTTTGCCTCTGCAGATGATGATGAAGGCACAGATGATGATGCAGATGAGCGCGATGGAGACGCCCACACTGATGCCTGTCATCGACTTCTGGTCCAGGTGGTAGAAACCATCAGAAAACGCTGGGAGAGAGCAAAACAGCGCCGTCAGATTCTTCATGCTCGGTTCCTGAACGGTGTCCTGTCATAAAACACTTCCCGTTCCCACGTGACCTCCGTGTCGCTGACCTGTGGAGTGTGTGGATCCTCTGGAGAACCGGACGTCGTCCCCGGCCGACAGGTCCGCTCGCACCATCAGCTCCACCGTGTGAGAGAACGGCCCGTCGCCCATGTTGTTGGACGCAGAAACCTTCACTAAGTAAATCTGACCCGGCTTCAGGTTCTCCAGCAGCGCCATGGTGATGCCCCCTGTAGGGACAGGCAGCATCTCTGTGACTGAAGCACTTGAACAAACTACAGCTTTCGAAAGTCTCCAATGGAAATGTGAGAAATGACTCTATTCACTGATATTCATGAATGTGAACAAACTGCGCCGGCCCTGATAAACTTTCAAGGACAACCGAGAATATTCTGTCTAAAAGTGTTGGGGATCATTTGGACACTTTGTGTAAAAATGTACATCTCCATCAGACATTAATTCAGACAGGTGATTATAAAGTAGCAATGAAGTAACTAAACAGTTGAGTTTGGACCTATTTATTCATGTTTGAGCTCTGTAAAACACAAGCGGTAGAAAGCAAAGAAAATTAAGGTAGATTTGCATTCAGTTGAAAGATCAGTCCTCCTGTGAGGGGCCGCATGCAAAGGAAGGGTCTCACATCACCGGGGTCTTAGCAGGGACCATAAGGGGGGTTGGGTGATAAGTTTGAGGGCAGAGGGGGCTGGACTAAGCTGGGGGAGGTGGGGGGGCTTTGTGAACTGCTTCACTTTTGACCCCTTTGCCAGCACCAAAGGGGAATTGTGTTTCTTTTCCAAGCATTTCCTGAGGTCGCATGCTGACCAACACCTCTGCAGCCTCACACACCAGACACAACCGCTCTAAATCTGACTGCTGATTCGAGTTTGGCAGAGATTTTCACTTCCTGTTATTTGGGTCCTTTTTAAATATCGAGGAATTTTATCAACAACCAAACATTTTTTTGTGTTCATACGAGTAAACTGCAGGGATTTCCATGCATCCACATTGCAGTAACAACAGAGTTTTAAAAGTCAAGCATTTACAGCGATTGACATCGATTATGAAAATACCGAAAAAAATCAAACACAACCTCTTTTTTTATAGTGTAAATCCAGTGACATTATTTTTTTGCTCCCATGAATGTTAAGGTTCGATCAGCTGCAAATCCAACCCAAAGGTTGCACTCAATCCTCTGAGATGACTTCCGCTTCATGAGATTTGTGTAACTTTCAGCTTGTAACCAAACACAAGAAGGGACAAAAAGGCTGCTGAGATAAAGGTGAGATTGGCTTGCATGTAAATGCTCTACAACAATGTAAATTAAGGGCTTTGTTGGAATCACATTAAAACTCCCAGCTGGTCTTTTATCTTGCACACAGAAGCAGTGAGCTCAACCTGGTCGGAACACTTCCTACATCAAGGACACTCAGGGATGAAATGAGTTACTGATTTCCAATGAACAGTTTCACTGAGGCCTGATGAAACCTTTGTTTCCTTTTCTCTCCAGCTCACACCTGTTAAGCTCCGACATAATCCCGCTCTTTTTCTCGCTCCGCCTCACCTTCTCTCTGCAGCACTTGCCACTCCCCGGCTATCCAGGCCTTCCTGGAGGCGTACAGAATGGTGTAATGTGTCACAGCCACGTTGGGTTCGTCCGGGAGCTTCCATGAAACGAGCGCTGTGTCTTCTTCAATCAGGGTCACTTTGACATTGGAAGGTGGCCGAGAGGGAGCTGAGAGGAGGTAGATGGAGAAAAAACAGTGTGAGAAAAAGCCGCGCATGATTAAGGTAAATTTTTACAACAAGATTAAATCATGCTCACAATATTCAGTGATTAAGAAAATAATATAGATATGATGCTGGAAACTGTCCATCTCACCTTCAGGGAAAGTGGTCTGATAGACCACAGGGCTCCACGGGCTCGACAGCTGGTCAATATGAAGCCTGATGGCAAACTCGTACTTGGTGTTGGGCTCCAGATCTCGCACCAGCAGGTTCTGCTCATTCCTGAGGAGTAAAAAAATGACAGAAGATTTAGTGCTCTTGTTAATGAACATGTGCTTTGTATGAAAAGCGTTCACTGTTCAGGGAAACCAAATCAAAACATCACCACGATGCTGCATTCATGTGTTATGACTCGGTTCAAATGAGGTGAAGTGGCCCTTTAAGAGTGACCAGTAGGTGGCAACATAGAGCTTTTTTCTGGTTTGTGTTTGGGGAGTCAGATGTATCAGGGAGCTGCAAACTTTTCCCACACAAGTGTGAGGAACATGTTGTTGAAACAAGAGTTGTAAACAAACAGTTTAGGAGACGTGAGTCAGTGGACTTTGTGAGGTGATAATCAATGGCTGCTGTGGTGCATCTGGGTTTACTTTCTACGTCGACTCTTTCCCAGACAAGAAAGCAATACAGTCATCACAAGTGCTGCACTCATCAGCCTCACATCTGATCGGTCTAATCTGTGAGATATGAAGTCGAACAAGTCACAACAGAGGAGTTCTTACGTCTGCAGGTAGAGCACCAGTGAGGCGTTCTGCAGGCCCACTGGATTGCAGCGGACAGTGTAGTTGATTGCCTGGCTGGAGGTGAAGGCGGGCCGGCCCCAGTGTAAAAAGACGGAGGTCGAAGTGTTCGTCTTGGCGTACACGTTGTGTGGAGGAGGTGGCGGCGGCACCAGGCGATCTCGGACAGCTGAAGGGAGGAGCAGGGAATTAGTTGCGAATCTCGCAGGAACGGGTTTGTGCCCGCAACACGGTGCTGTCGAGGGTCTTACAGACACATCCGGGGGTGCTGATGGTCTGGTCTGCCTGGTACCCATCCCCAACAACGTTATAGGCCAGAAGCTTGACATGGTACTTCTTTCTGGGATCTTTGGGAAAATACAAGGAGAAACAAGAAACGCATGATTTTTCCACTTTCTGACCATGTAGATTTCCCCCCACGTCCACCTTGGCTTGTGTTCACCTTCACTCTGCCCTCAGAGGGATTTTATGGCATTAACGCCGTGTCACATCACACTGCGAAGCCTGCAGCCAATGAGGAGCGGAGGTGCTATCTGGGAGGAAGCTGGACTGTGTGGGTGTGGGGTCAGTGAGGCTTCTCAGGACTGATGGTGTGGTGGGAACGGGAGGTGAGGCTGTGCGACAGATGCGTGTTGCGGTGACTCCTTTGGTCAGTTTCAACGGGGACGAGGGGGCAGCAGAGCAGCAGATCCATCACCCTGTCACCCCGACTCTTTTGATTGCGGAAAAGAAAGCCTTTCCTGACCCCCCCCACCCCCTCTCCTGCCCCCGGTCAGGCCTGCTGATCAGTGGTCAGTGGCCACTTCAACTCAGGTCCTGAATGTAGGGGTGAACTCCCCTGGGAGGGACGGCACTGATGGTCAACAGCAGTAACTGGCCCGGTGACCCCCCGAGACCCTTTGCAGAACAATAGTCCTCTGACCAAATGTCCCTTTTAGCCCCTGCAAATGCAAAGATCCTGTTCTAATCTGAATGTGGCAAAGATAACGTGCATTGTGTTTAAAAGTTAATAAGCAACAAGTATAGGAGATGTGAGGTGGTCTTCTTAATTAGCTTTTTTTGCTACAGTTTGGGACAGTTTCGATTTTATAAAGAAAGAATTTATTTAGAATTTAGAAATTATTTTTTACAACGTTTTTGGAGATAACAGAACACATTATTTCTGCTGATTTTAACATGAGAGTGTGGTGCTACAGTTGTCTCTCATTTCCCTTAAAAATCTCGGTGTTTAGCAAAATTGGTGATTTCTCAAAGCAAGTAAAACAGCAAAAAAAACCAAACTAAATATGAGATACAATGTTCAACTACTCCCCCCCCCTCTGTGTTTTGCTGAAGACAAACACTCTTCTTTTGTGTTTCTCTCCTTTTCAGGAGCTCTGGGAGGAGAGGGAGACCACAGGAGGTGAATTTGTGTTGATGGGAGTTTTGCAGAGTTCAGGAGGGGCGGAGCTTTCTGCACCCCCATTGCAGCCCTCAGGAGTTTCGCCGGAGCCGCACCAGGGCCAGCAGGTCAGGCTGAGATAAAACTGAAAGAATCCGAGGTCGCGGCTGTGGAATACGAGATGAGCCGTATTCTTTCCACTTAGGACTCCAAAATCGAAAGGTTTTTTTTTTCCCTGAAAGCCACAAACTTAGAATATATCTCACTCATCAGGCACGATGACGCATCATGAGCTGCTGCACTTTGTGTGGACGAGATTAACGTTCACCAAGTCAAGACAGAGGAAGACAATGATGTGAATGAAGAGAAGCAGTGTCTCTCTCTCTCTCTCTCTCTCTGGAACTATCAGAGAAACTTTGAGGTACAATGTCCACCTTGTTCTCCTGAGTTTGGTGCAATTTGTTAAGCCCCAGTGTCCACCTCTAAAGAGGAGCAGGCACGTAGTGTGCACCTCTACCCAGCCCCTCAGTACAATGGGCCTGCCGTAATTATGCGAGAGAGGAGCTCTGAGAGGGGGGAAGCTGTGACATCTGGGCCACGACCTTTGACATGGAATCTGGGCAAGCTAAATCCTGCAAAAGGAGGGGAGGGGGAGGGTCAAGCAGAGGAAGTGAGTGGAGAAACAGGGAAACACCACCAGTGGGAATGCAATGGCTCTCAATAAGTGGTGTCACTGCGTCCTGATAAGAGAAAAACTCAGTCGACAGGTTGATTTCTGCAGCCTCAGCGCAGTGGAGTCACCTGATGCGCTCGACAACAACAACAACAACAACAAGACAAGTGGACAGCAACATTGTCAGAAACAACAAGGGAAGTTACATAACCCCCCAGAAACCCTCCACGCAACGACTGTGTCATAACTCCCTACTACACAGAGCTACTTTACTATTATATACTATAAAACGCTCATTATACACATGATACCTTTATATTTTCTGACTGCAACCAACAGGAGTCCTGGTCAGATCCTGTTGACACTTTATATACACTTTGAGAGATTTCTGATGTGGGGGAACAAACATTCTTGAACTGAGAAAAAGTCCAGTCAGACTTTTCATGATTAATACATGTTGTCGCAGGTTCATCTCCAGGAACAACAGCTCGGTTTCGAAACATACACACGCCTACAAAGTAACTCATTCTGACTGGATTTCAGAAGTCATTCTTAGAGAGAGGACATATCTCTGTGGGTGCCGCTGAGCTGGCCCTGCTGTCATAAATCATCGTGTTAGTATTAAAGGGAATATCTAAGCCATTTGTGGTCACCCCCCCCCCCCAGCAGCTAAAATGCATTCCCGTTGGCCCCTGAAGTTTTGTTCTGTTGCGAAAGGCCCCCCAGGCCGTGGCAAACCAGGCCTGAACGGGGGCCGTAAATGTCAACTCCTGCATGAACCTTCACACCAGCATCTATCATCCCCTGCCTCCACCCCTCTTCTCTTCTCTTTTGGCCCTTCTCCCACAAATCAACACGTGGACACACACTGACGCACACGCACGCGCACACGGGTCGGACACGAAATCACCTTTTAAAGAGACGGCCGTTTTGTTCCAGTTCGCACGACAAACGTGCTCGCAGCCATGTTCGATAAAAGAAGTGGACAAGATGCGCGACTCAAGCCTGCAGCTCTGAGATAAATCTACAGTGGTGCATGCGGCGCTGTCTGGTGCCAACAGGTATGAGAGGTATTTGAGCTTCAGCTATGACTACATGTTCTTTTCATGGGCAGAGCAGAGAATACACACACGAGGAAAGGTCACATCCCCGTGCCATTTATACCCAACCGGAGCCCCACAAACACATTCCTGCCTCTCATGGTGGCCCTTCAATCATCTGGATCGTTATAAGTGATAATTTACCAGCGGGCGGGTGTGGAGCACGTTCCCCTGCAGCTCTGCACGGGGAGCTGAATCAGCAGCGTGCAGGTTGCCCGAGCTGATAGGTCAGAAATCAATGTTATTGGCACAAAAAGGGATGGCTGTGGTGTAGGACATCAAGTGGATTATAGGAAATGCCATTTACAGTACAAGGAGATTTAATTTGTAGTGATCGGAGGCCGAGGAAAAAAAAAAAATCAACCTTTCGTAGTCTCTGATCCCAAAGCCACTTAGAGCAGAGCTACGAAGCAGAGTTGCATCGAGAAGGAATGAAGTACCTGAACAGCGACGCATAAAGACTGTTTACAGGGTGACTTTTTGTGCAAAAAACAGCACAAAAACATTACAAATTGATCTATAATCTATTTATTCTGACTTAAAAGCCAGGGGGGGGGTGAAATTTTCAGATCATTTATGTTGCTGAAATCCTGCTCAACATAAGCCGGGTGAAGATATGCAAACCAACTTTGTTCCAGAAGCCCCTTTATGTGACGTGAGCGACAGTTTACGGTGGCTAATGTAAGGATACAATACAAATTGCTTTATAACTGGCGTTACAGTGCGAGCCAGCTGAGTTTACAGCGCAGCTCCATTTGTGCTTTTGTGAGAGCTGGTTTCATCATTTCAGGAGATTTAGAGGCAGAGTTCCTCCTCATTTGCATGTGTTGGAGATTTTACTTTGATTTCGAAGGTTCAAAAAACTCGTTCTTTAACTTCCGGGTGCTTTCATTTGCTTTTATTACTTTCCGTATAAGAAATATTTATCACACCAAAACAAATAAAATCTGAGGTCCCACAGTGTGACCTTTAAATTGACTATTTGTATCGATTCTTCTCTAAATACTCGATTCATTCTCAATAAAATGAGCAAAAGGACCTGCATGTTATCAAAAAGTTCAAAGATCAAAACATTAAGCAATAATTTCGACTAAAATGCAGTGTTCCAAAGTTCACTTTGGAATCTACATGTTTTATGCTTTTTGAATAAACTCTGACAGTGATAAAATAGTGTCACTGAGTGTGTAAATGCAGATTATTGTGAGATTTGTGAAACTATAGATTAGGTCATTGACTTAACTTTTTTCCTGCAACTTTATTCAAATCTCTCATTGCACTCGGGTGTTTTTCAGCTGTATGATGTGTCACCATGCAGCCGCAGCTCCGACATTTCATTTCCCCACCTCTGGCTTCACTCAGGTAATCGATGGGAAAGAAATCTCCCGGCTCGAAGATAGCGCGCACACAGGGCTTCCTCATTGTTTGGCCTACAGCTCAGTTGGTCAGAGCCCGCAGTTCCTTGAAGTCCAGGCTAATAAACTATCTTTGTGGCTTTCAGAGCCAAACACAATGAGAGTCTTTGATGTCAATTCTCCTCCAGCAGCACTGCTCAGGGCAGTCATAAAACACATGATAAATCAGGCTCCACAAAACAGCTTTCCTCTCTTTCAAACCTGCAGCGCCAACCTCCTTCAACAGAGACCAACAAAAAGATAATTCTTATTCATTCGAAACCTCTATTTCTTATGCTGCTCATTTGACTTTTATTATTCTATTTCATTTGAATTAAGAATAAGGAAGGAAAAGAAAACTACATATTTTACCCGCAATTAACATAAAACGTAAGAAACACAAAATTTAAAAAAAAAAAGCCTGAATAAATGAAACATAAGATAATGCTTTGGTACATTCTCTCTGACCAACATCACAGTTTGATCTGTACGATGGATCGTCTTTTAAAAAGAAGTTCTTTGTTAAGAACAGAGTGCGCTGGTGTCACAGCAGCTTCAGTGCTGCATTCACAGTGCCAGTAAATATCTAACTAAGTAAATGCCTGCAGCAGTCAGAGTTAACACCTACAGTAATTTATAGAGCCTCCGCGTCTTTCTTTCTTTCTTCCTCATCTCATTCAAGCACGGCTTCCTGATTTACAAGTCAGCTGCTGACCACCTGGTTGACCCCCACCGGCCACAGATGGTCAGTTGTCCACTGCAGTGGCCGGAGCCCCCTTTGCTCTCGCTCAGAAACACAAAAAAGCCGAGATGAATCTGACCCGAAGGGCCAGAAAGGCAGTGGCATAACTCAATCGCCGCCGAGCGGCCGCAGAAAAGTCACACAAAAGAGGTTGTGAGAGGTCGTGGAAGAAGATGTGGCCCTGTCCTGTTTCACGCCCACTTCTGCTTGACACATGACGAGACTTGAGGCAATTAATCACCCACAAGCTCAATTTGCTGTTGCAGCTTTCGAGAATACAAACTGAACCCGAGACACTGTCGAAAACTTTTATTTCAAAGGCTCCTGAGTTTGAACGTTGGTGAGTGTTTCTGCCAGTGTTTGGCTTCACTGTCATGTAAGTCAAAGAATAAAGCGGGGGTCTAAGGAACTCCAGGACTTTGGGGAAAAAATGGTTCAGAGCTTTAATGCAGGAGAAGATCAGAAAAACATAGAACTGGGATTTTAATACCAGCTCGAGGTCACCAGAAACCAAAACTCACCGAGTCCTCCGATGACGTGAGCGTTATCGGTGGCCCGCAGCTGCAGCGGGGCGCTCTCAGGCTGGCTCTCCTCGTGGTAGAAGAGCCTGTAGCCCTGCACGCCAGCGGAGTTCTTGGGGGCCAACAGCCAGCGCACCGAAATAGTGGTGCAGTTCAAAGGCTCCAAGTGCAGCTCGGGAGAAAGAGGAACTGTGGGGGGAAAAAAAAACAGGTTCAAAAAGATTCTTAGTTGAGAATTATGAGGAGCGCTGAAACAGACACTCAGAATCAGGCCGTACGTAATCAAAACGAACCAGGCTGCTGATAGGTTTGACATGATCTTTGTCACACCAAACCAAATTCACACCAAACAAGACGGCCGGTGATCCGGCCCATGCCGAAAAACGGGGACTTGTTCTTAGAAAACTGAAATCCATCCACGTCCCTGTTTCCAGTGTTTACGTAACGGACGTGGGAGCTTCCTGAGCGGGTCGCTTTGAAAAGTGAAACTACCTCAGCAGCTGTTTCACACTCAGTACAGATCAGAGAAACTCGCACTGATTATCTGGGGAGTCTTTTCACACATTTCCATTACAGGCATGAGGGGACTGAAGTCAGAGAAGGGTCTGAGCCGAAGCTACAGATTGAGGGCACCAGAGATGGGCAGGAAAAACGAATCCTCCCCTCCCCTCCCCTCCCCTCCCCTCCCCCACCCTAGAAGCTTCAGATGTGGCTCTAAACAGCCATATACTCTTTCCCACCCGGAGGCCTGAGTCGCTCCCTTTATGACCCATGACTGAAGCCCTTCCAATGTTACTGACAGTGCAGGCCAAAGGTCAGAGAGTAACAAACGCGATGCCTTAACAAGATTATTGGGGCAAACTCTTCTCTATAGCTTTATCTGTCTCATAGTGTCAACCCCGACCTAAGAGGGCAGCCATGTTTGATCTTTTTGGGTCAACTCCCCTTTTTGCAGATGAAAATGTTTTTCAAATGTGCCAGCGTGCTGGGAGACTCGTCCAAATATGCGTCTGCAATGTTTTTGACAGCACACTGTATGAATTATGAGCGGCTTTCTCAAAAATGTTGCACCTCGTGCACTGGAAGCCTTCGGCGTGCGGTGAGACGTCCAGGCCGACTGCTCTCCCCAGCCCACGGCTGTGGCGGCTGCGATGCGGAGAAGGTAGATGGTGTCGGGCTGCAGGTTTTCCAAGAGATGTTGCGTCTTCTCTCCAGGCAGCTCGATTTGTGCCACTGCACTATCAGCGGTGGTGCGATAGGACAGGCGGTAGCTGGAGACGCGGCCCCGGCTCAGCTTGTCTGGAAGAGGCTGCCAGGACACCTGGATGTCTGTGGGGCTCCGGCTGGTGAGGCTGAGCTCTGGGGCACGCAGAGGGACTGTGGACCGACCAGACAGGAACGTTAAGTGCTGCGTTCGTCTTTCGGCGGGCAATAAACTCAAATGATCACTTCACTTGACTTTTAGGTTAAAATAGATCCTTGAAATGTAAAGCCACAAATAGACAGAACAGATATCATCTGTATGTA
>JASSRZ010000001.1:13289211-13304940 GCA_032164315.1 Malacoctenus gilli
TGTGTGTGTGTGTGTGTGTGTGTGTGTGTGTGTGTGTGTGTGTGTGTGTGTGTGTGTGTGTGTGTGTGTGTGGTGCGTGTTTTCGTTGCTGGACGCCTCAGTGCGCATGCGTGCGCTCGGCATTTAAAAGCTGTGACACCTCCAGACAGGCAGGGAGCTGTGGCCGTGCCTTCCACACATCCACTTGTTTACCAGCCGTCGGCTCTGGGCTGGGTTTCTCTCACACGGACCCGTCACAGCGGCGAGGAGCTCTGCTTCACCGCCTCTCTGGGTCACCCTGGGTCCGGACGCCGCAGGAGGAGCGGGGGGGTGGGATAAACAACAACAACAACAGCAGCAGCAGCAGCAGCAGCAACGTTGTCCCGCTAGCATCGCGACGTCCTCCGGTGACCACACCGGGCGACTACACCCGTCCACGCCTCCCGTCCCGTCCGGAACCGTCCCGCTCCGAGGCCCGGCGTCATGGCGGAGGGGAGCCCGAGCGGGCAGGAGCAGCAGCCGCCGCAGCAGACGGAGAGCCTCCCCGGCCTGCTTCCCGGGCTGCAGGGCGCCGAGCTCCGGATCAAGAGCTCCATCTGGTAGGGGCATGTTCATGTGCTACTGTGCGTCAAGGGACAATTCATCTGCACACGGATCAGTGGCAAATAAGAGGCAACGAGACGAGCGCATGATTTACAAGCTAGCAATAAACGCACGATATCCGTTATCTATAAATGTTTTGGTCTGAATTTGATCTGAAGTTATATTTAGGTGATGCAATGGACAAAAAGTGAGACTGAGCGTGCCGAAATGATGAAATAACTAAACAGGAAAGACTTGAGTTGCTTGTATAATGAATATTTTTAAATGCGTGAACACGAAGTTCTCAGTGGATACATTTCACGGTGAAGTTCACGTTCATAAATACTCACTGGCCGGCCACAACAGTAGGTACACCTGTTCAGCTGCGAAGGCAAACAAGCCATCAGCCAGTCAGACTGCAGCAGCCTGATGCGTTCAGCCACGCAGACATGCTGCACACCAGCTGGCTTCAAAGCAACATTGTTGTTGGTCCAAGTGAAAGCACACACTGCTGGTCCCCTCCTGATGGATATTTAGCTGAGATATCTATTAGAATTACTGAAGTTCAGCAAATTTAAGCAAAGTCCACTGAGCAGGAGTTTTCTGGGTGCAGGTGGTTTATTGAGGCAATAAGTCACATGACAAAATTACAAGAGAGTGAATTAAAACATTAAATACTGAGTCATTAAAGTTTGCTGAACTCTTGTGTGATAATGGATAAATAAGGCAGCAGTTCACCCACACCTGCATAAACTGGACGGTAGAACAGAAATATTGCGAAAAAAAACCCTGCTGAGTCTTTATTTTAACATCGATTCTAACATCTTGTCCAGTCTTGAGAGTTTGCTGAATGGTGATTTATTGGTGTGGGAGGTTCATCGCTTGACACAAAAAGGACCCCACAACTCCCAAAACTTCATCCAAGTTGCATTTAAACTCAGTCCTGTCAATCATTTGTTCAAAATAAACCAGCTGCTTGAGATACCAGCAAAATTATTGTAAATAACAATTTGTATGTATTTATAACGTAAGATAATCCTGACAATGGTTGGTATGTAGGTTGGTAATAAGCCTCATCAGCACCTTATAATGCATCTGTAATGACACATTAGCAGTGTGACTGTCCTTCATTAGCCCGTTCAGACTCCACATGGGCGAGACGCTCAGTAGTCCTGTGTTTGGTGGAGGTGCATCCCAAACCCCCCTAAAGCTTCACCCCGACTCAAGCTAAAAACAGCTACGATATGTCCATCACGTACCGTCATCTGCTTGGCAGCCTCCAACTGAGCCATTTGATAACGAAAGAAGTTTCAGGGCAAGTCAAGCTGGTTCTGTAAATTAGGTTTATTTTGTCCAAAAGACTTTTGTCATCATTGCAACACTTTTGGTATGTGCTGAAAATTTTTTTAAAAAAGAGAAATTTTTGGTGGATTTGCAGTGGAAAATAGTTCTCCAGCTGTGTGATAGTGTCATCATGTCAATTTGAAGCAAAGGGTCTGAGGAACGCTTCCAGCATCTCGTGTCTTTGCTGCAAAAAGTGAGGGAATTTTATTGGGGTGAAAGGTCGTGGGATACAGCGAGGTGAAACTTGTGTTGACACTGATTCAGCATTCAACATTTGAACTTCTGAACTTTCAGTACAAAATGACACAACTGTTTTTTCGAATGTAGCCAGTTTGATTAAAAAAACTGGACTTGAAACAGCTGCCGTTCTGATTTCGCTAAAACTAAGTCGTTTGCCTCCATTCACACAAAGGTTTTTTCAGCAACATCCTTTAGGTATTTCTTGTTTTAGTGCTGCCTCGTCATCATTCATTGTGTAGCAGTGAAAGCAGTCACACACTAATATTTTAGAACACATTACGACCAGACAACGTGCTGCATGAGGAATGTCAACTACATACTGTAGCTCTGAGGAAACTGTCCCCTTGTGGTTCATAGCTGCATGTATTATTGTCACCGATCGTTTTTGTTGTTATATCCATACTTACATTGCTTCCATGTGTACACGATGACAGAAAGCAGCACATCATGTTGGAAAACATTGTGTCACATTTAGAAGAACTGGACACAAATACTGTCAATCACATCTGTCGCATGTGAAAACTGATATTTTTCCACCTGAAAGTTGTGCCTCACTGCATGTGTCAGGTGTGTTGAGGTTACTTTTTTGTTAAACTTTGCCTGCAAAACTACAGGTTGGCTCGCAAAGATGAGCATGCAGCGCACCTGCTGCTGCCACAGTAACTCAGAGAGGTGGAAGATATCCCCTACTGCCACGATAAAGTGTCATCGAACGATCAATGCCAAGAAAAGCCGGGAAGTTGTGCTTATCAGTTCTATTAGTGTGACTGATGATGATGCAGCAGAGAGGCTGATGAAGGAGAGAATTATGCTGCATTGGCTGCAATGATTTAATCCTTTTTTTCCCCATTTAGTCTTTACAGATTGAATGGCGGATGTCTAATCGATACCAAAGCTGCAATCACTTCCGCGGTTACAAGAAAAAAGGCATCAAATAAAACAGTTAGTGAATTAAACAGCATGTTAGTGTTTTATTGATTCTGGCTCTGCAGAAGGAGCCCGACTCTCTGTCAGCATCTTAAAGCCTTGTTGCAGGATTACATGCACTCTTTTATAAAACGGTTCAATACACTTTATCAAAGGCGAAAGTTGTCGTGTAGAAGAAGAAGAAGAAGAGTTTGTAGAATTATTTCTCAGTTAAAACTGAACAAGACTTCAGGCAAGTTAATCCAACCCAAGCAAATGAACCAATCAGTGATAAAATCTGAATAAATCACAGAACACAAAGGTTTATAAAAATATACATGTTTGGCGACATGTCATCCTTTGTAAATCTATAGTTAGAAATCTATTTGATTTGTTTCAAAAGCAAGACAGAAAGACTCTGCGATGAAACATCAAGCATGAAAATTGTACTTTTTTTTAATTAAAAGAGGAAAATTGATGATGGTAAAATCCCAAACTCCTGAATTGAAACGACAGCTGCGCTTCAGCACGGAGAGAGGAGGGCGGAGTATTTCAGAGGAGCTGCAAGTCCTGCGAGTGCGTCACCGCACTCTGAGGACACACGCCGGTCAGACTCGGCCTCTCGGTCCCCGTGTGCTGAGTGCACAACACGCCTCCAGACGTCCAGAGTGATGATGGTGAAGATCAGAGAGGGGCGGATTTAACGCCGCGCAGGTCACGTCGCGGGCTGCGGAACAAACGGATACAAGTTCGATCCTCTGGGAACGAGTGAAATTGGCAGAAAATTCAAACTCTGTGATTGTTCAGAGCTGCACCGAGTTGACTGCACTCAGATCAGCAGCAGGTCATCATGTCGGGCCTGTTTTTGTCTGATATGGCAGGGGAAAGGAATGAGCTGTGGGGCTGAGATGTGTTTTACAACGTGAACTGTCTCCTTCATTCGCTGTTCTCCTCGTCAGCGGCTGCTGTTATTTTAAGGCCACGTTCTGACCTTCCGATTTCTGAATGAACTCGAGTACTATCGCTTAAATATCAAAGAGCCATGAAATGTCAGAGGGCTGCGCGACCAGGAAGCGAAACAGTTCAGAGTTCAAATGTCTTCAGGAAATAACCTCGACTGCAGCGCGTGACCGCGCTGGTGCCGATTTATCAATAACACGTTGGGATATTGAATACTTGTCGCGCTCCATAAATGTTCAACCTTTAAGAGGATTACTGCATAAACACTGCCGTTCACCTCGGTGACCTGCGGCCGGGTTATGGCCTTAGCCTGGGTCAGCAAGTTCGTACGCAACAATCGGTCGCCATCGTGGCGCTACCTTACCGGTTTTTCATTCAAGCCTTTCCGAATCGAATGCGGCTCCTGCACACATTGGCAGTTAAATTTAAACGCGCGGTCCCGTCTTGCTCCTTTAGTTTCTAATCTGAGTCCTTGCAGAAAGTTGCATCAGGTGTCGTTCAGTTTACCCGCCAAATCTGATGACAAACAGCTTAATGGCGGCCCTTCAGCGCCGGGAAATCCTTGGCCCACCTGGTAACAGTGAATTAAAGTGAACTGTTCTCGTCGTGGCTTAGAGCGTCTCCTGATCGTGGCCTGCCTGGTGTTGTCGTCAAGTAAGAGTCTTTAAGTGTGACCTACCTTCTGCCCCGCAGTCAACAACAGTCGACCTGTCTGGATTACAACAGGAACACGCCTTCAAAATGCAGATACTCTTTATCTGTATTATATCATCTCCATATCCTAATTTGTTTAGCTTTTTCTTTTTCTTTTTTTTACTTATGCTGTTCTGATCTCTTTTTACAGTTGAGGATAAGAAGGCAGGAGTCGATTGAAATCAGGAAGCAGTGCATTGAAATTTCATGTTACACAATAGCTTGACGTGGTAATTATTTTGTGTTCGGTATCAATTAATTCATAAAGTTTTAACTTTGGGATTGAACCCCAAGATAATTTGTGTTAACGATTTGTGAAGCCATAAAACAACTTGTGTCTGAAACAATGTCGGCACAGTGTGTGTCTGTTTCGCTTCTACATATGACAACATGTGTTCCTAGTAGAGGGATCCATGACCTGAGAGATGCTGCAGGGAGGGTCGTGTCATACCATTCATTCCTCTGCTTTATAAATAAATACACTTTGGACCAAAGAGCTCGTGTTACACTGGCTTCATACTAATTTATACCATCTCTCTATTTTGCAGCAAATCTGTCCAGTCGAAGGTGGAAAGTATTCTGGTGAGTTGATGCTTCAGTGATTTACTAGAACGCGATGGAGAATCTGGGGTTCATGGAGACGCCTTTTCCCATTGATTCATAAGGAGGAACCAGCAAAACAGAAAGGAAGTGGGAAGTGATTCTGGTTTTATGCAGACTTTTTGGACGTGAAGGCACTGCAAATTCACTGAGAATGAATGAAGATGAAACAACCTTTCAATGTGAAAGTTTATATGTAGCTGTTACAGCAGATACAGACTGCATGTATAAACTTTATGTAAACTGAGATGAGTTCAGCTTTCTATGGTCTTTGGACCCCTACAGCTGCATAAGTAGTATTTTTACATTGCATTGAACTAAAAGCTACTATGCCTTTGTGAGCGTTTGAACTGAAGTTCATATGCAGCTTCAAATTAATCTCCTCTGTATGAACAGCAGGACTGATTTGTGGGTGTTACTCACATATGATTGACAACAAGAAACCAAATTAGAAACACACTTCTGTAGTTGAAGTGTTTTAATGTTGAACAAAGGAACAATACAGGTTAAGGATTTTTATTCTAAAGTGCAGCTATTTTTACAAAACATTGAATAAAACTATTTTAATTTAGCAGCAGTAAATTTAGGTGAAAATGTTTACTATCTACAATAATGAAAATCTTTTGTGGGGAATAATGTGAATTCAAATAATCAGTGTTAATTAAATCTGCGGACTGTCTGTGTGGTACCATAAACGTACAGAAATATTGTGGAGCAGGAAAAGAACATATGAAACGTTGACATACAGTTGATGATGCTGCAATTTAGACAATTAACTCTTTGCATTTACACATTTAAACGATCTACAAATCACGCTGATAATGCCTCTAAATGTTTTCTTTTTTTAAAGAAACGTCACAGATTTCATCACGACAAACTAGGTCACAGTTACACATGCAGTCCTGTGCACACTGCAGCTGCTACCCACATGTTACTGATACTGGCCAGCACAAGTCCAGATCCAATCTCAATAAAGAGCCGAAATAGTTTGATGAAATCTTTGTGCTCTTACTTTGATTGAGCAACCAGGTTACAACAAACAAATGAAATCACTGCATTGAAAAGTGCTTCTTTCGTTATGTATGCAGGAGCAAAGCTGAAAAATCTAGTAGAAATTTGCATGCAAGCTGCAAACGAAAACACACAATAAAGAGATGTCTCAAGGTAAAATAAACTGAACTGAAAACATGGGATCACACACATACTCACAGTCTCTGTCAGAGGAGCAGGCAGAGGCTTTCTCTGAATGAAGCACAACAAGGTTTCAGTTCACACGATCAGCATAGAAGAGTAGTAAATCAGCCTGCTGCAGTGCTGCCTCATGTCAATGCGGAGAAACACAACACCTTTTTAAACAATGCTCTAATCTCCTTTATGATCAAACACAACAAGTATTGCTTTTCGTACTATTTAAACTTGCTTGAAAAAATACTATTCATACAAAATGTTTGATTGCTCAAGGTTGTTCACTGCAAAACATTAAAAATGTGCCTTCTCGTCTCATTCCAGCAAGATGTGGAGAAGTTCTCGGACATTGAAAAACTCTACCTCTACCTTAAGTTGCCTTCTTACTCCAGCAGTACGACTGATAAAAGGTATGACGGTTCTTGATCCCTGCATAACATTACAAAGGAACGTGGACGCCTAATGAAATGTTGGCAGCACGTAAAATAAAGAAGTTTATGAGGCCATCATGTGGGTGATTCAGAATGACAGGAATGATAATTAAAAATGCTGAGCCTCGAATAGCTCTGATAATTGGAGTCCAGCAGTATCCTGTGTTGTTTGTCGTGTGTCACACTGATGACCTGCGCCTTTCCTCAGCGACCACTGTGGCCTGTCGTCCAGCCGCGTACAGCAGGTGCATGCCTTCAACTGGATCCGCAATCATTTGGAGGAATACCCAGAGACCTCTCTGCCCAAGCAGGAGGTTTACGATGAATACAAGTAGGTGTCAACAGAGACAGAGTCAAGTCAAAACCTCCAGGAGGGAAGTTCAGCCAAAACAATCATTGGAACGTGTTGAAACGAACGACGCAGAGACACCCGCGGAAATAATTCGGACTTTATCCCAGTACTTGAGTGTTCTTTGGTGTTTGTGTTTGTACAGCTACTGGTGCTTTGAGGCTCTTTCCCCTCTAAATTGCTGCAGGCTAAAGCGTCAGTATAAATAGATGCTGCAGGCATGAGAATCACAGAGCAGCATGTGTTGGTAATATTAGAATGGAAAGTCTGAGACAGCCATTGAAATGCTCTGACAGTGTTATGTAACTGCCTTTTTAACTCTGCGAGAACAGAAATACAGCGCCCTCCAGAAATATTGGCGCCTTCAGGACACACAGGTGAAAAGGCTTTAGGAGATGCAGGGTTTAATTATAAAGTAAAAATGCCTCCCAAACAACCTTTGGAGCTGCTGAATAAACGTTTATATTACTTGTTGAGTTGTTTAATCCAACTTTCCTTCAATATTCTTATCATTCAACAAACATTTGGTGATTATTAAGTAAATAAACAACTTACAGAGCGGTGCAGTTATTTCCAAAAAACCTCTTTAGCAGCTTTCTCCAAAATTAGTTTGGTAGATCATATGTGACAAAACATGTAGAAGAGAGGAAGACGGAACTAAAATTCGAGGAGGTAATAATTTAATGTAAGAGAGGTAAAACCAACTTCAAAATAAACTTGCTGCATCAGGGATTTAGGGACTTCTTGCAGCGGCATTTGGATCAAATCTCTGACCATGAGAATTGTTTGCCTCTTAATGCAAGGCAGGTGAGCAGCGACATGACAATCAGTTACTTTTATGCTGAAAACAGGTTAAACTTTAAATTTGAGAAACAAACACAAGGCCTAAAGACACACTGACCCCTCTGTGGACTGAAGACAATGGTGTGATAACCAAGTACTATTTGCTGATAAAGTTTGTGTTAATCATTGAACCTCTTTGTTGTGTTTTCAGGAGCTTCTGTGACAATCTGAACTATCACCCACTGAGCGCAGCGGACTTTGGAAAGATGATGAAAAATGTCTTCCCGAACATGAAGGCGCGTCGACTTGGCATGAGAGGAAAATCAAAATATCCTTGACTGGAATGGATTGTAGCAGTCTGGCCTCTGTCTCTGGTCACAGACCATCTGCTGCTGCAGTTCATAAGCCCTCTAAATATAGACGTGAAATGAAATAAAGTCCCCCTCTGCCTCAGAAGCACAGGCATAATATGGGGACCCCTCGGGGGAATCAGTGTGGTCTTGACCTTCAGGACACTTTTTTCTCCTCTTTGCTGATGATCCCAAATTTTAAAAGTCAATTTGTCCCAGTGATCTTCAGGCAGGTTGAAAGCATGAGGTGAAGCAGGTCCATGTCCCCTGAATCCATGTCGCTGGCCTGTTAAACTGGGTTTCAGATAGTCAAAGATTTTTTATTTTTTTTCCAAACCTCCGCCAGGAAGGTTATGTTTGCAGTAGTGCTTGTCGGTTGGTTTTATATATAGCAAAATATGGAAAAAATAATGAACAGACTGCTCTGTACCTTTTTTTTTTTTTTTACAGCTGTGTGTCTTCATTGAAATTAAAACCCATTTTTTTAATGCATTTTAAGTTTTAGGTTAAGTTAAGTTGGCGGTGATCTGCTCAGACACTTCGGTGCATATCTCAGCCGAACCAATACATTGAAATGTTTCATGGGTTGAGCCAATGCATTTAAAAGTCACAAGGGGTGGAGCTAATTCATTTAAAAGTATCGTGGGTGGAGCCAATGCAAACTAGGATGGAGCCAATGCATTTAAATGTAACAAAGGGCAGAGCCAATGCATTTAAACATAACAAGTGGGGGAGCAAATGCAAGCTGGGGTGGGGCCAAAGCCTTTAAATCTCAACTAGGGGCAGAGCCAGTGAATTAAAATGTAACAAGGGGCGGAGCCAATATGTTCAAATGTAACTGGGGCGGAGCCAGCGAACGCTGGGGTGGAAACAATGCATTTAAATGTAAAGAGGAGCCAATATATTTAAACATAATGAGGGGCGGGGCCAATGCATGCTCGGGCAAAGCCAATGCATTGCACACTTTGATTGTCGAAACAGCAATCTCACAATTGGCTGATGGTAATTTTTTGAAACTAGGGATACTACTGTTCCACATTCTGTCATTCCTCTTAACACTGAGACACATATTGCTACAGTGGACTGAGGAAGAGACCCTTTGTCCACATGCCATTCTTGCCCACTCTGGATTTACATAAAACAGCAGATGCTGTAAGTTCACTTCCATCTCTTCTTTCTTCAATTCCAAAGTCACTTCGCACCTAATTTCTCACTGTGTTTTGTATGTTTTGTGTGCAGAGCCAGTGTGATGTGCTGGAGTCACCCGGCCACCTGGGCAACATCAAGGAGGATGTGCGGTTCGCAGCCTGTGACCTTGTGTGCGAATGGGCTCAGAAGGTGCTGAAACGGCAGTTTGACGCCGTTGAAGACTTGGCTCGCTTCCTCATCGACAGCCATTACATCAGCAACAAGTCTTTGGCAGCCCTCACCATAATGACTGGCACATCAACAGGTAAGATGTGACCACAGCATCGTGCCCTGTGTGCACACAAAAAAAAGGGGCAACAGTGAAATCTAGTGGCTGATACTTGTTACTACATGTGCTGCTTACGTGAAAGCAACCCAATATTATGAACGGGAAACCAAAGACTGTTCCTTTCTGTTCCTTTGTTTCAGACATCAAAACTCCACAGACCGTCTCAGCTTTCGTTCCCACGGCAGAGTCCCACTCTTTCCAGCCTCACTCGACCACGCTGTCGTCGCCGTCCGTGGATGCGAAGCAGCAGCTCCAGAGGAAGATCCAGAGGAAGCAGCAAGAGCAGAAGCTGCACTCTCCTTTACCCGGAGAGGGACAGACCCAGAGGCCAGAAGACAGTGCGCCTTGTGAGACGCCCACGCCTCCGTTACCTCCGCCGACCATCGGCATCATGGTCACCGCTGTCCCGAGCCCAAGCACTGTAAGAAAATGGACCCCACATGTCTGACTTTGTTACCAGAGAAAGTCACTCTGCCAACAGGAAAAACAAGTCACTTTGAATTCGCATAAATGTGTCGGAGCCCGAGTTTGACTAGCTGCTTTCTTCTGTAAACCCCTTTGAGAGCCAGCAAGGCAGCCAAAATAACAAAGATGCAGGGGTCAAATTACACAAACTGGACAACACTGGCAGCACAAAAAATCAAAAGAAAAATCAATTAATATTTTTGAAAAAAAAAAGCTATAACATTAAAAAAGGACAACAGGACACACAGAAAAGGCAGATTCTCAGAATTTAAACACATGTTCGAATTGAAAAATGACAAGTTTTAAAGTGCAAATTTTCTGATTCGTTTCAGTGAGGCTTTAATTTTTTTTTCCCCTCAATAATTTTTTATTTCTTATTTGTGATTGCATTTTTTTTCTCTGCAGGTGCAGAGAGGTGCCGAGCTGATGCCATCAAGTCCAGTGGGAATGCTGGAGAGCAAAGTGCTTCCCATCAACTTCCAAATGGTGGCTCAGCCGGTGAAGCCGGTCAAGCAGAGTCTCAAGCAGAGTCTCAAGCCGGCCCCGAATCTCCTCCCCAGCGCAGCGGGGGAGCGCACGGCTCGGCAGCGCTACGCTCAGATCCTGCCCAAACCTTCGGCCACCACGGCCATCGCGCTGCGCTCTCCCTCGACCATGATCATCGCAAACAACCCGGTTAAGACCGTGATGACCACCTGCCACGTCAGCCCGGTCAGTTTAGTGAAGATTTCACTCGCACCCAACAGCAGTGAAACTACCACATCCCTCACCAACACCGCACTGCGCCCGGTCCCTGCAAGCGTCCAGTCTGTGTCTGTGGAAGACGTCGGCCCTGATCAGAGCACGACAAATGGTGCTGCAGCGCCCGCCGCGCCAGGACAGAATGTAGACACTGCAAACACTGAAGTTGAAATGGAAGCTGAAGACGTACATAAAAACGGTCTCACACAAAGTCCAAGCAGTCTGACTCAACAAACTAGTACCTGTCGAGCTGGAGGGGCTGTCCAGAGGGCTGCCAGTGTGCCCATCCCTCAAACCAAAGGCTTCCTGAGTCTGGAGGAAGCATCCAACATCACACACAATGGAAAGGACTCCTTCGGCATCAGTGCTGTTGCAATGGGCCGGAGCAGTAATGCTGTCACCTGTCAGATAAGAACTCCCTCCTCTCAGAACACCAGCACTGCTTCTTCCTCACTCAGCACCAGCAGAGCATCGTCCTTTGACGAGAGCACCCAAGCAAAGGAAGGCAACATATCCAGGAAACGTTCTGGCCTCAGTCCAGACTTTGCTCCCATCAAACGCGTGTTCATGCCCCAGCAGCCAGCAGAGGGCGCTGCTGGTCTTGGATACAATTTCAGGCCAGCAGCTCCAGTTCGACCTGAAAGTGCACCAGTCACCAGAGAGGTGGAGATGAAAATGAACTCGGCCTTGTCCACTGCAGTCAACGCGCAGTGCACTTCCTCTTTCAGAGCCAGTGGCTTTCACTCTGTTGCCAAAACACAAAGCTCAATGCAAAGGAAAAACACTTCGACTGTTGTGGAAACCGGCACGAGTGTCAGTCACCCATTAATACAGCAACAGCAGGGGCACACAGTGGCTAACGTGCATGCCATGCCTGGCAACCCCGGTTTCCAGAGGTATTCGGCCGATGGCTCCAACTCGACCACGGGGAGCCTGGAGGGAACTCGGCAACAGAGCTACCCGGAGACCACCCCGGCTCCTGAATCCTTGGAGTTTTTGAACCAGGCTTCGTCGGTCAGTCAGCTCCCCCTGCAGGCAGTTATGGACTACTTTCACTTCGACGATGACGTGACTCAGGACAGCATCATGGAGGAGCTGGTGCAGATGGAGGAGCAGATGAAACTCAACAACCAGCAGGAGTTCCGAAGTTGTGCCACACCGCAGGGGCCGCAGGCTGCGCCTGCAGACGGCGTGACGCCCACCAATCAGACCATGACCGCTCTCTATCATGCTGCAAACACCGGCGGAAACCCAGTTCAAACCCCGACACCCACATCTGAGATGATGGGCGGGGCCCGCAGTCTGACCGGGGAGAGCCCCTGCTCCTATATGGCCTCCACCACCCCGGTGGACAGCGCTCTGGGCAGCAGCCGCCACACACCGGCGGGGACGCCGCACTCCAACTGCAGCAGCACTGTCCCTCCCAGTCCGGTGGAGTGCAGGAACCCGTTCGCATTCACACCAATCAACTCCAGCATCACGAGCTTCAGCGACGGCAGCCCCGTCTCCTGCAGCCCCGTCAAGCCCATGCAGAGGCCGACGGCCACCCACCCAGACAAGACCAGGCTGGAGTGGATGAACAACAGTTACAACAGCAGCAGTGGGAACGCAAGCAAGTCCAACAGCGAGATGGGAATACTTCCCAGTTACCAAGGTTACCAATTTCATAAGCCCCATGCCTTCGCCATCCCTCACGCACGGCACCACGACAGCCACTCTGCCCGTCTCACTCCCATCTCGCCCGTCCAGCAGCAGGTCGCCAGCATGGCCAGCATGACCCGGCAGGAGGGTTTCGCTGTGCCGGCTCCACTGGACAACAAAACCTCCAGCACGTCCAGCGCAACCTTCCGCTGCCGCAGCGTGAGCCCCGCAGTCCATCAGAGGAATCCGTGTGGAAACACGATGACCAGCTCCCTCGCCAACGTCCCCCGCTCACTGGTGTCCCCGTTCAATTCTCTCGCTGCTCCCGAGGAGCTGAACGTCTTTGCAAACAGCCAGGTGAACTTCGGCGGGGTGAGCAGCATGGCTCAGAGGAGCCGCTCCGTGCCGCTCAGCATCATGATGCAAACCGAGGTCCTGCCCATGCCGGGCCAACAGTGCAGCAGCGGCAAAAATGTTTCCAGTGTCCTCCTCAGCAAACTGGACAGGGACCGGGATGACTCCGTGCGAGGCCTAGGCATGAACAACTCCCCCTCCACCTACACTGCGCGCATGAACCTCACCCAGATCCTGGAGTCCAGTCCTGACCCCTCCTGCACTGACCTCAGCCAGCTCGCCAATGAATCCACCAGCACTTGCAAGCTGCAGAGGCCCAATTACCTCATGGATAACATTGGCAATAATCCAGTGAGTCTCTCAGCGGGCGACGGTCAAATACAATCAGCTTCATCGGGGCAGTCGGCGCTGTTAGCTCGCAGCTCGCAGCAGCAGGAAGAACTGAAGCAGCACCAGCAGCTTGATTTCAGCAGCAGTCAGGAGCTGCTGACGGGCGGCGGCCTCGTCGTCGGCGCTCAGCTGATGGAACAGGTGTCAGAGCTGACGGCCGGCGGGGCAGATTTCCCCTGTGGGATCAGAATGACGTCGGAGCTCTCCAGCACCATCAACGACCTGAACGCGTTGGACACAAACCTGCTGTTTGACCCCAACCTGCAGCACGGCCCGTATCCGAACGCTGTGCCAGAGGAACTGGTGAACAACGCACTGTTTCAGCAAATCACCGGCGAGGCGACACACGCGAGTGAGCTGGACTGGCTGGAGAGCAAAGATCATCCAGCTGTTGGGCTGATGGGCTGAAGAGAGACAGAGACCGCTTTAAATCATGTTGAACATGATACTGTGTGCTTGCTGATTGTTTGTTTTTTTTCTTAATTTATTTTCAGTTATTTACTCTTTTTATTGAAACACTGGATGAAACAACAGGTGTCCACGTTAAGTGCCAGGCTGAAAGGAGATGATGCTCCTTTCGACGCTCTTGTTGAAATGCTGGTCATTTATTTTTCCCTTTAACAAGAGAGCGTCACCTCATGCGTTTGATTAAGAGCATTTTCAACAGGTAAACAAACCAAGCCAAAACAGAAACCTCACAATTTCAATTTTGGTGGTAAAATCACAACTAAAGAAGCCATTTGTGTGTTTTACAGGGATTTTTGGGTAGTTACAAAAACATGTTCAACATGTTGTTTTTATTAGTGTGTGTAGTTGTATTGCTTTTTTGTGTATTTAAGACTCACAGCTTCACTTGGTTATCAGGAAGCAGGTTATCTTCCAAGGATCTCAATGTGTTGCACTTGTTCCAAACCAGTTAAACAAACAGGGTAACACCACCGAAATCATCGATAGTTTTGTGGCCGCCGTATGTCGTCTTAGGATCGAATCCCTACTTTGACTGAGTAACATCTTCTTCATCAATGAACATCAAGATAAAGTGTTTTTTATGCAAAGGTCTTGTTAAGCGTCAGGCTTTGCATGTTATTCTTTTCTGCCACTTTTACTAACAGCCTTCTGAAGTTGCAGATTAAAAGCTGAGAACAGTCATTTAAACAATTTTATTCTGCAGGACTAATCCTGTCACAATAAGAGTTGTACATTATATTTAGAAGAATTCCAAAAAAATCACAATAATTTCAATAATTTCAAAACAAGTAGAACAGATCCATCCTTGTGAATCCATTTATTAGACTTTCAAGGACTCAATATATATAAATGAGAACATTCATAACAATAAATATTTCAATCATAAATTTCATGAATAAAGTAGATTCTATACTGAAGGAACACATAGAAAACTCCTTCAAAACATAAAACTGATATAGAGTGAAACAATATGTTCATATAAATATAACAATAATATAAAATTTACAAATGTGTATGATACCATTTCAAAAGATTTAAAAAAAATGTAGTTGTTTTAATCAAAAGTGAGGAAAAAAAGCCTGTAGAGCAAACGGCTCATGTAGAGAATGCCAACAATAATATTGATGTTTTTTTTGCGCTTGACTAAAGTGACTTGCACTTTTTTTTACAATCTTTTTTTAAAATTGGAAAATTTAACAATGCAGACGTCCAAACTGAAAAGTTTTTACAATGGATGCACTATCTGGTGAAAATCGATGAGATTCAATGATGCCTCTTGAATTTATGCACTGTATGTATTTCAATGTCACGCAATAATTGAGGGTTCAACTCCTACCAGCAAAACAACCATGACAAAATCGTGACAAAATTCCCCAAACCACAACTTATAAAGAAATGAAAAGCAGGTCTGGATGGATGCACTGATAGATAGAAAGTCTTTTTTCCCAAATGAAAATGAACAAGCATCAAAACTTAAGATGGTTCAAATGAAGGAATCGTTTATTTTGTGAATAAAAATCTGACGGTCGACAATCTGAAAATCCTGCTGCGCTTCATGCGGACGACACTGTGCTTGGATGCAGTGATGTTCAATCTGTTTAAACTGTGCAGAAGTTGTGTGAACTGCCCTGCGGCCCACGCGGCTGCGACAGGAAGCTGTTTCTGTGGACCTTTGGTTTCTGAGCCTTCCGTCTATGCCAAAGATGTAACCAAAAATATCATGCACTATGCTCATTGATGTGGGGGGGGGGGGGGGGGGGGGGGGGGGGGGGGGGGGGGGGGGGGGGGGGG
>JASSRZ010000001.1:13306961-13350974 GCA_032164315.1 Malacoctenus gilli
ACTCATTCACATATCCAAGCAGCGGTCCCCCCCCCCCCCCCAAAGGATCTCAAGGCTGGCTTGTGACTAAGCATTACCCCCCCCCCCACCCCCCCACCCCATTTCATGGAAACATCCTTGTTTTTCCTCTCACATCGCAGCAAAATCATGGAGAAGAATCGACGCGTTCAGCTCCCGACATGTTTCCGGCTCCGGTGTGCTTTGGCGACTTTGAACCACTGAAACAAAGCAGAGCTGTTGTTGTTATTAATCACACCTGTGATGGTTCCCGCTGTGACAAAACAAAAAAATGTCTGCCGTGAAAAGGCCAAATTCCCAGAGCTGCAATCTGTGCAGGAGTTTAATTAGGCAGAATAAATGGAAACACCTGTTGTGGCTGGTCTGTGCAGGGTCTCGTCGTGTTCCTTTTGAAAGAAACGCATAGTTCCTATAAACCAAAGCTAAAAATTCAGCTTACAACCTGAAAAAATGAATGAGAGTCTTTATCCAAGTAATTTTCCAAAAAATCTGCACGTACAGGAGGGACGGGTGTGTCCGACTGAAGACACTCACTGAGGTCACATCTTAATGATCTGTTTACACTGTGACCCGATTATGCAGTACGCAGTCTTTTCAGGAATTATGGAGGTTTTCCACTGATGTGTTGCGCTTTTTAAAAACCTTTCAAGTCTACAGTTACAGTCTGCATTAAAAATAAATGCATCCTTTCAAAGTAAAGCATCTCTGCGTATCTGGTGAGGATGTCATGTGCTGTCACGTAGCTGTGTGGTTACCAGCTGACAAAGAGGATCTTTATTCCTCCTGAACAGGCACCTATGTTTTACCTTTATTTTGTGCATCTCTGGTAAACGGATATTTTCAAAATAAAATGGTCAGTTTAAATAATCAGCTCAAAAACTAGAAATACTTGCATGAGCCCAGATCACTCTCGACTGGCTCACGTAGTGATCGGACTGGGTTTGGCGAAGGACACTTCAGGATGTTTCAGAAAAATAAACTGCTTTGAAGTCGCGATTGTTTCTGAGCCCCCCCCCCGAGTTGGGGCAGGTTGCACGGTGGGGTGGCCTGCCGCGCTCTCCCGTCTCACGGCAGGAAATTCCCCAGTTCGTGCTCAGCTCAGGTCCACGTCCCTTTTTCCTTGGAACTTTCTCGGAACTCGCAAAGTTTCCCGTCAGAGCCCGAACACGTGTCGATCGCTGACTTGTTCTCAGGGGGTCCGCGACTTCCACAATCAACAGTCGTTTCTGGCACGTCCCACCTGATCAGAGCTGTTCAGAGCCGCAAAACCACTGAATTTCTTCCTCACACTGAACGCGCAGTTTGACAAACACACCAGAATTGAAGCCAAGCAATCCTTATCGTTTTGTTGGGCGACCTGTGTTTGCTTACTCAGGGCCAGACTGCACAATAATCATCAGATCACCTGAACTGGAAAGCACCAGGCTGGTGACAGGAAAAGACGCATGTCATATTTGAATGAATAAATAAATAAATAAATAAATAAATAAATAAATAAATAAATAAATAAATAAAAGGTTTCTTTATAAATGGGGTATTTGACTCTAATATTAGTCTTCTTGAAGTCACTGGGTTCATGGAGGGGTCATCTAAGTCTCTTACTTAGTCAAAGAGATAGAGACAAGTAATCATGAAAAAATGTGGAAAAATTCCCGGGAAACCGTCTTCCTTTTTGGGGGTGGGTGGGGGGAGGAGACTTCCTGTCAATGAGGCTCCTTCCCTGAAACCTCCTCAAACCTCCTCTGACACCCCACAAGTGGGTCTCCAACTCTAAACTGCTCATCTTTGAGTGAGACAGCTCATCCTTGTCACCAAAATGCAGAAAGGAGAACATTTACACGCAGCAGAAAACTGGGCCGCCGTTTGCGCGGCTCTTGCGAACCCAGCGGTGTTATAAAACTCGTTTTCCACCAGTGAAATGAATCCAGCCGTCCTGTTTCCTTCTGGGTTTCCTCAGGCTGTGACAACAGGAGGAGGAGGCAGAGGAGGCAAGGGAGGAGGAGGCAGGGGGAGGAGGAAAAGGAGGAGGATGGATACAATTAGTGACGACGGTGTCACAGGCAGCCACTCGGTCAGGTTGACGGTATCAGCGGAGCAAGCACACGGAGGAAATACCGAAGAGCCACAAGACCCACTGAACCGGCCCCGGAGCGCCTCGTTTGGCGGACGACCGTCTCTGTTCCCCGCGCCCTCCCCCGGCTGTTGTTGTCGCTCTGTGGGAGGAAGAAGACGACGAAGGGCGAGG
This sequence comes from Malacoctenus gilli, assembly GCA_032164315.1. Taxonomy (NCBI): domain Eukaryota; kingdom Metazoa; phylum Chordata; class Actinopteri; order Blenniiformes; family Labrisomidae; genus Malacoctenus; species Malacoctenus gilli. The sequence continues at coordinate 13,309,225 of JASSRZ010000001.1, forward strand.
AGAGCATGGCTGCACTTTCCCCGCAGATCCGAGGACTTCAGACAGATGAGGTAAACTTGGCCATTTGGCAGCCAGCTGCTCGTGGGATCGTTAGCTTGGAGGCTAACTAGTTAGGCGGGCTAGCGGGTGAAACTCCGGCGTTAACTTCGATAAACGCGTGACTTATTAACGCGATAACCGAACATAAAAAAAACAGCCTGTTTGGCGCGACTTCTTTTCGAAGACGGAAACAAACACCGAGGGGAGCTTGTTGGCGGTCACCGCCTCTCTGTTTGCTCCTAAAGTGACACACACACACACACACACACACACACACACACACACACACACACACACACACACACACACACACACACACACTCGGTTCTCATGGGCAGACATAAAGAGGCTCCTCTCTCACCGACGTGACTGTTTGATGGGAAATGCGCACAACTACGGAGAGAAGAGTCGTCGGGACGTTACATCATATCCCGGCACTGACTGTCCTGCGTGCCGCCTGATAAGACAGTCGGATTGTTAACCACGTACATTTTTTTTATTACGACTCCGGCGGCTGCTGTTACGACACCTTCGCCACGGAGCCTCATCCGGACACCTGTGGACTCAGTTTGTCTCCACACGGGGGAAACACAGCAGGGCGGCTGGTTGAGTTTTACCAGCCACGATGTGACGAGAACAGCGTGTTTTCATTAATTCATCGTTATATAGTCAGGAAGTGTTCAAAGAGTTAAAGCGTCCAACTGGATAACAGACCTCCCATTGAGCTCACACACTCAATGTCGTTATTACAGTAACACTTTATATGTTGAATAGACTACTCTCTCTCTCTCTCTCTCTCTCTCTCTCTCTCTCTCTCTCTCTCTCTCTCTCTCTCTCTCTCTCTGGTTTTATTTTCCCAGTGTACTAAACAACTATTATAATTTCAGAGGAACTACAACACTGGAGTGGCAATAAACTTTTGATTATAAAGAATAGTTTTAAATATTCATACTATATTGAGGTAATATGTTGTATAATAACAATATTATAACTGTTAATACCACAGTAAAATGTGTGATTTGTAGTTAATTCAAGCTCTGTTTTCCTGAGCTTGAGATACAAAATAACTTTTAAAAACTTTTTCGGAATAGAATTTATACATTTTGAACTCCAAAAAGTTTTTTTAAACACTGAAATGCTTTATCGTTTCATAGTGGTTTGCTTTTCACTGAACCCTTTGCAAGTGTTTTTTTCCCTTTAAAAAATGGGTTTAGTGTATTCACAGTGTTACAGTAATAATGTAATACTCATTCTAATAACTAATATTTGTTCAGGTTCCGTCTTAAGATTATTTATCTTTAAAATTGTGTCATTAACCTCTCAGTTTTCTTGCACATCACATTATTCGGATTTAATAGAAAATTGTGATATTGTGTAAATGTAGAGTACATTGATTGTTTTCTCGCTACATCTTTTTCTGATCTTAAATGTAGGTTAATTTCTATTTCATACCTTTTTAGACATCACTTTCAGCCAACACACTGCCATTATTGAAGAGGTTTTCTGTAATTAAACTGTAATTAAGACTTTCGTCTTCACCTTTCTGTTTCTTTCACCTTTGTCTTTTCTTCGTGGTGCGGCATTTAAGTCATTTGTATTATTGTGATTTCAGGATGACTCCAGGATCCTGAAGGTGAAAGTCATCGGTGGGATCGGACTGGCTAAAAAGGACATTCTGGGAGCGAGGTACGATGGACGCACTCCAGGTTTTCTTGTATTGCTGCTTGTAATGTTGCTTAAAGAGCTCAAGACACCAATTATTCATTGTTTAATTCCGATATGATACAACAAAAGTGAAAATACCCTCTTGTATGCAGTTAGCATCTCCAGCTTGTGGTCAAATTGTCAGTATTTGTTATTAATGTTGTTGTGTCGGGTTTTGTTTTAAACTTTTTTCACGCCGACCTCATATAAACATCATCTGTTATGGTTAACGTGATCCAACACAATGTCTGTTTTGTGGATAACACTTCTACATTCTGACACGCTGGTTCGTATCTGTGGAGCTCAGTGATGCCCCGTATGCGTACCATTCGTTGCTGTGGGGTCGACTAATGTTCAGCAGCATAGAACAGATGGGGTTTATATGTCCGTCCTTGCGAACTTATCGTCGTCAGACGTGGAAGGCTCGTCGAGATGCAACTTGAACCTGTATGGTGCGATTCCACCTGCGCTGCCCTCAGAACAGCGACGGAGGAATCGTTTATGAAAAGCACTTCAGGTCCTGAAGAGTCCTCAGAAACATCAGAGAGTCCCTCGTTCTCCTGCGTCTGCTCTGTGAGGGAACTCTCTGCCAATGATGTTACTGCAACATGGCGGGGGGGAGGGGGGGGGTCCAAAGTGCACAAAGAGTACCGAGAAAAAACGCCCTTTTTTCGTTGCTGTCGTTTTATCAATATTGCGAATTGAGCCGGACTCTTTCGAGGTATTTTTTTTTCTTTTTTCATCCCAGTTTATTGATCAAAAAATAAGTTGTCATGAGCACTCAAACTAACAAGTCACTGTTACGTCATTAAACATCTGTCTCACTGACAGTCTTATGCAATTAGTCTGTGAAACGAGCAGAAACTGCCGTCAGCAAAACTATACTTCCCTCATTTGCATCATTTTCCTCATACTTTCTTGTTGAAAATGAGTTTTTTTCCTCTTATTTCAATCATACTAATGAAGCATGCAGATGTGGGCCACCTCTCTTACACGTCATCATTTCTTCTGAAGCTTTAATTGTTTGTTAAGCCAAATTAAGGAAGTAGTGGCACTTGAACGCTCATGCATTAATGTATTACTCATAACAGAAAGCTGCTTCTGGTTTGAGTGGAACAGTTGTGACTGATGCATCCGCTTTTGTAGCAAAGTGCTTCAACTGTTATACAACAGCCATTGCAGTTAACTGCTAGGCTTCTACTGCAATCTCATCTCAATCAAACACTTCCTGCGATTTCCTCTGAATGCTGCCAAACACCTCGAGAATAGGAAGCGTCTCGAGACTTGAGATAACCGCAGAAGCCTCAGAAATAAAGACGGACTCTGCAAACCTGCGTTTCAGTGTGTTTTTGCTTCTCTGTCTTGCAGCGATCCATACACCAGACTGTCCCTCTATGATCCCATCAATGGAGAAATCACAAGTCTTCAGACCAAGACATTAAAAAAGGTGAGAAACAGGCAAACAACTCCAGTTTGTGCCGCCTTGTGTTTATGATGGTTTCGTTCAACTCGTTCCCTCTCTGTGCCTCCTGCAGACACTGGATCCTAAATGGAATGAGGAATTCTTCTTCAGAGTGAGTGAGACCAAAATAAATCCACAGAAACCACAATTTAAAGTTAACTTATTCTCTGTTTATCTTGTGCTTCCTGGATGCGAACGGATAACACAGTTTCGGGAAACAGGCTTTCCTTGCCGCGATAAACTGTCACCGCATATTGTTAAAATTCACAGCGTTGGCTCTGTTGACCTTTGCTCGTCTTCGCCGTACTTTCACAGGGTGATAAAGCAGCTTTGACTTCACTTCTTCGTCATGTTTCAGGTTGATCCCAAGAAGCATCGTCTGCTGCTGGAGGTGTTCGACGAGAACCGACTGGTGAGTTCTTCAGTTCCCTTGACTTGTTGACCGTGTTGGATTTCAGATGTTCTGCCGGGAACATTATTCATGTGCTGCTTTCTTTGGGATTTCTGTTTGAGCGTGTTGAGTTTTCACTGGATGTTGTGTTGGGCAATTATACATTTAATCTCTGCCAGTCAGAGTCTGTTTCAAGGAAGCAGGATTTTTTTTTAAAAGTTTTGTGGCCAAAAGCAACGTCGTATATTATTTCATCATGAATTATTTGCAAACTCTGGAGACTCAGTTGGAGCTTGACTGTTAGAAAAGCGCATACGCAGCAGGAAGGTCTCCGGTTTGAGTCCTTGTGCGTAAAATTCTGGTGGAGCAGACTGATACTTGACCCAGTTAAGGTTAACTAAGAATAGGATGGATGAAGTGCAGAGATGAAATGTCCCTAATAGAGTAACAAAGTCAAGGGTTTAGGTTCTGGTCTAATGAATGATGATGGAAGCAAGCACGTGATGTTGTTCAGCATACAGAAAGCTCACAGGTGTACATCAACATAAACATAAACTTCATAGTTTCGGTTATAATCAATTAGATCTGACTGTAATTCTTAAAGACAGTTTAGAAACGTGCATTAGTGTTGTTGGACTACATGAAGGAAGAGTTGTTAGCTTCAAAATACATCTCTCCGCTTTGCTCTTTGACCAATAGTTATAAACAATAAAACAACGCTTCACCTCATCCACATCCATCATTTCACCAGGTTTCCCTCTTGAAAGCAAACACACCTCACTGTCATCATTACTCTCAGTTCTGCTCCATCGTCTATGATGGGCCGTCTGCGCCATCGAGCTTGTGATGAGGAAGCGCCTCATGACTTTCTGTAAACACTCTCCTGTGCTCGACAAAGAAGGAAAGGAAGCGAGTTTGATATCAACATAAAGGACAGATAAACAAGGGAAGTGACATCACAAGAAATAGTTGTCAACCTGCTGCAGTTCTGGTGCAAAACTAGTTTTTTTGATTCTTTCCATTCTCCTCATTTCTTGGTTTTTACTAAATAAATACAGAGTGCAATATGTTGTTCGCCAGTGAAATAACGTGAACTTTGCTTGAGTGGATCAAATCTGAAGTCCTAATGCACAAAATATAAATCAGTACAGTGATTTAATCGCAGTTTGAGTTCGTCACCTTGACCACAGCACATAAGTGGTGGATGAAGACGACCAACCTGCTTCACATGACAGACACTTCCTTTCATCGATGTTAAGGCTCCGTGATGTGAGTTGTGCCTAAAAGCTCCTGGCAGATTGAATGGCTCTGCAGGTGGGTTAGAAACATATCTGATAATGACTCAAGCATTGGAAATCAATCTTAAAAGCTTCTCGCCGACAGTGGGACAGATCTGATTGCTGATTATAACGGACCTGACGGGCACATTTGGAAAATCTGCAATGCACTGAGGAGACGGCTTAAGCAAATCAGCCGCACACAATATCGTAATGGAAAGCGCTGTTCATGTAGGGCCGTGAATGTGGATTTGTGCAGATGAGGGTGTGATCCAGCCTGCAGGCGGTTGACTTTGGCTTGACAGATGCAGTGAAGCCCTTATTTTGCTCTGACATTTGAGATATCCGCAGAGAACTGACAGACCTGATTACTCACGGTAGTAAATACGGGCGAATCTGGCTTTGTGAGGGTAAATCTGTCACATCCACGTGTAGGTTGAGTTTGAAAGAGTCACTTATCGCATATAGTGTCGTATATCATGCAGATTAGAGAGTATTTTGTGAAGCACTGAGTTTGGAGTGTCTGATTGATGCAGGCTGATATTAGTTGGGCTACTGACCCACTTTCACTGTTCTCTGATGCTTAGCTGGTCCTGAAACACACATGTGGCCATAACATCTCAGAGGCAGCAGCACCTTTGTTTCTTTTTTTCCCCTCACTGATAGTCTTCATCTGCAGGGAATCCAACATAGCCAAAGTGTTGTGTTGTGTTTCTCATGATTTAAGTAGTTCTTCATTGAGAGAAACATGTCATTAACTTGTCCTACTGGTAAAGTCTGCTCAGTTGTAGCAAGACGCAAGAAAGGGGCAAGTCGGTGCAGAGCCAAGAACAAGAGGGCAGCTGCTACCTACCTTCAGAAAAAATCCCACTTTGTTTTTTTGCGCAATAAGGTCGATTTTGATGATTTGATGCGCCGAACCTCACGTGACTGTTTTTGTCCCGCTTCTGCCTGCTGTTATGTTTCTGATCATGGCTTTCTGCTTGTAATCACCTTGTTGTTTGTTGGTGGCTATTTCTTGCAAAGAGGTGCTGCTGTTTGGCGTGTATCACGGGACAATTACTTCATTGTTTCATCATAAGAAAAGAAAGAATGCGGTGACACATTTACATCCAGCTGAGATGAACTCGCGCGCTCAGTCGTCGCTCTGTTGCTCTGTTTGTAGTTTGGCTGAATGTTTCTGGAACGTGTCTCGACGTCACGCTTTACAGTCACATGATGAAATAAGACTGGGTGTGACCAACTCAGGTTTGCCTTGTCATGCTCCAGGTACATCCCGTAGAAATCTGGAGGGTGTGTCAGTGCTGTGAGTGAGTGTGTGCGCGCGCGTGTGTGTGTGTGCGCATGTAAGAGCCGCTCGGCAGAGAAGACTTGGAAACGTGTTCGTTTTTGTCCTGCTGGCAGCCAAGTCTGAGAACGAAGCTCGGCCTGCTCGTCGTCCCCGGTGTGCAGCCGATGACTGTATGTGTTCCCCAGAGCGTGGCTCTTGTTTATTATTACTATTAGTAGTGTTGCAATCCAGAGTCTAACCTCTCACACGGGGACATGATGAGATTACAAGATCGGAATTTTAGCATCTTGGGAATAAGTCCAGGAAACTGCGACTTTTTATTCAAGAAATTCCGAGTAGGTGCACGATACTGTGCTGTAGTTCGGCACTGCTGCTGAGCAAGTTGAAGTGTTTGGACTGAAGAAGTTATACCAACAAAGTCTTCTTTATTCTAACCTGTTTCAATATTTACACTGTTTCCTGTGAGTCAACTGTGTCTGACACAAAATCATTGAGAAACTTTTAAAATCAATGAACGGAAGTTGCTCCTGTGTTTCTCAGGAATAACACGATGAGCTCAGGCTGTGTGCAGCAGGCCCCGTCTTGCTCCCACAGGCGGCACGGACGACGGGTCTGCGCATGACAGTCGAATGTATGCAGACGTTGCCGTGGTTCCCCCTCAGAACTCGATGCCACAATGAACTGACACAGGGGTAAAAACAGGAAATGAAGATCAAAGATGTTCAGCGACAACCGGACAGAATCAGAAAAAGGCTTTTGGAAACACAAATGTAAAGACATCAGTTCTTACTTTTATTATTTATATTTTTATACTGCGTCACATCATCTACTGAGGCTTCTTTAGTTTCCAGTGCAACCATTCAATGTTTTTTGTATCACAATACAAAAAGCCCTGATTTTTTTGAAAGGGAAAAAAAATTAAGAAGAAAAATTAAAGCAGTTTAAAAAAAAAAAGAGAGAGAAGTAAAGATTCTAGACATCAGTGTAAAAGGAAGATGGTGAAATAAAAGTCAAATCTAGACCACACAGATACTTCAAACACACACAAACTGAGTGTCTGTACTTTGTTTCAAACTCTCCGCTTGTCAACCTAAGGACACGGTTTCTTTCCACCTTTTTTCTTTGTATCTCCCTCCGAGCTTTGTAGTGGATGAGAGCGTGTCAGGTGGTCTCGTCGTCCATTGAGGGGATTTGTTGTTGCCTCCCGCTGGCCGCCATCAAAACCAGGACAACGGCAGTTTAGCAACTCGTTAGCCGAACTCATTACAGGTGCTGATTGACAGAGCCACCCCGTCTTACATGTCCGACCTCCACTCTGACCACGCCCCACTGACCCAGTTTGTAATGACGACACTGCTCACACGCTCTCTGAAGAGTTCATTAAATATAGCCTGTCCTTCAGTGTTTCCCTCTGAGCATGACGTTCGTTGTGGAGCCAATTTTATGCATGTATTACGAGCACCTTTGCTTTATTTTTGGCATATTACACCTCACTGCATGACTTGGCGTACATGTACAGTGTGTGCGTCACCCGACTTATCTCAAGGCTTACACGTTGCTATCGACATCAATTGGACCTGCTTTTGGCTGGGAGGAGTGATTGATGGCCAATCACGAGGTTTCCTGGACATTTGTGGATTTAAAAAAAAAATAGGCGATGAGTTACTCAGCAGCAGCGAGGGTCCTCTGGTGAATCATGCCTTTATTTTGGCAGCATTTCGCACGATGAAACGTTTCACTGGAACTGACCAGGATGCGAAGTAATTCCCTGAAATAGGGCAGCACGGCTCACAATAGGCGGCCATTAATAAGCGGGACTGTCAACGGGCATGTAGAGGAAATCAGAGCCACAGCAACCGTTACATGAAGTGTCACATAACAGGTGTCAAGTCAGCGCAGCAATCACACTTCTCTCTCTGTCGCTTTATCCGTCGCTGCTTTCTGGAGTCGTGTATATAATGTTGTGTTTTGCTCGGTTAATTCTGCTTTCTGCGAAATAGGTTTGGTGTTGTTTTTTTTTGTGGCTTTTCGTATCGAAAAACTTCATTAATTTTTCAGTTTGTGATTCAAGCCTTCTGTAGGATGTGGTGGTGTTTTGTTTTGTTTTTTGTTTTTCATCGAGCGGTGTTTGATTCTGCCCTGCGTTTGACACAGAATCATGTTGAAAGTCATTTTCTGTGATTTCCTGTAATTCAATAGCAGTGGGTAAAAATATTTGCGGGGGCACTGAGCAGCAGAAACATTAGAAGCCAGGCTGCAGTAGGAAGTGGAGTCTTGAGTGAGAGGCCATGAGCAGATGTAACAGTTTACCAGAGCTTCAGAAGCAGCATGGACGACGTCTTTCAAGTTGTCCCCCCCCCCCCCTCCTTTTTTTTTTTTTTTTAAAGGGCTAATCTGGAGTTTGGCGTCTGCAGACGACATGAGGAGTTAGATATTGAACCGTTTGGATCTCTGGTAACTTCTGAGTCCCGCAGTCAGTCAGCTGTGGAAGCGGCGTCTTTGGAGTGTGTTTTTTGTTTACCTTTTAGAGTCGGGGGCTTCTTAACGGGGGGGCTCAGCAAAAGCTTTGCTCTCGTTTCAAAGGTCGTGTGTTTGGGTCATGTCTCCAAACAGAACCACTGACCTCCTCTGACTAAAAGCTGAGATCAGCCTGGGCAGGAATGTCGGTTGTCACCAGAGCTATTTTGGCAATGTACAGCCACTAATGATTGTGATCACAGAGCGGACTTCGGAGCAGTTGCTTCGCTCGCCTTTTTGCCTGCCAGCAAGTTTGATCATGCAGCGCTCAGCGGCGCTGCAGGGATTAGAGAGTTAAACGAATGGCACGGCGGCTCCGCTTGCATTTTGCGTCAAGGAGAAGCCACACGGACCCCCTGTCAGAAAGCCTCAGCAGCCATGGTGAGGAGAGTAGAGCCGGAGTGTCAGCTCGCAGCCCCGCAGAGAGTCTGGCGCACAGCTCTGTCCACTTGAAGGTGACTCCTCTGTCACCAGACTATGGTAGCAGTCGGTACTCTTCAGTTTTCATACCGAGGGTTCACCCTGGAGGATGTCCTAAGAAAAGCGTGGTACAGATCTCGCTGCAACCCTGCGGTAAGCTCGGCGGAGACCCGGATGGCAGCATAGAGGATGGAGACGCGGCGGCAAGCGAAGGGGGAGCAGGCACTGGCTCAGACGGAGGCTCGTGCAGCAGCAGCATGGCCAGCGACGCCGGGTACTGTAGCAGCAGCAGCATTTTTGAGCCAGAAACTCCAGAGAAGCAGAAGCCCACCCAGGAGAGGAGTCACTTCAGCTCCAAGTCCAAGGTCCCACTGAGGAGGTGCTCCTCCTTGGTCATATTTCCAAAGAGCCCCTGCAGCACTCCACCTGCTTCCCCAGTCAGTCCGGTGGCTCTGCCTGTCCTCCCACCGGCGAGGGGGTCGAATCAAACGTCTCTGCAGACATCTGTCGGCGAATGCTCGCAAGACGAGGAGGAGGTGACTTGCAGAGGGTCCACCGCCGCCACAGGAGTCAGTGGCCACCGCCAGCCGAAAGGCAGCAGCTCGGCCGAGTTCAGGGACATGAAGCACATGGTGCAATTTAATATTCCTTTACAGGATGAACCAAAATGCAAAATGGAGGAGAGTAGTAAAGTAACGGAACTGCCGTCCACTCTCGACGGATCAAATCGTCACTCCAGCCGGGTGCTTCTGCACTTTGCCCACCAGAGACCAATCCCATCGGGGAAGGGAGCGAGAACCGAAGGGCAGCCGCCGGCCACGCAGCAGCAGCAGCAGCAGCCCGAGGGCGAACATGACGCTCACAAGAAACTGTACCGCAGTACCTCCGCTTGTTTGTTCTCCTCTGAGAAAAACCACAAAGTGTGCTCGTCAGGAAAGAGCCAAGAGAGGCCGGAGGAAAACCACTGCCACCGCGCCATCCAGAGGAGCTTTTCCCTGGAGGTGCCCTACGCAAACACTGGAATTTCATGTCACGTTTCAAATCCAAAACTCAGCAGCCCTTGTTCCCCGCATGTGCACATCCATTTGTCTCCTTGCTGCCCAGCGAAGCTGCCAAGCTCTGTTTCTGATAACACAAGCCACAAAGTGGATAACACATCAAAAAGCGCCGAGGTGAGTCTTGAGGTTTTTTTTTTTTTTTTTTTTAGTTTTATTCACGGCAGAACTGGAACGTCGGAAACTGCTGCCCTCAAATAATCTGTCATGTCCTAAAACACCTGACTTGTCAGGGCCTTTGGAAAAAGTCAAGTGGACTCGCTTTGTCATGTTGTTGAACCTGCTGGTGCGGATTCCACTCAGTGCTGCTTTAACCAGTGGAACCACTTCAGCGTCCGCTCGTGATACGCTGAATGAGAATAAACCTCGGACTTTCCGGACTCGCGCTTAAAAAGCACGCGAAATCTAGACGTTCTGCTGAATCCCGCAACTCGCTGTGGTCCAAGAAAGTTGAACGGTCCAGACAATGTGCAGTGCCGCGAGTTTTTTCCAACGTGCGATACACAATATATGCTGCGATAATTCAGCTGTCCTTTACTGCTGCTGCAATTCAAATCCTTAAAACTCTGTTTACTCAGAGTCAGCCATTAGGCTCACCGCAACACAGAGTGACATTCAGTAACCGAGAAGATCGCTGCAGCTAAGTCATGCAATTAACAAGCCCGATGTGGACAAACATTCAGAGGTATTCGGTTACGTTACAGTAAAGCCATCTGCATATTGGTTTTCGAGAAATGCGCGAATAAGATGGAAAGGTTGCCGTTCGGCGCGCGCGTCTGCGTGTCGGTGTGTGAACGCGACGTTAAAACAGTTCTCCATTTTTATTATTCTGTTAGCGCTATGAGTAATCGACTTAAGTATTTACCCGAGCTAAATTTAGTGGTGGGAAAAGCGGTGCCCCTTGCTGGTATAAATAAAGTGCCTCTGAAATATTCCCCCTGACTCCAGATAGTCTGGTGGTCTGTAGCACTGCCCAGTCCCGTGGATTCAAATTTAACAGTGTGATACGAGAGCAGCACACGGTCATACCAGCCATCTGTGGACCGGCGTGTGTGTGCGTGTGTGTGTGTGTCAGAAGCAGAGTGTGTTCCTTTCTCAGTAAACGGGTGGTGTGTTGCCTTCCCTGTGGGTCCCCCTGCCAGGCAGTGTTTGTGGAGTATCAAGTGTCCGTCTCTCCCCTTTGCATTTAGCAAGTTGTCAAGTAAGACGGTCTCTTCCAGTAATTAGCCCGTCTCTTTACTTTCAAAAAAACAAAAACAAAAACCTCGAAATGTAGCGAATGCATCTATGTACATGTTTAGATTTTCAATTTGGAAAATGTAAGGTGGCAAAGAGAATAAGAGGTGTTAAATTTACATTTTAACTCATGTCAAACACCATCTTCAAAATCGGCTTTGACGTGCCTTCATGTATGTTTTGACACATAAACAGAAATGACACCGATCAGGAAAAAAAAATCTGTGTCACGGCTCAAATGACAGGTAAACACACTTGACAGTAATAAAACCTAAAAGTCCCAAATGTTTCACAACAGACATGGAAAAGTTTTTGAGGAAAAGAAAAAGGGCAGTTTATGGCTGAACAAACTTTGTCCCCCTGAATTGATCCTCCTTTTTTACAGCAGTGTGACTCAGGATCATGTGATAACTACAAACAGTCCAACAGGTGTGATTAATGCAGTCACATGAGAACAGAAGTTCCTGCTCCTTTGTATTTGTTTCACAAAACTTCCATGGCTGTTTTTATTTTTTTTATTGTCTTTCATCAGGACCTGGTTTCAAATAATAGCAGCTCTCCCTTGCCTAAAATCATTTATGGGAACTGGTTCTGTTCAGACTGACCTAATAATGAATTGAACACATATTTATAGTACATGGTTGATAATTCAATACAATAAAGGCTTATAATTTAAATTAATTACATTAAAACATTCTTGTTATTAAAATAAATCTGTAAATATTTTCTTTTTGAAACATTTCCTGATATCTTTTTATTCTTGGATGAACGTGACCAACTTTCGCTGGACATTTTTGCAGTCTAAACCTTTTTCGGGAAGACCTGTCAACAAAAATAACAAAGCATTTCTGTCTCATCTCATCTTGTCGTGTTTCGTACATTTGACTGGTAAAGGTTTCAGCGTGCTTTCAGCCTGAATGTGGTTGCGATGCAGAAAAAAACGCCCCTCGGCTCCAGAGGTGACGGGTGTCGGTGGAGTTACGTCTTATCTGCTGCGCCCTCGTAACCCCGCATAGACCTCGTTAATCAACAACCAAGCATGGCCGTGTTACACAACCGAGGATTGGATTTATTTCTCCTGCAGTTCATATGAAACATTAAACAAACCTTCACCCAAATATTAGTTTTCATTCGACTGAAAATATGGAAGTTATTCTTTTTAATTTCAACAGATTGAGCTTGTTTACAGGCTGTATGTCTTACTGAAATTTCCTGACACCTGTTTTTTTTGTTTGGCAGCATGGAGTTTTATTTTGTGTTTTTCTTCAGCAATATTTTATTATTTTAAGTTCAAAATCCCTTTGGATTATTGAGCTTCAGAGCCTTCACTGCCACCTCATTCAATGTTTGGACTCAGAGATTAAAGGTCTGGATTTAAACCAGCCTGTCAGGATAATTAAACCCTGTCCTGCCTTTTTGTTTCACCGACCACTGGGCAGAGTACCTCCCTCGGATACGGCCGCACGTGTCGAAAAAACTGGAGCTTCTGAGGCGATTTTGCGCGAGCGGATTTCAACTCCGCGGCTCTGTCCTGACTCGGGTGCGAGCCGCAGTTCAGGAAGGGTCATCGCCACACAGTTTGTTCGCCTGCTCCGATAACATTAGCCGCGGAGCTCCTCTGAAGTTTATTTTTCACAGGCTGCCGTCCACCTGTCAAAAGTAGTTTGTCGTTGCAGACCCAAGATGGATTTCACCGCGCTCGCTCCGCGGATGCCCAAACATGTGTCTGTAGCCGTACAGTATGCGGTCAGCACTGCTTAATGCCACATACTGAACCGAGGTGCATTTAGTGTCACATGAACCTTCAGGGATGCACTGAATGGACGCTTATATGCCATTATCTCTTCCTGGGGCCCGGCCCACGTGTCGGCAGCAGTGTGTGTTTCCGCTCCATTGGGCCTCTTGCAGGCCGTCTGAAAGTGAGGAGGAAATCTCACTTCATAGTCTGTGTGTTACACATGGAGAAGCGAGAGCGTGGGCCCCTCCAAAACAACAGGACAGTCGACAGTGTTGGCCTGTAGTTGTTTGTTTATACTGCTTGTTTATGACTGCTTGTGGCAGATGAAGCCGAGGTCCTTTCTGACAGACGAATGGGCTGTTCAATTAGTCCCGAATCACTGATCGGAGCGGATGAGGGGGAAATGTCGTCACACTGTTTTATGGGACTTTTTTGAGTACTTAAGAATGAATTAGTGACATATTATGGGAACGTAAAGGTGATTGTGAGTCTGTTTGAAAATATTATCAGCAGTCTGAGCAGCCCAAATGACGTCGTGGTGCGTTTAGATTGTGTTCAAAGAAGGACGAGGACACATTTCTTTGTGGACTGGTGGCTCTTGGTGCAACATCATCCGTGCTGGTGATGAAAACCACAGCGCAATTGGCATGATCCCACCACAAGGATGTGCAGTCAACACTTAAGGACGCCTCAAAACACTGAGAATGTGTGAGGAACACAGTGAGCACACTGTCACCACCTCAGATCATGTCGCCCCCCCCCCAAAGTCACAGCCAGAGGATTTTATGCGTGTGTGTGTGTGTGTGTGTGTGTGTGTGTGTGTGTGTGTGTGTGTGTGTGTGTGTGTGTGTGTGTGTGTGTGTCGTCGTAATTAATTTCTGTGCTGTTATCAGAAAAAACCATCGTGAATGTTCGGAAAAGCACAGAGTGTGAGAACACAGTGAACCGAGCACTGGAAGGAGGAATTCACTTTGTTGCAGATCATCATGCTGGAGTAGAGTTAAAATTAGACTTACTCATTAAGCATCAGCCCTGAAAAAAAACCCTCTGAAATATCCAGTCTTTGAAGTCAAGTCTAAAAGTGATGATTCTAAAGTTTTCTTGTGTTTGTTCCTCAAGCAGAAAACCTTTTTTTTGTACTGAGGCTGTGAGACTGTTGTGTTGTCTTTTTTATCTGGGTCACTTGCAGCCATTGACTCCTTCGAATTCTCCTTTTTCAGACGCAGTTTTTACCAAGTTTCTTTAGTTACATTTGTTGTTTTTGTCAGACATTCAAATGAACTGATTTCTAAGAAAACAAGTAGTGGACATTTTTTCTATTGTTGTTGTATTGTTCTATAGTTGTTACATCTATCCAATGAAAGAAACTAAACGCCTACTTTTTCACCATGAACCAAGTTGTTTACCAGGAAAATGATGAAATGTTTTATTTGAGCTGACTGATTAAAGCAAAGTCGACCACATGTAAAGATTAGAATCACAATTTTCCTTCACATTTTTTTATACATCCACAGATACATACAAACTCAAAGAAAAATATTCTGACAGACTGCTGAAAATATGAAATTTTACAGTGTGAAAAGGTTTTTTGTTTAATATATTAGCCAAACGGCTGTTAATAAGTGATTGTGCGTCTTGGTGTATGACAATATGACATTCCCATGTCTGTGTTGCTGTAAATCACTGAGAACAATTATTGAAAATAAAATGGGCGATAAAGCCCGGTGACTGATTTTTTTTTTTTTTTTTCTTTATGACATCAGTCAAGATGCCGTAAAACACTAATTCCTCCTGAATACAAGCAAAGAACCTGGTTTGAAAACATCACGTGTGTAAAGAACCTGAAGGTTGAAATGGGGCCACAGTTTCCTTTATTTTTACTGTCATGGTTGGATCAGTGTAGATAACACTAAAAGACATACAAATTGTGAGTTGACCAGTATCCTGTGGAGTGTCTCGTGTAAGCAGACAAGTGGAGGACACTGTCTTCTCCTGTGGACACCTAATTGAAAAAGCGCTGTAAAAAACACATAAAGTAGATCAAATCAACTTGCACCATGGCAGCTAATTTGAAAATGCACAGCTTTAGAGTACTGATGAAAAAGAATGTTAAAGGTTTGATCATTGACAACATGCTAAGTGATTAAAAAGCACCCCAGCCCTGCCAGAGTTTGATCTACCTGAGTTTGATCGGGTAGATCAAGTGATTGTTCAGTTGTATCCCCTGCAGATGCTCACAAACACTTTTCTTTTTAACTCGTCGGCTCGGGCCGCGCTGTCCCAAGTGCAAGGGCGGCGGGACGCGGGCGGCCTCCATCTATATTTGTTCACGTAAACACTCTGTACCGCTGTCAGAGAGGTTGACCTGCTGCGGGTGTTAATTTGGTCACAAAGCTGACTCCCGCCGCGCGACGTGTTCGCCTTCAGCCTCCCGCTTTTCAGGCCGTAACGGCCGCAGTAAAAAGACGCGCGGCGGCCCGCGTGAAGCGTTGGAAGTCTTAAGACGCTTTTATCTGGCCAGTGTTCCAATATTTTGATCCCGGGCCTCTCAGCCAATGACACAGAGCAGTCGTTCACAGCGGGGCTGATAAACACATTCCTGTCTGCACTGCACACTAAATATACCCCGGGATAGATGAAGTCAGAAGGCTTTCATTGTTTGAAGGAGGCGGATGGTGCAGCCTATGCTCTGAGGCAGAAAAAGATTTGCCTGTATGATCTTTAGCCGTATAACCGAGCAATAGAAAACCACTTGCATAACGCACCTCTCGAAGTCACAAAGTTTGTCCTCGTTGGGTTGAAAGTGGTCTTATTTTGGAAGTTTTTTTCTCCAAAAGAAGTTGCTGCAGGTCGTCGTTCAGATTAAAATCCTCCTTTCAGAAGTTGTAGCGTTCACGTCGCAGTTAAAAACGGCAGCAAGTGGTCATCTCCATCGAGACAAAGCTCGCGTTGGCTCTCAAAACTGTAACAAAATTTGCGAATTACTATGACTATACTATGATTTGTTTGTCGCTCATGAAAGGCATAAATATAAAGTCATCATAATCACAGACTGTATTATTGAAAAACACGATTTCTCACTCTGATGCAGATAAACCTTTTTTGTGAATTGATGTCAAGTTTTCCTTCTTGAAAATCAGAAACGTTTCTTTTTGCCTGGTGGGACGTTTACGGTTTTTTGGCGTCCAGATGTGAGTCCTCGACTCTAGGTCAGATTTTTCCCAGTGGAGCACATCAGCATGTTGCTCCCCTTGTATCTCTGTTTGACTCTGTTTGACTCTTCTCACATGTTTTTGCCAAATAAGAACAAGTCGAAGAGTGTCGTCATCGCAACAATTTTTTTTTTCTGTTTCTTGTTGTTGAAATTGTTTTGACTGCATCAGATAAGAGTGGAGAGATAAAAGCTGCAGAAGCATTTCACAGGAAGTCCTCCTAATAGGACTCTTCTGTTAAACTGGCTTTTCAATAAGGGAGGAAAAAACATGACAGTACTTATCAACAAGATGTCGCTAAAAATGTTTATTTTAGTGAAAGAAAACATTTTTTGACTTGTCCTGAGGGGAGATTTATCAGTTTTTTACTCTCCAGATGTGACGTTCACAAACACTCTGACACAGACCGTTCTGTTGTGTCTCATGGAGTCTGAAGTTGATTAAAGAGCTAATCCAGCCCATCTTGGCTCGATTGTGGGGTGTTTATAGGAATAAATAACACAGTCATGATCTCATTGATGTTCAGAAATTGAGTAAAAGCGAAGTCAACTCAAGAAGGGACCTTTTTGGTCTCTTCAACCAGCTTCATTAAAGTTCCAACATCTCAGGCTTCAAATCGACAAATCTACAATGAGAACATGCATCCTGGAAGTCTAAGTGCTTAGAGTCATGATCCTGCTGTCTGAGTAATGCTGTGTCTCTCTCTTCTTTATCAAACTATCTTTTCTCTGTGTCTCTTTCTCTCTTCTGTCTTTCTGTCTCTCTCTCTCAGACACGTGATGACTTCCTCGGGCAGGTGGACGTCCCCTTAAATCAGATACCGGTGAGTCCCGCTTGTCTTTGTGCTTTGTGTTCGCCTGTCTTGTGACTGGGTCAGCTTTGAGTGAGCCGATTTGTCGGCTTTCTTTCGGAGGCCTTTTCAGCCGCACAGCTCCCGACCTCAATCTCACCCATGTCTCCATGTAAACATAAACACGCTCGCCCTCATTCTGGTGTCTGTTCCACATCGTTGTGAACCGTTTTGGAAACACAGTCTGCCCTGTTTATGTTACAATCCTGCTTTTGTTTTATTATAAATACGTCGCCCCACAAATTAGCCCTCATCGTACAGTGTCGCCATCGCTTCATGTGAAGGTATTTTTAATCACTCCTGGTGTTGATGACGCAGCGCCAGGCGGCAGATTTACCAGTTTAATTCACGCTGCTGTGAAGGTGTGAAGAATTGAATATTTTTCCCTTTTCATTGTGGTTTTTTTTTTTTGCTTTCTCAGACAGAAAATCCTAACACAGAAAGGCCATACACATTCAAGGATTTTCTGCTTCACCCACGCAGGTTGGCATGGTTTCACGGTTATTTAACCTCTTTCACGTCTCATCTTTTTTGTCTGTTGCTACGTTTTGATTTTACAAGCAGTCTTTCCACTTTTTTTCCCCTTGATATTCCTCATCAGATTTTTTTTTTTTTTTTTTTTTTTACATTTATTTTGTTTGTTTTGCAGCCACAAGTCTAGAGTCAAAGGTCACCTGCGTCTGAAGATGACCTATCTGCCGAAAAACCCGGGTTCAGAGGAGGAGACGGCAGAACAGACCGAGGACACGGATGTAAGTCGATGTTGAATGTGTCAAACGTAAAGCCAGCCTCTCCATCGCTCCGTCGCAGTCACCCGCCATCAGTTTGTAATGGATGCGCGCGCGGTCCAGCCGCTGCTGCCGAGAGCACTGGATTAAGTTTATTCGGTGTCAGATTAACTATCAGCCAGGTTTTAGGTGCCTAAAGGTCCTTAGTGGCAACCAAAACAAATTACTGGGTGATACTGTTAGTCTGTTGTTTTATGTTGTTCCCATAAAAGCTTTGTCGTATTAAAGCTCCAAAATTCTAAAGTGTTTTCCCAAAAGGTGCCTGTGTGAATATGATCATTGGCACCATCTGATTCCCACCTGTTGGGTTCATTTGGTGTCGGTACACTGAGGAGTTTTAATCACCTGCATTCAGTACAGCCTCCTTCGAATGGTGTCAGACAGCTGCTGAACTGCTGGCACACAAACGCACACACGCGCGCGCGCGCGCACACACGCGCGCACACACACACACACACACACACACACACAGGCACAAACACATGAACGGTTCAGCAATCGCTGCTGATGGCTTTTATGATCATCGGGTGTAAAAATTACCATCAAACACACGCAGACGGAGGTAAAACCAAAGTATTGGAAACAAACAGGCTGTTTTTAATGACCTCTGTCTGTAAATGATGGATGAGATAATACAGAGTCCCTGAACGTAGCCACACGTTTCTTAAAAAAGTCTTCAAATTTTGTTGTTTGTGTCCAAATTTTAAAAAAAATTTCTGATGAAAATTTTGAGCTAGAAAAATCAGCTAGTTTCATGGAAGAAACTGCCTTATTGTGTCTTTGTGTAGCTTTTTTGGTGCTCATTTTGAAAGCAATTCCTTCTGTTGTACCATTGTACAGTAGTAACAATAATTTCCTTGTCATTTGTAATGATTTAGCTCTAGAAAAGATTCAAGTGTGCTGGATTTAATGTGTTCTGTCTTTGACTTAGAAACTATTTCCAGCTTTGTGTTCTTGTGAAGACAAAGGTCACATTGAAAACTCAAAGGTTCAACCTTGTTGCCTGTTTTCACCAAAGACAACAGTTTCTAAAGTTCCTTGAGTGCGTCATTTGTCCCTCCGTCTCAGGTGAAAACATTAAAGTTCAGGGCCTGGACGTCCTGTATTCGTCTTCCTCAGTGATGCAGTCCCACAGTGTCCAGTTCTTCTCTGTGTTTGCTGCTGTTTGGATGTTGTTGCCCTACAGACGCCCCCCCCCCCCACCCCCACCCCTCCTGTGGTTTAAAACTTTGTGTGTTTCACTGTGCAGCCTGGCTGGGAGCTCCTGGAGTCTCAGGACATGTCGGGTCCCAGACAGAGCCAGCTGCTGCCTCCTCTGCCCCCTGGCTGGGAGGAGCGGCAGGACAACCTGGGGAGGATCTACTTTGTGAATCACGAGAACCGATCCACGCAGTGGCAGCGACCCACGAACCAGTGAGGACATCTCCCGCTCTGCCTCACGTCTTTTTTTGTTTCTCCATCGCTGCGCTTTCTGAGAGCTTCATGTCCGCGTCTGTCTCCCGAAAAACAGGGACAACGATTCGGAAGTTCAGTGCCGGCAAAACAACAATCGGGGTGTTGAGCAGGCTATCAACACACGCAGACAGATCTCAGACCACGATGAAAATGCCACACAGGAGTCCTCTGAGGTACTGAGGACCCTCAAACTCAGCATCATTTAACTGTTGCTTCTTGTTGTGTTTTTCCTGCAGCTGTGTTTACTCTGCCAATCGAGGTTCAGTTTGTGTGGTTGAGTTTTTTTTTACCTGGATTGTGATGATAGAAACACAATAAGGCCTTTCTAATTGCACATGAAAAGTTTTTGCATTTGAAAAGGTGAGTTTTGTTACACAGATGTTGAAGCCAGGTGTTGCTGTGGCTGTGTGGTGTAATATAAGTGTAGCTCTGGCTCACTCTTAGGTGTGATCACTTTGAGGAAGCCCACTTTTAGTGAGTCAGCACAGATTAACCTGAAGGTTTGTTGTGTAATTGGCTACAAACCCCACGTGAGGGTTTGTGTTTATGTTTGGATCTACCCAAACTGTGAAGTTTCTCGAAGCTATTTGAATCCAATGTCGCAGACTAGACGTTGCCCTCATTTTTTCCAGAGCTGGGAGATCATCGCTGAGGACGAATCCACCTTGTACCACAACAACAACATGCTGACTTCGCCTTCGTCTTCGTCCAACACGCCCTTGGAGTTCACCGCGTTCTGCGACGGGATGAGCAACGTTCACGTTTCAGGGGCCACAGCTGGCGAGCAGCCCACCTCGCAGACGGTGAGTCACGTTGGGCGCAGCGCACGGTTCCGGTTACCGAGAGTCGGAGGGAAGAGACTCATAATCGGATTTTGATGTGAGCTGTGAGCTTCGGCGCACAGAAGGGAAACGGTGGGAGATGGGGGGAAATGCACACACACATCAACGGAATGTCGTCCTTTGTTGTAATTCTTTGTCATTGCTGCAGGATCATGTCAGTAATTCACGCCATTCCAGTCGCAGAAGAAACCCCCAAAATTCTGCTGCAGAGGAACATCCTGTTAATCCTGTGGTGAGTTTCTGACTCTGTTGAAATCATTCCTTCCAAGACTCTGCAAATCCTCTCTGGCATCACTGAGTTTACTGTTCAACTGTGCCGACATCAGTATTCGTGACAAATAAGTTAATTTTATGTGTTGTGAAAGCTGTTAAATAGTTTTAGTCCTGTTCTATTTATTTGTGGGACCAACAACAGTCCCGTGTTTATAGATCCAGCTTGGACATGCAGTAACTTTTAGCTTTTTTTCAGTGAGACAGCTGCATGTTTGACTGTAACTTCATTGTATTTGATCGATGGAATTCAGACTCCTGATTATCTGCAGGGACATAGATGAGTTTTGTTGATCTCGGCGTGTGTTTTTTTTTTTCCTGCCGTTCAACAGCTGCTTCCGACTTCGACTGGGCTGCCTCCAGGCTGGGAGGAGAAGCGGGACACCAAAGGAAGGCGCTACTACATCAACCACAACAGCCGAACCACAACGTGGACGAGACCCCTCCTCCAGGTCTTTATTACACTGTTGTACACGTACTCTGTCAACACCATCAAACCTGCAGCATCTCTTTCTCCCATTCAGACGATCTCTGAAACGCGTATGTTTTTTTTTATTGCTGGACAGAAAACCGCAGAGGCAACTCCACCCCCGCCACCTCCACCCCCACCCCCACCCCCGCCGCCTCCACTACCTGTCCCCCGCGCTCGAGTAGCATCGGCGTCAGTACGGAGCCCCTCGTCGAGGAGCACAACACCCCCCCGGCTGCCCTTATCGCCCGAGGAGTCTCCGCGTCACACGCCGAGTCCCGACGCCGCACAAGAGTCCGGCTTCTTGCCTGCTGGCTGGGAAGTTCGCAGTGCACCTAATGGGCGGCCGTTCTTCATTGACCACAACACAAAGACAACTACCTGGGTGAGAGAGGAATGCTGTGAGCATGGGAACTCTCAGGATCAGTGTCAACAGTCAGAACTTGTAGGGTTTTTTTTTTACCCCAACAGTTGCTTTCAGGCTGTGCCAGCAGCTTTCACAGTACAAACCAACCAGTCAGTGGTTTGTCACCACAGTCCCTTGAGCCGGTGTTTCCTCTTGCACTCAACCACGCCCTGTTTTTCCTGCTCCGAACAGGACGATCCCAGGCTGAGGATTCCTGTGCAAATGAGGAGGAGGCCTTCACTCGACCCGTCTGATCTCGGCCCGTTGCCGGTAAATTCCTCCAGCACAGAAATTCATTTCATTTCAATGATTTCAAATAAATTCAATGAATTAGCAGGAAGATGTGCATCTTCTTTTTTTTTTTTTTTTTTAAAGAAAAAAAGCACATGCAGAGCTGTGTGTTATTGGTACTATTGTTCTGTCTGAATCTGGCTCACACTGTGTTTATTTGCAGCCTGGATGGGAGGAGAGAATCCACTCTGATGGGAGGATATTCTACATCGATCACAGTGCGTGTTAAAGTTGTTTACCTTTAACCCCTGACATTCGCAATTAAACTGTCAGCACATCCTACATGATATGAAATAAATTGTCCTTTCGGTTTTTGTGATTTATTTATGAATGTTTCCGTTTTCCTTCCTCAGACACTAAAAACACACAGTGGGATGATCCCAGACTACAGAACTCCGCTATAACTGGACCAGTCAGTATAGATTACATTTGTAACATGATATTGTCCCCAAATAAATGTTTGTACAGCTGAGGGGTCCTCTAACAATACCAGCATTGACCAGCCTGAGGGTCACGAGGCGAGAGTGATTGAATGCTGTCCTTGTCGATTCCAGGCCGTGCCTTATTCGCGAGATTACAAGCAGAAGTATGAATACTTCAGGAAGAAGCTGAAGAAACCGGTGAGCGTCCTGGAGCAGCAGCTGCTCGTCAGATGTTCGCCTCTGACCTCCGCGGGATGACTGACCGCTTTGCGTTTCCTCTCGCAGGCTGAAATTCCGAACCGCTTTGAGATGAAGCTCAGGCGCAACGCCGTCCTGGAGGACTCGTACCGACGCATCCTGGCTGTGAAGAGGCCCGACCTGCTGAAGGCTCGACTGTGGGTGGAGTTTGAGGGCGAGAAGGGGCTGGACTATGGCGGGCTGGCCAGAGAGTGGTTCTTCCTCATGTCCAAGGAGATGTTCAACCCGTACTACGGGCTGTTTGAGTACTCAGCCACGTGAGTCTGACCGCTGTCCCTCCTCGTCCCGGTTTCTGC
Organism: Malacoctenus gilli; assembly: GCA_032164315.1. NCBI lineage: Eukaryota > Metazoa > Chordata > Actinopteri > Blenniiformes > Labrisomidae > Malacoctenus > Malacoctenus gilli. The sequence goes on from JASSRZ010000001.1 coordinate 13,331,914, forward strand.
TGTTCTCTGTTTATTTCTTCAATGTCGTTTTCATGTTTTCACCCTGGCACCAAATTTTAGGCCAAAGAAATAACAAGAAGTAAAAATCTAACTCGCACACACCTTCATTTATGCATTTTAAATAATGACCTGAAGAAGTGAAACTACTTTCTCCCTCAAAATTGTGATTATTGATCATTGTGTCTTCCAGGGACAACTACACTCTGCAGATCAATCCAAACTCAGGTCTATGTAACGAGGACCACCTGTCCTACTTCAAGTTTATCGGCCGTGTGGCGGGCATGGCCGTGTATCACGGCAAGCTGCTGGACGGTGAGTGACAGCCGATCCGATGCTGAAACGTTTCGGTCGGCCCAGCGGCGTCCGCGCCACATCCTGACGCCTCTCGTGTCCGTTCTCAGCCTTCTTCATTCGACCTTTCTACAAGATGATGCTGCAGAAGCCAATCACGCTTCAGGACATGGAGTCAGTGGTGAGTGTTCCCAGCAGAGGGTGTCCAACAAACAAGTGGGGGAGGGGACAGAACCAGTCCGCCAGGGGGTCCGGAGTCAAAAGTACCTTCAGTCAGTCAGTAAAGTAACTGCAGTGTCTGGTGGACGCTAAGACCCAGAAGTGACTGTAAGACAGGAGCATTTCCTGTAATAATACAACAGTGAGAGACCTCAACGCTAATGGAAAAGCATTAAAGTTGGAGCCAACCGACACTGACTTTATTTGCTTGTTTTCCAATTTCAAATTCTATTATTGAAAGATAATCCTGTTCCAGCTCTGTTGAGGTAAAACTTCTGTATTTGACCCTTAAATTCTCCTGAATTACAAAAATCACCGTGACACTCTGACTTAAGGCTGTTGCTATTAGAGACAATTTTCCCCACTTTAATGAATTGAATGTTTTACATTCCAGGACAGTGAATATTTCAACTCACTGATGTGGATTTTGGAGAACGACCCAACGGATCTTGATCTGATGTTCACCATTGACGAGGAGTTGTTCGGACAGGTTTGCTCAACATTTTGTCCTTGAATCGGACCTTTAAGTTGATAAAAATTTCAAATTATGTGTGATCGGCGCCTCTTTTTTTTTTTTTACACTTCCTGTTCAGACTCACCAGCACGAGTTGACGCCGGGCGGCGCTGACATTGTCGTCACAAATGAAACCAAGAAGGAATACATCCAGTAAGAAACTGAGCTTTTTCTCTTGAACATTAAACCTTTTTATATCAATTGTTTGGAGAATGGATTTAAGGTTTGATGCTCATGTCCCGTTTGTGTTGGACAGTCTGGTGATGCAGTGGAGGTTCGTGAACCGAGTCCAGAAGCAGATGACGGCCTTCAAGGAGGTAAAGACTCTCATCCATTCATGGTTCATCACGTCACTGATCGTTTTCTGACAAAAATGTGTTCAAATCTGCTCTCGATGTGTCTTTTAGGGATTCTTTGAGTTGATACCTCAAGATCTGATCAAGATCTTCGATGAGAACGAGCTGGAGGTGAGTTTCTGGCCGAGGCAAGGGAGGGATCAGAATCGGACCCGACTCGCATGAATGACGTCGTCTACCTGTGTTCTGGCTTTCTCCAGCTGCTCATGTGCGGCCTTGGCGACGTGGACGTGAACGACTGGCGGGCCAACACCAAGTACAAGAACAGCTACTGCTCCAATCACGTCGTGATCCAGTGGTTTTGGAAAGTGAGACAACTTTGCATTCCTGACGCCGGTAAACTGGAGCCGCGGGCCTCATCCTCGCTGCGATTCGCTCATCTGTTTCTGGTTTGTGGCGTCTTAGGCGGTGCTGCTGATGGATGCAGAGAAGAGGATCCGTCTCTTACAGTTTGTGACGGGAACATCGAGGGTCCCGATGAACGGCTTCGCTGAACTTTATGGTGCGATCATGCCAAGTATTTTTAATCACTGCTCGGTGTCTTTTATATCTGGTGTGATGTGATTTCTGTGCTTCAGCTGTGATTGGACACTGTGTACAATACAAATGTCTGTCTTAAAGACTTGGTTTTGATGTTCAATATCTTCCTTGTTTTCCCCCCCAGAGCAAAGTTGAAAACTTATATTTGTCTGATGTTTAAATGGTTTCATTATTCAGGATCTAACGGACCACAGCTGTTCACCATCGAGCAGTGGGGAACGCGCGAGAAACTCCCCAGAGCCCACACGTGGTGAGCACCTTGTTTTAAATTCCCCTCTCAAGTTGGAGTCACATCAGTTGCAACAGCAGACAAGAGAGTGGAAGGGGGCAAGATGACATGACGTCTTCCTCGCTCACTGAAATTGCGCGACCCCTGGTGGTCACATTGAGAACATTAATTGTGATCGCGGAAGATTTGGAATTTAGGTCTTCTTTGTTTTTACACCTGACGTTCATCCTGCTGGCCAGAAAAAAAACCTGCAACAGCCCGCATGTTGGAAATCCCTGTTTTAGATCGGTGGGACTCAAGAGATCAGACGAATATAGTGTATGATTCTTGTTTCCTCTTCAAGAATAAACTTGCATGAAATGAAGTTTGATGGGACTGAAATATACCGCTTGCATAAAGAAATGCTGTTTAAAGGACGACCACTTTTAATTTTCTCTGTTCTATTATCATTTCTGTGTTTTTTTTCTGTGCCTCACCAGCTTTAACCGGCTGGACCTTCCTCCTTATGAGTCGTTTGAGGAGCTGAGGGAGAAGCTCCTCATCGCCATCGAGAACGCACAAGGCTTCGACGGCGTGGATTAGAGCGCGTCCGGGGGAGAACGAGCCGACGCGACCCGACCGCCCTCGAAACCAAAGCCGTGACGGCGGCGAGACGTTTTTACTCCGACGAGGGGGAAAAACAAAAAAAAAACAAGCTGTGCGTCAGAGCCGGGTCTTAACCTGCCAGCTGTGTGACACGTGAAGGACAGTCACACGACCCACGCGCTCCCCCGCTCCTTTGTTCAGACGGACACTGAGAAAGGCTTTTAAATCCGGAGAGGTAATTTTTGTATCACTCTGCTCGTTCTCAAGTTTACGAATCAGGTTTTCTTATTATTTGATTCTTTGTTATAAGTCGCTCAAAGATGTATCCACTCTTTCTTTTTCTCTTTTTTTTTTCTGCGTGAACGCCGAAATATTTAAAGGACTCGACTCTGTGAAATCATGTTTTAGGAATCAATGTGAATACAACCTGTATAGTATCCGACGGTGCCGTCGGACCCTAAAGAGCGGCCGCGGTTTGGATCAGAATCTCTCGATTCTCAGCATATCAGAAAGAGCTTTGAGCCTTTGAGGATCGGAGACTCACCACAATGCCTTTTTTCTGTATGGCGCAACAGAGCCTCGCCAAAGTGTTCACCACCACCACCACCACCTGTGTTTTGGTATGTCCCTGCGACAGGACGACCTGGAATTAAGATGGATTAGCAAAGGAGCGCAACATTTGAATTAAACGCCATGCCTCCCACTTTGAAGAAGACTAAATATTTTTTCATTCTAATGCAAACAAGGATTAAGACTCGGCGCTCGCTCTGCTGCATTATGCAAATCTGCACCCGTCACGTACACCACTGTGCAAAACCGTCAGACAGGTGTGAGGGGGGGAAAGTGCTGCAAATTAGGAACGTGTTCAGAAATGGAAGTGTTAACAGTCCATTTTTATATATTGTGTAAGTGCTTTGTAGTGAATCAATGTAAGACAAATGTAAATCAAGATTTAAAGAAACCACTTTTTGTCTTTAAAAGGGCGCTCTTACTTTGAGCTCCTTTTCACACCTCCAGTCTTTTGCACAATTCAATTTTTCTGTTTGCATGGTCACCTGTCAGATTTTTCAGATGTTTCTCCTATTTTGTAGGCTAAATTCGAGGTCCTCGTTGTTGATTTGAAGTAAACAACTTTTTTCCGATTTGCCCTCCTGGTCTACGCTGCATCCAAATGTCAGCAATCGCAACAATCAAGCTGCTGTTTTCAGCAGATGAAACAGAGCAAAAGAATCTTTCAGCACTGAATCTAAGGCTTCTTCCCGTTCTTACCTGATTTGCGGTTTTGTTTTGATGACTTTTCTTCTCTTGATATTCAGAGCGTGTTTTCACCTTCTACAAGCATCGTCGTTGCTGTCTCTGAAGAGACGCAGACTTTAATCTGACGAATAAGAGTCTCTCTCCTCACATGTGACACAAATTTCTTGTCCTTGATCAATTATTTATGGTCTTGACAGGGTTTTTTTTTTAGGTTTTCAGTGTTTATTTTTTAAATTCCTCTTCAGTAATTGGCATTTTTTGCTGATTCATAATCCTAAAACATCTATTTTAATTACTGGTTGTGATGACACCAATTAAATTGACAATAAAGGATGCTCAATACTTAAAAATATAACATTTAGTGCTAAACCGGATTCTTGCGTTGACATATTTAAACATATGGTGATTAAAGTTGTTGATTTGGGTGCTAAAATTAGAATTAAATCTTAAGTGTTACTTACAACACGAATCATCACTGTAATGTAGCTCCCCAGAATTGCAGCATGACTGTTTAAACTTCTTTTTGACGTGACATTGTCTTTGCTGGAGGGAAATACGCCTCGCATATTTTTCATTCCACTTTACTCGGAACACAGCTGCAGTAAATCCCCAACATGTGGACCTCAGAGGCATTCGCAGCAGAAGTTGTGCAGGTTCTGTACAATTTGGAGCGGCCGCGGTTCAACGAATAATCCTTACGGCGGTGATGTACCGACACCAGGACCAGACAAAGCTGAACTGATATACTGACGATTGGACTGTAGTTTGTCTCCACGTGGTCCACAGATCCAAAGTAGAGACGACGAGCAGGACTGTGCTGTGATCCGACGCGTAAATGTACATATTGACATTAAATCATTGGTAGTCATCGGATTTTTGAGTTTGTCACAATCTCGCATGGTTGTATCGAACATGCAAGTGTAATGTTGCCTTATACGATGTTATGAAGCATTTCTCAGCAAGACTGTTAAAGTCACCCTAGGTCGACGCGACAGAGGCGATTGGTGCGCGTCCGCATTCAGAATCCTCTGCGTGTCTTCGTTCCCTCGAGCTCATACCCAAGTTCAACACTGTTTATGGATCAGAAGATCTATCGGATGCGTGTTACAACTCCTGGCTGGGAGCCTCGCAATAACTCAGTCCTCCCGACTGACTTCATACAGTTTGAACGCAGGATGCTACAGAATTCTTTGTTGCCTTTTTGTCATGAAATGATATCGGATTGTTTTGTTCCTATACAGCGAAGGTGTCTAATTGCAGCACAGTGCTCTGTTTTTAAGAGTGCCACTTCAAAAAAATTGTCTTTTGTTGGTCGTGTACATACAGAATGTTGTTTTTCAAAATGAGTACTCACTCGTGATACCTTTGTAAGAAAGTAACTGTACTTAAAACAGGCGTTTTAACATTTTCTGAATGGTGAAACTCATGTTTACACTACCTGCCATGTTTACAGGTCGGTGAATAAGGAAGAAGTTGTGGGCTGGTTTTTTGTCTCTGACAACACAATTTTATACTTATGCTTTTATAAAGTGAAGCACTTTGTTAATATATTGATGAGTCTTACTTCCGAACTGTCTGAATCTTTGCCACTCTGTCACCTGCGGACTGCTTAAATCCCTCTCCGAGAACATGATTGAATGCTTCAAGTGCACATGTGGTAAAATGTTTACATGTGAACATTGCTGAAAATAAGCACATTCTCTTCTTTCACTTATATTTAAAATGAAATACCAAGGCCTCCATTTGTAACATGTTGTAGTGTTTCATTGTCTTTATTGATGTTCTCCGTATGGAAGTATTGTATTGTTGTCTCTTTAGGAATAATTAATACATTAACACTTCATTTCTGATATATTAAATTCTATCATTGTCATCGTACCACCTATAAGTGCATTACACCAACAGCATACGTGCAACATGTATATGACATTTTAAAGGGTGAAATTAAATGTAATTGTATCTCCCAATTTTGACGCATAGCACAATAAGCAGAATATAAATATATTGAAAAATAAACAAATTTAAAACCAGAAGTGTCTCTGTTTGGCTTTTTAGGATATTCAACGAATGTGGTGGTTTGTATTGCTGTCTTACTCGTGTTTAAAATATTAGCAGTCTGGCTGTAACCTTATGAAGTTACTAATGCGTATACAAACAAAACAAAAAGAAGAAAATACAATAATAAACTACAGTCTCTCGTTTTCGCTTGCCTTGACACTGAGAAATGTTCCCCACGAGCTTCCATACCCCTTCGCGCACTTGGCGCCTTGTCGCTACGCAACGGCAACACCAGCGCTCTTCTGTTTCACAATGGCGGAGCGAAGTTTGGACAACAAAAAAGTCGTTTCTCAGGTTTGTGTTGTTTTATTTCGTGTTGAAGAAGTTCTTGTTTCGTTTCCAGCAGAAGTTGCCGTAAAGCTGCTTAACTTTGTCCTTAACGTTCCTTTTATAAGCTCTTATGTAAAAAGACTTGCGGTCGTCTTTACAATTTGGCGATATGTAGACATGTATTCATAGTTATCTGACTTCTTCAAAACATAACGTTAAAAAAGACATAAATATTGCCTTTTTTATTCTTATTCAAGTGCTCATAGTGGAGGCAATTCTTTAATTCGTGTCCCTGGGAAGAATATTCTTCCCGGCATTTCCGGTGTCATCATTTTTACCTTTAATAGACACGATAACACATGTGTTAAACACGAGAGATTAAGGATTAAGGAAAATTCCTCTCAATGATAACAGCAAAATCTCTGCTGTCATGTCCCCTTTGTTCATTTTCAGAACAAGAAACGTCCAACTTCTACAAGTAAAGTCGAGACATCCAGGAGAGCGGAATTAAGACGACCTGCCAAATCAGCCTCTGGTCCAACGAAGACACTCACTGACGACCTCCTCGCCAAGGAAGAGCACTATAAGTGAGACTGTGTTATTAAATCTGTTTGATTTACTGGTCAAATTAGTATTATTAATTCATGCTGGAACCAACATGCCTGTGCCTGTGTCTGTACTTGGAAACAAATGATCTTTTTAAGAGTAACTCGCACCAACTCACCATATCTTATCCCTGGTTCTCCATTCGTTTAAGAGGCTCATTCAATCAAACCATTTAAAAAGTTGAATCTCGTGTACACTTGTATTAATACCAATTGGACCTGACAGTGTATGTTTTCAATTCATTTCTCCCATTTTGTTAAATTTTGGCAAAATTATGGATATTTTTGAGAGATTTCAAAGTATTTTTTTTCAATTTTAAACAACTCAACAATACAAAGCATGTTACACATCTATAAACATTCCTAAAACCTTAGTTATTTCTCATTTTATATCTTTTTCATCAGACGCTTAAATGCAGAGCTGGAAGCCAAAACAGCAGAACTCGTCAAGCAGGCAGAGCAACTGATGGTGAGTGAATTTAGTCCTTTTTTTTGTAGAGTGAACATTCAGTGCAGTTCTCCTGAAACAGCGTTTTGATTGGGCGAAGTGAGTGGGAGCTCATCCGTCAGGCCAGCAGACCTGAAACTGCTTCTCTGTTGTCTCTGACTGCAGAAAGATCAGGGTGAGGCTCTGTCAAAGCCTCCATCCAACATCCTGCTCAGTAATGAGGACGGCTTCAGGTAAACATGTCCAAAGCTCCAAAGTGTACCTACTTTTTTGTTACCTTTTTATCTGTTACTAATTATTGCATTTTTCTGCTATTAGGAATTCAAAGCCTCAGCTGGACCATAGTGGGAAGGTCTGCTTAACTGTTCACATAACAAGTTTACAACATCACCTCCTATTTTTGTCAGAGCTGTTCATTTTTGTTGCTTTTTTATATGAAAATTGTTTTGTTTTGTTTTTTTAAACTCAGGTGGTAACAAAAATAAAAGCCACAACAACAGCACCAAGCATGTGTTCTGGACAACAAGGAAAAGAGCCTCAAGCGTAAGAATTTTACTCTTTATTAAGTATTTTACAGGTCACGGATTTCAGCAAATAAATTTACTATCAGGAAGTTTTAAAAGCCGGTAAAGACGCTTCACACGGTTTGTTGCTGTTTAGCTCCCGAGGAGCGATGCACCTCGATGGTGTCGCTGAAGATTCGGCGGACGTTTTTTTGGCCAAGACCATTCAGAGCATGGAGGAGAGGATGAACGACGCAGCTCTGCCTGAAACGGTTGTCGACGACGCGCCAGATGTTGGAGAACTCGTAGGACCAGGTGAGATTTATCTCTCTCCAAAAAACAAAAAGATCAATAACAGCAAAAAAAAAAGAAAAGAAATCCTCTGATGACTCCAACATTATACAGGCAGGTTTTCCAAAAACATTTGTCAATGCCTGTCGTTTGGTTAGCTCTGTTTATGATTTGTGACATGTTAAAGTTGGAGATCTGTTTCATTGGCTCACAGTAACTTTAGTGTGTTCATCTTTTTATCCGTTTTGTTCAGGCATCATGGATGCTCAAATACGAGTTCTAAAGGCCAAACTACGGATTATGCAGGAAGAACTGGATCAGCTGTCTGGTGAATATTATAAGAAGGTACTGTGAAAACAAATCCTTCAAGGAACTCGTCCAATAAACTGGTTTAATTGCTCTTTCGTTGTCTTTTCAGTCTTTGTTTGTACACCTGAATATAATTAACTGCTGTTGTCTTTTATTCCTTTTGCGCCGTTGTTCTTTACTCCTAAGTTATAACTTAGAGTTTCTGCTCATGCAGGATGACGAGAACGCAAAGCTCTGCACCAAGATTAAGGAGCTGGAGGACGAACGAACCCGCCTGCAGAAGTCCTCCAACATCCAGCAAGCGCAGATCGAGAAGCACCGAGCTTTAGCCGAGGACTCCGCCAAGAAGAACGACGCGCTCCAGCTGCAAGTGTCTGCTCTGCGCAAGGTGCGTATCAGCCCGGGTGCAAACTGGAATGATCTACCCATGACAGTCTAGATGAGCTGACCCTGCGCTGGTTGCGCTCTGCGTAGGAAGTCGAAAACCTGAATCGAACCCAGAAACAAGCGGCAGCCGTCCACGGCAGTGTGGAGGTCCGCCTGAACCGCTCGCTGGAGGAGGTGGAGAGGCTGAAGGCTCAACTGAACCAGATGAAACTGACAAACAAGGTAAATACATGAACACAGTAACGAGGAGATCAGTGAATGAATCGATGGCTTGACTTGAAAGTGAATTCATGGCACATTTGTGATAGATTTAAAGACTGAAGTAACAAAAACAATTAACAATTGTAAAAAACACACACACACACAGTTTATTGCTTTCACAAATGATATGATCTTTATTTAAATAGAAGTATCTTTGATTGAGGGAGCATAGCAGCAAAAAGTTGCTTGTTTACGGTGTCGCAAAACACCTGCGTTTAAAAGTGAAGAAGCATGAATGAAGAAGTCATTCAGTCGAAAAGATACGAAAAGTTTTCATGACATCAAGTGCTCCGTGAACTGCTGTCAAAAGCTCGACGGGACTAAGTTTCAACCCCTTTCCAACCGAGGCGCTCTGTAGCACGAACGCGTGAAGGTTCAGTTCACCTTTTTCCATTTCATGCAAGGACAAAATCAGCGAGGAACACCAGAGTAAAGAAAACCTGCTCGCTGAAAACAAAATGCTGAAAAAACAGAAGGCCGAACTCGTGGCGGGTTTCAGGAAACAGCTCAAGTTAATCGACGTTCTCAAAAGACAGAAGGTGAGCGCCGCCGCATTGCTCTGCAGTTATTTCTGGTTGTTTTTTGTTGTTTTTTTTCTCCAAAGTCTAAACAAGTTGTCGTTGCGTGCAGATGCATTTTGAAGCTGCGAAGCTGCTGTCCTTCACAGAAGAAGAGTTTATGAAGGCATTGGACTGGGGTAAATCATAAACACTGGAAACAAAACAAAATAACGCCTGCACACTTTTCAAATCACAGTTCTAATAAAAAAAATGTTTCAAAATATTTTTTTTGTCTACTGATTTCAAGAGGAAAAACTGTTACATGTAACATTTACAGTACTTAGAACTCGATGTCTATTCATAGTGACCTAATCCGCCCTCTTGTGGCCACCTGGAGGAACTGCGTTCCGTCGCCACAGTCATCAGAGAAGATGTCAGAGTTTTAAATGATTAAAGTTTCCTCCGAGGTCGTCGTCATCATCATCGCCATCATCCTTTTGGTCCAATTTGTAGAGCACTCCCTAGGAACAGACACACAAAGACGATTCCACATTACTGAAAACATCTGGACTGGATTCATAACTTCACGATGATCCATGAGCCGAAGTCGCTCCCGCACCTTCGGCAGCTGTTCGAGGAGTTGCAGGCGTCGTTGCTTCTCCTCTTCAATGATCTGCCTACGCAGCGCCTCCTTCTCCTGCTCAATTGCTCTCTCTTTGGCTTCCAGTTCCTTCAAGAGAAACGACAAAATCATTGTTCAACAGAGAAGGAAATCGGATCCGTAGCGAGAGAGTCGAGAATTCGTTCGAATGAAGATGAATGCGAAGGTGCAGAACGAAGGTTCGCACCATGTCAGCTTCGCGCTGGCGCCGTCGGTCCTCCAGCAGCTCCTCCACCGCGGCCTTGTGCTCGAGCTGCTTGAGCCGTCGCTTGCGGTCGTTCATCTGCTCGATCCGGTCGTCCTCGGCGAACTTCGCCATCATGGCCTTCCTGAAGGCCTCCTCCTCCGCTTTCTCCGCCTGCCTCCGCATCTCTTTGAAAGCCAGCTGCTCCTGGAAGGTCTTCTGCATCATCAGCCGCTCCCTGGCTCTTTTCTCCATCTCTTCCTGTGTGACGGAGGGTTTCGAAGACAACCGCAGTCGTTCATTAATCGCCAGTTGATCAGAAAGTACTGAACAATTCATACCAATTCTGTTCGTGGCATAATAAATGACAAAGAGCCTTCCTCCTCGACAGCGCTGGAACACGTGAAACTCAGACTGGGCATCGATGAAACTCACGATTTCTCGCTGTCTGTTGGCCTCTTCTTGCTCTTCCAAGTAAAGTTCCTCGCGAACTCGCTCCATCTCCTCTCGCTGCTGCTGTTCCCTCTCCATCTTCTCAGCCACCTGCAGCGGGGGACCGTTGGTTAACTTCCGCGTCCCTCGTTCAGGGGAAAATACGACTGCTGTGCGTTCAGGAAACGTGCTCGACCTTTCTGTAGAGGAGCTCCTTGGCCTCGTCTCGCTCTCGGGTCTTGGTCACCTCGGTCTCCTTCATCAGCTCTTTCTGCTTGGCAAACTCCACGATGCATTTGTTCTCGGCCTCCTGCTTCTCCCGCTCCATGCGTCGCCACTCGGCCTGCTGTCTCTTGAACTCATCGATGCCTTGCTGTACGGCTCTGACCTTCTCCACTTTCAGCTCTCTCTCCCTGTTAGGAAAGCAGTCCCCCCCCCCCCCAGAGATCTCTTCATTCTGCTGACATTTCTGACTGTTGACTTGAGCACTACTGTGCGACACTACGCCTGATGGTTTCATACTGGGAGGGGGAGGGGGGGGCCGACGACTCACCTCTGATCCTCCTCGTAAACCTTCCTGACGATTTCGTCCACCGTGAGCTTCTCGCTGAGGTACTCCTCGTACGCCTCCTGCCTCATGCGCTCCCTCTCTATCATCTGCTGCTCCAGCGCTCTCTGGTACCGCACCACCTCCTCGTGCTGTTTCTGCTCCAGCTTCTGCTGCTCACTGGCTGCTCGCTCCTGTTCGCTCTTCATCTTGCGGGCCAACTCTGCCTCCTCACGCTAAAGTCACACAGACGGAGCAATACACAAGCAAAGACTTTTTCTTCTTGGAACTTCTTTGGCTCATGAAGGTCGATATTTTAATTTGTTTAATTGGTTTGACTTGTTAACAATGTCAAACTTGGTTTTATTTTTGGAAATGATATATTGATGAAGTGATGGCAAGACACCAGTTTAGGGTAGCGATGGAAGCCCATACCATGGTCTCCAGCTTCATGGCTTCCATCTCTGCAATCTGCGCTGCCACTTCCCTGTGTGTTAGCGCACTCTTCAGCCGGGAGTCCAACTCACGAAGCTCCACGCTGTAAAGAACAAACGGTAAAACACGTTATCGTCCGCGCCAGTGCTGAGACTAAAGCAGGAAGAGATGACATCGTGGACCTGTATTTATTTACTTAACATAGCAAACAATGATTGATGGAAACGAGGTGTGTCGACCTGTTCTCTATGATGTGTTGCCTCATCTTCTCGGCCCTTTGCTTCTCGTATGCGATGCGAGCCAGCTCCTTGGCAATTCTCTCCTCTTGCTCCAACTGACTTTTCCTGTTTTCTCTCTCCTCCTCTGCCTGTGAGCACAATTATTTTTTTCGTCATTTGCATCAAACAACATGTAGAGATCCCAAACAAACATAAACATAAATACTGTGCTGACTATGACAAACACTGCACTCCACAAACGGCTTGAAACGACGCAAAGACATCGAAAGAAAAGACAAAATGTGTGAGACTGTCGCATCTGACACGTTTGATATGTATAAGTGACTAAGGTCAGAAAAAATGATGAAAGTGGTTGCAATTGTTTAAACCACTAGTAAATAGACAACGATCCTTAGGAATCAGCCTCATGTTTGTGTTGATGTCATCATAAAATCCACCAAGCTCAAACCCTTAAACGCAGGTTGAGGGTCCTCAAACTCCAAGTGAGGGGGGTCCTTACAAGGTTCATTACACACACGTGTCATTGTCATTCATATATCAGGTTAAATAGTACAGGAACGTTCCCTAGATCCTCTCAAACCTTTTGCAAGGCGCTCTCTAGCTCCCTCTGCTGGAGCTCCTCCTGCACTCGGCGGAGGTGTCGCTTCCTCTCGAATCGGTCCTCGTCCCGCAATGCGAGGTCGGCCTGCAACTGTCGCTCCCTGTCCAGACGCTTGGTCTCCTGCTCCCTGCGCTCCTGCTGGCTCTGCCGCTGAGCCGACAGCCTCTGCATCCATTGCTGGCTCTGTCCGACGTGCGAAAACACAGCAACTGAGAGATGGACCACAGGTGAACAGGAGCGACGCTGCTCCCCTCGGCTCTCACAGTAGCAGGGGAGCTAACGAGTTAACGAAATTGAGCAATTACCATGTTCGCATTAAGTCGTCGAAGCCCGTCTCCTTGACGGAGCACCCTGTAACCGTGTAGCAAGCAGAAGTTGGTAGATTGAGCGAGTTAAAGTTCGTTTCGTGGCGCCGTCGTCCTGCTCTGAGCCGTAGTTTACTTGGAAAGTCGCGGCCCCCCACACTGTCCGCTGTTCGGCGTTGCGTTTCCCTGGTAACGGCGCGTCCTCGGCTCAGCCAATTGAAACGAGCGCAAGGAATGACGACAATCCCGCCAAACTCAAACCGGTTTCAGTGGTTTCAATAATGAGGCTTGGATGAAATAATAAACACCAAATCAAAGGAGGAGGAGGTTTTTTCCTCAAAGAAATCGTTTAAAAGGTGTTGTGGCCGTCGAGGGCAAAGTAGAGATGAATGACACCATCTTTAGTATTGTAATAAAGATTTATTTACATACCAAATAGAAGGATGAGTCCAAACTAAACCCAGCCCATCCAGCTCCGGGGAGAAAGTGTCCAAAGACGAAACGGAGCACATCCAAGGAACGCGTTCAAACCCGGTGTGATGGATTACATTTACAGACTCATCATAGACAAAGATCCATTTGCAAACTTGATCTACGATATTTACACACGAGAGAATCTTCTTTATAACCCTAGTCATGAGTATTTACTGAGCACACAAGTTAGCCACACGAGATAAACAAATTGCATTGTAGAAAAAGATTCCCAGAGCTACAAGATTTTTTTTTACCCCCTTGAATTAGGAAAAACTGAACAAGCAACACAAGCCATATGAACCATGTTCGCATTATTAAAGCAACTGAACCTCAGAAACACTTAAACCAATAAGAGATGTCTGGGGGTCGTTTTTTTTCAAACCTAATTCTCAGTCGTTCCACTTACAATGCCCCTTTCGAAATCAAACCAATCACCCTGCTTTTTCCTTGAGAGAATAAAATCTGTCATTACTTTGTGTTGCTTGTGTTTGATCTCAAAGCGCCTTCACCATTTGAAGTGGTTCTTTAGGCGCACAGACAAAACGGGGTCTCGCATTAGTTCATCAGTAAGTAACCTCGCAGACCGTAAATACATCAAGCGAATGTGTACCAAACGCAGATTGGAAGGAACAACAAAATGACGGCCGGCTTCTAATGAGAAAAATCCTCCAAGACTTGAGTTTCCGTTCAAACTTTCCAAAAAAAAAAAAAAAAAAAACGTAAAAAAAAAAAGTTGTCCATTCAAAAAAAAAAAGAAGACTGATTTATGTTAGCCCATAGTGCTTATGTAACAACATATTTTCCATGGGGACTAAACGCATAATCGAAAACAATCATTTGAGCTTGTATCCTCCGAGCCACCGCGAGGAATCTAATTGAGATTCAACCGTGTTCTACATTCAAATGATCCACACTCGAGCATGATGAGAAACGTTACAGTTTAGAAGGGACGTTTTGTACTCTAAACAACATAAGTTTCGAGTACCTTAAAAGTTGCCTTTAGTTTTTTTTGCTAGCTTCTTTTTTAGACAGCCTCAGCTCTCAAGCAGCTGTGATCAAAGGCCATAGAAACGTCGACAGAGAAAAGACGGTGGGACAGTTGCGTCCATCAGGAGAACGGTTCTGGAGGACCACTGCAAGTCTTTTACTGGATTAGCTTTCCGTCCACACAGGCCAGAATACGACTTTCCTGATTCGGAGCTCGACATAAACGTTGTGAAATGTTTCTGTCGCTGTGCGGACGAGCGACGCGTCGCAAACCGATCTGAAGAATTGGGCGAGTCCAGAGAAGAGGACCTTAAAGAGAACGAAGCGAAAAGGGCTGATTTTGGACAGAGGTTGAACGTGGGATGTACTCAGGACCAGCATGAGATAAATCAGAAAATCAGAACACCCCCCCCACCCCATAGGTCCAGAGAAGACCCCCCCCTCCCCCAACAGATCTCCAATAGGTCCCTTTCAAGTGTAACGAAAGTGTAAAGAAGTGACAGTCCTTAGTCAGGAACAATTGAAAGTGCAGAAGAAGAAGGCGACTATGTAAAACTCACAAGGTCCACTAGGCAAACGAGAAGACTTGAGTGGTTGCAATAGTTTCAAGAAAATATAAATATATATTTACACAGAATGAGCCAATGTACATTTGGCAGAGAAGTAAACAACCCTGTGATAAAATATTTTCTCCAGGTATTAAAATCGGAACAGCCGATCACATGACTCTGAGGGAGTTTTGGATCTCCTACGGATGTCTTTTTACAACGATGGAAGAGAGTCTCGTATTTGTGCACCGTGTAGAAGTTCTACAGGCTCAGTCCGCTTCAGGCTGTCGCTCCTCAGCCGAAGGCTCGGGCGCCGTCACCGGGAGCTCGGCGTTGGCGGCTGAACCCTCCGAGTTCGACAACTCCTCGCAGACTTCCTGCCCCTTTTCTGTCGGTTCGGACATTGACGAAGTGGACTCGGGCGCCGGCTCGTTCTCTTCTACGGGGGACTCCTCGGTAACAGCCGTTTCCGTAGCAACCTTCTCTTTGTCCCCCGCTGATGATTGGGGATTGGATCCTGATGGGTCAGTTTGGCTTTCAGAAACGACACTGTCCGCTTCTTGGGTGTCCGTTTCCTGCAGCCTACCGGCGGGTGCGACCCCGACCGCCTGGACTTTTGCTGGCTGGCTCTGAAGCCTGGACGGAAAGAGTGCAGCAACATGAACAAACGTCTCTGAAACAAACGTCTCTGATCAACACAGTTGCCTATTTCACTTTGGGGGGAGAAAGAGAGAAAGAGAGGGAGAGAGAGTAGCTTGAGATAGTTTGTTCATGTATTTCAGTGAGATAAAAAGTATAAAAGGCAAAGAATGGTGAGCTGCCGTGTCAGAGTGACAAGGGAAGCCAGAGAGGTTGATAGACGCAGTGAGAGAAGACACGCATGCAGCTTGTGTGAAGACGGAGGACACGGGAGACGGAGGGTGTTGGAGAGAGACGATCAGCTGCGGCGACAGCGGCGCGAAAGGACAAGAAAGACGGCAAACGTTGGGTGGAAGCTTCTACTTACACCTGATCTTTGGCTTTGACATCTGCCGGGTTAAAAACAACAACAACAACAAAAAGTCAAGAGTCGTGTGGGACAAAGTGAGAGTGAGGATTCTGGCGGCGCTTTAGGAGACAAAACGTACCTCTCTCCTGGAAGACTTTACAGGAGTGACTGGGTCGCTCATTCAGGTGTTTGGTCATCAGGTCGCCACCCGAGGCATCCAGGAAGTCACAGTTGAGACACGCGAGAGTTAATCTGCAGGAGAGAAGACGGATCGTTTCCGTCACGTTCGCGTCGAACTCGGAACTGCTTCACCAGTGAAACGGAGAATCTGGAGTCAGCTCACTTTAATGCGGATGAATGTTTCTTGGGATCCATTTTCAGGAAGCGGTTTTTGGTGATGGTGCTGTGAAATCTGGAGGAAAAGCGGTGCAAAATGGGTTTTTGGTCGAGTGTGAAATCACAGGTTGGTTAAAATCAGGTGTTTTTACCCACCTTATCATGTGATTGCCGATAGACACCTTGCAGCTGGTGCGATATTTGCACGCACCGCAGTTCGAAACCATCGGGAAATGAGAGAAGAAGTTGTCCACTTGTGTGTTGCATTCGATGCAGGTGTGATGTCTCCCTTTGAGGCTGAGAACACAAATTTCAATCACGCGAGTTCCAAGACTTCCTGTTCCTTGGCGGAGACCACTTTAGGGAAGCTGCACAGGGGGATGATTGGAGGCTGATGCATCGACGTGACGAACTAAACAAGTGACCGTCATGCGTCGACTGCGCACCGCGAGGTCTGTCGGTGTGCGTTTTCCTCGCGCGTCTAAAGACTTTAGAATTCAAATCTCCCCCACAAAGTGACTAAAGACGGCGTCTCGTCTTTTGATTACCGTGTTTAATTAGCCAAATATCGCGTTCATTAATTGTTTAAAGAAAGGAGTCATTTGATACAGCGCATTATTTTTAGTCCGCCTAATGAACAGTGTCCAGAAAATTAATTGAAAACACAATTAGCTTCTTTTGTGTGCTGCGAGGCTTTAATAACATCCATTAATTAGCTCCCATCCTGTCACGAACACCCAAGGGGCGGGGCTGCAGGGGGGACCTTACGACGGATACGGTCAACAACACGGATTCTTGGTACAGCTCACGTGTCCAACGAGCAATTGAATGAAATTAAGTGATTTTGTTCTGATGAATCATCGAACCATTTCAGCTGATGAGGTCGATGAACCCGATCGCTCAGAGAATCAGCTGTTTTTCTGACAGGATTTCTGAAACGTTTGTAAACCTTTTTAGTGTTTGTAACTTCTGTGTGTGTGTGTGTGTGTGTGTGTGTGTAGGGGGGGTGTTCCTCACCTGAGGGTTGTGAGCGCCAGGTTGTGTTTGGAATTTCGACCCTCTTCCCGCCGCTTGGCCTGATGCGTCCTGGCTTTGCCCCCGCCGGAGACGTTCACCTTGAACTTGGAGGTGCCGTACGGCGCTTTGGACTGATGATTGGACCTCGGCGTTTCCGGGGGGACGGCGGGGCCGACTTGATCTTGGGCGGCTGGCAATATATTGGCCTTCCCCGTGAGCGAGGCGCGGATGGTCACCTGAAGCCGGACGCGAGATTCAAACAGGGGAATGTTTTAGATTACAAACACATTGAAGCACTCCAAGCTTGTTCTGATTTCCCTTCTATGACTTGAGGGGGATAAAAACACATTTCTTGAATATTTCACCGGTTTGAAAGTTAATTTTGTGTTGCCTCAGTACTCAAGTTTACTAAGGAGGAAGAGTATGATGGATAAAAGGGACACTGGGCTGCTTCGGACTATGTCAGAGACCTTTGTGCCCGGAGGAAGGCCCTCCAGGGCTTTGGGTTTCCTGAAGGTCTTGTGCACATGAGTGCGGTGCTCCACTTTCTCTTTGTACGTGAGGAAATTCAGTCGGCATTTTCCACAGCGATGGATCCCTTTATTCTGAAAGGCACCCAAAAAAAAAAAAAAAAAAAAAAGGTGGTGAGAAAGTGGTGTGACGAAGAGGCTAATTGCAGAGATGCTTCATTCGGATTCACTGAAAGACTAAAACAAGTCTGAAGATGATTTCTCTCAATGCTATTAATAGCAGCACAATTAATTGCTTGGCTCCAACTCGAACATTATCTGCCCCTTTAGGGCAGGTGAGGAGACGCAGGGTTTATTGTCAGACTGTTATGTATTGCGGCGAGGCGTTCAGGGGACAACCGAATCAATTCAAACCCGAAACCACGAGAACAAACCAAAAAAAGAAAGTCGGAAGCAATTTATAGATGAACTTCTACATTTTGGTAAATTCCAACTCTGCTCCAAACGTGCAGAACGAAACAATCGTGATCGTACCTGATGTTTCATGTAGTGCTGCATGTATATATGACTGGTTCTGAGGACTTTGAGACAGAAGGGACACAGCAGGTCCTTTGTGTTTTCATGGGCAGTCCGAAAGTGCGTCTCCACGTCGGAGAAGAAGGAGGACCTGTAATTGCACACCTGCGGAACCGAGCACACAGTCAAGATCAGCGAGCGTCCGTCCCCCGAGTCAGCGCATCAAGCTGTGACTCAGAGACGGCAGCAGACCTGGCAGACGTAAGGCATTTCCCCGGGTTTGTGGTTCCCCTTCATGTGTTCCAGGAGCACCTGCTCCGACTCAAATGCCAGCTCGCAGATCTTACAATTAGCTGAAACATCAAGGAAAAGGCAGGAAGTCAGAGCGAGCCAGCGAGCGCGCTTCGCCGAAAGGTCACGGCGGGTCGCGAGGACATACTCGAGGACTCGATGGGGCTGTGAGCGCTCTCGATGTGGCACTGCAGCTGGAAGGGAGTCATGTACTGCCGGTAGCAGTGCTGGCAGGTGGTGTGGCTTTCCCAGCTCTCACTGTTCTGCTTCTCCAGCTCCAGGTGGTGTTTCATATGGTTCATGAACCTGTGGAGGAGACACGCAGACGGTGGAAGAAAGAGAGAGAGAGAGAGAGAGAGAGAGAGAGAGAGAGAGAGAGAGAGAGAGAGAGAGAGAGAGAGAGAGAG
>JASSRZ010000001.1:13361020-13376832 GCA_032164315.1 Malacoctenus gilli
CTGCGCTGCGCTTCACAGAGGGGCTCTCAGAGCCGTGATTATAGAAGGAGGACGTGCCGGAGGGCGCAAACAGTTCATTGGAGGCACCTCTGCATTTCAGCGGCACACAGTGAGGTTATCATCCCAGAAGTTCCCAGTAGACCAGCTGGGACACAAAGGAAAATACTTCTCCTGCGCCCAGCATCAAAATAACTACTACGAATGATGCTTTAACTTCGGTCATATTTCACAAAGGTTTTGCTCCTTTTACACAACATACCTGAAGACTTGACAGAGGTTATGCTGATGTGCAGTATTATTGTTACTGCAGTTTGCAATAAACAAGCCTCGGCAACCCTGTCACGAACAGCTCTTTCAGAGCCACTCACTTATTCGTTCAACTGATTGTTGTAATGTTCACAGGTGCAACAATGCCTTTCCTTCCCGAACTACTTCACATATGATCATCAAAATAATTTCCGTCAAGAGCTGCAAGATTTCTCGGTCTCAATCCTCCGCGATAACCTTCTGTTTAAGTCCATGAAATTAAACATTGTGGATTAAAAAATAGGTTTCAAAACTGAATAAAAAGTTTCGGGTAGCAGCAGGCCTATCGTCAGGCTTGAGCGGTTGTTGTTAAAAAGTACCAAAGGTCTCAAGTATGCAGGCGTTAAGCGAAAGAGGCTGAAGAACGCTAACCTTTGCAGTGTAAACAGTCATTCGTTGGACATCATGCAGGAACATGTGTACATAAAACGAAGACAAGCAGGCCTGCAATAACTATGCAGAAGACAAACACATTTAATGTCTCTGTGTGAAAAGCTGCCTGCTATTAAAGCAAATATTTACGTACATCCTAACCTAACTTAATGAGTCAAGGAGAGAGAGAAAATCCTGCAGCCCTCCTCCGGCTGCAACAGCAGAAAACAGATACTTTATGAAACCTTTTAAGACTGACACTGAACATATATCATCGATTTGCAGCTCGTACAAGAAGATGAGAGTGTTGCTTCATATTTTCATGCATTTTGTATTTCAAACTACGGAATAAAACTAACCTATCAACTCGTTGAAACAGCAGCGACCCGTATTCGACTTTTACAGTAGCTTCTTGTTTCTTTTTCGAAGATTGTTCAAAAATATCTTAATTCAGAATTCGTACATGTTTATATTGTGTAATAAATATATACCGTCATCCTAAAGCTTAATGAATCTTGCAAATGAAGCCTAAGATGTATGTGATGTAGGTGACTTTTGGAGTGTATTTTTTTTTTTTATAATTCAAGAACTTTTTCAGGGCTGTGAATCAAAAAGTTCTCAAACTTGTAGTCTTCGCTTCGGGTCCTTGGACGAATACCACCTGCTAATAATGTACGGGACACCTTTGATGATGTTTACTTCACTAACGGACCAATTGCATTACGAATGTATTAAATTATTCAAAGGGCTCGATCCAGATGATATACAAAGATCAAGGAACCTCTGGAGGTCTGTTCGAACAATTCGGGGCCCTGCGGGCACAGCGGTCCGCTTCTCCTCGCTGAGACTGCAGCGACATGTTCTGATTGTGTATTTAGTTTATGTTGCCAACACAAAGAGTTGTTGTTGCAAGATGCTGCACAAAAAGGTTTATGAGAGTGTAACACAGCTTATTTTGACTAAGGAACCACCTGGAGAACCGATGTGTTTGTTATAATGGAAACTGGAGTGTACAAGTGTCCTCTGGAAGACAGTAGAGTTAATAATGTCCGTCCCACCATTTCTTTGGAGTCTTTATTACAACTAGTTTTGCATCCTGAGGTGGTGTGGGTTCCCTGACTGGTGAAAAAAAGAGCTCGTGCTCAACAGACGTTTCAAGTTGCTGGCAAAGCAACAATATGTTTTGATTGTGCATTCAGTGGGTGTTGCCAATATAAAGAGATCTTTGATGCTTCGGGGAATCGCTGAGGGCGGCGAGGTGGTTTGGCAGAGCTGTCTGGTCTTTACACCAGTTTCCTCCCACGGTCCGTAAACATGCATATGAGGTTGACAGATGACTGGTCCAAAAGGCGTGAATGTGTGAATGCATGTGTGTGTGAATGTGTGTGTGTGTGTGTGTGGGGGGGGGGTGATTGTGTTTGGCCCCTCATGACCTTGGTACCTGTCCAGGAGTAATCTGCCTTCTCCTGATAGGTTTGGCGCCTGGAAGATGAAAAACCTGCTTATGAATGAATGAAATCTTGGCAGAATGATTACTTTAGTCTCCTGTTTCCGTCTCAAATCTTGTTTGTTGCTTATCAACAATAAAACAAGAGATGATTTATTCTCAGATGGTTAAAGACAGGATAAGATGCGCAGCTCTATTGCCATTTTACTCAAAATAACCATGAAATTTAGTTTTGAGCATTCCACAAGTCAGGTCAGCAATAATAGAAGTCGCTGAATAACATATAATAACGTATAAACAGTGCGGTGTAAAAACATAGGCCGTTATCATAACTAAAGACAATAAACTTGTACATAAGGAAAAGAGACTGTTATTTTTTTAGAACAGCAAGGTCATTTTGTTAGAAGTTTGGGCGCATGTTTTCTCACCGTGACGCCGCTGCAGTGCGCCCGGACGCACCGGATGCAGCGCTGCTGGCGATAAAGCGGCGATAACGCTGATGCACCATCAGCGTGCGCGGCAGGACAGCGCCCGCTGACTCCCGCAGCATCTCCCGCTGTGTGGGACCGTCATGTCGCCGTGCTCGGCGGAGGGATACAAGCACCGCTGTCATCGTGGTGCTGAGGCTTTCGCAAAGCAAAAATGTCTGCCTAAGGGAAACTCGTAACTGATATATATAGGGGATATTTCCACAGCTATTGCAGTTTTAACGCACATTTCGCTGTTTCGAGGCGTGTTGCCAGAAAGCGGCTCTCCACCAGATCACCCTAGTCGGGATTTTAAACGGGAAAACAGGTAACATTGGAGTGGGAGTTTGTCAGGAGCTTTCGGACCCGTGAAATAAGTTGGGAGTTGAGGGAGAGAGAAAGAGAGAGAGGGAGAGAGAGAGAGAGAGAGAGAGAGAGAGAGAGAGAGAGAGAGAGAGAGGGACCATCATTGCGTTTTGTAACGTGGAGCTGGATATGCAGGTTGTCATTTGCAGAAACGATTCGTCCTCATTAGTTATCTTGAAGCAGCGCGTAATTCCCGCCTCAGTCTTCGGGAAAGCCTTGTGTTTTTTTGACTGTGGACGGAGTGCCGCTGCTGCAGCCGCCCGCAGCTCGCTAGCTCTTCTCGGTCCCAATGAAGCGGCTAGCATTTTAGCCCGAGCTAGCTGCTCAGTGACGTTTGGTCTCACCGCGAACAGCGAGCCACAGGAGACCCTGACACACAAATCACTGACATTAACTCGGTCACAGACAGCCCGACCGGCGGCACACGCTAATGTCTCCCAGACGGCGCGCGGCGTCAGGACGGAGCAACACTGGCTCAACGCGATGCTGCTGCTGCTGCGGGTCCTGGCTTTAACAAGCTGAGACATCCATTCACATCGCTCCCAGCAGCCGTCTTATCTCCCCAAAACCAACCCGAAGGAAGACAAACTAAAGGTGCATGCAGAGGAGATGTGCATCATTTGAGTCTCGATAAATCCTCCGCTACGTCCGCGTCTGCGTGATGCAGCGGCGGAGCTTTAACTTTTTTTTTACTTGGCGGTGATGGTCTTTTATTCTCGCATCCATAACAAATGCCTCCCGTGGCAGTCATTTCCTGTGGCACTTGCGTCCCCCCCCCCTCGCTCGTTGCTTGAATAGAGCCGCAGCGATGTGACCTGATGGACTGTGTTCTCTCCAGGTTTCGAGATCGCCAGGATGAACCCACAGCAGCGGATTGCCGCTCTCGGAACAGACAAGGAATTAAGTGACCTGCTGGATTTCAGCGCGGTAGGACGGCTTCTGCTTCTCACTGCTTTATTTGTCTCTACTGTACCATAGTGTGTGTGTGTGTGTGTGTGTGTGTGTGTGTGTGTGTGTGTGTGTGTGTGTGTGTGTGAGGACCCCCACAGAACAACTAATGATTTAATCATCCACATTTTAAAAGCCGCCCTTGATTGTTTTAAATCACAATCACATGAGACCACCAATAACTGCTGGGTCAAACTGTTTTGTGTCTTCGCTTCATTTTAAGCTCTCTGTCCACATTTTCCCTTTTCAGATGTTCTCTCCACCTGTAGGCGGAGGGAAAACTAGGCCTACCACACTTGGAAGCAGTCAGTTCAGTGCATCAGGTAGGACGTGTATCCCCCCCCCCCAGCCCCTACTCCCCCCCAAAAAACTGCTTCATTCCTCTGAACCCATCTTGTTCTCTTTCTATCTCTGTTTGCATGACTCACAAGTCTCATCAGTTGTTTACTGACTTCTGCCTCTTGTTTAAATAGTGTTTGGGCTTATTTATAAATGGAAGCTGGATTCAAAGAGTCTTAGTTTTCAACCTCGCATGTGGGTCCTTTCCTTCCTCCTTGGTGCATGCGTGCGCGTGTGTGTGTGTGCGCAAGTGTGAGTGTGTGTGTGAGTGTAAGCGTCAGCGAGATGCCTGCATGCGCTTTTTCACATCTGGTGCTTGAAACACGAGCTCTCCACCTGGAATTGTAGTGCAGTGTGTCGTAAAAATGTAGAACAAAGCGCACTTTGGGCCACAGACGTGTAAATGAATGTTTTATTGATCCAATCACTGCAGCGGTGTCACGCTGTGAGTGTCACTGGTGTGCTGCCTTCATGTCAGGTGCCTAAATAAGGCGTGTTCTGGCTGATTTTGGTCAAGGTGTTAGACGCAGCAAGCGCTCGCAGAGGTAATTACCAGGCTTCGCAGTCAGGCAGGCTAATTAATATGTTTTCAATGAGGAGACAATAAGAGCTGAAGCTGCTTTGAAATGTTTATTGGGAATGTGAGGAAATCTGTCTTGTTTTTGTTTTGCTTCGACCAGAAAGGGTTTGGAAAATTTCTCATCGCTTCAATCAGCTCTCGTAAACACACTGAACTGCTTTTTTCTTCTTCTTTTTTTCCCCCCGCAAAGTGCGAACCTCCTTTTGTCGACACACAGGGACCTTTAGTGTGACACAAGTTTGTGAATGGCTCGCTTGTGATAACAAGAGTTCAGACTGGCTGCTTCTGGATCGCTTCCTATAGCTATAAATGCTTCAGGACATTAATCCGAAGGACATCTATTGTCTGATGTGCCTCTAGAGAAAGTCAACAATCACGCATTATGTTTTCTGAAAGCATGTCTTGTGTGCATCCACAAAGCCTCGTTGTCGTCAGTTATCTGTGAAACGAAAGACGCACATTGAGTAGAAATGACAAAGAGACAAGAACAGAGCTGTCACACATGAACTGTGGAGCTGTGAGGTTTACTTTTGTAATACCTAATCATTCAAGTGAGGAGGATGTGTGTGTGTGTGTGTGTGTGTGTTTCTGACCGTGTGTGTGTGTGTGACCTCTTTTCAGTAAAACAAATGACAAAGAAACTCAGCTTAGGCTCCTGCTGCAATTGAGTTCAGTCACACCTTCCAGTAAAGATGCTTGTTTTTACATTTTATCATCACGAAGGCTTCAGACTGTCATCACTTTGTTTATGCGTATAATCACATTTGACATGTTTTTGTGTTCCCAAGGACGTATGATTATAAGCACCAAAATGCAACGGAGTCTAATTCAACACTCCAATCAACTATTTGCTTTACAGATGTTTGTTGATTTGAATCAATTAAGGTTGGAAGCGGTTGCAGCAACCCGAATTAGCGATGACGATTCTTGCGGCGCTTTTTCACCCGATTGCATCAGATGGAACAGGTGGACACCTGACATCTCTGTGCAGTTTTTATGTGTGAATTAAATGGCCTCTCAAGCCTCTAAACTTCAGACGATTCAGAAAGAAAAAAAAAGAAAGAATCTCGATTTTGGACTGTTGGCTGATCTGCTCGGCATCGTGTCGGTTTTGTGTAAACTGCACCGTGCGCGTACGGCTGGTGCGACGCGAGCGTTTGACGTCATCCACGTATGGCATCAAAGCGGCACAATGACGGCTTCATTTCGTGGCGACACCACGCATGTGGAGTGTCACTTGTGGGCTCGGCCGTGCACCCTGTGACTTCCAAAATAGACGGGCGTCAGCACGGTGCCTTTTTGTTTGGAGCAGAAAAGAGGCGGAGGCTGTCAGGAGAACTGTGTTGCAGCCACAGCTCATTGTCTCCACCGCACATCGCTCTGTCAACCAACTCTGTCCTATAAAAATAACACAACACGGTGGGAAACTGAGTTTTCCTTTTGCCACAACAATCTAACATTTTGATTTTGTCATAAAATATTTCATATTTTCTCCCATTATGTTATAGTTGTATTTTTTTTAACTTTTTTTTTACTATTTCTGCAAAATTGCTACGTTTCTTCTCTTCTCTTATTCGACGTATATTTTCTGTAGAAATCAGCTACAAGTTTATGTTGTGTTTTTTGTATCAACAATTGACTCAGACCTGAATAAACCACCCAGCTCTCATCTGAAATTTAAACCTAACTGGTTCACTGATTTGCTTTAGGAGGCAGCTGTTACAGCCTATTAAACCTGTATGCTGTGATACTTCCTCACCACACAGACCACGTTTTTATAGTTGATGATACATGTCAATGCAGTAGTTTGGTCATAAATACACTTTACATTCAGTATGCTAGTTTGTTGTTTTGCTTATTGTGTCATGTAAACTTGATTGTCTCACTGTTTGATATTTTGTCCTCCAACATGTGGCTCTAAAAGTCTAATATGGTCACTATTTGGCATGATATTTTAGTCAATACATGTAATTATTGTGCTTCTATAACTTTGATGTGCTTAGTATATGTAGTCTGGGCTGCGCTTAATTACCTTTTTTCAGCTGCACAATGTGTCCCCTTAAGGAAAACTTTGCCAACATCTGCTCTGTCGAGGAAAATAAAGTTTTCAATCTGTTCATGTCACTTCAGTCATTTTTATTGCAGCCTGTCAAGCAGGCAGACAAACCAGCACTGTCATAAAAGCAGCCATTAACATGGCACACAGCTCAACAATGCATTGCTTCATTTATTAAAAACTAAAACACAGGTATGTGACACATTTGTACCGATGAACAAAAATCGGCACGTCTGACTACAGAGCATAAAGTGGATTTAAAAGGTGAATGAACACATAAGAAAACTACTGATTATGCAACAAAGAATCAACTCTCCAACTTTATATAAATAACAGTTGGTGTATGAGATTGTGGAAACACTGACTCTATTATGCTTTGCATGTTTCACAGGGTTCACTTGTAGTTTTCTGGCTGATGAGATCATTATCTGCTCACAGCAATCTGCTGATGTGCGACACGATACAATAGTTGCTCTTCAGGGAGTTGTGATATAGAGCGTATATATTTAGATACTATGAGTGTAGGAATACAACTCAGTATTTGAACCGCAGTCTGTCGCCTCTTCATGTAAACTGTTGGGAAAAAATGTTGAAAAGTGGAACACAGTGTTCATCCTGTTACACCATGTTGGATAACTGCTGTACATCAGACATCAGTTCCTATTTACACACACTCATTGGTAATTGCATAGTAAACACCTGAATACATTCCATTGATTTTCATATAGATAAGACCCTTCTAATTATTTGACACATCACTGTTGAATTACTTGATTTTGCAGTTTTTCCCCACCAATAATAACTGCAAACTGCACATATAAGGTATCCCACCTATTTTTTTTTTGCCTCTTCGATGGGCAGTCAAATCAAATTTCAGGAGGCTAAATTGAGTTTGCACCTGCATGCATACATTTGATTTAAATATTCCACCATTTAAGGCCCATAGTAGGTAAATCCCTCCTCCCCGCAGCCTACAGTCAGAGCTCATGTCTCTCTGATCCTCAAGGTAGTGGAAGAAGCACCTACATAAGTGATTGTGAACTTAAGGCGAGCGAGTGTGCAGACACAAGTGTGGAAATTGCAGGGAATGAGAGTTTGGATTATTGCATCTCAGCTGGGCATAGCCAGATAATTGAGGCAGAGTGGGGCAGGCAGGACCCTTCAAAAGTGTGCCAGA
Organism: Malacoctenus gilli; assembly: GCA_032164315.1. Lineage (NCBI taxonomy): Eukaryota > Metazoa > Chordata > Actinopteri > Blenniiformes > Labrisomidae > Malacoctenus > Malacoctenus gilli. Next base: position 13,369,079 of record JASSRZ010000001.1, read on the forward strand.
GAAAGATGGATTGGGAAAAATAGCCAAAGTGGCTCTAACGGAGATTCATCACTTTTCCCCTCCAGCTGTGTTGATGATGCAAATCTGATGAGGCCATTGACTCTGTAGTGTAGAGGGGCAGCGGATGGCGGCTGTGAAATGGGTAATTTTCATTTAGTGCTGCATTTGTTGGCTGTGACCAGCAGCCGGTGTTGGTTTGTCACTCACTCAGTCAGTCGGATGCTAAAAGGAAACCTTTTACTTGTGGCCTCGGTTACACAGAGCGTCACTTAATCAGAAGGGTTTAGGCTTTCGGTCTCGTCTGTGTTTTATGATAATTTGTGAAAGTAACACTGATTTTGTTTCTTGTATATTTTGTTGCTTCGACGTGTTGCAGTGTTGATTTATGTGCTGCTGTCTGGGTTGGTAATTTCAAAACGGGTTTCACTGTTATTCTCCCAAATGAAGAAGAAAAAAGCGTGTTGTCTGATTTAAAACAAAACGTCCGCACTTTATGTGAGTCCAATCTAAAAACCACTAGATTGAGTTCGAAGAGGATTTTTTTTTCGGTCTTTGTGAATACAATGGGATAAGTTGCAAACCGACGTTCTGTTTCTGTCGCATGTGAGAGCAATTTTTAGTCTGAATCACTCGTACACACGACGGCTGCTGTGAGGGCGAGTCTCCTCTTGGATCCGTCTGTGGCAACAGGTTCAGTTTTTGTTGTTTATTTGCGTGTGTGTGGCAGCCTTGTACAAAAGTTCCCTGTAAGAAAAGAACAAGCATGTGAAATAATACCTCACTTGTATATTATATTGATTCATTTCTCATTTCCACCTCCCCTCCCCCTCACTCATTTCCATAAATCATGCTGGTGACGGTTGTTTGTTGTGACTTCTTGTCAAATATCTCCAGCCGAACCTCTGGGCATCAGCTTCTCTCTGGCTCTCTCTGAATAGGTGCAGATTACAGCTCTAAATGGAGTGTATTAGTGCAAACGTATACAGAGTAATGGGGGGCTGACGTTAACCCTGTCTGACCCCGTCTCCCTGGTCTCAGGCCGGCTTTCATTTCACATTCGTTGTTTGTTTTCAGGCACTTGACGCACGCGTCGGTTTTTTGCCTTCGCTCCAGTGCTCCGTTACTTCGTACAGGAGTGTTGCGGGACCCAGAGTCAGAAGCCATCTGCAGATCACCCAAACTGTGTCCAAATGTGTTTCAGATTTGTTGACTCTGTCGTGTATGTGAAGCAAAACTCAGCAGTTTGACCGTTGAGCATCAGCGTGATTTAACCTTCATGTACAAGTGAAATTCGTCTTGTGATTGTGGTCAACTCGGTATTTAAGTGACTAACGTTTCTCATTTCTCATTTCATTCAAGATGCTGTTGGAACCAGAAGCTTTTTTTTCGTTGTAATTTTTTTTCCTCTCTTTTTTGCAGTCCTGTTGGGTCTGTAGTTTTGCTGCCAACTGGTTTTGAATGACGGGAAATGTTCAGTCGCAGAAGGAGTCGGATTTTGTAGATTCCTCAGTCAAACTCAGCTGTTCACAGACCAAGCTGACTCCTGTGTCTGAATGTCTTTAATCACGTTGAAGAGTCTCTCAGTGTTGATGGAATATCCAGCATTCAGTCTCGTTTTTTGTTTCATGTGCCGTGAGAGAGAATGTTTGGCCACTAAAAAGCATATATTTGTTGTAAATTTGTATAGATTTTATCTGATATGTTGTCAGCATGTTGTTATAGTGTAAAGATATTAAACACTTGGCCTCTGGTTTAATTTGCACATTTCCTGCTACACATTTGTTCTGTTAAGACAAGAATACATTTAAAACTGATCTGTTTTGTTTCATTTTTGTTTTATTTATTTGTAATTATTATTTAATTGTCAGGGAGAAAGCAAGAAATTGTTGTGATAAGGGAAATAACTTGTTGCATAAAGAATCTTTGTTTATTTTCCATTCTTTATCATTACCAGGAACACAAAATTTGAATTGAGCCCCAAATAAATGATAATTAGTCGGTAACAGGATCTGATCGCCTCATTCTCAGCTCACAAATTGTTAAAAATGATAAATCATAAACCTCTAATTTATATTTGTTGTTTTGTTCTATTAATAACAATGAAAACATTAGCAGGTTGACTGTTTATGTCACTGTGTGACGTGATGTGTTTAGTTTAGTTCATCTTATCTGGTTTGTATGTTTTTTGTCCAAAGAGGAATAAATCTGTAAATTTGGGGAAGGGGGGTGCAATGAACCAGCGATTTTGTCGTTATCGCCTGTCAGCTTTTAAGCTTTCTTCTCATGTAGAGGACTTCATCCGCTCTGTGTATACGCTCTTCTTCTTGGCCAACAACAAGTAAGAGATGAGGAACGAACAGTCATTGTAGCTTACGTTTCTAAACTGCAAACTGACAACATTTACCAGATAAAAAAAACAGTCAGAAGCATTACACAACAGACAAAAGGTTTGAAAGGAAGATTTGACTCCGGATCAAAACATGTGTACAAAAGGTTTGTTTTAACGCAGCCAAACGGGGTAAAAAAAACCTCGAAAATCCTCGAAGATTAGAGATGAGATCTGGACTGTGGAGGCTGCATCACTGGCAGTGTGACAAACGAGTTGACGTGTCTGATTTCTGGTTGCCGCTCGCAGCAGGTTGAACCGAGGCTCTGTAACGCCTCGGCCTTGTTGCGTGTTCTTACATCAGGAGTGCTTCACTTAAGTCTGAAATGGTTCCACTTGTGCAGCAACGGCCTCGGTATTTCTGTTGGATGACTTTCTGTCTGAATCAGGGGTTTGGGGAGGCTGCAGCTGTTTGTGAATGGCTCAGTGGAGACACTGAGAAAGGAGCCATCAGTTCTGTGATGGCCAGCCTCTCTGCTTCCTCTGTCAGCTCTCCATCACAAATACTCGCCGCACTTTGATTTAAAAAAGAAAAAAAAGGATGGTTTCCATTTCATCCCAAATTAAATCATCTATATTCTTATAAAGGACATTCATGAACTTGTTCCCTTTGTTTTCTTCTCCCAAGTATCTCAAAGTTCCCAAACAACAAAAGAGACATTTCTTCGTTTTTTTTCTTTATTTTGTATCTTTGGGACATTTGTTCAGTTATTTCGTATACCGTGCCAAATAGTTGTCAGAGAAGAAATCATTGTGGTATTTTCACAGCAAATGTTGGTGTGTTTTTTTTTCCTGCCAGCAAAGCTTTGTCAAACGCAGGATGATTCAGCCTGGTCTTGAGGAAGTTTACTGATTCTACATTGAGCTGAAACGCGCACGACGCCTTCGCTGCCGTCTCCGCCGCGCCTCAGATATCGACTGGAACTGGCAGGAACACGAAACACAATCTGGCTGCTCAAAATGTCAATCAAAGCTGTAAACCTGTCCGCGGAGTGATGCGTTTAGGATCATCTGGAAGCTTCCCTGTATCGCGCTGGCACTTCATCCACGTGCAGCATGAGAGCAGTGCGTGATCGCCTCGCTCTGTGAGTGGGCGTTGGTGAGAATATTTACCGCAGAAAGTATTTTGAGGCTGCATTTGTGATCCATTTTCTTTGCGAAAACAGTAATAGAAAAATTCTGAAAGTTCCATGTGGAAAGAAATTGCTAAAACGAGGAAAGCCCCAACCCTCCTTTGACCTGTGCGCTAATCGGCTGCGTCTGGGTTGTTCAAATCAACTCAACGTCGTCTTCCGTGCTTTACCACAGATTGTCCTGTTATTCATGCACTTGGAGTTTCAGTGGTGCTTATTCAGTCATCATTTGGGCTTTTATGTCACCAGTTCTCAAGATCCTCCTCGGAAAACACGGCCTTTTAAGGTGCACTTGTTTAGTGAAAGTCTTAAAACAAAATCCGCACAGACTTGCAGAGATGTGTGATTGTTCCTTCTGACTTTTGTACGGCTGTCCACATGGCTGTCGTCTTCCTCTCCTTCCTCTTCTTCATTATTCATACATATGTGTTAATTAGCACACTCTGAGACAGTTTAAGAGTATTCTGAATGAATGTTACGAGCCTCAGCTGACAATGCAGGAACTCTCGCTCTCCAAATTTGCGATACCAACAGCGAGAGCCGCCGTGTTGTTGTCCCTGTGGCTTCTTGTGTGAGTGAGTAATCTTATTGTGCTGGCTGTCTGTGCGAGCAGAGGAGAGGGGACCCTTGAGCCCTTGTAGGAGATGGTAATCAGATGAGATGACAAGCAGTGGCCCAGACTGCAAACACTGACCATTGTTACATCCAGAGTGTAAAAGGCCTCAGTTGGGCCACAATATGTCACGCTGGTGTCGTCACACCGGCAGCAGTCCTTCTTCAATTAGCAACACGGCCATGGGTGCCAGCGACTGCACGGCCCGACGGCGAGAGCGAGACAAAAGTGAAGCGTGCCGATTTTCCATAAAGCCGCAGAAGAAGAGGAAATGAATCTACTGGGTGCGAGCAGCAGCGCATCGTGTTTGTCAGGATGAAACTTTTATCGGCGGCTCTGCTCACTGGACCGTGAGTTCTGGGTAGAGAAATGTCACCGCCTTTCTGGTTAAGTGTATAATTAGACGCAGCAGTTTTGTTTTTTGTTTTTTTTTGACTGAGAACTTACAGGCAGCGTGGAGCTTCAAAATCACCTCGGAATACCCAAAGAAAGCGACGAGATGCAGCGTTCACAGACGCCAGCCCGCATTATCTCAGTATCGCGTTCAGCATCTCTTGTGGCTCCACCTCCTCTTCATTTTTCTGAACCACCAAAGCTCTTTGTGGGAGATTAATAGCCTTAGCGATGCATAAAAAGTGCCCGTTAAGCTGCATTGAACCTCATTAGGTTAAATTGATACATTACGTGTGACCGCCTGCTGAGCTATAGTTTGACGTCGGTGAATCAGAGAAGTGCCGCGCACATTTTGATTCCTGATTACCAGCTTGTTTTTTTTTTTTCTCTGCTGTGCATAATTAACTTCTGCTTTTATTGGAGGTGTTTGTTTCTCTTGTGTGAACGTTGCTTTTGGGAGGAGACGTCCTGCTTTGCTGCTCGATGGAATCTCAGAATAAATCATCAGTTCAACTTTGTGCAGTTTACATTGCTAATATTTGAAAGTTTGGTTGTTGGCTTTATTGTTATTTTCTTCCCCAGGAATCCATTTTCCTTCCGAGCATTTGATATTCTATATTCCAACTCGAAAATGAACAAAACTTATTGCTTTTTAGCGAGGCAGATGGAATTACAATGAGGACGATCAATAACTCGCAGACCGTCGACGCGTTCGCTTCTCTGCTCTCGCGTTTTCTTCATGGAGACTTTCGCTGCAAACCAATTTTGTCGCAAACGGCAAGAAAAATCGAGGCATCAAGAATTTGCTGCTGACGACATCACATAAATTAGATTGAGAAGATCTGATATTATGTTTCTCAACACATGCCAGATGGTCTTGCTTTGCACTTTGCGCGGTCTTATTGATTTTATTTGTTTATCTGACTTTCAAAACAAAGGAGGATTTTTCTTTAATCCAAAAAATGTTCAGCTGTTTTCCCCGACATTCATTAAGACAGAAAGTTCGAGTTTGTTTCGAGGAGTCGAGGAAAAATACCTTCGAGTTGTCTCGTTAGTGTTCCTCAGTTATTCTCAGCCAGTCGACAGTGATGGTTTGAAATCACCGTGACATTCTTGTGCACTTGAGTGAGCTGTTTATTATTATACAGTTTCTATTAACTGATCGGGAATGTTTTATTTATTCAGAGGATTTCCAACATTATTTTTGCTGAAATTAGGAATCTAATCCGTGCTAATGAGGAACAAGTTTTTTCATCCTTTGTTTGATTTTAGATCATTTCTGGGTTCTTGTAGTTTGGTAAACTTCTCTTATAACATGTTTTATGTTGATTTGAAAGGGTGCAACTTTTGTTTATTCTAAGTACTTTGGTTTACTTTGGCTTTATTCTTTTAAATTGGCTTATAAATTGGCTTTTATTATTGGCTTTTCTATTCTTGAAAATTTGGTCGAACGAAAACTGCTAAATGAGTGAGTTTAACAATTATTTATCATTATCACGTGTCAAAACGTTGTGGATAAACGGGATTTTCTATTCAAACTAAAGTCAAGATGCTCATTTGAAATAACCGTTTAAAGCAGAAAAAACTAAGCCAAAATCAAAGCTCCACCACGAAGAGACGGAATGACACCAGTGATTTTTATTGATAAAAGCGACCCGTGTCGTTTTTTTTAGCTTGTGTAATTTTAAAAGGACACTTTGAACATCTTTGCCTGCAACAGTTTTTAGTTGGATCACTGGATGAAGCCTCACCTGTTTGATGAAATGTGGCGCTTTGTTGAGAAACCGTAGATGTAAACAGACACACGTAGAAACACAACCTCAGGGACATATAAACATGTGTATCTACTGAGCCGTATTGTTTCGCTTGTTTGAAACTTCTCCATTGTGACTCTGCTTGTGTGTGTATGTGTTTGTGTGTGTGTGTGCGTGCATGCGTGCATATGTGTTCGTGTGTGTGTGTTCGTGTGTGTGCGCGCGTGTAGATACAGATGAACCTACGCATCGAACTCTGTGAGTAATTGTGACTCGCTGACTGAGTTGTGCGTCTCTGTTTCTGACAGGTATGGACGAGCGGACCAACCAGGCGTCCTGGGCCCCAGGTGGCGAGTCCAGTCCTTCCTACGAGTCCTCGCGGGTAAGATGACCCTCTCCATAACGCCTCTGATTGGCCTTTCTGCTCCGCAGCACAACATTTAACACTCATTACATCAAAGTGGTACACTCACAATGTTTTAGTCTCACTTTATCCCCAGCACCAGTCAGGCAGTGTGACCTGTAATCGACACATTTCACTGTGACAGAAGCGACTGTTTAACTTTTCGGAGGGCTCCTGAAATTGAATTTTTTTTTTTCTCAGCCAACCAGATGTGTCAGTGGGAGAGACCACTGGCTGGAATTTGATGTTATGACACCATCAGAATTCCTTTCACTACGAGAGTTAATTTATATTGTTGTGTTTATTTTACTCCACATGTTTGACGTAGAAAATTGATTGACTGATTGATTTTTCATCAGACATGTGGTCATTTCAGTAGGATGTGATCATTTGTAACAATAACAGCAATAATAGTTTATACTTTGAAGGAAAATATTTACAGAGCCCTTCAATTTCAATTGGAAATCATGAGCATCCTATTATTTTTTTACAATTTCTCATTTTATGAATAAAAAATGCATTCCTAACTGCATCGTACCGTAATACCTTTGTGCGGGGACAAGGATATTATGACAGACATGTGGGTATTGAATTAGATGTTTGTGCTGGGCTTCTTTGTTTGGTTAAAGTGAGAACATCTCGCTGTTTGTATGAGCAAGTGTGAACAGCTCTCCCCTCTGTTTGTTTGTCCCTCACACATTGGTTGTTCTAGATGCCCTGTATGAATTTCATTTAATGTCAATCTCCTGTCACTTTCCATTAGAATTCAGTTAAATGTCAGAGCCACTCGGGCTGCGTTACCTTGTTTATGTCTCTCTGCCCTTCCCGAATGAACATCTACAGGCTATGGTAACATAGGCAGCTTGATTTGAATTATAAGACAGAGACGCTTGAGATATCTTTGCTCCAGGTGCATATAAATGAGTGATTCTGACATTACAAGGCGCAGCATCAGCCAGCAGACAGCTGTTTGCGCCTCCATAAGGCATGCACACAAACACTCGCATGTCCCACTCACACGCAGCTGCACGGGTGCGTACACACACACGCACACATGCACACACGCACACAC
>JASSRZ010000001.1:13415605-13428272 GCA_032164315.1 Malacoctenus gilli
GTCCTCGATTCTACCCCCCCCCCCCCCCCCCATCTGAGGCCCCCGGGGTTTAGGAAATGAAGCATTATTTTCCTGTTTCCACGTCACAAGCCGCCCCCCCCCCCCTTTGCAGCTGTTGCATGCTTTACAACTCCTGTGTTTACAGGCACTTCAGCTAAAGGTCTCACTCTGCCAAAATGCTCATATTTCACGTTTCGTAAATACGCGCCCGTCGATCTTTTGATCCCACCTCTCCCGTCGCTTTTGGGTTTGCATTCACGGATTCTCAACAGTTTTTTTTTCTTCTCGCATGTTGAGCCTTCACTCTCTCCCACTAATGACTCCTAATTGGTGTTCGAGCCATGTGTGGGAGCAGGTAAAATGTGTTGCCAGATGGCTGTGTTCTTACAAAAGCCATATTTCACCTCGCTGCCTGTAGACTCATTTAATCATCAGAAAAACAAAAAGATTAGACGCTCAGGATTAAAACGTGTGGAAGAGATCCGGCTCGCTGCACTTATTTGAACACTCATTTGATCGCCTTTGAGTTGCAGATATTAATGAAATCCTGCCTCGAATTAAATTGTTTTAGTTCCAGTTTGTTGGGGTTCCCCCTGCAGAAAATCTGCATTTTTTATGCCTGGAATTAAATGTTTTTCTTCTCCCGCACTAAATCCGCTCGCACATTTGTTTTCTGTCCCTCCCACTTCCCTTTATCTTTTTTCTGTGCCCACCTCCCCGTCGCCTCCCTTCCCCCTCGTCCTCTTCCTCTTTGCCTCAGCACTCAGAGGCTTAAGAGAGGGACGTACCACAGCAGCCACTCCCTTCGCGCAGCTCCCCCTTCCCACTGCGGGGAATGGTATGATCCTGCTTTGCATAAGTTTCCTCTGAGTGGTCCGTGTGTGGAGGCCAGTACTGAAAGAATTATTAGTCCCTTTTGAGCGGTTTGGATGTATGTGCAGAGACACAGCTAGTGTGCCGCCGTAGTCTACCTTTATCTCTGAAATTGTTGAAGCTATAATGTATTGCGCCTACCCTGTCCCTGGAATGGGCAGTAACTCTTTAATGTATTACTACAACGGGAAATCGGTGAGTACTCTCTTTGGGAATGTGTGTGTGTGTCTATGTGTGTGTGTGTTTGTGTCTGAGACAGAGATGAGCTCTGAGAAGTGTGCATGTGTGTGTGTGTGTGTGTGTGTGTGTGTGTGTGTGTGTGTGTGTCTCTCTCTCTGTCAGTCAGCTTGTGTGTCCAAGTTTTTATTCAGTGTGCCTTCTGTCTGTGTGTGTGTGTGTGTGTCTGTCTGTGTGTTTGTGTGTGTGGATGCCCGAAGCCCCTCTGCCTGACTTTCCATGACATCAGTTAAAGTTGTGTGACAGTGCAATTAAAATTAAACAGTTCAAGTGTCTTGATGTGGTCTGAACTTACTTCAGCATACCACTCCTTTCAACCCAGCTCAGTGTTAGTATGTAAATATTTCAGGCTACACTTAAGGGGGGGACAAAAAATGATGCCATTTTAAGTCCCTTTTCTCATGCACCGACTGAAAACAGTGTGGCAGAGAGTGTTTTTTTGCAGTCACGAATTTATTTTTACTGGCTGGTTGCTTCAGCTCCGAGACTGGGTTGAAATAATAACAAGTGGGAGTCTGGGAATGATTAAGGGGAAAGAGGCTGCCTGTTGAGGTTAGACTTTCCTGTTTGCAGATTGAGCTCCAAGCACCAGTGTTGCTGTTATTCCATCTGTTTTTAATCACTTTGGCATTCTTGACGCCACAGGGAGCCTAATGTGATTTCTGAACTTCTCTGTAATGACCTCTTTGATTTTTTCTCTCTTTTTTTTGTTTGTCTGAAAACCTTCTCAGTGTGAATACTTTTTTGGTCAATACATACACAACTGTGTGCGTGCGTGCGTGCGTGCGTGCGTGCATGTGTGCGTGCTCGGGCGCGCATGTGTGTGTGTGTGTTTGTGTGTCACTTTTCTCGCAAGTGGAACGCTCTGTTGAGCTGAGTGTTGTTTTGAGTGAAGTTGCCGATGAAATCAGGTGCGTTTGTGCTGCAGAGAGGTTTTATTTTGAAAACCATCCAGCGGGCTTATGAATTTGCTCAAGGACATCGGCCCAACACTGGCTGAATGAGCTCTGTAATGCAGTTCAGTAATCCTTAAGTAATGATCCTGTCATAAGCAAATTACACCAGCAGATTTCCACCTGCCTATGCCTGTGCTATTTTTACTATTACATAAAGGGCACATGTATTGGAAGGGGGAAATAAAGAGGTTAGCGTGTTTATGATATTGTATTGGAAAGGTCACCTCGCTCAGGCTCCTGTTTCAACTTTCCTTATGACCTATTACAGCATTTCACGTTTGATCCTGCTGCACAAAGATGACTTTGATCTTTTTTTCATATTAAGTATTAACAGACTTGTGTTACAGTCTGTGATGAGGAGAAAATTGATAGCATGTGGACATAACGGGCAAACTTTATGATCAAAAGCACTTGTTAAACAACCAGCATCAACTTTCTTTTTCAGTTTTTTTTTTATTCCACCCCCCCCCCCCAAAAAAGACTGTGGTTATCTTTGCATCAACTTATCCACATTAATTTGTTGTAATGCAGAGTTGTATAGCAGGCTCACCATCTGAAGCACTGGGAGAATTCACAGTGGGCCATCGGCTTGTGAGTCGATGGCACACGACCAATACAGATGGAGCAGCTCACTGATCTTTCTTCCGTTGCTTATTAGTGAAAAAGGAAGGGGGGGAAAGTGAAAGCCCTACAGTGGTCCTTCAACCTTTATTTTCATATTTTAGGTTCAGTTTCATGTACGCTTCTTCACGAGAGGAACCACCCCAAAGTCGATCCTGAACGCAGTAAAAGTGTGCAGCAGTTTACAACTGGAGACGAGTCTCTGGTTGTTTATGTGGCGCAACAGGTTACAGTGTTTACGCTGCTACAAGCTAATCCTGGTGTCCTCTCTGATGTGCACCGTGTTGCACGCAGGTCCGACCAACTGCTCCACAGAGTCAGAGTGGAGGGTGAGCTGGTGTGGCAGTGCTCATCTCGCTTATATGTTTGGTTTAAAACAGCGATTTGGGATTTTTCTGTTGCTTCATTCACTTGGAGGGTTTTATTTGGAAGAGTGTGTTTGAGCAATTTGCTGTAAGTTTTCACTGTTTTCTGCAAATTATGGAGAATGTCTTTGGTGGCTGACGGAAACGATACCAGCTATAGTGTGAACCACATTATTTTATCATGTCCCTACACGAGTACTTTTGTCTCTGATGTTTTCATTTCTCCATTTGCGAGATGATTTTCCTTGGTTACGTTCCAGTCCTGTGTGAATGTTCTGAACAGGAAAAAAATAGCCGTCTCGTGCACTGCGCTCGTGTGAGGCTGCCTCTCTCTAACTGTCAAACAAATCTCCTCTATGAGAACATCGTGCCACTCGGCCTGTCTTTGTGTGGATAATGCTTCTGTTGGTTGCATCGAAACGCTATAATCCTGATGTCGACAAACCTTCGCGGGCGTCACAGTTATTCAACAACTTCTTAAGAAAACATTAAATCGTTAATGCACACTAAGTGTGCGAGATTCTGGCTGGAAGCAAAGAGCCCTGCAGGCCTGGTTCAGTTCCAAGTGATGACATACCTACAAAAACAGGACGCGGCATTAACCGTGCGTTTGAACTCATCCCTTTGAGCTCCTCTGCCATTAGACTGATTTTTTTTCCCCTACAGTTTTTTTTTTCTCCTTTCCTTTACCTTCCTGTTATTATGTTACATCCTTTGAGGCAGCTGATGGATTGTTTTAACATTTGATATTTTGATCAGTCCGACGTGAACTTCAAAAGCAGGTACCACGTGCTTGCAGGCGTGGGAGGCTGTGGAGGACATACTCGTTCAGTTGTGCAAGCTCCAAGTTTTGGAGCTCAGCCAATAACTTAGCGTGGACGTCATTTTTTCTTCCTGCCATTAAAAAATCAGTCAGAAGTTTTCATAGCTCATTATTCCCCTTTTGAGGAGATACACGTGCTCCCTTATCCTTTACTTTGATTTAAACTGTGACAAGCTGAGAGGATAAACATTATTTTTACCATTAGGCATTATCCCGACACACAGCCTTATTTTCTCCCTGGAAATACCTTTATTTGATGAATGCTTTGTGAGGCTGGCCCTTGCTATTATTTTATCCAGCACTGGCTGGAGCTCAAATAACCAGTGTAGGTCTGTGTTGGTGTGCCGATCCGTGTGAGTGACGGCTTTTAATTAATGGCCTTGTAAAAGGAAACCCAGGCGGGCCCTCTCGTCCATAGGCCCGGCGGAATGAGGCACCCGGTGTTTGGGATGGTTTATTAATGCTTTGACTGGTTAGCCCTGGGTAAAAAGGACAATTAGCATTATCCGCTGCCATATGCTGCCCATTGAGCATCTGACGGAGGCAAAAGACAAAGCCCGGGCTCCTGCGCGAGGCTAACCTGAGATCTCTATGGAACTACGATCAACCGCGGTCACATGTGTAAGCCAGAGGACCCATGAGAGCTCCGCCCCCTCCCAGAGCACTTTAATTACACACTCAGACAACGGCAAGTCCTGCTCACTCAGCAGAGGCCGGCTGCCGCGAGTCCCGCTCGAGCCGCGTCCCATGTTGATTTTCCACGTGTGAGCCGTGGTTTTAATTGAATTTATGTGGTTGTGAGGCACAGTTTCCATCAGCCCTCTTGTCATAAAACAGCTTAAATAGGTAAACAACTCATGCGGTGGTCAGCACATCCGCACAAGGATTGAGTTGTCGACATGTGAGTGTGAAATGAGGCCGGTGCGCTGAAGATTTATCTCAAAGAGCGAGGGGGACACGGGCTGGAAGTGTGCAGGTGGAATCTCGCTGGCAGGCTGGGCTCTGATTAGTGTTACACGACGGCGGGGTCAGGCGGGCCTGCGTGTGGGCGGGAGAGTTGGTCCGAACCTTTTCTCCACTCTTCCCTCCCTCGCTCTCTCTCCATCTCTCCGTCTCTCTCTCTCTCTCTCCATCTGGAGTGGATGAAGTCAGAGACCACATCAGTGGTGTTTGGCCTGCAGGCTCTTTGATCCCACCGCCCCAGCTTGGCACACGCTCACAGCTGTACAACAGCATGCCCATTGTAACTCTGCTTTTCCACTCACAGCTTGCAGGTACAAACATAAAGCAAGCAAAGCGGGCTGTTTTTGTACCACTTATTTGATTTCTGCCTCTCTGGGAGTGCTGTAATTTGCACCGGCATTTAGTCTATGCATGTAAGCGGGTATCATTATACTTCCATTAGAGGTTGAGTTGATCTGAAATGCAAATACTCTTGATAATCCACTACTCCCTTCATGAGCTTGATTGCTTGTTCGTCATTAAAGTGTGTGTATATTTAGAGTTTCAGGGCCTGCGTCTGCATTACATGTGTTGCACTTGTGTATTTTGTTGATGCGCTCAGGATCACATGTGGTGGCGCTTTGCATTTCCAGAACTTCAGTTCAAACGGCAAAGTTTTCATCATCAAGCTCGACTGTTCTGTGTTTGACCTCCCTGCTTTCTTATCAAGCACTATAGATATTATTCAAGAGAATGCATGTCGCAGCGTTTCATAGTATTGTCTTGGTAAAACCTGCCTTTTTTCCTGCAGGTGTACGCGCCATCGTCAAACTCCGAAGACTTCAACAGAGACTCTCCCTCGTACTCCTCTCCCAAACCCTCCAGCAGTATGTTTGCTAGCACTTTCTTCGGTAAGTTCAAAGCGTGTTTTATGTTCCCTCTGCAGGTTTCAATTAGGGACACTTATTCTGAAAGAACCTAAAATTATGTTCTCTCTCTTTTTTTTTTATGTTAAGTCGCTGAATCACTCAATCACAGGATGTTTTGTTTGGCTTTCCAAACTGTTAGAATTACTGTTTTGTCACGGAGGCCTATAATAATCTATTAAAACTGGCCATTACAGTTCGTTGTCGTTGTGTTTCCAGACAAATCAAGTTTCCTTTGAATCATTTTGTAAATTGCTGCTCCGGCTGTGAGTCAGTCTCACTTCCAGACACAGATAGACCTCTTGTGGGTTTTAGCCTTTGTGTTTTCTCAGCTGTGCTGAAGATACGGATCACGTTTCAGTTGCAAAGGGAAAGAAAAAAAATATTAAACAGGCACTTCTTGAATGACCCAAAGTAATTGAGGGGACCGTCAGAGGTATTTTGTTTCACGTTTTTTTGTCGCCATTTTCCAATCAGTTACATGTTAAAATGACTTGTCTGTTGGGATCAGATGGTACCAACAGTTCGTCTGACCCGTGGAATTCATCCAATGGGATCAGTCAGCCCGGCTACGGGGGAATGCTGGCAGGATCGTCATCTCACATGCCACAGTCAGGAAACTACAGCAGCCTGCACTCGCATGACCGCTTGGTAAGTATCGTCAATTGTAGGTACAAAAAAAATACCATTTAAATAAGTGATAATGATTGTTTTCTCCTTGTTTTTTCAGTCTTTTTTCTTTTGTTATAACACAAACAAGCTCAGATGTGTATTTGAAGCTTAAACTGGGGATCGGCCCCCCTCCCACAGCGCCCACAGTCAGAGTGGGTGTGTCCGTCTTAAGTCGTTGTCTGGTTATTATCAGCGGAGGCACCGCTGACCCTCTTTGTGTCAGTGTTTGATCTGGTCTCGTCTGCCTGCCTGTTTCAGCTGGCAGGGCATCACAGGGAGCCTGCAGATGCTGCCCCCCCCCCCTCTTTATCTCTGTCCCTCCCCCTGGAGTAACTTTTGCTCCATCAGAGTCTGGGAGATGTCAAAGGAGATGTATAATTCGGGGCATGAATAAGCTCTTTCTTTCTCACACAAACACACATTTATATTAGAGGCTCAGTCTGTTTGTCTTTTTCTTGCTCTTTTCAGAATTACCCTGCACACTCAGTCTCTCCAGACATCAACGCCAGTCTTCCTCCCATGTCCAGCTTCCACCGAAGCAACACCAGCACTTCGCCATTCGTCACCGCAGCGCACACTCCTTCCGTCAACTCGGCCGATGGGGTCATGGGTAGGATTCCGATTGCAGTGCAGCTACCTGACCACGACTACATTCTACTGTCCTACATAACTACAAACAGAGCGTTCTCGCTGTAAAGCTGCTTCGCGTTCTATGGCCGTGCTTCGTCTTCAGTTTGCAATTAAAAAGGTTCCCCTTTGTTTTCAGTTGCTGCCAGTCGGGGGAACACTGGTGGAAGCTCACAGACTGGAGATGCACTGGGGAAGGCTTTGGCCTCGGTAAGTCGCAACACACTTCTTGACTCCAGAGAGCGACTCCAGATTTGAATTGCTCAACGGTCTGTAAACATCTGAGGCTCGTGATGTCATCCTTGTTTTATTTACTGTTCATCCATGCGGCTTTAGCATCTCAAAAGAAACTTTGATTTGTGCTGTGGTCTGACTTCCTGTCAGGATATGAAACTCGTGTCTGTGCAGTTAAATGGTTTCTGCATAACAAAAAGATTCGTGGTCCCTCTCTGTGTCTAAAGAAGGTGACCTCAGTAATCGTGCAGAGAATTTAATGCTATACTCACTGCTGATTTAAAAAAAAAAAAAAAAAAAAAAAAGCCCAGAGGACGCGTTTGCAGTTGTTTTTTTGGTCTAAGCCTGGTTAATTGTGGGCTTAAACTAAGAGTATTCAGGAAAGGCAACTGTAAATAAAAAAAAATACTTCTAAAGCCAGTGGATTACACTTCCTTGAGCAAAAAAAAACCCACAGCAATGGATATCTGTGACATCCTGTAATTGTTTAATCCTTTCGATTACTTATACTGCGACACATTCGAACGGAGAAAGGTCAGTCATTGTGGAACAGCAGCCGAGTCACAGGTGGACAAAGACAGTTTGGAGCGAGAGAGACAGGACAACAGAACAATGAGTTGCGCGGCATTGTGAAGGTGCCGTGTGTTCAGGAGTGATCCACACATAATAGGTATTTGTTATCTAACCTGCGTTTTGGGCCTTAATCCTCGTAGGAATAACGACGTTGTCTGTTTTCCATTCGCCACGCTGGATTTGCTCATATGTAAATTTCTCTTTCTTTTTTTTTTGCTTTTGACTCCTAAAGTCAGATTCTTAAAATTGACCTCAAATGGTGTTTAACATGTTGCATAAACATGATGTGATTATTCACATTCGGGTGTTGGATATAACGACATTGAGATCCGCCTCACAGCTCAAGCTGTTCGGTAAGGAGGAATATTTCTGGCCAGTTTGGATCCAAATTATGAGAGTTCAGGCATGGTAATAACAAATTAAGTCTTTTATATTTGCAGACTCAATTCTATTAGCATGACAAAGCTGCAGTGAAATGGACACGGTTGGAGCTGGGTGGGGGTGGGTGGATGGATCAGGGGGCACAGGGGAGTTTATAACTGCTGTGGCTCAACTCCGCAGGCCCCCCTTTGTCGGGCTTTTGTTCTCCGCCCTTTTAAATTGGCCGTGCTTATTGGCCCCTTGCCGCCTGCGGGAGCGTAACTGATGATGAGGCGGAGCTTCATTTATTCCAGTAAAATGAGCCATGTTTCACTTTGAATGCGGCGCTAGCAGCCCGTGAGTGGAAAGAATGGAAAGTCATATACTGTGGGGTCAGAAGTCACGGTTATAAACAGTGTGTCGTTGAGAAACGGAGAAGTGCTCGCAGATTTGTTTTGAAGTTTATTGGTTTCCGACACAGTGATAACCACACTATTAATCCTTCTTAGGTTTTTGACTGGATTGCATGTCTGAGAGTGAAAGTGCTGAGCAGATAGAAGTGCTCAGGGAAGCGCTCACACTGTCGTTCTTCCCTCCAGACAACGGCCGATCCTCCTCGGCACTCAGTGACACACTTCAGTGAAAACCTCTGTCCTGATACTCCGTTGATTGAAAAACTAAAGCCTGGAGATCACGATTGAATAAGGAGATTATTAATAATGAGTGCATTCTATCATCCCCCGCTGAAGTCGAACGTTTGCCTGCAAGCTCAATTTGATCTTAACTTGGAGGAGAAATCTCTGTGGATCTGCTGTTTTTTTTTCCTGGCTGCTAATTAGTCAGGATCTACTCGTAATACCCTCGACTTCTCTGAGACATGTTCCATTATGGCACAAATATCCTCTTATTAGAGAGGAGGAGGGGGAGGGGGGGAGATCAGGGGCGTGTTTGTGCTTTAATCCAACATTTGTTTAAACAAATGAAATCCCAGTGGAAGTTCTGAAGACGTAATCTCTTCGTTCCCCTGTGATTGACATGCCATCCTAAAACTCAGTGACCTCGGTGTAACCTATCAGCGGGGGCCAACGACTCAACACAGTCCCTCTGATTTGTTTTTATTGTAACAGTAAATCGAAATCAGAACCGGATTTATTCTGGTGCGCCGCAAAAGCCACGCGAGTGACAAGTTGAACTATTTTGTTCATTTCTGACAATATATATGTTTCTTCAGCTGTAAATTGTTGTTAAGGTCTCGATTTCCCATTTGTTACTACAGTTATCTTCAGCCAATATGGATTTATCTTTGTTGAAGAAACATCTAGACAAGTTGGAGATGTTGCCACTTTCTTTCTGATACATTATTGAGCATTTCTTCAATATCGTGTGTGGCCTTCACTGACAACCAGCTGGATCCTCTCCGTGATCAGTTAGTTTTACTGAAACAGACTCGCTGGCCTTCACAGTGACTTGTGATCGATCACTCAGCTATATATTTTCTCAACTTTTTGAGAGGTGTTTTAGTTCGCTGGGTTTCTTTGGTCACGAGAAGAACGAACGCCAAATCCTGTCTGCGGTGACGGGATCAGGAAAAAAAGGGATTAGCTTCATTTTATTGGTAATCTGAGTTGAGATGCAAATGTCGTGACGCAGCAACAGTATTTAAGTGGATTAAGGGTTCAGATGTATTTGTCTCGTGGTGCTAATTTTCTCTCACAGTTGGCAGACCTTAAAACAGAGTGATGAACACCGCATCTCAGAGTGAATGTTGCCCACCATTCATTCAGCTGAAGCCGTCCTGTGAGCACAGATGACTGCTAACAGCTCATATGTATGCACTGAGCGTGTGTATGACATCCCGAGCAGTAAAAATTGATGACACAGTTTTGGCTTCGAGATGCTAACAGCTGCTGAAAACATATGAAGAAGAAAGACGTGCGATTTATGTTTGATTTTTTTATGTTCCTGCTGCTGATGAATCTCCCGCTCCACTATCTGCTCCTCTCTGCTTCCACAGATTTACTCCCCCGACCACACGAGCAGTAGTTTTCCATCCAATCCCTCGACACCTGTGGGTTCTCCTTCACCTCTGACAGCCACAGCAGGTGCTGGCTCAGCAGGTACGGTGGTGACTGCTGCCGGCACCCCGTCGGGAAGGCCAGGTAGGCCACCGGTCTTTGGATTTTAATCTCGCACACACATACACAAGAACCCTGATGCGGAGTGAAAGTACGCTCCACTGAAACAGCCTTATAATGGCTTTCTAAAGAAGTGGTACTGTTGGCAGTGAGGCTACACGACTTTGGCCTCAGCCTGGAATAACAAGGTGATTTAAGAGACTCATGAATACGGGCCAAATTTTTTTTTTTTGACTGCGCAACTGCGACAGCCAGCATAATAAGGCGAGTGTGGGGTGCTTCCCCGAGCATTCCTGCTCCTCTGATTCATGCAGGCGCAGCCCCGTGGTGAAAAGACTCACTGGGGTGAGATGTAAATTGGAGGGTGTGGTGATTAATGAATTCACTCTCACATCACTGTTCTCATCGCTCAGAAACAGCTGTGCCAGTTACATCGACGCACGATGACAGCACCTAAAGGAGACTTCTCCAGCACGTTGGTGCATTATTTGGACTCTGCGTGTCCACAGCCAGAGGCTGACAGTGTGGCTCTCTGTTCACCAGTGACCGAATGCAGTAGTTCTTTCGGTGTGTCATGGCCAAAGTAACACTTCCGTGCTGTACATTTGACACAGTTTCTGCATCTGAGAGATATAATCAGTAGATTCAAAGTCAGGCAGAAAACGACAACCATAATTCCACAAAAACTGCTGCAATTATTTACAGTATATTAAAACCGACCAGTCATGTCAGTCTGATGTGTGTAGCAGCAGCGTGGTGTCATTTGCATGTGATTTCATTAAGGTAATCACAGGATGTGTGTGTAATGGTGCTTTACGCTGATGCCGCATCCTCCGAATCAAATGGTGCGCTCCACTTCGTTGACATGTCCTGCTGCCTCCCAAAAAAATTACAGGGTGTTCTTTCATGATCACAAGTAAAGTAACAATGATTTGTATCTTATCTTTTCTTCATCAACACAAAGTTAAAACATATATTTCCCTTAAGAACCTCAAATACTTCATGACAATGGAGAGAACTTTAAAAGTTAGGGTTTTCCAAAACTTCAGTGTCTCCACGCGCAGCAGTTGTTGCACCAACACACATTAGAGCTCCATGGCTTTAATAATTTAATTACTTTCACTGTGTGCTGCATTAGTTGGATTAATTAAAGCCTGAGCAGAGTAAATTGTGAAATGTTTCCCTAAATCTTAATTTAATACCCCTTTCAGCTTTAGAGTAGCTCTAATCGCTCACTACTTACTCACTGTGCTTTATCTCAGCCGGCGAAGTTAAAGCCACTTTCACATGAATCCTTCCTAAAAGAAAGCTTAGCTCACTCTGGGATCATGCTGACAGTGTCGATGAGTTTTCAAGATTGTAAAGAAAAATAACGACACAGTTAAAATGGTTTTGGACTCAAACATGTTCCCGAAATTCTATTCTCCGGATACTTTGAGGCAACGCATATTGAAAGTTTATCTTTTTGTTGTTGGTTCAAGAAATTTGACTCACTCAGGCATGATTTTTTGTTGTAATCTTATAAATGACACACCTGTACCTGACACTGCGCCTGTCTTGCTGCTCTGAACATGAGTTGCCATGTTTTAGCGCTTCAAGAGCTGTTCCAGATTGACTCATGCTGACACCACGCAATCATTTTGCTCTCAGAAGAGTCTTTGCTCACATTTATGAGTTTAGATTTATAAAGTTTGGTTTTTTCTGACAATTCAAGAGAAAAAGTAGGTTTTTTTTTCAGTCATTAGTGTTTAACAGGAATGACTGAAATCATTGGAAACTGCCATATTAAACTGTTTTTTTTCTGCTGCGTAACAGTTTCTCTCATTGTGCTTTGTATTAAGGCAAATGTTTAGGGAGAAGATTTATTGTTGCATAATCCAAATTTTATATGTGTTGTGGCTATACAGACGTGCCCCACTCTGTTCTCTAATTCTTTCGCGCAACTAAGCCAAAGAACAAAAGCAGGAAATTGGGTGGCCGGTGCAGCCGAGCGAACATCCGACGAGATTCCTGTTTGTAGGTTGCTGGCTGTTCAAAAGGAGACGTGTATTAGAAGAATACGGACTGTCGGATGTGTCGACAGAGGCAGAAGAGTAATGGAAAGGGAACGAGGGGGGACAGTAAGGGAAAGCCCAGTGTGTTGTTTTAGCAGGCAGTTGTGTCATGTGTGGTAATGGAGTGGCGACAGCTGTCTCTACGTATGCCCCCCTCATCCTCAGCTGTTGCCCTGCCCCATGGACAGCTGTTCCCCCCAACACACACACACACACACACACACACACACACACACACACACACACACACACACACACACACACACACA
>JASSRZ010000001.1:13428372-13438839 GCA_032164315.1 Malacoctenus gilli
ACACACACACACACACACACACACACACACACACACACACACACACACACACACACACACACACACACACACGAGGCTGTGAAAAAGCTCTGTTTGTTTGCCAGTGGGTGAAGGAAGGTGTCTGTGACTCAGCTGATGAGGACCAGAATGACGGCTCTCTTGACCTATTTACAGCGCGGCGTGTCTCACCTGGGAGCACGGCAGTGGCATTCACTGTCCGGTCCAGAAGTGGGACAAAGATGATAGAATGACAGCTAATCAGAAAAGATGTCGTCAAAATATACGAGGACATCGAACAAAAAGCAGTCCAGCGATTATTTTTATACTTTGGGTTTATTCCATAAAAATAGATATAGAGCACTAATGCCAAACATATACATGTGGGATTGTAGTTAAAGGATTGCGTTTCACTAATTATTCATCCTTATTATTCTTCTGGGGTTAAAAAAACAGAGCGATACTTTGGATTTGGTCCAAAATTTGGCTCGCTGTTGATGTTAGTCGCAAACTCCATTCATCATGAGGATTACAGCCGCACACAGCACATTACTCAAGACTGGTTAGTTCAATTAGCCCTCTCCGGCGCACGTGGGGGGAAATCAGCCTCAGGCTAATTTTTCATAGCCGCCAGCCCGCCGAGGCTCACGTGAAGTTCCCGTCTCACTCACCTGGGAGAAAGCCGAGGCAGACCAGAGACTTTTTCATTTCCTCCTCCGGAGTCACTTTTAATAGTCTAATTAAAGTCTGCTTTTTCCAAAGCTGTGTGTGACTCTTTGAGCTTTTGTGCGTCTGAAGAAACGTGAAAAAACTGAAGTGCGGCGCACCATACACGTTAAACGCAGACGTTTCAATGGAGTGAATTGAAAGGTGGGAAATGATTTTAACTGTACGAAGGCCCATTTTTGATGTTACATGAGTTGCTTTTTGTCATTTTCTGCCAATTTTTCTGCATTGGAGAGTGCAAAGTTCATTGGTTTATTGTGTGTTTAGTTTGACTGCAAAATGTCTTTATTTGTTATAAAACTACAAGTGATTAAGTAGGATAAAACGCTCCCTTTTTTCAAAACTCTGAATTTTAAATTAGACTGGAGCAAGTTTTGTGCTGCGAGTCCCCTGGCACCCCCCTGCTGTGAAAAACTGATGTTCCTCACCCCGGCTGCATTACTTATTCCTGAGTGATTATGATAAGCATGGGACTGCACCTAAAATAAGCTTCAAGAATCACGCCTGAAAATAGCTCACCGAAACATCTGCAACGGTAGAAACGCAACAGTGGGCTCCATTCACAAAGCATGTAGGCTAGGCTTGGCGTTGGTCCACCATAATAGACACCAGAGCAGCGCTGTGAGCCCTGAGCTGGAACGACCACAGACACCTTATCCTGTAAATAACCTGCAAAGGTTCATTATTGTCAGGGTGCATTTGGGTTGTGTGCCTGTAGTATAAAGCATGACCCCCCGTCGCACATGGCAAGCAGGTTACTTGGATAATTGTGCTTCAAAAAAAAAAGAAAGAAATGTTGTGCTGGAGCTGCAAATGTGATCCGCAGATGTGGATTCCTCTCCTCTAATTTACACCAGATCAAATCAGCTTGATTTGCTTTTCCTGTCCTGGCCTGTAGATCGACATTTAGCTCATATAAGAGCTCAGAATCACTGCATACTTCTTTCAGCCAACAGTAAATAGTAACCTTGACAGCGAAATGTCTTCGGTTCCTCCATATTTCGGCCCTAGAAATATAGCAGATAGTTTTTCATTTGGAGTGAAGGGAGGACCTGCGTGCGTCAAATGAAATCTGGCTTTTAACAGGAACAATAACCAATGAAACGTTTGCTCTCTGATGTTCCCACATGTGTATTCGAGTAAACCGACCTCCTGTCAAAACTGGCTTTGACTGACAGATGAAAGTAATGAGAAGGAGAAAAAGGTCTTAACTGTGCTAGAGAAGTGTTTGGAAGAATGAACTCGATTGAACCGAGACAACTGATGTATTTCTTTCATCAGAGTGCAATAGCCGTGCTCATTGTCGCGCCGAGTGCGGTGTTCGTCTCAGGGTGGAAGTGGGTGTTAGTCAAACCCTCCACTGGCTCGTGTGTCAGGATGCAGTCCAGCCATCAGGAAATGATGCAGTTGAGCCCTAAAAGATAAAAATATCCCCCCGTGAAACAACGAGAAGCCAGAAAATCAGGATGTCAGTGTGTTATGCCTGCGTGTTATTGTGAGTGTCAGTCAGCCTTTGTGTCGGCGTGCTCAGCAGGACGGAGCTATCGGACCCGCCGATATGAGACCGAATCCGAGGATCACCGACACTGACTTTCGTGTTCTCTCTCATCAGGCACCAACCAGTGGCCCCGCGCGAGTGGACAGACTCCCTCCTCTCCAAATTATGAGAACTCGCTTCACTCGCTGGTAAGCTTCCTGTCCGCCTCCGTCCTCCAGTGAGCGAGCGCGGGGCCGTGATGGATGCTCGCTCCAGATAAGCGGGGAGCGGACCGGGCCGGCGTTACGGGGAGATTCCTTGCCCGACAAATGTTTGCGCGGAGGAAGGCGGGGGTCGAGGGGATAACCAAAGTGAACAATACCTGTCCCTCGGGGTTTGCCATCTGTCCCTTCCTCTGCGGGCCGGGACGGGGATGACAGTTGGGGGATGGGTTTAGTGAAGGGGGCTGGTGTGGGGGTGGCAGCTGTTTGCTGAACCACTTTAGCAGAATTCCTTCGCTGCCATGTGACCCAAGCAAAGGATCACATTGCACCCAGCCCGCTACCTGCAGCACATGTCGTCTGTTTACATTCGCTGTTGGCCTTCACTTAAGTATATAAGACTAATAAACATGAAACATTTACCACGTATAGTTTGTTGTCAGCATCTGATGAATATAGCCCATTATTTAGTTCAACAGCAAAAGAGTTTGCTTTCTTTAATTATTCAGTGATGGACAGATAAAGTCCTTTTGAAATACAGTCCAAAGAGCATGTCCGTCCTCGGGGAAGATTGTTGTTGTTTATTGTTGTTGGGTTTTTTTTTACAGTTCATTCATGCAATATTCAGACAACACAATGCGCACTTGAGCGCAAAACTCTGCCAAGACGTCTGTTAACCTTATCTGCTTCACCTTCTTGCACACAGCGCTCTCTTGAAAGACCACACGCTCTTAGATTGCAATTAAAAATCTAGTTTTTTTCATCATTTTGAATCACTGGATGAATGGACCACCACCAAAATCCATTCACTTGTCTCTTACCGTCTGACTTTGGCCTCAGGATGT
Source organism: Malacoctenus gilli (assembly GCA_032164315.1). Taxonomy (NCBI): domain Eukaryota; kingdom Metazoa; phylum Chordata; class Actinopteri; order Blenniiformes; family Labrisomidae; genus Malacoctenus; species Malacoctenus gilli. The sequence goes on from JASSRZ010000001.1 coordinate 13,431,639, forward strand.
GTGTCGTGTTCCTATTTTAAACCCATAATTGGTTAAAACTGGCCAAAGATGAGATAATCGCCCTGCATTCAGTCCTATCTCGTAAATCTGTCCAATCACTCTCTTGCGTGTGAGGGGACAGTTTACATGTAGACGGTTCTTCCTCCTCCTCTGCCTCCAGCTTTGTTTGTGTCCTCATGGCTACTAAAGATAAGTGAGACTCCGAATGAATGTTATCAGATAGCCTGAAAATTGTCTTCCAGCAGAGCAGAGTCACAGAAAAAAAACAGGATCAAATTGTGGAAATGGAGCTCCAAATGTCACCGTTATGTATTTTGAAGGAAAAAGTCGCAATCACGGAATTTGGGGTTTCAACATGCATTTCAGAAAGAAACGAAATAAAGAAGGCTGATTTATCCTGCCTTATAAATTCAGGCAAGTTTTTTCTGACAAATTTTTGGCCAAAATGGGCTCAAATTAAACAAACTATTTGCCAGCAGGTGTAAAATATAAGCTGTAACCTTTCTGTGTGCTGCTGCAGCCCCATGTCATCATCTGTAAAAGTAATTAACCGCTGGACAGGAACGTAAAATCAGCGTGAAGATTTGCTGGCACAAAGAAAACGTTGACTTTTTTGGGTAAAAGCAGCGATGAGAAACACTGGGCAAACGAGGAGCTTCAAATATGCTTCAGCAAAAAAAATTTTTTTTTAAAAATTCAGACATTCGGGCTGATAAGTGGACAGAAAATGATTCCATTACAGATTTGAATGAATAAATGATTCCACTGGCAGCCGGTGGAGGAAAGCTCAGACGATGATACGTTCTCGGGGTTTGTTTCAGAGCAAGTCGAACTGAAATCTCCGATCACAGTCAGAACTACTGAGAAGACTGGAAAGTCCCCCCGAGTGCTAGGAAACAGTGATGAAGCTGGTCGAGGAGGAGATTTCCGTCCAAATGACTAATCTTGTTAGTGGATTGGACCCACCAGTAGTTTTTATTAGTTACGGGCAAATTTTAAGACTAAAAAGCTGACTTTGATAATTTGTGGGCCGTTCTTTTTTTTCTCAGTGGTCAGTTTCGCCGTGTTGCTTAGATGTCCTGAAAAGCACAGCTGGATGAAATGAATCTTAAGAAAACAAAGTAAAGGCTCCCGTCTTTGATCAACAGATGAGAGACGGCAAAAAAAAAAAAAAAACCCATAAGAGTTGGATGTGTCTGGTGCAGAGAAACTTGTGTGCGATGCTGCGAGCGCGTGTGATGTGTGAGATGCGAGCTATGCCGCCGGGGGTAACGAAGTGTGCAAACAGCAAAATACTTCAATCCCTTGAAAGTGAATGGTCAGCAGCTGCGTGCTTGCTTTCCAAATCCTGCCCTTCTTGTCTTCGTGTCCTCCCCGAAACAATCTCTACCCACAGGACTGTGTGCTTGTAGTATTTATAGATGTGGATCTTCCCGCTCATAATTCTGTCCTATTCTTATTTGACTTTGCCAGAAAAACAGAGTTCATCAGCAGTTACATGAGCATCTCCAGGATGCCATGTCTTTCTTAAAGGATGTCTGCGAGGTACTTTTTCAGTCGAGTCTTTTTCTCATTACGTGTCCCATACGTCTTTGCATTCCTCCTTTTATTTCTCACACACGGTCCGACTTTTCAGTCTGCGTTCCTCATCGCCGGACGCAGTTTCATTTTTACTGCCTTTGTTGCCTTATTGTCACGTTATGTTTTCTGTTCCAGCCTTTCCAGCTTGCAGTAATAAGCTTAGATGCAGATGTTATTTTCTAAATAAATTGTGAAGTGGCTGCGGCGTGTCCGTCCATTATTCAGTCCAAAAACAAATGAGGACATGTGTTGACTCTTACAGCTCAAGCTGAAAAGGCTCATTGGGTCGTCGCATTTGAATTGCCGTCTTTATCTTGTGTTTCTTTTATTTTTCCTTTTTCCAAGTCCACACCACACAATCAGTGTTTTCAATTGTTGTCCTAATGTGCTTATACTAAGCTGCTCTGTCCTTCTTTTTCCTCTCCTCTCCCTCTCCCTCTCCCTCACCCCTCGCTCCTCAATCCCTCCGGTCCTCCCAGTCTCGAATGGAGGATCGCCTGGACAGATTGGATGATGCAATCCTCGTTCTGAGGAACCATGCAGTGGGCTCCACCACCAGTCTGCCCAGCGACATACACAGTCTGCTGGGACAAGCACAAAACGGGCCAATAACAGCGATCGGGCCAAACTTTCCCGCGTCCGCATTGGTTCAGAGTCGGACTGCAGCGATGGTATGAGAACTTCTCCTAAGTATGCACATCTTTGATCGAAACGCGGCCGATGCATGTTTCTGAAGCGAATCCCTTTTCGGGCGTTTTGGAACTTCACACAAGATGCCACAACCACCTGCTGGAGACGCATGAAGCGCCATCTGTAGAAACTCCCCATTTTCCACATACGAAGCTCAAATTTATACTGACATATTTTCCATAAGCGTCATGGCTGGCCGAAGGCTCGCGCTCCTCTCCGGAGCGGCTGTATACACAAGGGGTGAGGGCGAAATGAGGAAAACAGACGCGGCGGAGTGAAGTTGTGCTCCGGTGTCGGACGTGTTTGTGTGTTGCGTTCAGAGTTGAAGTGGAAGCCTCGTGAGAGAGACGGGAACGCAGGTCTCGGTATAAATCACGACGTGTTCACACATCCTCCATCCGAGCTATTTCTTTTTAAAGAGCCAGGAGATTTGAAACACATCTGCAGTGGAAATTAAAATGGGGCGGCTCGTCCATCTGTAATCCGGAGGTGTTTGGAAACAATTTGGGTCACGCACCATAAAAAAAGAAAAAAAAACACAAACAGACCAAAAAAAAACAAGGGGGGAAAAAAACACTGCTGTGCGGAATCAATTTAACTGTGAGGAGAAGTTTGACTGAGTTTTAATGGTGAGAATAAACAGAAAACAATGGAAGGAAAAGGAGGCGAAGGATAGATCAACATATTCGCTGATTTGTTGTCTGATTTGCATATTTAAATTGTTTGGATTTGCAAAGCAAAACAAACTTTATCCGTTTGCAGGGGTACTCTTTAAGTGTTAACTTCTCCATCCAAATCTGTTTGGGTTTTGTCAAAGAAAACCAAGTTTTTATTCACTTTTTCAAATTTGACAAAACACTTCGTTCGCAAAAGGATCACAAAGAAGGGATCAGATCACTGCACATAAACAACTTCACCTGATATAATTGTTGTCAAACTATTAGTTACAATCAAATTATTTTCCATCACTTCAGGGTGAAAAATCAAAACAATAAAACAGCAAAATAAACTTTTGACTGATTTATTGGTTTGCATTTTTTCCTTTAACAATGTTTACCAACATTCTTTTAAATGTGTACAAACTTTTAACGAATGGCCAACAAATGCAACTCATTTAAAGATAAACTTTATCTTTAAATCATAAGAAAATATCATAACTGAAAGAGTCGATTGAAAAGCGACTTGATCTCCAGTTTTCTTCATGTTTATGTTATTCAGACATGAACACATGTTAGATTTGCTATAGATGAGACCAATGGAAACAATCAGTGGTCTTTTATATCAACTTTCAACTGACATGAAACAAACACATGAGAACAGGTCGCATATGAAGTCCTGGTATTTGACATGGTGGTTTGTATTCTGCAGCAGAAAGCTTCCTTTGTCTTATGTTGACCATATTTTCCGAGCGGTTTCTGTGTCAGTGTTGTTTCATGCAGCAGAGGTCTCGCTCAGTTGTGCGCTGCTGTGTTTTCTGTCACTGGGTGTTTTCCAGCGAGCTGCTGAAGTCGTCGGGTTGCTCGCTGTGTCCCCCTAACAAGGTTTTTTTTTTTTTTTTTCTCCGTGGTTGTCACAAGAGCTCAGTTTGATGTATTTGTTACGGAGCGCTGGGTTGTGGCAGTGATGTTGACCGACTGCGACTGTGAGATAGAACATACTGTGTCTGCGCTAACACAGCGCTTCCTGTGTGGGGAGGAGGTCCCTTCAGACGCGCCTCAACAGCCCCGTCGCGGCACAGCCACAGGCTTTTTACTCGGGGTGACACCCCGCCCTCTGCCCCCCCCCCTCCACCCCCACCCTCTCCACCCCTTTTCATCACTCCTTTTTAACAACCCAGGAAATCTGAATCGTTGGAAACGTGTGTCTGAACCCGCGGCCTCCACCCAAATAGAGGTCCTCAGCTGTATGGTAATCAGGCCCCCGCCATGAAAATGGCAGCGTTCTTTTCTTGCCAGAGCGCCGGCTTCCCTCCTCCTCCCGCAGACAAAGAGTTGTTTGGACACCTGTTGAGAGCGCAGCAAAGATTAGCGCAGCGCCGAGGAAGGGGAGGATCTCGGAGCGGTGGGGTTAACAGAGGCCAACAGTGACTGGGAATCACATTCCAGGAGGAAAGGAGGAGATACCTCTCCGCCCCTCGGCGGCGGTTCCTCCGCCTTCTTCCTCGGCCCTCCGAAGGGAAATCAAATAGCTGGCGAACATGTGGTAAAGGAGGGACTTTGTGGCGCAACACGGTGGGAGTCGACCACTTTTGTGTCATGAATGTGGACAGAATAACAAGGAACTGGTCAGACTGTGGAGTGGGACCGCTTTTGAAAGGGAACAAGGAGGATTTTTCCTAATTTATACATGAGAAAGAGACTCCGTGCTCTCAGTTGTGGTGAAAGACAGAGCTTCGCCTGAGAATGTGCAGCAGGGACATGACATGCTACACAAACAAGGACAATAAAAGAGACTTGAATAGGCCTTTCTTAAAAATAGCACCAATGAAGTGTTTTTCTCTTCTTTTTCTCGCCCCTGTTTTCTATTTTTCTCCCCATCATTTTGTCTTCTCCAACACCGTTGTGAAGTGAATCCTGGCGGCTCCCTGCAGTGTTGGGAACGACAGACTTGAATGATCATTAAACTGTAAACTGCTGCCATTAAATCTTTTGACATGTCCTCCTACAAACAGCCTCCTACCTGCGCACGAGGAACCGTTCCCTGGCATGCGAATGTGCTAACTCTCTAATGACTTTAAAGAGGCCTCGCTGAGGTTATTTCTTTCTGATTGCAGCCAATTTATCTTCCATTTCAGGCGTTTTTTTAAACACGCTCTCTCTTCCTGCTTCAAAGTGTATTTTTATGTGGCGTCTCCAGAGAGTGCCTGCTTCCTTTCTTCACATGTTCCTTCCTGTCTGTGTGGCAGCAGGGCGGCGATGACGCTGCCAGCCTGAACGACAGCCATGGAGGCCTGCCCAGCGTCGGCTCCACATCCAGCACCGAGCTCAACCACCAATTGGAGACGTTCAGAGGTCAGTCCAAAACCCGCGATCGGGGCCGACGCGGCGGGGTGCGGGCGCGGAAGCCTACATCTCGCCGTGTTCTTCTGCCGTACAGGTCTGGCTGCGAGCCTGGCTGGACAGATTCCGTCCTCCCTGGAGCTGAAGGTGGAGAAGCAGGACAAGGACGATATGCACGACAGCCTCACCGCCGATGACAGGTCGGACGACGAGAGCGACGGGAGGGACATAAAGACCCCCCGAGTGGGGCCGCGCACCAGGTGGGAACCTTCATACAAGAACACAAAGTTCAATATCACTTCATCTCTTTATTCTTGTGTGTTTTCAAGATATCAATACAAATATATATATATAAAAAATGGACTGAATTGAATGATAAAGAGGTTTTATGTCCCATTTTTCTGCACTCTGTGTAAAATCCCATCAACATTTCTAACTTTTGAAGATTTTTGTTGTTTTCATGTCCCATTTGTTTACTGACTCTTGACCTGATCATCAACAAAAACCATTAAGATAATAACACTAAAGCGTCTTTGTGGTCCTGCTTATTGTATCTTTTTTTAATTTATTTCGAACAAGTGGTTCAGAAACTTGAATAAACTTGCTTGACGAAAAAAAATCATAAAACTGGAGCTGGGCGGATATTTTCTTTTTCGGCAAAAACTGGAAACCAAACCAGCTCGTTTGGAGTTTTCCTCTTTATCTTCTCACCACATGGGTGCATGTTGGTTTGCTCATTCAATTGGTGGTCTAGATTTATGGGATATTCTTGCATTGGACGTACTTATGACGCGCAACACTTAAAAATACACCTCTCAGAACCTCCGTCCTAATTTAATGAGCCTGCTTTTGTTCTTAGTTGGCAAGTAGAATCGGAAAAAAGACGTCACACAACTCATGTTAGAAAAACTTGCTAATTAGTGGTGAAAACTTGGTGTCAGTGGTCTCGGCTCAAAGCGGGTCTTGCTTCTGTGTTTTTTTTACAGCAGTATCACTGAAGACGAAGACCTGAATCCAGAGCAGAAGGCCGAGCGGGAGCGCGAGCGGAGGATGGCCAACAACGCCCGCGAGCGCCTCAGAGTGCGGGACATCAACGAGGCCTTCAAGGAGCTGGGCCGCATGTGCCAGCTGCACCTGAAGAGCGAGAAGCCGCAGACCAAACTGCTCATCCTCCATCAGGCCGTCGCCGTCATCCTGAGCTTGGAGCAGCAAGTCAGAGGTCAGCATTGTTGCACTTACCAACACGAGAAGCCACAAATGCTCTTGTTTCAACTAATTTCTTTCCACTTGTCCTACAAAGCTGGTGAATATGAAGACTTGTTTCAAGATGTTTCACCAGCAGATCAGAAACAACCGCAGAACTGTAAGCTTAAACGACTGAATCTGTGAACCTGCAGAGAGGAATCTGAACCCCAAAGCAGCCTGCCTTAAGAGGAGGGAGGAGGAAAAAGTGTCCGGCGGCTCCAGTGACGCTCAGCAGGGCCACACGGGGGTCCATCCAGGCCTGACCGACACATCCAACCCAATGGGCCACCTCTGAGAAGGACACTGAGTGCGTATTCCCACCTTTCACCCTCTCTCACCAGGATGGAAAATACATCCTGACCCTTCAAATGGGATTTTTTGTTACAAAGTGGAGGAAAATATTCACTATGCAATATACTACACTCCTACTATACTATACTATACTACGATCACTTCACAATATACAGTGATATTCAGTGTCTCTGTATGGACCATGAATTTTCCTGTGAAAGGCAGAAATGCTAAAAATGGCCACAAAATTCCTTATTTAATTTTTTTCAATGTGTTTTTTAAAAATGCTCTCTTTTAACATGTGAAATTATGTACACATTTTTATTTGAATGCCAATTTACCAAATAATTTGAGGGCAATTTGAGTAAATATACTATGTTATATTTAAAACCAGT
>JASSRZ010000001.1:13446949-13457766 GCA_032164315.1 Malacoctenus gilli
TCCATCCATCCATCCATCCATACATCCATCCATCCATCCATCCACTAACACATCCATCAATCGTTCCATCCATCCATCCATCCATCCATCCATCCACTAACACACCCATCCATCCCTCAATCGCTCCATCCATCCATCCATCCATCCATCATCCATCCATCCATTCATCCATCCACTAACACACCCATCAATCATTCCATCCATCCATCATTCCATCCATCCATCCATCCATCCATCCATCCATCCATCCATCCACTAACACAACTATCAATCGTTCCATCCATCCATCCATCATTCCATCCATCCATCCATCCATCCATCCACTAACACACCCATCAATCGTTCCATCTATCCATCCATCCATCCATCCATCCATCCAGCCAGCCAGCCAGCCAGCCAGCCAGCCAGCCAGCAAGCCAGCCAGCCAGCCATACATCCATTCATCCACACATCCATACATCCATACATCCAACTATACAGTCATTCATCTGCCTTTCCCTCCCTCCCTCTATCCAAATCAATTCAATCATCCAATCATCCAGTCATCCATCCACCGTCTGCCTGTCAGTCCTTCCCTCTTCCATCCATCATCCATCTACGATCTCAAACTGATAAGGATCACCAACGTCAAAACGCATACATCTTCTCAGAGTTCACATCATCTCAATAGAAACAGCCACAGAGGACAAACAAATTCGCCACACAGGTGAATAATCAATCTCATTGGGATTAAAACTATCCGTCCGTTGTATTGTTCTTTATTTGTCATAAAATCATGCTGAATTCACAGGCACAAGCCAACTTTGTTATCATTTTTTCCTGGTGTTTCTCTGTGTGTACAGCAGCTATGGGGCTTCATTCGCATGCACCTGTTTAAGATGGAAATTGAATATCATGCACTGCACCCACAGCATCGCGGACACTGCCTGTAATCCCACTCCTGCTGCGACCTGCTTTAAGCCATCCGAGATGTTATTTATCACTGCTCTTCGCTGCTGGCTTAGTGCTGCGCTTCCCCATAAAGAACATGCTCACCACAGACACTTTACAGGAATAATATCCACTCTGCACAATGCTCTCCACATTTATTTTCAGCCCATCCACTCAGCATTATAACTCCAGACGGAGCTTTGTGACGCCGGAGCGCCGGACTCCCAACACCTGTGGACCGGAGGACACAGTGCAGCCAGCGGCCCCCGGCCGTGGTGACGCGATGCCTTCACTGTCTCCCTGAGTTGCATGTGCGCAGCCAGGAGGGGCTCTCGTTAACATGTCGCGTTCAGGTCAGCGCACCATCCACTAGATGACGCTCTCGGTTTTTAAAGACATGCAGATACAAATTACATGTATGCAGACTGCAGGAAATTATCTTGACTTCGAGTTTGGAGTTGAGATTAAGATTCTACGTCAAGTTAAACCATGATTATTTATGAAATTGTTAGTTTTCACGACAAATCAATCACCGTACGTCAGTTTTAGGTTTTCATCTTTTTTTTTAATGAATTTATTGTGACCCCCCCCCCCCCCATTTTTTCACTTGTATGTTTCAAACGCTTAGGAGTGAAGTATCGTGTTGCCTGTTTTCTGCTCTAAAATATAGTTTTCTTCCTATTACAATTACATATGAGTGAAACAAAACGCTAAGTGAAGAGTTGTGAGTTCACTGAAGAAATATGAATTTGAACAATTTCCTGATTTATTTTGCACTTGTTGGGGTTCAAAAGGACCCCAGCAGGGCCGGGCCGGGTCCCAGGTCAGTCCTGACGGGGCCACAGGGGGGTGATGGAGGGGGGGGGGGGTGACGGGGGGGGTTACGAGGCCGCGGCGTCTTTTCGGGTGGGTGGGCGGGTTAGTGCGCTGGTTTGAGGAGGCGGAGCGGGCCGGAGGGTCGGACGTCCTTCAGAAACGGCTCCGCTTCACTCCCCGAAAACAAGACAGGAGTAAATAAGTTGTCGGAGTGCAGCGCGGAGCGAGTTTGCGCCACTTTTAGCACCGAAACCAGCACTGAAGCACGCGTTTGTGGTCCGCGTCAAGTGAGCAGGAGGGAGAGAGGAAAAAAAAAAGACGCGGGTGAGTAGGTGAAGTTTTTTGTTGTTGCTGCCTGGGAGTTGAACAGCCGATCAACGAAAGCAGAGCGAAGTTGAAGTGAATTAGTGACCAAGTTTGAATTAATCGTCAGTGAAACTTGTTGCACACTGCGCTGAGTGAGGTGTTTAGGACCAGGAGGGGATTGGAGGTAAATCCTGCGTTTTCCCCCCACAAATCTCGGGCAGCTGGTGTTTCTCGCCACCTGTTGCTCTGAGCAGCAGAATCACCACAAACTGCGTCAAACCGCAGCTTCTCCTCCTCATATTGCAAACAGGGTCTTAAACCGGACTCTAATGGTTAAATTGTCCCGCGGAGGTGCCGTGCGCGTTCGTGCGCGTTCGTTCGCGTTCACGGCCGCTCCTGCTGCGTCTACCTGTCGGCGGCTCCAGATCGGTGGACTGCCCATTCATGTTACGTAACTTTATCGTATTTTCCCACAGTGTAAATCCTCGCTTTCTACACAGACTTAAGTCAGCCCACCTTCCCGGGATAATCCCACCTGACGTGCTGTCTACGTGTGGTCATGAGTCTCTGCAGCTGTTTACACGGTGTCAGACTCTGAGAACTAATGAGCCCTCAGATCCAAATAAAAAAAAAACAAAACTGCCTGATTCTACTTTTTTTTTTAAATGCTGGGTTTCACTTCTGCACAGGTCTGTTGACATCCTGACCTGCTGTCAGGTAGTGAGCTCTGGGGGTGTAAGTGAAGGCAGCAGGGTGACAGGGTGGGGGGGGGGGGTCACATCAGTGAGGGGTCTCCTCCTTCAGCGGGGACGGACACAATGGCAGGAAGAGACTTGGACACTTGTTGCAGCTCGAGTGTGTTGGACGCATGTGACACTTTGGATGAAAGCGCTGCATTGTGTGGTCCTTGGTTTTAATCTGTCCAGGACAGCGCTGTTCCTCTTCACCTCCCTCCGCCTCCCTCTTCCTCCTCCCCCGTGCATGCTGAGGCGTGTGAAGCGAACTCCATCAGTGGACCATCAGGGTGGCCCCGGTTGGCCCTGCAGCCTTGCAGTGCTCATGATGAGGGGCCGAATTGTCCTCAAGTTGAACTCTTCTTGAGCAGCATTGGACAAACAATGTGTCTGCTTTCACAGCAGAATACAGTTTAAGGGGGCTCAAATAGATACATCTAAAAAATGTGGACAAAGAACTTGGACGAGGCTCAGCGCTGGAGGCTCTAAATTGTCCCTGAGTGGAAATATGTTGCATGTTCTTGTGTGCATGTCTCTGATTGTCCTGGCGGCCTGTCCACAGTGTGACCTCCTTTTAGACGAGTCCAGCTTTGATCAGCTGGAACGACCGCCTCCATCCTCAGACGGAGGAAGCAGACGAGGCCGATGAGAGGAAGCGAAGTGAACGTGGTTCCAGCGGTGCTAAACTCTTCGCCTTTCGCGGCCTCTAAGACACCACAGTCTGATAAATCACCAAACTTTATCACACGCAGCACGGATGCAAAAAAACCAGACGTCATGCGAAGCACAATGGCCACTGATTATACTTTGACCTGATGCAGCTAAGGACAAAAGTGAAAAGCAGAACCTCTGCTGGACGTCAGAGGGTTCGTATATCTTGTCCTGTGTCTTATCACTCCGGCTTTACACGGAGGTTTCTCCTGTTCTTCGGAGGCTATCAGCGGTCCGGAGGTCTGTCCCGACCTGTTCCATGCCGCCGTGATAAATTCCGCTCGCGCCTTTGTTGTCCCGCTTATCAGCGTCCCCCCTCTCCCGGGGCCCATCTTGGTCCATCTTGGTGTCGCGGGGTGGGGATGGGACACTATCAGCACGGCAAACAGAAACCTGTTGAAAGCCCATTGTCCAGAGCAACACATGGAGGCTGCTGATGGCTTTGTCTCTGCTGGCATGAATGCGTGTGACGAGGAGAGAGCAGCACACTCCTGCTATTTGCCCACGATTTCGGTATTTACACCTGGCTGCCTTCACAACGGCCTGCCCATAAATAATGCAGACACTGGCAAACCTGTAATTACAGTATGTATATATGACAAAAAAGACGGATGTTCTCCTTTCAGGGTTTTTCCTGCAAATTTGCATATTCGTCTAAAAGGATGAAGTGTGCTGCTGCTGCTGCTGCTGCACAGGGAGATGAACTCACAGCCACCATGTAGAAGCTTCTCGCTCTAAAGTTATTTGAAGTGACTCCACTGAGATCAGTCCTACCTGACTCATACTGAGGTGTTTTAGCTCACCACTAACGTCTGTAACCTGCTGGATATTCCGAGCGCTGCTCGGTAAACAGTCATTTTCTCATATCCTCCCTGTTAGTCACACACCTGTGGAGGATCCTCTAACCAGCACCTGTGGATCTTTGGTGTCAGAGAGAATCTGGCAGGTCTTGACTCAGTGTTTTGTTTTTTTTGGGTTTTTTTTTTACTTAAGGTTATTGAGGTGATGTGGAAGGAACAGAGAGCTTATTGTCTCCGTACTTATCTGTCCGGAGTTGATTATCTGTGTGGTCGGATGGGAAAGATACACTTGGGGAAGAAAGCGGTGCATTAGGATCAGAAAAAGGGAAATGAACGTGAGTCACGTAATTAAACGCAGCCCGGTTTTGATGTCTCATTACGAGCTCGATGAGGACCGTAGGAGCATTTGTTGACGTTATTAAGAGCGCTCGGTGTCTCATCTCTGACTAATCCCGCCCGTCTGACTCTTTGCTTTCAGAGGTGGGGCACCTGATCCAGGGAGGGGGATTTATTTTCCTTCTGCATTCCTGATGGAGTCGTACAGAGTGACTGGCATTCCTCACGCCGGACCGCAGCGGGGTTACTCCCAGGCGTCCCGCCCATCCCGGCCCCAGAGCAACGGAGCCGGCACCTACGGTCTCAGCATCCGCGTGCAAGGCATAGATGGACACCCCTACGTTGTCCTCAACAACCAGGACAGGGGCCCTCAGCCCTACTTGGACCCAAACAGCAACGGGTACCTCGACACTGAAGGATCCTTCATCGATAACTACCAGGAGTATGACTTCAGGGGGAGCAAAGAGGCGGGCTCCAGCAGCCCCTTCATGGAGTACAGGTCTCAGAAGATAATGTACTCCACTGACTCCCAGAATGGCCTTTCGGAGTCTCAAGGGAAGAAAGCATCCAGCCTTCTCAACTTTCAGAAGCACCCAGAGATCCTGCAGCCCTACAACCCAGAAACCAACTCCCTCAACTTTGACGGTTTCCGCAGCCTGCCCTCAAAGACCCAGGCGGAGGCCAGCAGCCAAGACCGCAGTTTGTCCTCCAGGTCCGCCCTGAATGCGTCCACCCACGCCCGGTCCTCGAGCCTGGAGCGGAAGAGAGACGGCGCACAGCAGGAGACGAGATCGCTCTCGTCCCGGAGCCTGACCGAGACGGCCCTCGCCAAGCGGCGGTCCCCGTCTCTGCCGTCGTCCCAGTCGGCTCAGCCCCAGGCCAGGCCGCAGTCGCAGCTGGCTCAGCCGCAGGTCAAACCGTACCTGACCAACCTGAACCCACCTCAGTCCAAGGCGACCCCCAAAGCCCAGCCCCAGCCCCCCACCGTCTCCAGTCCCGTGAGCGAGCAGAGCAAGGCGTCCTGCAGGTCTCCCAGCTCCATGAGCAGCGCCAACTCCAGCCTGGAGCGCAGCCGGAGGGAGCCCGACGTCCTGCCTCTACGCAGGACCGACTCCAGCGGCCCGGTGCTTCAATCCTCCTCTCGCTCCCGCCACTCCTCCGCATCGTCCGCCTCTCGGACGGTGATGGACGAGCAGATGGACGCCCTGTACGCAGACACCATCAACCGCCATGAGAACCGCCGCTACATCCCCTTCCTCGCGGGTTCGGGCAGAGACATCGACACGGGCTCCATCCCGAATGTCGACGAGCTCATCGAGAAGTTCGACGGCAAAGACGGCGGTCAGCCGCGTCGGGGCAGGGCGGGGCGCCGGAACAGGATCAACCCGGAGGACCGCAAGCGCTCCCGCAGCGTGGACAGCGCGCTCGGCCTGAGGGACGGCGCGGAGGAGTTCAGGCGCTTTCAGGGCACCTCGATGGAGCACGTCCTGCGGCCGTCGCAGCTGCGCCTGCAGAAGACTGCCGGCAGTCAGGACTCCTGGCTCTCGACTGTGGACGGAAAGATGCCGTCCAAGGCGTCCTCGCTGGCCACCAGTGCGCCCACCTCCCCCCAGAGCACCATCTCCAAGGCTTCAGGCAGCGCGCAGGGTTACAAACCGCCACAGACCCGCTCGCCATCGCTCCCGTTCAAGCTCAGAGAGAGCGAGCAGAGCGGCTCCCCAGCGGGGAAGCTTTCAACAACGTCTCTGTCAACGTCGCTGTCCAAACCTTCGTCCACTGGAACCAAAAAAGCTGGTTCAGACGCAGATGTTCAGGTACATGCAACACGTGTGGGGCCGCATTCATTTGACAGCGCATCTTCCTGTTTGAAGCTTGGTGTGACTTGGCTTCACTGAACTTCCTCACTCCAAATTAATTGTTTCTTATCACTTCTCTGACTAAATACATAAAACTACAACTGTACAACTCTAAATCTCAAGACGTGTCTTTCATGGACAGGAATATTTCAGGAGTGAGAGTATCATTTGTTTTTTTGTTTTTTTTCCGAGCAACTAATTCTTGGTTTGGGGAAAAAAAGGATAATTTTGTACTTTTCAAGTCTCTCATTTGTTTGAAATTTCTCTTTTAGGCGACGCCGGATCTTCTCAAAGGTCAGCAGGAGCTTTCCCAACAAACGCACGAGGAGACTGCTAAACAAATCCTGTTCAATTACCTGAAGGACGGGTAAGTCGTTTGCACTCTCATTTTCTTCCTGCTGTGAAGTTTTATTTGCTCATGTTCCCAAAACCTTTCAGCACACAAAAGGGCATCGCGCTGTTCTAGTTCAACGTGCTGTACGAGCGAGATGCCTCACGAGGGGAGAATCCGTGCCGCGGAGGCACGTAAATGTTTTTGTTTCGAATCAGAGTCGGACTGTTTGTGATAAAAGTGAAAGAATGTGGTCTCCCCATCCTCCCATCCCGGCTGTGAGCGATCCAGTTGTCTGGAATTTGTTTTTCTGCAGGATCCCATTTTCTCGCTCTGTTTTCCTTTTGCTTCGGTGTGAAACGAGGAGAAAAAAATGCTGGGTTTTGTTTCTGTAATCAGACACTCATGGCTCGTCTTGGAGGGGCTGAAAGGGTTAAAAGGTCAGAGTGGGTTTAGGTCTCGAAGCAGCTTAATGAGAAAGTGTTTGCCTGCTGACGCGTCCGTTCTTCACCGGCACCGGTGGTTATTTTGAACGAAATCTGAGGTGAAATATCTGGAGCACCTGCATCACACGCTGGTGGTTTTCGCGCTGCAGAAACAGCCTGTGTCGTAGGAAGAGAGCAGGAAGCCGTCTGGGTGTGTCGGGCCACAGGTCAGGAGTCACAGGACAAAGGAAAGGAAACACAGATGGAAGTGCAGGGGCTGAAACTGAGCTGCATTCCCCAGGCTCCGAAGGCAAACATTCACCAACGCGGGTTATAAAGGTTTAATGAAAATCATATGTATCAGGACGGAGCGAGAGAGAGAGAGAGAGAGAGAGAGAGAGAGAGAGAGAGAGCGAAAGAGGGAGAGGCTGTGTGGGTTTAGCTTTCCATGTCAGCCTCGCAATTTATCGCAATACAAAACTGTTGCTGTCATGTGAAACTGGTGCGACGCCAGCGTTTTCTGAACTATAAGTGAGAGGATTGAGGTTCGTCTCCGAGTCTGAGATAACCTCCAAATTGTCGGTGCGTCAGACATTTGTTATGATGTGGATTAATTTTGCGTTAAAGGCGCAGTTGGGGTTGAGGACGTGTCTGTTTTTCCTCAGCAGAGAGAACAATGGGCTGGGTTTGGATGTTTTTAGAAGAAATAAGCCAAGTGAAAACTGGAGAGGGAAACTGTACGGGCGGGTGTGGCTGGGAATGTGATGAAATACCCCCCAAAAAACGAGTTCGGTCTGATTTTATTCTCCGCACAGTTTTGTCGCTCCAGTTCTTGATGGAGCTTTCCATCGACATCAGAGAGCCGACCGGTCATGTGGTCTGTACATTAGTCGCACATGCTTCCTCCCAGTTTATTGGCTTGTGCAATGAAGCTGTTTGTTGCTGTGAGGTGACACTTCAAAGTGGCGTGATCCTTCCTGACCTCCTCTAAGCTGGGCCTGAACTCCTCTGTTCCCACAACGCCCCTAATTCCTGATCGACCATAACACTGAAGAAAAAAATAAAGACTAAAGTATATAAAAAAAAAACACCTTTAAGAGAGTATTCACATAGCTGTGATTGTGTGTGTATACAGAAGCAGTGACAGTGATGACGTAACGAAGAGAAAGGTCAACCTCGTCTTCGAGAAGATTCAGACGCTGAAGACTCGGGCCACCTCGGGCGCCGCTCAAAGCGACAACAAAGTGAGCAGATGTTTTATCAGACTGTCGCTGCCTGCTGTGGTGTTAGATTCATGTCAAGAAGACCAATGTTTGTGTAACTCATAAATATTTCTGAGTTTAAGAAGATGAATCCACGTTTTTACACAAGCTGCCCTTTGGGAATGGATTTCAAAGTAGGAGCTTAACTGACTTAATTTGTTCATTTTTTTTTCGAGGTTGCAAAAAGGAAATTGAATTTTATGTTATTGTAGACATTGTAGAGCTCTCTGCATGTGAAGTGAAATACATCATTACAGAGTCCGTTTACTTTAAACGTTCCTTTGACCTTTCACCATGTTGTAGGTTTGCAGCTTTAAGTGGCACAAGTAGAATTGTCACTTCCATTATTTGCTTCTGGAGGCTCGAACAAACGACTCTAAATGTCTCGTTTGTCCTTTCAGGCGCTGGACTTCTCGGCGCAGACCAAAGCTCTGCGGGAGCAGAACGCCACACTGGAGAAAGAAATCAGTGACCTGCAGAGACGCCTGGAGGAACAAACAACGGTAGCGTCCAGTCCGGTCCAGTTCCGTTCTGCCATGTGACGCAGTGCCTTGTTTATGTTGGCACGTCGGTCCCTGAACTTCTCCTTTGAGAATATCCTTTAATGAAGGGTTTGGTGGAAAAGGAGCTTTAAGGGATTACTGTTCAACTTTTTGAATAAAAAAAGAGGGGGGGAAAAAAAAGATCTTACACCAGCGTTTCATTGTAAAGTTCGCTAAGCTGAACATAAAAGCACAACTGAGGTACAGAACAAACAGGACTCCTTGAATAACAGGCGTTTTCTTGGTGACTAAACAGGAATTAATGAGACTGATTTCGATGTTTCATAAGTACACCTAAACTCCTGTGAAAGTTTTTTACTTTGTGCACAATATGTTTTAATAGTTTTATCATAAATTGATGCAATTGTTCTTGCATTTGTTTTTTTCTTTTTTTTTCTTTTAGCGATTCAGGTCAAGTAAGATGTGCTTGTTGTGTGTTTTCAGAAGACTCAGGCCGACCGAAGGACGGCGGCAGGTCTGAAGGAGCTCCAGCAGGAGCTGCAGCGCAGCGTCGAAGAGTGCAAGCTGCTCAGGGAGAAACTGTCCAAAGCAGAAGCTGAGCTGCAGACCACCGTTGAAGAGTGAGTGCAGGGTCTTCACACGGATCGATGCAAAACGACTGGAAAGGCAGTAGCTGTGACTTTTACATCGACAAGAAGTAGGCTGAAAAGTTTCAGCAAGTTTTCGACTTTTTCCATTTGTTATGGAATTTTTTGAGGTGGATCCATGTGTTTTTATTACTTCTGTTCTGTACTCCAAGTGTTTTGTCCATGTTGAGTTACTGGATCTAACAGATTTGTTTGGGACTCGCAGCTGAAATAGAAGCCAGGGAGGTGCAGCACGGAGTGTCTCTTTTGGTGGAGCCCCTCAGGTGAACTGAGGAGGCAAGCAAATCAAACGTCTGAGTGAAGTAATCATGGAGAAAGTTTGTCTGTTGCACAGCTCAGACCGTCGGCGTTCACTGGAGTGGTTTCCATGTCGCCTCCTCAGTCTGCGGCTCTTTGTCTCCCCTCTGGCTTGCTGGGTTTATCTTTCACCCTCCACATTAATATGTGACTGATTTACTACTCGTTCTGACCCGAGTGTGGTTGCTATTCATAGCTCGGTGTCTCTGTTGGTTTTCTTTTCAGTTCAGCATTATTCGACGTTTCTTTGAGCTAAATATTTGTTTAAATACTTGATTTCTGAATTCTTCCATGGCGCGAGCTTCATTTGTGGGCCGTTCATTTCAGCCTGACTGTGGATGAAGAAGACGACAGTCTGCTCCTCATTCAGAATTAATTATGCCTTTATTGGACAGATGATGGCTGATAGAGTCTGACATGAATCAGAGAGAGAGAGGAGTGTGTGTTTTACCATGAAGCGCTCCAGCTGGATTTGAATCGGGGGGCTGTTGCAGTCGTTTGGCGCGAAGCCATTCGGTTACCTTTTGAGTTATTTGCTGCAGCGGGAGGAGGAGATGTTCAGCTCCGCTCTGCGTGGCCTGTGGGGTGATTTGTTTGAGGTGTCTCACATCACTTATCGCCCTCCCCCTCAGTGTTGCAGCGTGGAGGCACTTTAGACATTATTGGTTTTCCATCATTCATGTATTCATTTTAACCCCCTGAGCTCCGCGGGGCCTCACATTAAGCCCCCGCACAGGTGCTGCCATTTGTATGTGTGAATTAAGGTGCAGGTGGGCCCGTGTGTGTGTGCGTGCGAGTGTGTGTGTGTGTGTGTGTGTGTGTGTGTGTGTGTGTGTGTGTGTGTGTGTGTGTGTGTGTGTGTG
>JASSRZ010000001.1:13481796-13506057 GCA_032164315.1 Malacoctenus gilli
AGAAAGATAGAGAGAGAGAGAGAGAGAGAGAGAGAGAGAGAGAGAGAGAGAGAGAGAGAGAGAGAGAGAGAGAAGGGGTTGGCAATTTCTTCAAAGATTATCTTATTCACACGCAGCTCACTGTTTCACGCTTGTAAAAACAAAACAAACAAGTTTTGCAACTCTCGTGAAATTCTCACAGTGTCCTTCTGCCCCCTAGCGGCAATAATGAACATGACACCTAAATTGCACAATCACGCTCTTTCCGAAATATTTAACCTGACGAATGATAAAAAGACAGAAAAAAAACGTACATTAATTTAAAAAAAAAATCAGACTGCAGATTCAGACAGATTTTGAAACATAGTGTTTAAATGAGAACACGGAAGGTGCAAACAATTCCCGTGTGTCTCATCGATACAGAGTGTGAGCACCGACAGGATGAAGTGTGTGTGGGAGTGTTGGCTGGTTTTTATCAGCCAGTCAAGCTGGGTGACCTCTGCAGACCCCGAGGGAACAAAAAGGGGGAGTCAAAGACCCCCACATACCTCACGACGGACACCCCTCTTCTGATTTCATCAGTGATGGCGACTCATTTTTGAGGTGAGCTTCAAATAAGTCGCATAATGTTCTTGTGAGTTTTTGCGGTTCTCTTACGCGCGGATCTGCACTTTTTACGTGAGTCACAACGTTGGTCGGTTCATTTTTAACCAACACCCATGAGGTTTTTTTGTTGTGTGTGCGTGTGTTTGCTTTTGTTTTAAGAAGTACTAATAACAAAACAGGGAGACACCAAAGTAAACATCCGGTGGAGGCCTGAGGCGCTCAGACTGTTTCAGTGCAGCAGGACAAACCTGCTCTCACTTTGTTTGCAGTCATTGACAACAGTGGAAAGAGTGTTGACATCCAGGTACAGTCTGGCAATCACACAGGGACTTCAGCAACAGAATCAACAAAATAGCTCACTGATAACAGGAAAAAATACACTTTGTGAAAATCTGGGTTCATCCGTCACCCACTGATCAGTTCATTAGTCAACTTGAACCTCAAATTTCTAAGTATAGCTTCTATTTAACATGGGAACTCAATTAAATCTAAAGGGTGAAGTACTCCTGCTTATGCCAAGTATTTATCACTGACATAAAACACAATGTTGCAGTTACAGAGTCCAAACAAACTTCACTCGTCTCAATAAACCTTAATTTCTCTGAATTTAGTTGACAATCTTACTGTCACCTTAGTTTGTGTGTTTTCCATGTAGAAATCGACGATTCCAAAGAGTATTTGTCATCACGTTCAAGTGAACCCCGAAGTTAAAAAGAAAATCTTCAAAGTCGCATCTTGGTGACAGATTTTTTTTTTCTTTCTTTCAGATTCAATGGAGCTCAACACACCACTTTCCCTCTACAGAGCAGTTGTTCTGTCAGAAAAAATGTGTCTTCATTGTGCTGCACTAAGTCCTCAGCTGTTTGTTCAGCAGTTTTGCTGAAAGTTAATGTTACAGCCGGACAACAATAGTAATCATTGACGCACCATGATAACACAAAATCTCCCTCGAGAACTTTTTCACTTTTTGCACTGACGTTATCTAAAACAAACTGCATTGCTTTCATACCGTGGCACTTGGAGTGTAATTTTACCAAAGGTTACTGTTACGAGATAAAAACAAGAAATTAAACTTTCGATTTTACTTTGTAGCAGGTAAAAAAAAATTCGTCTTTGAGTACTTCAAAGTTTGGCAGTTTGCTGTTATGTAACAAACCAAACCTCTCCGACGGTTGACTGAAACAAAAAGTACATTATTTTTTATTGAAAGCTGCAAATGATGAGTAAACGTTGCATTGCATTTGACCCCTGACCACGGACTGAACCCGTCCAGCAATGTGTGTGCAAAACACAGCTGGTTCTTTAGTCTTTGGTTGCTGCACATTTCTGAAGACAGTTCAGCAATGTGACTGTGTAATTCCATCACAGACAGTACATCCGTCTGTTGACAGCTGCTGAGGTATTTTTTTTTCCTCCTCTGGCAATTAGCAGAACCTGAATTGCAGCGCTGCAGGGATGCTGAGCTGAGATCAGCTGCTGTTGTTGGTTTCAACAGTGAGATCCTACACAAACAAGCGGCTTCACACTGAAACCTGCACGCAGTGGCGAACAAAGCGCTTTCTTTGTTGCTGCTATGAAATGCACAGGCTCACATGCACACTGCTCATCACTGTTTGGCTGGTGGAGTTTGATCGTAGGCTGACACTTTCAGATCAACTGAGAAAACACTCCCAGTAGACCTGCACCGAATAATCCAAAACAATGTAAACTGTGACTGTTATGTCAATTATTGTGTTTTATTATGTTCCCTGTGTTATTTCAAAACACCAATGCACAGCGCAAGTGAACTAAACTAAACTAAACTAAACTAAACTAAACTAAACTAAACTGAACTGAACTGAACTGAACCGAACCGAACCAAACCAAACCAAACCAAACCAAACCAAACCAAACCAAACCAAACCAAACCAAACCAAACTAAACTAAACTAAACTAAACTAAGCTAAGCTAAACTAAACTAAACTAAACTAAACTAAACTAAACTAAACTGAGCTGAACTGATCAGAACAGAACCAAATGAATTTAAACCAAACGAAACTAAACTAAACTGAGCTGAACTGAACTGATCAGAACAGAACAGAAACAGAACCAAATGAATTTAAACTAAACTAAACTAAACTAAACTAAACTAAACTAAACTAAACTAAACTAAACTAAACCAAATCATGACTACAGCAGTTTTCATCCTAACAGAGGCATGATGTCTGATTTTTTTTTGTTCTTTTCGTTATCGTTTACGATAAAATCGAACATGTTTGATATCGCAAGTCGCAAGCTCGTCTGCGACTAAACTCTCAACACTAGTCGTTAGATGTGAGCTGATAGTCTTGTCAGAGTCTTTTCTCAGTCTTGTCAGAGTCTTCTGGTGTGAGCTTGGCATTCATTGAATTGAGCCTTTTTAAAACCGACACGACATGAAATTGAATCAAAATAAAGTTTCGCGAAAAATTAGATAACAAAGATCCAAATTACTGTTATCTTGAGTGAAACATTTGAGTAAATGTACTTTGCTGGATTCTGGTGCTGCCGTTTCCTCGCTTGCTGGTCTGGTTTACCACCCTGACATGTGGTGTAAATTTTCTCTTTCTCCCTGTTTGTCCTGTTGTTCTTGAAGGACGGGAGCCGTCAGGTCGATCCAGAGCTGAACGCAGATCAGATCAGCTCACGCGCGGGGGCTCAGGATCCGTGCCGAATGTTGTGCTTGTGAGACAGGACGTCCACCTGGATTTCCACCCGACGTTGGACTTGAATCCGCAGCCCGGTTCACGGCTTTCAGAAGTAAAGAAACACAGTTTGTTTGATGTCTGGTTACTAATTAACCCCCGGCCGCTGTAGAAATACCTCTCACATTGTCCCGAGCGTGTTTTTTTTCTTTTCATCTCCCCTGAACTTTCATCGACATGAACTAATGGCAGCGCTTTGTCGAGGAACAACTCGGCTGAACTGAGCACGCTCTCACGCCTTCGACAGCCGACTCGCCATTCTTGCGCGGCTCCTTCTCTGGTTTCTAGCCGGAGGGAGTGACCGCGGGCCATTCACAGCAGGAATGCGATCTCGCAGTCAGGTCGACCCGTGTGTCTGATAACTGACAGGATAAGGAGGAGACAACTGATGGTGAGAAACCAGTCAAAATGTGCCACATCAAGGACGCAGGTGTCAACGACATGAAATAGTAATGTTCGCCGCGCCGTCTTCCTTTTAATCACCATCAACACCGTTAATAATTCAGTCACCACAGCAGCTCGTGCACGACAACATGTCTGCGACTGACCTTTAGAACCAACTTTTCAGAGACGATTCTGTTTTTGTACGAGTCAACAAAAATAAAAGTCAAACTTTGATCTGAATGAAAACTACTGTTAAAGTTTAATTTTGGTCTCAATTCAATATTTTAAAATATTTTCTTCATGTGCTGATGTGTAAAAATAATTGGAAAGTTCTCAGTTGTTAAGGAGAAGCTATTTACTACTTTTACAGTTTCGTGCTGTTTAATTTTTGCATTGATATTTAGAAACTGTTGAAATGAATAGAATAAAACTTAACTGCAATTAAACATCAGAGAAAAATGAGTTTTTCTTTTGGAAGGGACGAGGAGTGAAAGAACTTATGGGCAAGAATCGCTCTCAGGAAAGTAAAATCACCATAAATTTGTATTTCATTTCTTTATTTCATGTCGTGCTGCCGGGGGCAGCGGCTCCTCCTGTCAGCTGCTCCTGCTGATAAGCACACCTCCACCTGTCCCTGCCCCAGCAGGAGGACCCGCCCTGTGAAAGTCCTCCTCTGAGGGCAGGAGGCGCAGAGCAGGGAAGCAGGTGAAATGTGGCCCGACAGGTCTGATGGGAACACAGAGAGGCTCGGTGAGTCGGCCACAGAAACACTCACACACACACACGGACGGACGGGAGGGTTGCTGAGTGACTGACAAGCCCGTCAGTCAGGTGGATTTAGGAGCAGTCTGGCTGAAGTTAAGACAATGACATCGCTGTGTTTGTGTTGCTGAGTGTGGGACTGGATTACACCTGGTCACTCCACTGTCAGAGGCGGAGGGTAGGGGGGGGGGGGACCTCGACGCCCTGTGGACCCTCGACACCACCGCCAGCACCGGCAGCAGTAGACTTGACGGAGTGGAATTTCCCTCCTCTTCCCTGGCCGGAGCCGGGGGCAGATGGTCGCTCTGAGAGTCTGAGCAGAACTCAGGAAGGAGAGTGAGAGGAAGGGTGGGAGGAGGGTCCGGAGAGAGAGTGAGAGAGGGAGAGAGAGAGAGAGAGAGAGAGGGGAAGACAAGCCAGGAGTGGACAGAAAACGGAGAAATGCTTCGCTACGGTTCAGGACGAACTGTGTCCACCATCACCACCACCACCACAGAGGACTCTCCAGAGTCGGCGAGTCCGGTAAGGAGACGTCCCAGAGAAACTCTCTCTCTGTTCTTGTCCCCCTCCCTCCCTCCTGCTCTGTGCTTTGCTAACAAGTCCACTGTTTTTTCCTCCCCTCCTCTGTTTGTTCCCTCCTGCTGCCTTTTAATGACTCTGCAGCCACTTGTTTCTGCCCCACGCACGGTGAAACACAGTTGGTCAGTCCCGGCTTTTGCATGTCCTGTTCTCTGATCCCACTCGTAGTGACTTAATGTGTGTTGCAGGATGTGCAGATGTGCTCTCTTACACAAGTGTGTAATGGGAGCTGAGTGTGCAGGAGGCAGTGTTGTCATGTTTATTTGAACTGCTCTCTGATAAAAAAGAGCCTTTGTACGAGACCTATTTTTTTTTCTTTTATTGTTCCCATGGTCTTTTATTGTGAAAGGACTTGCCATTTGTTGAAAGCTTTGTGGTGTTACTATCACTACATTCAGTCAAAGTTCTGCAGTAATTAGTTTTTCCTCTTGCCAGAATCAAACACCCAATCTTCAGTAAATATTACGACAGCTGTATCCGTTTTACAGTGTGAGAGCATTTACATAAACTTTGTTTGCTGCTGTTGCAAGGGTCCATAAATAGATTCACAAAGGTGGATGAAATCCTGGTGTCTCATTTTCAGTTCAATTTTCTTCTACTTCCCATCATTTCTCACCACAACACTGAAAGAACTTGATTAATTTGCTGTTTTTTTTGCCCATTTTTCAGAGGAGGACCAGACGGCTGAGATTGACTCTCCATGCAGGAGATCATGAGAAAAAGGAGGAAACGGCCACAAGCTCAGACACAGTAAGTCATGTATACATGTTTCCCTCAGAGAAATTCTTCAATTATCCGCGCTGCGTCCCGCCCAGAAGTCTGACTCCACCACCACCGAGTAACTAGGTTAAACTTGGACAAACAGCACTTGAGTCGATGTAAAAAATTTTCTTATTCTAAACTCCAAAAAATGCTTCGAAGCACATTTGATGGAAAGATGGTGGACCGACTGAGATTTAAGTGCTTTTCATCATCTGGTCCAGTTACACAATCAGGCGTGTGCATGTGTGATAATGGACACACAGCTGGTTTGCGTTTTCTTCAAAGCTCAGCTCCGGCTCCATTGTTGGCCTGCTCCGGACAACCCCGAATATCTTTAGCTGAAACAGGGTCGGCACCGGCACCAGTAAGGAGAACAAACATACCTCATAAAACTGGCATTTGTTCAGTGAAGTGCAGAGTTCCCTTCCTGCACTGGCTGTGGAGTTGGAGTGGGTGCGAGCTGCAGTCGGTGGCTGTTTGCCGTAGGTGGCTCTGCCCCGCTCTTTGTTTGGATTTGACGGTGAGAGTGTGACAGCTGCGTGAGGTGCTCCGCTCCTCGTTGGCTCGGAGGACGAGTTTGGTCTTTCTGCTGTCCAAGAAAATAACGAAGAAAAACAACAACAACAACATAAAAAAACGTGGTAGCTTGTTTTGGATGAACCTTGGCCAGAAGGACGGCGCTGTTCCTGTTACTCCACCGCTGATAGCGCGCTGTAGTAATCTGTGATTGTGGCTCCCACTGGGAGGGTGTAGCCATGACTATTGGAACTGATGACAGAGGACGCTCTGATTAGGGGTGAACACAGAGTGGATAACATGCACGCTTTGTGCTGATGTGAACTTGAGTGTGTGTTTAGTAAGGAACCCCCCCACCACCCCCCACCCCACCCTCCCTGCAACAGAACCGTGGATTTTTTGTCCCAGGACAGAAATCAGGGGCTTCCACAGCAGCCAGGCCGTTTTTTGCACACAATCAACTGACTTCCTGTGTGTGACTGTGATAGGATATAAAATGGTGGATAAAAAGTGAAAACAGGAGGGTGAGAGGGGGGGGGGTCTAGGAGGTGTTGCGCAGTTCAGCTTATGCGTTTGTTTGTTTTTATACGAAGGGTGAAATAATAACATGGATAAAAGTCTCTCATGAGTCCAGTAAACGAGATGTTTGAGCTGGATTCCCACAGACTGGGGTTGGGGGGGGGGGGGGGCCGAAGTTACATATCACCAAAAGGTTTGACCAGTTCAGGGTCAAAGTGAAAGTCACCGTTTGTTCCCACCACAGTCTCCAACACTGTGGGCGCTTGAACCAGGCCTCGAGCCCTGCACTGCCCCTCGGGCGCGGCACTGCAGCAGCCCACCGTGTCATTATGGTCAACAATGAACAGGATAGTTTGAACACAGAGAGGAAATCGCCCCTGAGAAATGGATACAGTAGCTTAACCAGAAAGTAAATCAAGCCTTGTTGGCGTTGAGCTCCGACAAACATGTTTGACGTGTGTCTCCTGTATGCGAATCTGAACTGAAAGACTGCAACTCTTCTGCATGATAATTACATCACAGCCACTGAGAGTGAAACCAGCTTCATTACGTAACTCAGGGTTATCCACGACAACCAAGAATCACATGAAAAGGAGCCTATAGTGATGAAGTGCAGCTCGTTTGTGGAGGTCTGAAGATAAACTGTTGCACAGTGAGAGAAAAGTGCAAAGACTCACCAGGAAGCAGAATATCAGGGTTCAAAAGGGTAAAAACTCCCTGATTCATCTGTAGATTGTGAGTTTGCAGCTGGAGTTCTGGGGCTTTTGAAGGTGCTCTTGTAATTAATATAAGAAAGCACAGTTTTGTTGTTGCAACACTGTTGAAACCTGCAAAACGTTTAAACTTAACACAGGATTCACACAAGCTCTCAATCTACGCTCAATTTAACTCCATCTGGCTTCATTCATTGGGGATTATCTCTTTTGTTGAGTAGCTTTTCCTATCAAAGACTTTTACGTTGGTTGCTAAATGTGAGCTTTACTCGAGGTTACCTGGAGGTCAGTGTTGTGGTGGATGAAAAAGTGTCAACATGGTCAAGCAGGAAATGACAGAGAGACTTTATCTGAGATGTGAGGCGACGCCATGCTTCACGCTGGTTTTGTGGCCAAGTCACCAGAAAATTAGTAAGGGTGTGTCCTGCAACCTGACGCGTCATGAACACAATCCAGTGACTATGCATTACATGTGCACCATGAGCACTAACGGAGCTCCGAGGCGCAGACATTTCTGCACCGGCAGCGTTGGGTTTCGTCCAGCCTCAAGGCCGAAAGCGTTGACAAAGTGGGCATGTTTCGACCCAGTCAGCCGCGAGCGTGTCTTTGTCGTCAGCTTTCGTGTTTGTGTTGGAAATAATGAAGCGATCCCATCAGTCGATCCCTCCTTCACAGCACAGTCAGGTGACAGAGCTGCCGGCTCCTCGGCGACAAACAATGGTGCGATTTTAACTCCGTACTCAAACGGGATTATTTTAAATTTGTACCTTCGTCTGTTTGCATAAGCGGAGCGATGGCCGAGGGGTGTTTAGGCTCCTCAGTGCAACAACAAAACCTGAAGGCATCTTCCAAAATTACATGTTTGCTGTTTATATAACAAAAGCCAGGTAAACGCTGTCACCCACAATGGTCACACACCAGCCCTGTTAAATTCAAAGCATAAAGATGGCCGTTCTTCCCTCCCCTCTGTTGGAATTCACATCCGCCTATTAGTGGGGCCTTCGCCGTTTCTCAACAGCATGTCCTCTGTAGATTAAGTGGTGCAGAAATGTGGAGCTCGGCTCTGTCCGTGAGACAACACTGGCGTCTTTGTTCCAGCTCCTCCTCACTCTTATCTCTGTGAGATGTGCTGGAGACTGACGCCTCCTCCTCTGTGCAGCCGGTCCCAGATGGAGGTTTCAGTTTGAGCTGAAGCCTTATTAAGATATCAAGAGGCCTATGTCTCTACGTGTGTGTTACCTTCCCTCCCAAAATGCTGGCTGAAGGTCAGAGACCTTTTTAACCAATAGCTTGCAGAGCTTTAAATGACAAAATCTCCAGTCTTGCCTTGTTTTTGTGGCTCTCGGATACAAACGACTGCAAAAGAACATTTTGAATGCATTTCACAATAAAAATGCATTATTTTGGCTCTTTTTGCTCTGTATCTACATCATGTTATTTTAACTTCACTGAGGCTTACAGGCAAAAAAGTATTTTTATATGTTTTGCCAAAATATGGGCTGGAACAGCTTAAAGGTTTGTCGACCTTCTTGTTTTTGTAAAGCTTTTTTTTTTCTTGGCTTCGCACAGCAACAGACTGCAGTGCCTCATTGCGACTGAACATGTAATTTAGAGTGAGCCGCTGAATTGTTTGCAAAAAATGTCAAGTCTGAATTGCTCACACCTGGTTTGAAACAGCTCATCCACAACAGCAGTCTTGAATAATGCCTCTTTTTTTCTCTCTCTTTTGCTTCTGCAGTCTGAGAGAGAAAAAGATGTCAGTGGAGCATGGAAGAAGAAGAACGGGCTCATCCAAAGAGAGAGGCCAGCTGGCAGCGAGTCGCCTCGGCAGGTAGACGCTCGCTTCCACGACATGAATAATAGGAGCGACATCACGACACACACACACGTACACACACACATACACGCACACTGCAATGTGTGTCAGTGTGTGTGTCAGTGACATCCTACTGTAAAATGCTCCTCTGTGCCTGCGCTCAGAGGCTGTCATCAATAATGCATTCCCCCGACATTCAGGACGAACTGATGCTTGCAGGTGACTGTTACTGATGCCACGTCCCCAGTGGGACTCTTTTAGTTTCTCAGTGTTGAGACAAAGCAACAAAGACAAAGGCCTAATCTGAGGGAATACTCTCAAAAAGAAATGATAAGTGACAGTTGATTAATCGCCAGTCGCAAAGCAAAAGTGATCACACCAGGCCAATTATCTGTTATCTGTATTCTTGCCTTATCCAGGCATTTGGACGTCACGTGCCAATCGCAGCCTCAGTGAGATAAACAGTTCAGCTTTTGATCACGGGATGTTTAGAATTGATAGTTTATCAAAAACATCAACAAAAATATATGAAAATGGAAAAAATTCCATTTGAATATTGTGGTTCCTGAGAAATCCATATGAGTTGTTTCTAATGATATCCTGCACATATTCCAGTGGTCATTATAGATTATAAAAAACTGATTTGCTCATTGAAGTGAACAGCACTGCAGCCATCAAGTGAGTTTCTCTTTCTAACCTCTGAACAACGCCGGACTCTGAAATATTTAGAGAAATCTGATACCTGAGCGACCGCTCTGTAATTTATCTGTGCATGTCTACGACTGCCATTTGTTATTTAGTTTTCGCATTGTTGGAAGTGCCATGCAGCTCCTGTGCTGCTGTGCATCTGTTTTCATGGGCTGATCGAGATACAAAAGGCAGAAATGGCAGCAGCTCATGTACCAGGTTGCAGAAACATGACACCTTCAGTGCACTCTGCACCTTTTTTAGCTGGTCGCTCTCAGCCTCCTGTTTCCAGTGCTCAGCAGCAGGAGCAGCAGTGCTGGAATAACCCGCATGGGCCCCCCGAACACATGCAGAGCACCTGCAAGCGTGCATGTATGCACGCAGGTCGGACGACACTTTGAAAGTGTAGGTCAGCCTCTGCTGTAGGGCGACTATGGAAACCTGAGCGGCGCGATCCTGTCCCCCTCAGCAGGGAGACATGACCAATGGGGTGCCGGAGAACTCGCTGCAGCATCATGGGCCCAAAATGTACGGCGTGGTGCAGAGGACGGGCTCGGACAGACACCAGGAAGTGATGGCGCGACAGTGGACAGTCAATCACCTTCAGGATGAGATGAAGTACATCAAGGAGGTAAGAGGACACAGACAGACCTTCAGGTCAGACGCAGTTTTAGCATGGTGATGACGTCATGTGTGCTCAGCTTTGTGGGTAATGTCTAAATGCTGCTGATACCTGATGACAGGTGAGAGATTCTCTGGAGAAGGTGAGAGAGCGGATGTACGGGCAGTTTGGAGGAATGCAGCAATCAATGCAGAAGCTCTCACAGGAAATCAGGGTAATTAATTATGCAGCAGCACAGAAATCAACCAACAACCTGTAAATCTGTGAATGGACCTGTAAACACAGCGTCTGTTTGCAGACTGCCAACGCACAGCGAAGGAGTCTGGAGTCAGAGGTGAAGATACGAACCGCAGCCATGGAGAGCTTTGACCAGATGAACAGCTCCCTCATATCCGCGAACATCGGCCTGCAGGTAGCGCGTCAAATCCCGCCCATCACACAAGCGCGTCTGAGGTCTGCTTCGTATGTTAAAAGAGTTTCTCGTCGCAGAAATCTCTTCTGGAGGACTGTCAGGTCCGAGTGGACGCCAAAGAGGAGATGAAGACCCTGCGGAGCACCTACAAGAAAGCGCAGGAAGAGCTCAGAGACAAGGACCGGGAGCTGGCCGCAGCACAGGCTGAAAACCAAACTTTGAGGCTTCAGGTGATGCTCAACACTCGCCTAAACTCTACGTCAGTGAACGCTATCTCAACCCAAACTAATGGCTGTAGATTTTTTTTTTTAAATTTTCCAGTTTCATTGTCACGGTCAGAGAGACTCAGGTCAGTGTGCAGGAGCCCTGGTTTAGTGAGAGAAAAATCAAAAACCAAGTATATTTGTACCGTTTGAAGTCGGACTATCAAGTGATTTGGTTTTTTTAATTTGTAGATGAATAATTTTACTTAAATTAAGAAAAAGCTCTATCTACCTGCTCTCACAGTTCCACACATTATGTGTTGAGATTTGAAGACTGGAAAAAATATGCCCCGTAAAGATTTTTGTAATCAGGGCGTAAGACTGCTGCTGCCAAACCAAAGGAAAAAATAGGACCTGTGGAAGCTGCAATTTTCCAACTCATTCAATCAACGGTTTTTCATGTCTGCAGCAGGTTGAACTTGTACTTGAACTCATCTGTGTGGTGATAAAACAAATACTGATCACATTTGATGGGATAAAACACCCCAATTTCAAATAAGAGACAGCAAATATGTACTTTGAACTGGCAGGTCTGCTATCGTATTGTGCCACAGCAGCCGAGGAACACCTCAGCTGCATCTGCATCTTCTATCCCAATGTCAATATGGTGCAATCAGCTGAGCGCAGTCCTCATTTGTGCTCTGCTGTGGATTGTCCAGGTGGAGTCTTCACGGGAGGCCAACACTCAGGCGCTGCACGAGCTCTCGGCAAAGCTGCAGCGGGAGTATGAGGAAAAGCTGCAGGAGGAACAACGAAAGCACAGGGAGGAGATCGAAAACCTACAGGTCTGCATTCTTCGGCCCTTAATCACGCGCTGCGTCACCCAGTTTCAGTCGACTGCAGAAACCAGGAACGTGTCCGTCAGCTGGATGAACGCGTGACGATCACTTGTGACACGTGAAATGCTCTTGATTTGATCAAATCAAAGAGTCGAAAGGCAGGTTATCAGACGAGAGAGCAGCTCAACAGCGGTGTTTGTGCACACTCAGGCTCAACTCGACGAGTACATCAGGCGACTGGAGGAAGCCGAGAAAAACCTCAAGATCGCAGAGGCCAAAATAGCAGAGCGAGACCAGAGGATCCTCGAGGTGGAGCGTCTCCTGGACTGCATGGGAAAGGCGAGTTATGCTTCTCATGATAACAATGGGATGATTGTTCTTCATGCATTCATTACGAATCCCTCACGCTTTCATCAAAAGCACAGTGTGCTCTGTGAGTTTTTCTGAGATCGCCCTGCACCTGCATCTTAATTAGCTCTGGTACAAAGAAACCCATTTAAGCTTCATTTATTGTCATGACAAACAAATGAGAATGAAAACACACAGAGGTTTTATCACATGTAATAAAATAAAAAGTTTCCCTTCTCAACAAGACTGGAAAAAGTGCTGGAATAGTTTAACTAAAGTTGAAAAGAACAACTCAGAAAATCCTTAAAATATTAGTTGAAAAATTTGTACTTCAAAAACAGGAACAGTACACAAAATTATTCAACTCAATAAACTGCAGAATAAAGTTGGATGTGGTACATGAAGTGCAGCATGTTGTCTTTAGATAGTCAGGATGCTTCAGAAATATGATATGAATCTGTAATTTATTTCACACGGATACTTTGATTGCAGGTCACTGCAGTTGGAAATCACCTTTTTTGATTAAGACACAACAAATCTGTGCAGTCGAATAAAATGTTGCGCATGTGGATTTTTTCACGACCAACCAAGTGCAATCATATCTTTCTGGCTTAGATTTATGCGTTCAAAAAAACTGCCTCCCAGGATTGTGGCTTTATTCAGTCTGATTTTCCACAGGAGAAAAGTCAACTCCAGAAGAAGCTGCAGGAATGTGAACAGCGGCTCCGTTTGTTGGAGCTGACAGATAAAACGGATCGAAATGTAAACCAAAGGTAAGGATTTAGGATGCTGTGGAAAAAAAACACCAGTTTTCACATTCTTTAAGTAAATTTGCTGCCTGGAATCATTGCCTGATGTCCCCACGCTCATTGAGGCGCTGCAGACCTCTCGTGTGTGTTCATGCACATGTTCTGTTTTCAGGTCCAAAGAGCTGCAGAGTGAATCGGTGGACCTGCGGGAACGAATCAAGCACTTGAACGACATGGTGTTCTGTCAGCAGAGGAAAGTCAAGGGCATGATTGAGGAGGTGAGGAGGCGACCTATCACGTCACGTGACTCCTGCCCCTCAGCTGTGTGTTTGGATAACAGGAGTGGCTGAATACGCTGTATATACATTAGCTCGACATGTTTGTTTGACAGTCAGAGAAGGGAGGAATGGCGTGTGCACAAGATATAAAACTTCATCCGACCTAAAGTCAATAAAGGGCGCAGTGTCGTACGGCCTCATCCAGACGCTGTTGGAGGGTTTGTAGCTGAAGTGTCATGGAACAAAATTCTCAGGATGAACTGACGATAAAACAGCAGATCAATGGATGTCTTAAAACTTTGCTTTTAAGCTGCAGAACTGAGCTATAATATCAGGAATTTGAAGGCTTTCAAGTGAAATGAGGTTTTAATATACAGGATAATAAAAACCCTCAAGCCTTCTACAAAACAACAGATTCTTCTTAGAAAACAACCAGCTGTTTGAAAGCATTCAACCACAGCCATGTGTCATATTTCTTTGTAGTTAAGTCACAACAAAGCATTCGTATCTGGTAACAATGCTCAGGTAGTAAATTCCCGTATTATAATCATTAATCGATGAAACTTAGAAGGTGTTTTGAGGGACAATCATAGCGCAAAGGATTAAATTTCAGCCTTTTCTCTCATTCTTCATCAGCATTTTCTTTGAAAATTGCGCGATACCTCGAAAGCCGAGAAGAACAAAGACACTAATACTAGAAAGCAGGATGCTCCAGAATCACGCGACTGAATTCAGAAAGAGGTGAAACTTCTGCTGATGTCGTTGATTCAGCACTGACATTTTTTTCCTCATGCAGGTTCAAATGCTGCGAGGTCAGGTTGCACAGAAGGATATGTTCATCTCAGAGCTGCTGGACAGGATTGCAATCGTGGAGTGCGAGGTAAGACAGCGTGTTTGTGTGTGCGCGCTGTGTGTTTTTGTTTTGTTCCCGCGTGGTGTGGTTACCTCCTGCATGGCTACAGGTTTGTGTCGCTGGGCTAATCGAGCGCTGGATACCTTCAACTCTGAGCAGCACCTGTGTGTGTGTTTTTTTTCCCCCTCCTGTATCCCTCCAACCTCCTGAGTTTGCTTTCCCATGTAAAGTGGCAGCGGTCCTTTGCATGTAGCTGGCCTGACGGCGTTCTTTTCCTCTTCTCCTTTTCCTAGAATAATGAGTTAGAAGCCAAGCTGAAGTATTGTATGTCCACACAGAATAGACCAAGAGATGTTTTGGACACCAGGGAGATAGGAGTAGGCTGCGATCTGCTCCCAAGGTAGGAAGCGACGTGCTCGGTGTCATTTGGTTTTGTCCGCTGCTTCATTTCGGAGGTGGTTTCTCACTCTGCCGTCTGACTATGAACCTGCAGACGGGAAGCTGCTCATGGCGAACCAACTCATCCCCATCCCACAAAACCTCCACCGCCTTTTCAGCTTCCACTCGCAGCGAAACCTCCGTCACCCACCCAACCCCTGCCTCCCATCCCTTCATCACCCACTCACTCCTCATCGCCCGAGCAACCTGCGTCACCCACACAGCCCTCATCACCCACGCTACCCTCCTCACCCACGCAGAGACCCCCCCTTTTCCAGTCCTCCGCCCTGACACCACCCTCCCACCCCTCGTCACCCATTCAGCACGCATCGCAGTACCTAACCATGCCCACCCAGCCGAGGACGTTCAGGTCGAATAACCCTCCACCCAGCAGGCTGGAGTCCAGTTTGCTGAAGTACACTCCTGTTGAGTACAGCCGCTTCCTGGAGTCCAACCCCACCGTGCCGCCGAGCGGAGCGTTCATCTCTAGCCGCCCGTCCGAGCCCGAAGCCCCCCGCGGTCCTGTCCACTCTGGGACGGATGACGTGGACTCAACGGACGCGAGGCCAGCGGAGGCGGACTCGTCTTCTCAGCCCCGCTCCAGAGCACCACGGGTTTACACACCGTTCATGAAACTCATGGAAATAACAGCGAAGATAAACATCGAGTAATACTGAAGGAGTAGTCAAGATTTTTCGGTGAGCTAAGAGTAAAAAGAAAAACAGAGTGATGCTCTCATTTATTAAGATAAAAGAATGTTTTTTTTTTCCTTCTTGTAAAGAAAGGCCTCAGCTCTGAACGGGACTTTACACCTTATCTCACAGCTGCTACTGTTTCTTCAAACGAGTCAAAGCTCTGCTCCTGGTCCATTGTTCTACATGTCCCCCTTTGTCTTCCTGCTCCCCCACACCCAAATCCAATAAACTTTTCATCGTGAAACTCAGGAAAAAAAAAACTCCACAAGGAGCAACAAAAAACAATTATGTGTTGGAAGCCCTTCAAAAAAAACAATCCTCATGTATGTCCTCAACATAACCGGATCAGTGTGAGCCAGAAGCAGCAGCAGAGCAGCATGCAGGGAGGAGATCATGCCAGGGATGAAGAGAGATGCAACTTGGCCTCACTGAGAATAACTGAAAACAGCTTGAAAAAGCTTCTCAGCCACAGTTAGAAAGTGTAGCAGCTACGATTTGCCACAATGAGGAACCATCATGGAAACTAAAGTGAAGAGACCTGAGCAGAGTGAAAAGAGTCACTCCTTGTCTGCTTAAAAACACCCGATCAGATAATTTTGTGGTTTTTAAGACAATTTAATTTCTGATTTTTTTTTTTTAAAAGTATGTCAAGTATGCAAAGATTTATGTCAAAACACCTTTTTATCTTTCCAGTATCTTTGCTGAAATGTGTCCAAACTAGCTGCAAGATAATTTCACTTTAATTATACTGCAAGAGTTTATGACTTTGCATTGATCTCTTTTTTGAACTCTAAGCAATGAAAGAAATAGGAAACTAATCAAAAATAAGTATAATATCTAGAATAAGATGATATATTTTATATTATCATGTGAATTATTAATATTATTATTTGAAAAAGTACTTTATTACACCAGAGTCATCCATGCGAGTACCATCTCATAGACATGTGTAGCTGTTTATTGCTACAATGTATTACTGTTGGCGTTCAGCCTGTTTGCACAAAGCTCTGATAGTAATAACAGTGATGTCGCTTGCTGTAGGATGTAAATAGTCGTTTGCTCTGTAAAATACATATATTTTTTCAAACATACTGAAGAATTTTATTCCTTTGTTTACATACTCAGTAGCAAACTTACAAGGCTCATGTGGCTGAAGCAAGTCAGTCGTACAAGAAGGTTGATCTTACAGTTGTGTGTATTTTCCTATCGTTTTGTATTTGCTCTGTACATATTAAATGAATGTTATTTTATTATTGTCACATGATGTACATAATATTTATTAACATGCTTTGTGCCTTCATGAAGAACCGACTATCTGATCCTGGTGGTGGGAATGAATCACGTTAACTTGGCAACAGGGTCGCATTGTGTTTTCGGACGTGGTCAGTTTCTGTGGGGGACGACAAAACTGTTTAATTGCTTTGAAACATGAACTTTATTGATGAGGTGACTGCCATTCCTGAGCCACAGGCACAAGTATTATCCAGCTGTCGTCTGTACTGCCACAACTGTTTGAAAAAGCTTTATGATGTGCCTTTTCTATAATGATACATATCAAACTCATGATTAAAGGCCAGCGTATGTCTGAACAATAAAGAACATACTGGACAAGTTGGAAGCAGTTGTGTTGGTCGACAAGGAAACCTAAATAACGACGACTGAATTTGCTTTTCCCATTTTAAAAAAGTGTGAAGATTAAACAATTTGACAACTTTAGGCACACAAATTGGTGTTTACATTTTGAAGAATGGTTTGATGCACATTTTAAGTGTGCCTTAAATGATGCAAACAATCAGGAATTAAAGGATAAAATTTAATTTCAGTGGCAAGTGAAATCCTTTTGTTATGTTCATTTTAAAATCAAACACTTTAAATTGTTTCTGTCAAAATGTTGAAATGAGGGTCCTTGTCTGATCTTTGTGATACACAGGACATTGAGAAGAGAAAGTCACAAAAATCTTGCACAAAAAAACATTTCGGGCCAAAAATATAGAAAGCTCATTTCCATCAACCCAGAACTGCATCTGCACAGCTGCAGCCAAGAGTTGAACAGACTCTGACAGTAGCAGGAGAGGACACAGCTGGAACCTTTGGGTTGTCTGTTGAGTTGAGTAGAAATGCGTCGGCTGGGTGGCTGGAAAACATCCGGGCAGGAAATGCATCCATGGAAAGTTTGACACCAGAAAGAGTTCAGACCGACAAAAGCCTTAACTGTTCACATCTCTTTTTGCCATCAGGGAAAGTTGCTATATATATTTTTTCATAATTATAACAAATGTTTCTTTTTTTTTAATAAAAGAAAAATATCTGCAGTTTAGGACTCCCTCCCCGGACGAACGATTTTATTTTATGTACAGACTGGACGCAGAGATTTATTTATTTGCTTCTGTCACATTTTTCAATCAACCATCAAGTAGTTTGTTCGAGTAGCATTGCCAATGTTGTACCGGCAGAGCGCAGCAAAACAGTGCCCGTGTCGGCTTGTACGGACGCGTTACTGTTAATGAACAGAGGGGGCGGTAGAGCGCCGCATCATACAGTTAACATCCGCTAAAGAAGAAGAAGGATCCCACTTTGAAATGTTGTCGTTTCCTGTTTTGACGCGGTGAAACTCCAGCGGTATTAAGTTCCTGACACCCTAAGGTCTTTAAAATGACCCACCTAATGAAGTTTTGAGTGTTTTAAGAGCGCCGTCTCGGTTTTAAGTTGAAGTTGTGCTGTTTGTGGATGGCCGGAGCTCCCCGCGGTTAGCTGACCGTCATGATGTCCAAGTCGTGGATGGAGCGTCAGGGACAGGTGGGCGACCTCAGGCAGCAGAGCAGAGAGGAGCTCCAGGAGCTGCTGCTCCGACAGGAGAAGATTCTCTCCAACAGGTCAGTCCCGAAGCTCGGACTAAGTTCATGAAAGCGACGGGCTGAGGTCGCAGTTCACCGAGTGCGTCGGTGCCACCAGTCAGCTCTGATGGAGACTCGTGATGTTGTGATAACATGCTGTGTCATGTTTACGATCATTTGGTTTATTCACATTACAATCGTCAAACGCGTGAATTGAGTTACTAGAAGCTGAAAAACAAGCTGCTTGTAGCTTATGTGAGACATGTTAGTTATGTTATGTTAGTAGTTCAACGCATTCACGAACAACATGGTTACACGGGTTGATTAGTCGGTGACTCACCCTTTCCTGTCATCATGACTTGTACTGAATTTGAAGTCACAAAATCCCCGTTTAAGTAAAAAGACATGAAAACTGTTTAAGAATCCTAATGAAAGTTTTTTGGTATTATTATTATTATTATTATTATTATTATTATTATTATTAATGCTGTTGTTGTTGTTGTTATCAAATTTCATTCCAGCTTGTTCTAGATAAACTTTACTATTAAACCAAGATCAGCGATTTGCTTCAGTTTGTTTGTTTGTTTGTTTATGCCACCTTGATGACATAATAAAGTTTGAATAAAAAACAGACTAATAATCTGACTGTGCCTGGAAAAGGAGATGGGTCTGTACTCACAGACCTTGTTCACAGCCTCTTGGGAAGTCAGCTGACCTCAAATTATCTTAAAACTGAAGTTTGAAATCATGGAAAGAGAGAAAACTAATGAAACAATGTTTCCATCACTGATGTATTTGACACAAGGAAGTATTCAGTCATTGCCCTGAGTGTAACAGGCAGTGTTGGGCTTGTGTTTCGTTCGCAGGAGGTTATTACAGACTCTTCCTGACAAAGGGAAAAAGATACAGGAATTTGCAGATAAAGTGCGTCTGGCCCTTCAACAGCACGATGAGGACGAGAGGAGACAGAGTTTGGTGTCTGATGCCAGGACAGAGTTCCAGTCCAAGTACCAGCAGGCTTTCACTGCCCAACAGTGTGCTGCACCGTCTGCCCCACAACGAATCCAGCGAAACGAAGCTCCTGCAGGCGACACTGTGGAGAAGGAAGCGGCATCACCTGGGTCAGATCGTATGTCGGAAGCCTCGAACGAGAGAGGGGACAGGTCTTCGTCCACAGCGGCTGCAATTGAAGCCATGGAAACGGTTGCCGCTGGGGCCTCTGTGAACCCTGATGGGACAAAAGAGGGGGACCTCGTGGAGGCCTTAGACAGAGTCACTCTGTCTGGGACTAGTGCGGCTCTCAGCAGCAAATCCAAAGAGCCATCAAACACCAGGACCAGGGACAATTACTTTCTCACCAAGCAGACACCAAAAACGCCTCATTTTGTAGCAATCCTGGAAAAAAACGAGAAGTCCTCAGTTCCCAGGAAGCAAAAGTTCAAACTAAATCAGTGAGTAGATCTTTTCCTTTCATTTCCTTTTCAGGGTTCATTAAAAAAAACATCCAAAGTCTGTGTTTTGACAGCCTGTGTCATGTTTTTCCTCTGGTTGTATCTTTGCACCTAAATTTCAGGATCCCTCAGAAAGGGGACGTCTCTCCGTCAGGATCCTCGTCACCCAGTCAGTCCTCGGAAGTTCCCTCTCCGCTCCCTGCACAGGCGAGGCGAGAGCGTGACAGGAAGCACCTGGATGACATCACGGCCGCCAAACTCCCTCCTCTCCACCACAGCCCGGCCCAGCTTCTGTCTCTGGAGGAGTCGGCCGTCCTCCTGAAGGATCAAACCAAGAAGCAGCAGGTGAGTGCAGCAGTTTGACACTGTCCTCTGTGGCATGCAAATGGTCCATTACTGCGTTGGAGTGTTTGATTCAAGACGATCAGTTATAAACTTTGAATGACGATTTAGATTATATCACTCATGTTTGAATGAACAAGAATGATGATTGTAGCACTTAAAACATGAATGATGCTTTAATTTGTTTTCTATATTTGGAGTCAATTCAGATTATGTATTTATTCATAAACTCTTTTTTTTGGAGGTCTAATAAAAAGTTTCAGTGTGTTTTTGTCAACATATTTATAATTCACTCAACCACTTTGTGTACTGGAAGTTTAACACTCTGATTATTTCTTCACACACTTCTTTTAATATTGTTTCCTTTGCAGGCCACAAGCAGATCAACTTGTTTTCTGTTGTGTGGGACTCTTCTGTAAAATACAGAGATGCTCTAATTACTAATATTCACAGTTGCTCCAGTGCAGACGGCTCTTCTGAGAAGCTGTAATGTCCCTACTTGAGCTCTAGAGGGCAGCATTTAGTCACGGGTCTCCCTGTGCACCACCTCTCATCCAAACTAGTGACTCCTGAGCCAAACGTCAAACAGTGTGCTGTTGACAACTTACAGAGAGTGTTAAGCTTCTTATCAGTCATACTTTTGTTGAGGGCTTAATAGTGATGGCTGTGCCGCTTCATAATAATGTGCTTGTTTTCTGTTTACCAGCCCATTCATGTCAGCCTTTTCTCTGTCCTGTGTTTAATTTCAGGAGCTGCAGGCCAAGCTGGCAGCCCAGAAACTGTCTGAGGGACTGAAGATCTCTATGGGGAGCTTCACTCCTGACGGCGGCCCCATGGCTGCCTACAGGGAGGTTCACGACGAAGGAGCCCAGCTCTCCTCAGACGAGGACTGATCCTGGAAGGCCGGCTGGGGAAACCAGTGCGACCTTGGCCCCGAGGGAAAGAGGCTTTGGACCTCGTGTTCGGGACCCATCAAACAGGATTTTCGCTCCCAGGGCAAGAATTGTTGGGAGAGGAAAAGGCTCTGTGCGCGGTGTGAAGGAATCGCTGGTATCCCAGACTCAGCTCAGGAAACTGAATGGCAGGTTGAGAAACAAGCTTAACTTTATTGTCCAGCAGTTGGTTTTGGTTTCGGTGTCCAGCAGGAATAATAATGGAGTCTTAAATGCTAAAACCGCAGCATGTGTCATGAGGGAAATGTTTCTCATCGGTTCACTCAGACTGAAGACATGAGGACTCTCTGAGCTGGAGAGTGGTGAATGCTGGGACTCCTTTTTTAAAGTGTTGAGAAATATATGCACTTAAAGCCCATCAGGAGGTAGAGCGACTGCTTTGGCACAACAGTGACTGTTTACAGATTCTCGAAAAACAGACATGAACCTGCAAAATCGTGTGCAGTTTATATATCACAGAAGTGAATAAATATTGCTGATTTCTAAGAGATTTGTGTTTGCCGCTTTTTTGTGACACAAATTGCAATTTTCGTCATTTTTTCTGTAACCTGAACGACGAAGGACTTTAATAAGGCTGAATGTTTCACACAGATCTGGAGCTCAGGCGATCTGTTGACCAAACTCATGACACTCACTGACAAACTAACGTTTTACCTTCTGCTGCATTTGTGGCTAAAGTTTAAATTACAGTCACGATCGAAACTGCACAAACGTGCTTGTAGAAATGGACAAATGATTTCTAGATTTACTGCTGCTGATTGAAGCGCATTGTAGCGACGGCCTCCAGCGGTACCTTCATTAAACGTTTTTGATGATTCATCGCTGTTTTCTGTCTGCTGAAAAGAGTGATGCTCGATTTCAGAAGTGTGAAAGTGCAAACCATCGCTTGGTCGGCAGGAGACGAGAGTCAGCCATAACTTTTATTTACATCACGGGTTGAAAAACAATTTTTCTTGAAGTTCAGGTGCCCGAAAAAGAGTCCGAATTGCCTTAATGTGACTTTCACCTCTACATGAGCTCTGTTCGGTTTTGAATACTTTTTCCTTCAAAACAATACGTGGCATGCCACACCTAAAGTAAGAAAGCAGGTTTTTCCTCCACCGTTCAATGCTTTCAAAGTTCCAAATAGATTAGGGATGATTTAAAGCCGGGCCTTCAGCCCAGTGGTGCATTTATGTTCAAAATAAATCTGCGAGGTGATCCAAGCTTCAGCTCCAGTAATGAATCTGTGCTCAGCTGCAGGCGCTGCTCTGCTGGAAGAAAAAATCCTGCGCCGTGATGTTATCAGGCAGAGATCCGTCCCACACTTGATAAGATTAATGCCGAGTAGTGAAATATTAAGGCTCAATGGCGCCGGCATCTGGACTGCATTTGGATCATGTTGTTGCTGGGAATGGCAGGCGATGATTGGGACGGCAGCTCGCGAACGCAACGCGGCAAATACCACCTCTCATTGCTGCTAATGTGTCGTGAGATAAGGGGTGCCAGCTCGATCCGGCGTCCCTCCGAACTTCCTCCGCAGCCATCGATCATCCGACTCTCTCAGAGCACCGCCGGCCATCAAACCTTAAACAGGCCGATTCAGCGACTTTAATGAGGACAAAATGAGGCAGCGAGGCACCTTTCGCAGGGGAAATGAGGGCGGGTTCGTGCGGGTCAGAGTCTGCGGGTAGATGCCCCTTGATAACCTTTAATAATTGTCGCCGATGCATTGTGGGAGATGTTGGAGGGGAGGGGAAGAAAAGAGTGGTCTGATTGCTGTGTATTTAAACACTGTATCTGATGGGCTCCAGAGTGGCCCCGTGGTGACGTCCAATAACAAACACACCAGCACGCTCCGCAGACGATCTGCATTGTGCTGGGATTAATTACCGTCTACCTTGCTTACATCAATTCAGAGACTGTTACCAATTACGGGGCACATTTTTTGCTGCAGTTTCTCTCCGTGGTGTCTGGCGTCGAACCTGACTCTGAATGTACGCTGGTGTTGTCGAGGTGGAACCAAGAGCACTCGATAGTCGAAACCCTCTTTTTTTTTTTTTCTTTCCCTTTTATTTTTTCCCCCCCTGCTTTCTCTACGTCGCCCATTGATGAAGAGGTTGTTTATACTTCAGCTTGAATCCCCGAGCCCTCGACTCAGATTAATAAGCTCCTCGTGAAGTAGTCTGCAAGTGATTTGCTCCAACTCCGAGTCCGAAATCACACGTCCCGCGGGAATAGAAATAATTTGCTGTTTGGGAGGAGAAACTGGAATGTGATTTCAAAACTGCCTCTTCAAAGAGCAGTCAGCTCAGCCCTAAATTAGATATACAGTATGATGTATAGACTGGCGTTAAACACGAGTTGGGCCCTCAGCAGAATGATTTGATTATATCTGCCAGGTTACAAAGTCTGAGGTCATGCTTTTTCCATTCTCTGATGTTTTTGTCATCTTTTTTTTTTCGGGGCACATGAGGAGATGAAATAATGCAGCGCACAGCAGCTTTCTGCAGATAAGGTTTCAGCCGATCTTCCCATCCCAATTAGAACCAGCTCTACTTCACTTTTACTGCACCAAAACTCAAATAGTTTTGGGATTTTTTAAAAAAAATTCTGTAGCATTGTGAGCAGCAGTGCTGTTTGTCCGGAGTCAAAACTTTCAAACGGAACACGATAAAACTTTGCAGTGACATTCATGGTCCCCGGAGGAAGAATCAAAACGGGGGATCGTCTGACAGATTCTCCAGGAGAATCTCAGCAGTCGCCCAGCGAGTTGAGCAAGTTCGGGGGGGGGAAGGGGGGGGGACACACGCGAGATAACTTCAGGATGGACTGTGATCACTTCCTTTTGCTTTTCCTCTGGCGACATCGCGAAGCTGTGACCAGATGGGTGTTTTCAATTAATTCTGACACATGCAGAACAATGCAGCTCACTGGTGTTTTTCCCTGGTGTGAAGGCTGAACAAATGTTTCATATGCAAATGGGAAACGAGCTGCGAATGAGACAGGCCGTGCACGTGTGACTTCGCCTGCGTGTTATGTGTGTGAGTGTGAGTGTGGGTTTCCTTGACGGTGTGATGAGAAGAGTAAATAGTTTCCTGACAGGACAGAGGTGCTGAGCTCTCCAGTTATCTCACCATGAAGCGTTTGTGTGTGTGTGTGTGTGTGTGTGTGTGTGTGTGTGTGTGTGTGTGTGTGTGTGTGTGTGTGTGTGTGTGT
>JASSRZ010000001.1:13506157-13519588 GCA_032164315.1 Malacoctenus gilli
GTGTGTGTGTGTGTGTGTGTGTGTGTGTGTGTGTGTGTGTGTGTGTGTGTGTGTGTGTGTGTGTGTGTCAGAGGAAGCCTGCACATAGTTCATGTCATGGCTGTTGACTGGCTGAGGAAGCATGATATGTGGCTGCAACACTCATGAGAGTGCTGCAGCTGTCTCACCAGTAATGTGGAGAGGAAAATATTCCCCTACTGGTGGGATAATCTATTGAGGAGAAAAACACAGACTGAGGTGTCTGGAAGTGAGAGCAGGTTGTAAAACGTGGTCACTGGCAAGATTTACTGCATTTTCACATTCCTGAGATTGTTTTCTTTTTCAATTTATTTTTGTTACGGTAGACATCGTTAGTTGGGCGCATCTGAATGTAGTCAGAGAGCAGTATTTCATGCGAATGCCCATCTGTTAAACACTGGACACAGACAGTAGAATTACAGCGTATTACAAGCAGATCCAGTTTGTTGGAGCTTCAAGTGCACATGAAGATCGATTCCCGTGTGGACGCCTCGTCACACGGGTGTCAGATCTGCATCGTGTCCTCTTTATATTTATAAAACTGCTCAAAACAAGAAAACAAAACCCCCAACATATTTGTTGGATGTTTTTGTATTACTGATTGAATGTGAACGATTTTTCCTGTAGATATTTTGCTGGTTGCTATGAAACTACTTTTTACATTTAATATCTGGATATTATCACTGAATCAGAATAACTTTCTGTGACTAAATGTTTTGAAGATGATAAGATGTCATTAACACACGTAACATGTGCTGTACATTATACTGTATACTGCTGTACATTATACATACAATTCCATACAACATTATACATACAATTAAATAAAAAGTAAATGCAGCTATTCAGAGCAGAAAGGAGATAAAAACACAAATAGTTTTTAACTGTAAGAGAACACGGGGCATGAGGCTTTGCCTGCTCAGGCCTTGCCAAATCTACAAATACAAAACAGCACATTGCAACGACGCGAAATCAAAGAGCATGTTTGTTGGTTATTTTTAAATTTCGTGGAATCTCCTAAATTGTTCCGATTCTTTTGCTAAATTCACAAGTTAGTACTTCGCGTGTATTCTGAGGAGGCATGTGTGGCCACTGGCAGTCACATCCCATGTTTTTGTTTTCACACATGGTAAACTGTTGGGTGTGAACATCTCTTTGGACCTGCCTTATTTCACACATGCGAAAAAACTGTTTTCTTCAACGGATCTATTTCATCAGCATCACATTAACGGAATAAAACAGGCCTGAAACAACTTAATCATGAATAAATCTTTACTTTTCCTCCCTTTTCTGTTTCATAACGGACACATACCTCAAATATTCAGCACAGTAGAATACTATTTAATTTCATTTGCAACCAATTTGAGAGTTGATTAGTTTACTCTTCCTCTTTTTTTTTAAAGCCCATGTTTGTCTGACTTGCAGAAATGCTGGAGGGTGAATCGGTGTGTGGAGTTTCTGTGGGATGAGCGCGACAGGACACAAGCATTACATGTTTCCTTTTCCTTGGAACAATGTTTAC
Organism: Malacoctenus gilli; assembly: GCA_032164315.1. Taxonomy (NCBI): domain Eukaryota; kingdom Metazoa; phylum Chordata; class Actinopteri; order Blenniiformes; family Labrisomidae; genus Malacoctenus; species Malacoctenus gilli. The sequence goes on from JASSRZ010000001.1 coordinate 13,507,698, forward strand.
AGTTCAAAAGCCATAAAACTGCCCACAAATGGAAAAGGCATGGTATAGCTGTAATGAGTTATCCTTGTGGAGCCCCGTCCTGTAGCAGATGGACTACATGCTTTGTTTTTCACCATGTGCGAGTAATTCTTCCATGTTGACACTGGATGGCAGTGGTGTATCTTTGGTCTTTGTCTCAGCAGCTCAAGCTTTTACTTTCACACAAAGTTGTGAAAAGAGAAAAAAAAAACCCAAATTTGTCAAATTGTGCTTTTATTTTTGTAGGATGCCTCATTCTGGCTTTTGCTTCTTCAATGGATGTTTCAACGTTGTCATTCTGTATTACTGAGGGTCATCCAACTGTGAGGAAACGATAATGACCAAAATACTGTAATGGTTTGTGAAAGCAGAGTCACCGTCTCCGAGGGAATCAGCAGGATCAACAGCTGTCAGCAGTTATTTGCAACAAAGAGCTAAAGTTACTGTTCGCGTCCAGATAGTGAGGCGCTGTGACCGTGTCCCAGGTGAGGCCGCAGCCGTGCACCTGGCTCCCCGGCCTCGGAGCCGCGTCTCTCGGGGCCACGGCGAATTGTACAAATATGATCGAGATACATCTGTACTTGAAAGCACTCCCACAATCTGGGCTTGGAAAGCTTTGCATAACAATCCTGAGGCACTCGAAAGAAGAAAAAAAAAGGGTGGAGAGACCGAAAGAGGGGAGGGGAAAAATGAGGCCCGTGATGCACGGCGTGGGCCAAGAAGCTGCCAGCGTCCCAGCCGCTCCATGTCTGGCCTGGCACAGCATTAAGCGGGCTGTTTTGGGGCCTGTCAAAAGCTCATCACGGCAAGGAAGCCGTCTCTGTGGGGATGCTGCGGGGGTGCCAGGGCACGGCAGGGGGGAGAAACCAGAGACCCTGCCCAGCAGCTCGGCCATAATGAGGAGGAAAATTCTTATTCTTGTATCCTCATTAATGTTACAACAACAATGATCTTTTGTCCAACTGGGGGCTTTTTTTCTCCTTGCATGCATTTTTTTAAAAACCTTCATACTTCGTTTTGAACATTTGGACAAACTTGAGCCACTTCTCACCTTATACAGTGAAATCACGCCACAGTCTCACACTTTAAACACACTCTCCTTGACTTAAAAAAAGCCAAAATAACACGAGTCATTGGTCCACTGAGTGAGACCAACCTGACATTTGACAATTTTCCAATGAGAGCAGAAAAAATTTGATTATCTCAGTGCATTGTGTGCAGTGCTAATTTGCCTGATAGGAGGATTGCTGCTCTGGATAATGTCATTTGTGGCAAATCTAGCAGTATACCAGTGTGTTAAGGTATAATTTGTTGGCCTGTTGTGTCTGTGACGTCAATGCAAAGCCGTCCAGAAACAAGGGTGGACCAAAACAACATCATATTATTTTCCAAAACCACTTGAGTGAAATCATGCAGCTTGATTTGAGGACTTAAAAGAAAGAAAGAAAAAAAAAAAGGCAAAAAAAAAGTATATTTGGAGTTGTGGATGAAAATGAAAAACAAATCACAGAAGGTGTCATAAAACATAGCCGCCAAAACGTTCGCAAAGCCAAATCCGTCTTTTATATCGCAGGTATGAAATGGTTACATTATGGAAATGTCTCATAGCTGAGGAACTTTTTATTTCCCTTGACAGGCAGCGTCTCTCGGCTCTTCAGGGGTTAGCGCAGTGCAATTCTACTCGTTTGTAGAACTGCGCACACAAAGTCCGTGTTGGAAGGTTCAATTTGGCAGCGGATCCCGAGTATTACAACAATAGTAAAACTACGCAGTTAGGCGAAGGAAAAAAAAAAGGGAGAGAGAGAGAGAAAGAAACAGAAATCCTCTTCAGTCCAACAATTATGGGGCCTCTATATGGAGTAGTTGGCTCGTTTATATGCCGTAATGTTGTGACCATTCCAAGCCCCGAGGCCAGGTGTTTTTGATTGCAGTGCAGCACGTTGGAGCGCGCTCGCTGCAGCACGGCTGCGGCCCCATAGGATGGCTGGATGTAAGGATGATAAACCAGAGGAGACCGAGTGGGTGGGAGAGAGAGAGAGAGAGAGAGAGAGAGAGAGAGAGAGAGAGAGAGGCCCAGACTGTTTTCCTTATTTATTTATTAATGTTTTGTTTTCGCTGAGAGGAGCTGACAGACAGACAGGCAGCTACACCCTCTCATTAGATGACTTCCTTCGCTGAGTAAATACATTCCAGCTGAGATGTAGCGTTTCTGTGCGCAACGTGCTCGGGATAAACACCTACAGACAGGGACAACTCGGGATTTTCAAGGAGGCAACGCCGTGGACGAGCCGGGCAAGGGGCGTAGAACGCCGCCGAACAGACACAACAATGACTTCATTAGTCGTTCTATTAAAAACAGCCCGACGTTTTCGACGTCGAGTCGAGTTCACAGTGTCGGGGCGTGTGGGAGTATCTTTAAATTTCCAGTAAATATTGAGAGTTCCTCCAGCCTGCTGCCGGTTGTTGCCATGTGCAGCTCAGATGTTGATGCATCAGGTGTTTCAAAAACCTCACTGGGATGGAGAAGGTGTCGCCCTCTGCTGGCAGCTTTTTAACCTGATCGTGTAGGAGAACGCCAGGTAGCTTTTATCCATTCACTTTCTGTCCCTACACCTTTCCTGTGTCTGTATCTATGTCAACATAGTCATGTAAGTAACATCCTAATACTGCTTTAAAGACGAACATTTGAACTGATTTCAATAGTGTTTCCACCTTGACACTAAAAAAAACCCCTCTAAAAATATAAAAGATATATTTGGATGTTGCTGAAATTATCATTTGACTGACAATGTTTTGGGGTTTGCATTGGTGACCTGAAAGAAGTTGATGTCCCCCCCAAAAATTGATCAAATTTCAAATGACAACCATAAAACTCCCACTTTCACTTTGCCTTGTAATGTATATGCGATGTTTGGAGACCTCAGCGGTGGAGTTTTTCTACGGATGGTGTTGCGTTGTCCATGCAGCGGCTGAACTAATCTCAAAAAGGCTGCGAGTCTTCCTGTTATTCTTTCTTATCTGTCAGCATAAAACATAACAACATGACAAAGAGGGCCATGACCAATGAGGAATGTATCACACTCTGACAAACATTTACAAGCTGCATATGGTCCTGGTTCGCTTGTATATACATCCCTGTCTCAGCCCCCTACAGGTGCCACTGCACCGGCTAATAAAAAGCAGAGTGTGGAGGAGTCATGGATGCAGACGGAGGACACATGAACACAGAACACGCACGCTGTCACACGGGCCTCACGGGCCTCATGGAGCCCCCAGACAGGTGCGAGTTGTCAGACTGCCGCAGTGACATGTAAGAAAATCTTAGTTTTTGGGATGTTCGGTTCTGAAATCCTCAATATAAAAAAAAACTTCAAGAAGCTGATGAAACACTTTTATGAGTTTGATCACGTTTAACCTTCCAAGATGAACTTTGTTTCTGTAGCCGTGGCAACAGGTGAAAAACAAGGTCAGAAAAAACCCACATTTTTTGAAGGAGAAAATGTTAATCAGTCTATGCCCCTTAATAAAGTCAAAGTAAGGGAATAGTAACCCATCTCATCAAGGGTGACAATACTCTGGTGACCAAAAACTAGGATACCAGGCTCTGCAAAGAAATACCTGAGTAAGATACCTAGTTTAGACAAAGATTCCTTGCTATTTCAATTGATTTAAAGAATATATATCACCTACAACTAAAGACACTCATTCAGGTCGGCTTCTCACAAGGTACTCAACATGTTTCTTCTTATTTAGTCAGCATGAGGCAGCTAGTGACAGCACCATGGATAACAAAGGGCTTTATTTCTATTAAGTGAACAACTGGATACTCACAGATTAGAAACAACAGCGCTGAACACTCTTGCTGTCCAAATATCGGTGCATTGCGATGTTTCTGAGGAATACTTACTGATTTGGGAGCAGACACAATGGGACAGAATATGTTGAATGTTTTTTTTTTTTTAGTTTCCTTCAGAGCGCCTAACGCGACCTAGAGACGGAAAGAGGTCATGTGAGATCATTGGAACAGACAAACATATAGCATCATATAGCGTTTGACACTATCACAATATATATTTTTAATCTCACCTCGTTGTCAATGAAGAAATTTCTCATTTTGCCCAAATTGACACTTTCCAAAGAATTCTTGAGTCAAAAATCTTGAGTGAAAAATTGACCTTTCATATTGTGAAATTTGTCATCAGCAAAGACTTCTCATGCATCCCAATATCGGTTTTATGAAAACCTAAACATATCGCCTATCTTAAAAGTAGATTTTATGGCAGACCTGCTGTACTGGGTTGCATTATGCTGTACAGCTGTGCCTAATAAAGTGGCCTTTGAGTGTAATTGTACAAAGCTAGTGTTTGTTTAGCATGCTGGGTGATATTTAATGGTTAATTGTGTTACTCTTGAGCTTTGCGGGATACATGAATGTGGTCCATAAATACCAGGTCCTGACAAACTGTGTTTAGTGAGTCTGTTAAATGGTAATTTTCAAGGCTTTATTCTTCATGTGCTTCATCTCACAACAGGTGTTCTGTTGTTGCAGCTCTTTTTGTCTGTGCGAGTCTAAAAGTGATGACTGTCGGGCCTGACACATGCTGGGAACGGGGAGTGAGTGTAACATGACTCAGCTGTGTAATCACCTTTTGTAATTTCAATGTCACCACTTCAAAGTTGAACGTCTTTCTGATGTGGTTCTCCCATTTTTCGTGTTCCAGTCTTCCCTTTTACCTCACATACAGTCGGTCGGAAAAAAAGGAAAGGAAAATTCTCCTGACGGGAGACTTTGTGTGAGACGTTCCAGTGACTCTGCAAAATCTTCCCCCCTCCTAAATCTAAGTCACAGGAACCTAATTTAACAAGTTCAGTTGTGTTTTTTGTGAGCGGCTGTATTTTAAAGAGCCTGTGAACTCACACAGGTTTGATTATATTTTAGGTGCGTTAAAGTCTTCCACCAAGATCTCTCTTTAAGATTTTTTTTTTCAAACTACGCAGGATTTTAACTTTACAGTGTTAGAGGTATAACTGTGACCAAGCGGTTATCTTGAACAACAAACGTGGCTCATAGTGACAGTAAACTTTGGCTTAATGGCAGCAGCTCTGGGGTGTGACAAGTCAGAACGCACACGCTCGCAATATGTAAACGTCCACATCTGCTATCTGGACTTTTACCTGTAGTACAACGTACCACGTCACGTAATCGGTCACGTTCTCACATTTACTCACACACTCACATACCAAAGGTGACGGCGGCCAGGTAAGCTGCTCGCACACCATGAAGAGCAGCACGGGTTTCAGTGTCTTTCCTGACCACTTCGATATGTGGATGGGGCGAGCTGGGGATCAAACCAGGGACCTTTGAACTGAGAGATGAACTGCGAATTTTGCTCTTCCAATACAGTGAAGAAGTTCCTTCGATATCGCAGATGTGCTTGTCAAGTAAATGTGTGAAATTGCACTATGGAGCGCGGTGTTCCTGCACAAAGTGATTGAGAAAAGGTTCGCTGCCAACCATACGTCAAGTACAGGAAGTTAGCTGCAAGCCACAGCACAATGTTGTCACTTCTCATCCATGGCTGAGGCTAACTGCTTGAAGCTACATCAGCGGCGAGGAGCACAGCTCCTCTGAAGGTCTTATTCCAACTGTACTGCTGCTGTGTCAACATTTATTGAAGAAAATGATGATTATGCGTCCGTGCTGTCAAACTCACTTACCAGCAGTTGATGCACACATTCCTGCTGGTGATGTGACCTTTTTATTTCAGCTCTGTTACCATTCACCCTCGTTTTCTGTATGGAAAGTGTCAGTTGTAAATGTTCGATGTGGAGACAGGAGACATGCTGAGCTGTTATAAACCTTCTTATATTGCTAAACAGTGAAAATATAGAGCGCTAATAGTGCTGTAGTGCAAATTAATCAACATGAAGAGACTCATGATGAAGAACGTGAAGAAAATTTAGGTGTGGACGTTGTCAGCTGGTGTCGCACACGTAACGTTTTCTACAAAGGAAGTTTCCCCAGTGTTTACATAAGTGGTATTTAAATGTGGTTTATTGCTTTAAAGCTGAACGATTTTGACTATTAGGTAAAAATGCATTACATTAAACATGGAGGTGGACATTGTGTGCCTAAATAGTAAAACAAACGCTCAGCCCAGAAGGCCCCCATTGTGAGGTGTGTTTACCGAAGGAAACCTCAGACTCACCCGATTTAATCCCTGTGAGTATCCAGTTTCTCTTTGGCCTTGCTGGAGTGGAGCTCATCATTGCTCAGCAGCCTCACATAATATCCCACAATGCCTTTGGACTCGGAGTGCAAGGTAATCGTAATTACAACTCGGTTGCCCAAGTGTGATAAAGCCACGGGCAGGCCCTCTAAACACTCATTTTACGTCAAACTTGCATGTGGAGCGGGGCTGGTACGTGCTTGGAACAGCTCTGCTCCACATACAAGTGGTCCAACACGCTGCACTCAGCAGCCTGATCTGCACAGTCTCATTTCGCTGGCACAGCAAACTCCCTCGACGAGTTATATTTCCTTCCCACTTTGGTGTCAGAAAGGTTTAAATAAGAATGGTTCTTCGGGTCTCAATGATCTGGAGTGATGCAGTGTTTTCATTACCCGGTTCTGAGCTGTTGTTGTTGTGCAATCGAGATTGAATGCTTTTGACGGGTAAGTGCTGTGAAATTTTACAGTTCCTGAGTTGATAAATGATGATGTTTTCTACACATGCAGTTAGACGTCCTCCCGTTCATCATTATTCAGTGAATGTTTCCTCACAACACTTTCACTTTTCAAACGCAGGTGTAGTTAATAACATTAACGATGGCGGCTTTGTTACATTCAGCCGCTCCGGTGCCGGCGTCCAAGGCTCCACCATTGTGAATGTTGGCACGCTGTCATGGCTCACTGGGCCACCTAAATGGACCCGGGCCATTGGTAACATCATTAGCTACACCTGACAGTGCAGACTGACTGCTGTGATAAATGTCTATATCAGACACTGTGATCACTTCCAGTCTGAGCAGCGTGTTCACCCACCTTGGCACAAATATGAATGATGAATTGGCTTCCAGCTGCCTGACTTATTGCGCTCGAAAGGAAAAAAAAAAAGATGTCCTCCAGCTTACGGCTGAGCAGTTCGGGAAACTCTCACGCAGGGTGTCAAACATTGAGGTCCAAAGGGTCAAAACGGGCCACCGAGAGGCTTCAGTACTGTGAAATTCCCATTAACATTAATCCTTGAGCACACACTTTCTGATCTGTTTAGTATTATTTGATAAACTGGTTAAAAAGTGGATGTTAGATTCTATGTGGACCCTGAATTGAAATGTGCCCAACAGTTTTTCTTAAAGAAAGGTTTTCATTTCTATTTTTTTCCCAACTTCCTGACTTCAATTTGAGTTCAGCTTTGATGAAAGCAGGTTTCCATTTAAAAGTAAGCATTGAGAAAGAATTATTTCTTCGTTGGTCTTTCCTCTCAACACATCGCAAGTGCTTCTTTCCTGATGATGGTGATCTCACGAGAAAGCAATTTGTTCACATCGAGTGCTGCTGAGAAATGCAGGTGCATTGCGAGCTCGAACGTCATGAAAAATTTGAATTTCTAATTCAAAGTTAAACTTGAGTTTCCTGCCAATGCTGAGCAGAAAAACATGCTGTACTGCACACAGGGAGGCCTGGGCGTCTTCCCCCTCCATTCATTAATTCGGGACCGTGTATGTCAGAGAAGCTATGGCAAAGGCCCATGTGCTGTTGACTCAACCCTCTGGAGGTTGGCTTCTCCTCAAGCCCAACGCTGGTACAACAAGACCGTCACACTAAGCAAAAAAACAAATAGCAATAAAGGTCCTGGCAAAAGGAGGGAAGCAGCTGTGCCTGCATCTGTGGCTCAGTGTCCTTTGAGACTATTCTTTAATCCTGACACCTGCAAGCCATTTTATCATGATTTACAGTGGGGAAAAAGCAGGCTGGGGGCAGGGAGGCCACCAGATGAACTGTTTTCACAACAAATGATGAGGAACACACTCGTGTTTGGGCCAGACATTTGTAGTTTGTTGTTTGCGAACATATGGAGCGTAATCCGACAATGAAGGCCCTGACAGAAACTCGGCCTCACAGTGGAGCCTATGGAGGCCTATTTATACTCGTGTGTGTATTTACAGTGTGCTATATGCGAGGGGCAGCAGGCAGGGGAGCAGAGGGGGAGGGAGGGATTATTACACTGGAGGTTTTAGGACAGGATATGGAGTTCACTTGAATGATCATCAGCAGGATCTCGGAGCAGCGCCGGCCGCCCAGCTGTTCAGTGGTCATGTCTCCATGTTACAGTTTCGCTCGCATCCATTGGATTTCTCTTGTGTCGTGTGCAAGTTTGCCACATGCGGGATTAGTTTTGGACACACAGAATGTGTTATGTTTGGTGGTGGAGCAGCGGTAATTGTGTGTGACAAACACCGTTCACACGTGACGTCCTTTTGTAAACACATCCAACTGCAAACACGGGGATTTTCTGCACAACTGCGATATCCTGACATCCACGTTCCAGCTCATGAAAATTCGTCCTGACACTATTGATAAGTCGCTTTTCATTGTCCAACGAAGTTTTCTGAATCGGGCTGTTTCTCTTGTACAGATGGAGGCTGTAAGATGTTAACAGCGGGGCCAACAAACCCAAAACAGAGTAAATGTACCGAGCCGCACTGAGCGCGCGCCTCTGCAGGCTGCGTGCCCTTTAATCCCCAACTGTTGCTCCGACTCCTCCAAGTCTGCACAGAAAAACACCTCGTGTGCAGAAGCTTTTCTCTGCCCCTCGGCTCTCCAACCAGAGAGGTGTGGAGGGAGGAACGGGCTGAAACCGAGACCCTCCGGTCGCCCTGGCATCGCCACCTGTCGAGTGCACAGCTTCTCCAACAAAACCCACCGCCGCCTCTAAAAATATCACTCAGTTTTGGTAACGAATCACGTCCCGCGGCATTTATCAAGAAACTCTTCAACGCAGCAAGAGTGGACCACAAATTACATTCAGCCTACCTTTACTGGCTTGGCAAGAGCGCCTCAGCAACAGAAAATTCACAAGCAAAACAGTCGGCACATCTGAGCACACTGGGAACACCTCAATCATTTCCATTGCTCTGAATCCAAACTTTAAGAAACTCTTCTTTTGAAATTTCTCTCACATCACAAGAATAAACTTCCAGACAATACATATTTCACCAAGCTCAAAAGCAGATCTACTCTGACAGCGAGCTCGCCTAGCCTTCTTCAGACGTAGGATCTCGTTTCTAGGTGGCATCCTCGGACATGAATGTCCAAAAATGACATTTATGTCCTCCGCTGTGAGGTTTGGATCTGTTGTGTGCTCGAGAAACTGTTGCAGAGTTTTCACAAGACATGAACGACACGAGGTCTGTTCTCCGTGTTGAACTCTTATTGGAGAGTTTGGAACAGCCTTATCGTGCATTCAGTCGTTTGCGAAATCCTGAATCCGGTGCTGTTACAACTCAATGAGCTTTCTTCCCCTCCAAGAAAGATAAACTTGTAATCGATATACCTGGACACAGATATAAAAGGCCATTTTGAGCCTTTTCTTTCCTCTATTGAAGCTCCCATCAAACATCAGCATACAGCATATAACAAACAGGCAAAATGTTAAATTCAGTCAGCAAGCAAAAAAAAAAGGAACTGTCATCAATATTGACACCATGAGTTCGACAAACCAACATGAGGTCCTGCAGGTTGGGATGGTGTCTCGTGCGTGCGGGACCCTGCAGTGCTTCAGCTGTAACCAGGAGTTAAAAAAAAAAAGCTTTTCCTCACGACACTGGAGCTCAGATGGCAAACTCAAACAATCAATGTGCCCCGCAGACACGTAGTTTCCACCACTTATCTTTCCACTCCATATCGCGGCCTTGCGTAAATCTCCAAAACATTCTGGCATCGTTCAGCCCCTGAAACGATTCGCTAACACAAAACATGTTCAGGACGTTGTATATTTATCTTGTGAACCGGAGATCTTTATCTTTCAAATTCCAAATGAGCCCGATGGCTGAGGAAGTTATTTAATATCCATCAACTGACACATAAATCAACCAGAATCAACCGTGAAAAACCACAAAATACGAAGGAATCACAGGAGGGGGAAAAATGCTGAATCGCAGAGCAAAGTTTATGTCCCGCATGACATTTTTAGCTCAAATTACTGCCGTCAGATTCTGTTTTGTGAAGACATTCTACCATTTGAATTAGCAGTTTTCAACTAATGCACAACCACATAATTTGTTTCCTTAATGTAAATTAAACAGTAGTTATCGTGCTCCTTTTGTGGCTCAGACTCATAGTTGAGAAGGAACTGGCTTACATGAGCAAAATCACTACGATTTTTTGCAATATAATTTTTTTCTATTTTTTTTTATTGTTGGAGTAAATTGTGATTCCCACCAGCATGCATTTGTCCATGTTTTCACTTTCCACCTTCATCATAGTGTTTTTTTGGACAGCTTACTTTCCAACCCATAATATTTGTGCGAGTGAAAAGGTTGAACTTCACCTCCCGGCATCATTAAAAGGACCCAAGACTCAGCTCGCTGGAGTTCTTTTCTCCACACACTTTTTTTTTTCTCTGCTCTTTTTTCCTTTCTTCTTCTTTCTCTTCCCAGAGATGACACTGTCATATTTTGAAACATCTCTCTCCTGGTTGGCATTGCAGTGCTTCCCTGTGTCCCTCTGTTTCTATTTTGTTAAGGACCACACAGAGGGATGACATGTTGGAGGCAAATCCAGGCTGGGTGGCCCGGCTGCAGGAAAGATGTGGGTGACAGGATCAGCCTTCAACAGACTATGGGAGTAATGCGTGTAGACAGTGTAAAACCAGTCTTTTTGAGACCTGTAGAAAGAGCAACGCTGGCAATTCTGAATAAATGCACTTTGGAAAAAAAAAAGGAGTGGAGAAAAAAAGCTCTTTGGGAGCCTTGTTTTAGCTGCAGCCTCCTGCACCGGACTCCCATGCACTACTAATGTCTTCAAACATCCTGGGCAAAAGAAGTAACTCTAATCTATCTAGCTTTCAATTCCCACCACTTTTACACCATAAACATACACACTTGTTAGTGAAAAAAAGTGAATCTTTTCGAGATGTAGCAGTGCGGCAACCTGTGGTTGTTGTTTCCTTTGGAAACTTCCTCAAAACATTCCCGTGACTCTTAAAAGTCTCATCACTCAGGAGCATTTATTTATTTTATGGCATTAACTCTCTCAAAGTGAGTGTCAGGGAAAGCTCAGGGAGGTCTGGGAACTCCTCACACGGAGGTGACTCTGAGCAAAACTCTTTGTTTCCTGTAGGAAAAAGGAGAATATCACTGCTTTCCTGATAATCACCTTGTAGCATTTAGCAAGTACTTAACAAAACAAATGGCCTGAGGCCGTGTGTGTGTGTGTGTGTGTGTGTGTGTGTGTGTGTGTGTGTGCGCGCGCGCGCGTTTGAGAGAGAGAGAGAGAGAGAGAGGGAGGGGGGGCGCGAAATCCACTGATGCTGGACTTTGTCAGGGCTGAGGAGCTGCTGAGAAAATAGATCAGAAGTGTCATCACGAACAGGCCTGTGGATTTCAGCGGCCCCTCAGCTTCTACATTCTTGTTCCGGATGAGGAATGGTGCGCCTGGTGATTGTTTATTTTGTTTCCCTATCTTGTCTTAGCAACCTCCTTTTTAATGAGAATGTGCAGTTGCACGTTAGGGTCTGGTCCCTCTTTCTCTGTTAAGTACTTTTCTAAGGCAACGAGGGAAGATAAACAAAGAAAATACTGTGTGTGTGTGTGTGTGTGTGTGTGTGTGTGTGTGTGTGTGTGTGTGTGTGTGTGTGTGTGTGTGTGTG
>JASSRZ010000001.1:13519598-13531813 GCA_032164315.1 Malacoctenus gilli
GTGTGTGTGTGTGTGTGTGTGTGTGTGTGTGTGTGTGTGTGTGTGTGTGAGAGAGAGAGAGAGAGAGAGAGAGAGCAAGAGACTCTGATCCAGTTATAGGATAACAAAGGTGCCTCATTAAAAAAGCTCTTCACTCAGTGAAAAGTCTTTGCTTCGCCTTTATTTCTGCTTTACTGTTATTCTTAACCGCAGATAATGTGAGTCATGACGATCCCAAGTGTAAACAAATCAATATGGAACTCCTACACCCACAGGCGTCCTATCTGACTTATATTATGCGCACGCAAAACATTTACAGATTATAATAACATGCCAAATGAGTTGGATGGAAATATAAGGGTGGATAGTCTTACATGTGGGAAAAAAGAGGAAGAGTTAATGAAAACGCAGACCTAATAATGGACAACAGCTTTAACATTTCAAACAAAACTGAGAAAGCAGCCTGTACGTTGGTGTTTTAAATAATCCCCAAAGTAGGGACCAGTTAGCTGGGACATGTAAGAGCCTATTACACATTATAGAGCATGCGGTTTAGTATGTCAAAGCAGAATAAAGCATGTTAACTCAGCCTATAGAGGCAGGAGGAGAAATAAAGGAACTTTCAAACAAATCTCCTGTCAGAGGACAGATAAAGACACAATCAGGACTGTGTGTGTGTGTGTGTGTGTGTTTGTGTGTGTGTGTGTGTGTGTGTGTGTGTATTTGCGTGCGTGCATGCGTTCCCCAGCACCAGTAGGCGGTCAGGTGGTCCTCTGTGCTCTCCAATCGAGCGCCTCGCCACCCCACCAGCCTCCCCAACGCCATTGTGCACAACAGAAGCTGCATGACTGATGCAACAAAAGAGGAGACATTGATCTCCCAAGACAAGCTCCACTCTCAGCACACTGTGCTGTATGCTGAAGGAAATGAGCTGATCCTCTTGAGCAGACCGCAACTAAGCTTTGCCTTTTTAAAAAAAAAAAAAAACAACCTGTAGTAGCACTTAATCAAGAGCACCAGGAGGAAGGAACAAAGTAAACTCTTGTAAGATCCAAAAAAGACTCCGCAAGTAGTCTAAAATAAAACTGTTCCCGAGGTTTTTATGAACGATAGTAAATCCAGAGAAGTTGAACATCATCCTCAAAAGGATGCTTTGGATGATTCACTTTCTCCATACATAACATTTCATAACGCGGACTCATCCAGCATACAGCACTGACAGGTGTGGCATTTCTAGTGTACCCCTGAGCATGGTACTCCAGCTCGCTTATCGCTGCTTAATTCAATTGCTCCAATAAAACTATCCAGCTGCATAAACACATTACAGAATGTGTGAAATCTAAAACAGAGAGCATCCTTAACGCTCCCCGGATAACGCTGTCTGCTCCCGGGCCCAATAAATCATTTCGCTCTGTAAGTCAATGATTTAGGAGCTCAGTATTTGTCACATTGTCGAGTGGCACCCTGCTGGGCCAAGGTGTCGCTTTCTTAAGTGTCCATTACTGTGAAAGTCCACTTTCCCAAATGGCGGATCGGTGGGGCCCCATTTGGGGCGGTGGCTCGGCGCTGTGACAGCATGAATCTGAGCCGAGGGCCTGTGCTTTTACACCTGTGTGTGACACGGGGGACGCTCGGATCTGCAGCGAGAGGGAGAGTCAGCCAGCTGTGCTCTCTTGTGGTAGCTCCGGGGATAGCCAGGAAAAATGGCAGCGCTACGACAATGCTGTAAACCCACCCACCATCCCCCTCCTCTGCCCGCCCCCCTCTTATTTTTTTCAAACTCAGTTTGAAATTCTCTGAACTGATATAAAAAATCTTTACAACTTCCGAATCGCACATGTTGTTCTGACTCGACGGTACTGATTTAGCTGCTATTTTGTTCCCTGGTGGAAGAGCAGATGTTCCATCGGTTTCGAGCCCCCTCACACTTACCACGAAAACTTCTTGAGATGAGGTCACAGAATGAACCGCGCAGCCGGCGTTTTCAGTGGGACAGGGGGGGTCGTTGCCTCCCTCTCTCTCTCTCTCTGTCTCTCTCTCTCTCCGCTGCGAGATGTAATTGCTCACTAAATAACCATCTCTCAGGGGTGGCCGGCCTGTCGTTCAGCGCAGGTCTGCACAGTGTCCCTCCAACATACAGTGGCTTTCCTCTGTCTCCGAGGACAACTCCGCCAACCGCTTCATCAAGGCTGATTGTTAAGGACATTCCTCCCCCAGCGATGTTTCACCTGATGTGAAGCAGACCAGCGTCTCATCAGAAAACTCGGAAACAGAAAGAGGAAAGGGGTCTCGCTCTGCTGGGTCCAGTCTGGAGAAATCCTAAAGTCCGGGCATTGGACCGACAAGACAACATTAAATTACCTCTAAAAACACACATGGAACAATATCAAATTAAAGACACACCGGATAATCAGTTAGGCTAATCCTCACCGTTGTAGTCCAAGCCCCCTGTAGACCCCAAGGATGTTTTTTACCCTCGAATGAGGCCTCCTTTTGTTTACACGACACCTAAAGTTGCCGTAGTGTTATTTATACAGAAATCATTTCATCAGGAGGAAAAAAAAATCTTTATTTATGACCCCGGGAGTGACACAAGAATAGGTTCAAGCTTCTCTCCATCTGTTTGCAATCCCAGTGTAATGCTATCATCACCTGTTTCCATGGTCCCGCTCACATCTGGCTTGCATTACAACAAAAAAAGGGGGGGGGGGGAATCACACAAGGTGCATTTTTTCTTTCCTCTTTGTGTGTGTTTTACTTTAGTATTTGGCTCATATTTCTGAAATAGGCTACAACAACAAATTAGGATGTAAGACAGGCGATGAGGAGTAAAAAAAAAAACAACAACAACAAAAAACAAGTTATATTGAGCTGCAATTTGCTTCAAAAGTTTCTGAAGCGAGCTCTCCGGGGTTCTGAACACAATAAATGCAACAGTTTAAACACTTACTGCAAGGTTTATTGCGATGTAAAGTGGGTTTACTAAGATAACACTGGACTCACTTCTTAAAATGGGTAATGAATGACTCCAGTGTGTTTGTAGTTAAATCCCTTCGCATGTAAGTGAAGTGAAATCCCATCTAACGAGTATCAGAGTCGAAGGACGAGCCGTGTTGCAAAAGACGGTCTCAGCAGACGTCGAGTGGGGCTCAATGCATTGTTATTGTTATTGTATGCAAGCTGGAGTCTTCTGATCCAACGTTAAATCGACTTACAGCGCTCCGCAGGAGTTTGAGGCACTCTAGATGTTTATCTAAACATCCTCTGGATCACAACCGGGGAACTCGATTGCGTGCGGCATGACGATCAGCCCAAACTGACAACCATAAGAAACACTGGAGGCGTGTCGGGACGACTGCTCTCGTGTTAAAACCGGTGACGTGCCGTTTGTGTGTTCGATAAGGACGCAGAGAGTGGAGTTGATTTATAATAAAAGGCATTTACCAGCTTCTTGTTTTAATATTGAGATACTATTTCAGGCCAGGGGTGTCAAGCATGTGCCCCGCGGGCCAAAACCGCCCTGAAGGGCAAAACCGGCTTGCAAGGTCACCTTGTTGACAGTAAAAATCAATCAGTTTACAATAAAACCAGCATCTGCTCTCATCCATTTATTAAGGATCAGATTGTTTTATTTAGAGGACGGTGACAAAAGTCACTGTGTGACACATAACTGACCAGCAGGAGGCAGTATCACTGTGACGGAAGAGAACAAGTGAAAGCTAGCTACATGATTGCCAGCAAATAAACATAAAATGAAGTAAATTTCGATGTTTTCCGAGTTTAAATGTACTTTTTAAAGATACGGTTATCATGATATATCTTTGCAGCTTCTGGCTAATTAAAATCCCATTTACTGCTTGAGGCATCAAAACTAAAAAGAGTTTGACACCACTGCTTTGCCGCTTCAAACCTGTTGACAGTGTTTCATTTGCACGTTTTCACAGGTTTCATGTCTGCTTTGCCGTTTAAAACCACAACGGTGAGGACGCACGCTGCAGGGTAGAGTACTCCAAGAAAACGTTTTTGCCCAAGGAAAATCTATTTCCCTGCCTCATAACGGTCTGGAATTTGTGCATCCGCTCCGTCTCTCCCATGGACACCAGCTGTGCAGCTGGTGCTGGCTGGAAACTGCAGTCGTAGTCGTGTGGGATTTTTTAACACAATTCTCCCCTGTGCATTCAAGGAAGCAGTAATGTCATGCAATCGGGGCCGTGTTATCATTGTGTGGATCCCGGAGAGTGATGTCAGAGGAAAAAGGAAACTAGCTAACTCCCAAACCAAAAGGGCAAAGGTCAGACGCAGACTGGCAGGGACCCAGATTGGCCGAAAGACTTTTCCTTCTTCTCCGTCCGTTCTACTTTCCTTAAAAGCCCGGTCACTCCATCCAAATGGCCTGCGTGGACGGGGCGTCGCATCCTTTGGCATATCTGGTTCCCCAGCAGTGATTTATCATTATGGAGCAATAGTTGTCATTTTGGGGTTAAATATTACAGCTTTATTAAATGGGACATCCTGTGGGATGGCTCTGCACTGATGAAACACGGTGCTGGAAATGGATGGAACGGAGACAAATGGCTGGATGGACAAACTAATTCATCCGCTACATTAGCGCAAGCTTTTTATCACCAGTAATGAAAAATCAACATCGCCTGAGAGATCATTTTCTGTCCTTTAAATGTTCTTATTGTGAGACTCTCGAAAAAAGCGGACTTGTTAAAGATTCATAAGTCGCTCTGCTGGAGGGAACGTGCAGCAATAATGTATCTGAAGGGTACAAAACGGGTCAAATGTCGACCCACCAAAGAGGACAAAGACCAACGTGGTGCACTTTCGCGGCCCAGCAGTTCCCCGGTCTCGATGTTGAAAAGTAATGGACGTTGCATCATTCCCTTTTAGCAGCAGCTTCATTATTTAGTCCCAGCATTGTGTATTGTGGTGATGACTCAGCTGTGCTCCCAAACAATGACAGAGCGCCATTTATGGTGGAATAAATTTGGCAGCACTCCTGCATTGTGCTGAAGGCTCAGAGTGGGACAAAGTACCAGATGGACTCCTGTGTGAATGTATTGGAGAAGGTTTCTAGCATCAGTTATATAGATATCGCTCTTCACAGTCATGTTAATATGTCCACTTCTGCAGCACTTTCATTGTTTCATTGCACTTTCACCCATTCACTCACATAATCATTCACAAGAGGAGCTTTGGGAGCAGCTCCATGTTCTGTTTTTTTGCCCAAGGACGCTTTGACAAATGGGTGAGATGGGGATTGGACCAACAACCTTCCGCACTGAGCGCCAACCCTCTGCAGCTGCGGTCGAAGTAACAGAAATCTGCCAGCATGGGAATGGCTGATTTTTTCAGAAGACGACATGTTTTAGGTTAATGTTTGTTGATGTTGCACATCACTGCAATGTCCTCAAATGCCTTGAAAACACAACTGTCAGACTGTCAAGTGTCTCTGTCAGGGAGACAAAACAGAGCACGATGTGCAACATGCGCGTGTGTCCCTCTGTGGTTCTGACACACAACTGTGTGACCTGAGTGTGTTTACACTGGCACAATGAAATCAATGAAGACACCTGTGCGTGCGTGCGTGCGTGAGTGCGTGCGTGCGTGCGTGCGTGCGTCTTTCATGCACTTCAGGTTGTTGCCTCTTTAGCATTAAACAGAACAGTTTGTTGAAGGTAAAGTCCACCTGTCACTCTCTTGATGGCCACTAATGCTTCGCATACCTGCACTGAGTCAGTGATTCAACCAGATGGCCCGAAAAGCCTCAAGTCGGCTCTGCGTTCAGATTGTTTAATGAGATAAAACACAAATTTGCTTGGGAAATGAAACGTCAACCAAGAAGGCCGGAGCTCCTTCCTGCTGTAATATCCTGGCAGAGGGTTAATGTTTGGTCCCCGCTGGTCTGCAGGCAAACTACACCGTAGTTGGGACATGTTGTTATCTCCAGTCCCATGAAAGACCTTGGATGGCGTGCGAACAAGTCATGATAAAGCACATGGAGCATGTGCGGCTCCATGGTGTGAACTGCAGCGGAGAGGCAAGGAAGTGACCGTGTTTTGACTTATCTCGACCTGAGAGAAGCATTTATGACGCAGACTTTGGATAATCAATTGGAACAATTTGGCAATCTGTATTCACATTACTCAAAATACTCTCAGGTAAAAGTTTGACTGGAGCCAAATTGTGTTTGAGAATGAATAAAAATTTGACTGTAATTTTTCTTTATATCTGTTAACTCACAACCTTAATGTTTTTTCTAGGATAATTGAACTTCGTCTGTAAAAAGTGATCAGAAAATTCCAACAATGACAATTTTATACCTTGATAAAAAAAAAACCCCACAAAGTCCTGCACATGTGGTTAAATGAAACACAAATTAACCAACTCCCATCATTCAACCGAACTTTGTTTTATAGAACGAAAGCAAAGACTAGAGGGGAGGAAATTGCCATGAAACTTTTATATGATGGAAATGGAATATTTCTTACATTTATTTGCATTATTTACAACACACAAATACCGGGGTAGGTAACAATACACACACAAGGTTTTGCAGGATGCAATAAAATCATTTATGGTGTTGTTTACCTAAACATGCTGAGGGAAATGTTGTGAAATAAAGTCGTAAAATATTCAGAAATAGGTTGCATGCTCTGTGGTAACAGAAGAAGATAAACAGGGGCACACTTTTCAGAACTCAGGCCATTAAAATACTTTCGTTCTGTGTTTTTTTTTTAGTGGTTATCGTGCAGATTTTGCGTCAAAGAGAAAAGAAGACCGGAGCACCAGCTTAATGAAAGAGTCGGACGAAAAAACCTGGAAACGCTTACTTAATGAACTTCAGAAATGTTTGACAGTATCTTTAACTAACGAGCTGCATGTTTATTAGCTTGTTGTTTATCTTTGTTTGGTGAGAGTGTGTAAAATAGTGATCTTGAGTCGTTACAGGTGTGTAGAGGTGTGTCGATCAGTCAGCTCAACATATTCACCAAGACATGGTCCTAAACTGCTGCTCCCACGCCTGCAATTACCCGACATCATCACTTAAATCACAACATGCAGCATTTATTCAAAGGTCATTCAGCTGGGGAAAATCGTGCATGTCCTAATTTCATCCTCCCACACACCCAAACTTCCTTCTTTTTTTTTTGACTCCAACACATTCAGATGGAAACTGTTCCATCATCTCCACTGAACTTCTTCAGCACACTGACTTCACTCTGGACCCCTGGGTTATTTTTGGAGTTACTCGTGAAACAAACACCTCCCAGCTTTCGTAACAATTCCTGATGATGGTGAATGTAACAGATGTGATGCATTTTATTTAATTTTTTTTTTTTTTTTTTACCAGTAGGAGAATCGATGGTGTCCGTGCTCGCCGGGAAGAAGGAAGAAGGATTCACCCGACCAACTGAAACCCGTCCTGGTGTCATCTTCCACCTTCTCTGCCCTCGTTGCACTGAAATTGAAACACTCCTCAAGCGCGCTCATCGACGTGTCACTCGCAGATTTTATGATGACATTCAGAGCCGCAATGTCGCTATCTCATTTAAGTCCTGATGAGACAAACGGGTCGTTTCATTAGTCCCGGAACAAATTTGGCACACCATGGAAAACCAATAGATCACCTCCGTAATTCTGCACCCACAGAAGTTATTCCTCAGCGGGTGAATCTCCAGAAACTGCGTGAGCGAAATTGAACCTTTGGGGCCATCGAGCGGATGGAGAGATTACCATGCAAATGGCCGCCATCGCTCATCTTTCTGAGCATAGGGTAATGGCTGGTGAATGATACTTATCAAGCTCCATAAGTGCTCCTTCCAATAAATACATAGTCCGGGTCATTTGTACCAGGAGTCAGGTGTTGATGGATATGGGATTACCACTTAACCTTGGAGTAATTCCAAGACACCTCTTAAATCATCCAATACATTATCCATACGATAACGGCTTGACCAGTCCTTTAGGATATCACTTCTTAATGCAAAATATGTTTTATGTGATAAATTAAACTGGAGGTGTTAGTGACCTATTCATCACCTGGATGTACTCATGACAGAGCACCTCTATTATTTGTTTTTCTAAAGGTTGCTACTGTGCGTCTATACGTCTGTGCCTTTTTTTCAGGTTTGTGGCAGTGTTGTTGATTACCTTGACTTGTTTCAGCCTCAGTAAGCAGGTGGGATCCCGCGCAGCGCCGCAGGGATTTCCAGAGAACTCCTAACGACTTTGAAACATGTTGAATCCTTGTTTGGTTCAGGTTGGGCTCCACCGGCGAACGGAGAGGGACACTGATTTATGGAGGCTGATGGCGATCATGTGCTTCTCGTTGAAGGCTGGCTCTGATTTCTACGCCGACACTTGACCCTGACCCTGCCCGCCTCAATTACACCTGAAGAGTTTCACTCCTCGCCATCGTCATCCAGTGAACGTAACTGGTTTTAATAAGAACAGTGAAAGTTCAGGTTTGGCTTCAGTCACTTTTTCACAACAGTTGTTTTTTGTATATTGTTGGTTCAGATGACCTTTGAATTTGTTAATAAAATAAAATAAAAATTAGGCAGGTGGAGAGAGACACAAACTTAGCAATGTGCTACTGTGGATTCTGGTCAACAATTGAGTTAGTCATCAATGACACTTGATTTTCACACGTCTCAAGTTTGACTTTGCTGGAAGTTTTTTGAATTTGTCAGTAAATTTCGGAGTTAAACAGGAACTGAGAAGGATTTACAACCTGCATTTGCATCCATTGCTCACATGCCCCGACGTGAATCAGATCATTTCTGTGTATCCATCCCATGACAGCTCTTTTAAAGTTGCATTCTCACATCCTCCGAAAAACTTTTTTTTTCCTGGAAAACCCCACAAAAGCTTTTATTCCTGGCAGGGATCAGGAAGGCTTTCATTTTCTGAGTTATCGTTACTGTCATGCAGACTTTAACTGGCCACAGCATCTCTGTGTGGAGGAGTCTGAGCTCTCTGGATCGTTCGCTCACCGAGCACTGACTCACGCTACACAGGAATGAGAAGCACGCACAGAGGAGCTTACACAACATTTCAGAGAGGAGAGTCAGACGTCTCCTGTAAACACGCACGCACGCACGCACGCACACACGCACGCACGCACGCAGACACAATTTTGTTTCCTTT
This sequence comes from Malacoctenus gilli, assembly GCA_032164315.1. Lineage (NCBI taxonomy): Eukaryota > Metazoa > Chordata > Actinopteri > Blenniiformes > Labrisomidae > Malacoctenus > Malacoctenus gilli. The sequence continues at coordinate 13,528,737 of JASSRZ010000001.1, forward strand.
TGACATGAGGAACATGCTACCTTGGGGACAAAAACTTGTAGCCATTAGTTTCCCTCTGAAGTATCTCTGACCAGTATGATTTTATTAGCGAATGAAGTGGACCAACCACACTGAAACCAGGAGGCTTACATGTTTGCGGACTCATGTGAGAAAATATTATGGGAGAACAGATACTGAGAGAGGGAAAAGCTGCACTATCTCGTCATATATTAACTGAAGCTATAAACAGGACTCCTGAAGGATAAGGGTCTATCTGGAGGGGTGAATGTCCTTGTCAGTGTGTGGTCTGTTTTCAGTGCAGATATCGTTAAATGAGAGGTTTTGTATTCACACATCAGCAAGTTGTGGCTATGATACTGAACTGACGAGGTTTTGTTTGTTTTTCACCAGGGAGCAGCCAAAAGATGCACATTTGAAGAATTTTGTTGTTTATTTTTAATCACAGTATTTGCCGAATGTAACAAGAGGTGACTCAAAAAGTCTTTGTACTGTCTGGTCTCTGAGTGCAGGAACATCCATTCAGAAATTTTATGGTCTTGCTGTAATTATTGCGTTTCATGATTGTTTTTTTGGTCTGGTATAAAGCTGCAAAAAAAATGAGCAGAAAGAAGTCTGACAACATGACTTATTGTATTTCTGCCTTCCTCAAAATAAACTACTGTTGGGTTGTGAGTGTAACAAAGTCTGCAGGTTGCCTGCTGGAAAAGGTTTCCATACTTCGGGGCTCATAGAGGCTCTTTTACCCTGAGAGTGTGCAGAGTCTGACGTCCCCTGTTGTGATAACAGAGTGCTGCAATAAGGAGATCACTTTTTCATCTTCCCCTTGGAAAGGCTGCAGATACCAACTGGGAAGGGAATTGTGGGAAACTGTACCCTGATAATTCAAACGCTGTTTGCCAAAGAAAAGCTGCGGCACCGCGTCCTGACATGTGTTCATCTCCTACAAGGAAGCCAACACCATGCCGACTCATGTTTCTGTTGTTTTAGTCCCTCTCAATGGGCACATGTCAGCACCTCTCTCTTTTAATAATTCAAAAATGGCAACAGATTAATGCCCCGATGTGTGCTTTTATATACGAAAAAATTCGTGGGATGAAGGATCTGGACATTAGACGCACGGAGGAAATATGATCTGTTCCAGTTTTCGTTTTTATTTTGTTTGTTTTACGCTGAAGACTTTTTTATGTTTCCCTCTATTTAATTTTACTGCCTCGGTCTTTTCGGTTCCTCGGCGACTGTTGAGAAATTTATAATCGGATAGCATCAGGAAATTCGGTGCGAGGCCACACATGTATGTGAAGGTCAGGGGCCATTGTTGAGCAAGTTGTCAGTGAACACCCTCCGCCTCCGCTACAGGCCACAGCTGTGCTTCTATCTTAATCATTTCACTACAGTCAGTCCGAACCCACAGAAAAAAATCAGAACGTCTTTATGAGAGATCGGGTCATCGAGCTTCTGTGGTTACAGAACTGCCATGATGAGTTTACATGATATTTAAGGAAAGAACCGCACCCACTCACCCCCTTCCCAGTTACGCAGGTTTGCGAAAATAGCAAGAAATTCCCACGGTAAATCTGTTTCGAATCGAACTGAAGTCCATGAAAAGAATCTCGATTATTTTTCAAGAAAAGACAGACGGACGTATTATTTAAACCTTTATAAATACTTTAGTGTGAATGCTTTTGAGAAAGGTGTCAACATCTTTCTCAGCTTTAAGTCTGAGGGGTTGGTGGTTCGATCGCCCATCTCGTCCTGTCTGAGTGCCCTTGAACAAGACCCTGAATCCCAAGTGTGTCCCTGTGGTAGTATGAGTTGGGTGTGTTAGATTGTGTGCGTGAGTGGATGCAAAAGACCTGCAGAGTAAAACAACTTTCAGATTGCTCTAACAGGGCTCAAAAAAAATGTGAGTGGGGTCGGTCCACCTCTGTTTCATGGGCCTTTAATTGGAGGAATTTGAACCTGCAGCCTCCACAAACACATGACCACAAACCTGCAAAATTAACACTTTTCCTGAAGAACCAGCCATGCTGAACTCCTCTGACTGAAAAGCAATTCTACCCGCAAAAACATGAACTGCAAAGCTATAAATCGACAGCTCGACTTTCTCCCTCATTATGAAACTTGCAGTTTTTTTTCAAATGTTTTCAAATAGTTTCAATGCATTTTCTCCCTCTTTGTTCTTTAGTAATGTGCAAACTAGGAGTGAAATTATCAGATTTGTCTCTGTCTTCTTGTTATACTTTTAACCATGATTGGTTACTATGTTATATGTGTGAGGAGAGATCCTATCTTTATCATCATGTGCTCAACATATGCTCTCTCGTTTGCCTAAATGGATGCAAATTTACAGCCGACACCAGTTTGAAATGATTCAATAAAAACTGTTTTTTCCAGAAAAAAAAGGTTTTACTGAAAAAAAACTATGGTCATTTTATAATTTTATAGCATATGATTGTATAAACATAAACATAGATGGACATCAATGAAAATCAGTTACATAAAGTTTAAAATACATCTAATGCCTCTTTTAGCAGGTGAGGGTAAAAATGCTTTTAAGAGGTTAAAAATCTTTCACGTTTACATCAGTCAAAGGTCGACATACAGTGTTAAGTCATATGAGCTAGAATATGAACAAAGACAATTAGAAAAATCAATTTAATTCGGAATTAATGTTTCATCCATTCCTGTCTGAGGCTGACAACTTCAGTGGTCTTGAATAAGCCGACGTCGTGCTCACATGAATTCTACCGAGAGATGAACACATGAGGTTTGGAGGGTCATGCCGCACCGTAATAAGGAAATATAATTTTTTTTAACAAAAAAAACAAGACTGCCTCACGAAGCGTGACGAGTTGCTAGTAAAGAGTTGATTACAAGTGCGGCGACTGAGTCTGAGCATCCAGCATCTGGGTTGGAAGGGGGGGGGTGTCATGGTGAGGATCCAGATGCAGCAGCTGGCACTGTGATCAGTTGGTTCTGCAGTCAGAGCAGCCTCCCCCATCGTCTCTGTGAGTGCTTTAGTGTAGTTAGTGGAGGAGGTAAACGGTGTGGGGGGGGGGGGGGGGGGGGTTGGGGGG
>JASSRZ010000001.1:13552727-13580140 GCA_032164315.1 Malacoctenus gilli
CACACACACACACACACACACACACACACACACACACACACACACACACACACACACACACACACACACACGAAACATATCAAAAGGTATACTGTATCAGTTCTTAACTCTTCAGTCAGTTTTGTAGGATGACGAAACAGTTTTGAATCTTTCTGATAATTGAACCTCAGGCAGCGGAGGAGTCGTTCGGTCGCCAGCGCAACAGCTTTTCAGCTGCCTTCCTTTAAGCCCCTCATGTTTAAAAAGTTTTTGCTGGCAGAAGTGTGAGTGCGAGCCACACGCTCAGCCCTCCGCCCGCTGACACGCAAGCTCAGCTCGCCGCTGACACACTTGTAAAGTTTTGCTTGGAGATCAAACATCTGCGCGCACAAACTGAGCGGCGGGCAGCGCCAGCCGCGGACCAGCGCGCTGCGGCGGGCGGAGGTAACAGACCTTGGTGTACTTGATCTCCGCGTTGGGCACCGGCGAGGGCATCAGCTGGAGGGATGCCATGAGAGCCGCGGGGTCGCTCTTCACCTCTCCGGGGATCTCGATCTTGCTGGAAGTCATCGCGGCCGTCTCTCTCTCTCTCTCTCTCTCTCTCTCTCTCTCTCTCTCTCTCTCTCTCTCTCCTCTCTCTCTCTCCGCTCTTCTGCTGCCTGCGGCTGCCGCTCAGGGTTTCCTCGGCAGATTTCTGATTGGGATTTGGGGCTCCTTCCTGGGTTTATAGCCAGGTGTCAGCCGCGGCTCATTTTCATTGGGCAAAGAGAAGGGCCGTCCTTTGGAAAATTAAATTCAAGCATTTACATAAACGGCCTCAGCCATGCGTGTTAAGGAGGAGTAACACCATCCACCCCACCCACCTCACACTCCCTGTGCACTGAGTTCCCCCTGCTTACACCCAACAACGCTTCTTTCTTATACTTTTTAGAAAAACCTGCAAAAACCCCAACAAATCAAACTACTTTGCAACTTCTTCAAAGTGTTAAGTTAAATCCAAACTCATCCTTTCTTAACAATTCAGCTCAAAAAAACTTGAGTTAGTTCCCAGCGTGCAAAAGGGGTTCCTAAAGTGGCCTGCGGTATAAAACACAAACACGTTCTCAGGCATGATGCTCCGATTAAAGCCACACTTTTGTTTTTTAAGGGGGGAAAGCCGATGGAGCCACAAGCGCCATTTACGTGCTTGAGGAGCTTATCGCTTCATCTTCCTCCGCAGATGGAGTTTGCCCTGTTGACATGTAACTCTCGCATGTTTCTGAGCTTTCACAAGACTTTCAGCTCACGGAAAAGGCCGATTTTCCACACCACGAATGAGCAGTAAAACAGAGAAGCTTTAAAAAGAAGAAAGAAAAAAAAATCTCGTGCGATTGGAAATTTGAAAAAAACAAAAAAACCCTCTGTCCATCCTTCACTTGGAGGAAAGTGAAGGATGTCGCCCTCCTATCGCCGTGTTGCCTTTATTTGCAGAACACAAGCTCCCCACGGTCTGAGATGTTATGTAAATGTGGAATTAGAGGGATCGCTGCTACTTGCCGGGGTGTTGTTGGCACAGATTTGTCCTGCAGGTGATAATTCCTCCCAGCACCTCCTTTAAGGCTCCCAATATACATCCACCAATAAACTGGGAGCCAAAAAAAAACACAAACTGCCCCCGAGAAAGAAATGACAGCAGACTCAGACATCTATCAAACATTATTTTTTTTAAAAAAATCAAATGCCTGAGTTTACTTTGACATCAAAATATTTGGATGAAAATGTGCCGGTCGTTCAGAATTAAAAAAAAATAAATAAATGAAAATTTATGTTTTGTTTACTTGGGTTGAAATTCTACAAAAAATATAAGGAAATTCAATATCTTTCACGTGAGAAGCTAAGCAATCTTGTTTTTTTTATCGTCTTTGACACACTTTTTTCTCACTACGTTTTATAACCCGGGCCTCTTGATGGGACAACTGAGTTTGGAGACAGATGTGGGTCCATCATTTGCAAGTTCCCCGGAGGATGCTTTCTTTCCATCAGCACATCAGCCTTTTTTCACAGCATGGGCGACACTCTCCGAGTGTCTGTTTCACATCAAAGAAAGCGGGCCCGCAACGGTGACACTGATTAATGGATTGAAAACATCCCATCCTCGGCCTGTCGCCCCATCTTTTCACAGAGCGCGGCGAACGGAAGATAAGACGTGGACGGGGGAGACGGACAAACGCTTCAAAAGTATTCATGGAGCTCCCTCTGTTGGAGGAAGTGAGCTTCGGACGCTTGCAGCCGCGCGTCTGGGAGCATCATTTGTTTTATTCGGAAGTTGTTAATGAGGAAAACTGAAGAAAGCTTCAAAAGACGAAGGAAATGAATTGATCCGAAAGGAGGGAGAGAAAACATTGATCTGAACGTGTCTGCAGACCTCGCAGTCTTCTCACAGGTGAGTCTGAAACATTCAGACACTTTGGTAAACCACCTACGTGAGTCAGAGATAAGACCTCTGATGGCAACAACCAAATGGACTTTGAAAAATTGAGACCCATCACGTTCCGCAGGTGTGTTGGACGCAGATGGACGGTTGCAACTCGTTGTTCCGGTGCTGTTTCGATGGCAACGGCAGCCCGCGCTGCCTTCGAGCTGCGGCCTGGTTTCGATGCTCAGTCCGAGGTTTGGTTTCGCACAATCACGTCGTTTTTTGCTGTAATTTACGTGCAAAAGTAGATTGCAAACCGGAAGCAGGGGTCGTCGAAACGCTGGATATGTGTTTTGACTTTACTGGATTTTCAACACTGAAGGTGAGTTCACATTATGAATTTGTTGCAACGTAATTATTGCTGACACTTGCTTGTCCATCTTGTGTTTTTATAAATATTTATCCAAATTTATTTTCTTCTCCATTAGTTTGTGTTATTTGGCTCATATGGCTTTTAAAGGTATTAGTCCAACTTCCGTCAGGAAGACTTGGGTGGCCGGCAGATGAGTGTAAAACAAAAAATAAAGTTTTGTTCAAATTTTATAGGCCTACATGTGGGCAAATAAAACGAACCTGTAACACTTTTGTAATGACAAAAATGTTGCAATATCACTTTCAATTAGGTTTGAGTTGTGCTCACAGTTTGTTTATGTTTAACTCTTGTTTTTTTATGGTGTTGAGTGGTTTGTTATTGACAGACTTCATGAAAACTGGGCTCAAGTAATTCAAGTAAAAAATAGACAACCGAGATGAGTAAATAGGTTAAATAAATGAATACAAAAAATACATTATGTTATGTTATGTCATTTTGTCTTGTGTTATCTTATGTTATCTTGTGTGTTATTTAATCTTATCTTCAACCAAAATGTTTTTAAATGTAATCCCAATTCATTTAGATTTTTTATGCTCAAAACAAAAAAGGACTTTTGTACAATTCAATTTAATCTTTAACCAAACAAACACCAACTATCATCTGCAGCATGTTTGCACTGCCGGCGATGCAATATCGTGGAGTTCCCACTGATCTCTGCAGGTGCCCCCCCTTGTGGTTGCGCAGGGAATCGCCTTGAACTGGGCGCTTAGCGGTGCTGCCAGAGTGCGCTGGGCTGCACGGGCCGAGCGCACCGAGCGAGCGCACCGAGTGGGAGGCGACAACCTGCTCCGACATCCACACACAGCCTCCCTTCATAGTTGTTTGCTGTTTGTTGTGGTCGAAGGACGACATCAAGGAGCTTCAAAGTGGTGGAAAATGGAAAATGAGTTCAGGAGGAAGATGAAGGAGAAATTTGGCCTGAGGCGGGACATCTTGAAGGAGTTCCTGGCGGAATTTCTGGGGATATTTCTGCTGATAGTGAGTACCTCCCTCTGCACCTGTCATCCAGCTTAAACAGCCGCTTCAAAGCTGTGAAGCAGTATGCTAATAAGGTGTCAAAGCGTGTCTCTGGGGACGCTGACTGCCGTCTCACAGACGTCTTTTTTTGAACTGATCGCATATACCAACAATAACTGACTTTCTCTTTCATGTGCTCAGCTATAATTTGCTCCAGACAGGCAGTGTGCCGGAATCTTAATATGATGTGACGGATTGAATTGTTTGTATTCTTTGAAACTCATTCAGAAACGAAGATCAACTGATCCACGAATGTCAAATGATATGAATAAAAAAAATGTCAATAACTCAGTTATAAAAAAAATAAAAATTCAAATATGGGATCAGAATGAGTACAGTGTAACACATTTTAAGTGCACTTTGCCAAGAGTTTTATCAATCATGTCTTTCTGTTTACCCCCACAACTGTTCAGTGATTTTCTTACTTTTGCATGATTACAATGAAGTGTCTTGGTCTCCACCTGTCACCTCCAAGAGCAATAACTGAGACGGCCCACAAGAGCAGAGATGCAGCTCGCACAACAGCCGTCTTTATTTCTGGATGACTGCTCTCTCATCAACTCGCTCTGTTTTTTAATTAATTAATTATTCTTTCAAGCTCCGACCTCGGACAAATTGTCTGTGGCAGTCGGAGGCTGTCGGTGGACAGGAGGGCCAGTGTGTCCGTGTCAGTGCTGGATATAATTGGAACAGTTAAAAACAATGAGCCTTTCTACCTCCACTCTTTGTGGTTTTTGTTTTGATTCTTGTGTCCTGTCTGCGTCCCAGCTCTTTGGATGTGGTTCAGTGGCCCAGACGGTGCTGAGTAAAGGAGCTCTGGGCGAGCCGCTCACCATCCACATTGGTTTCACTCTTGGCGTCATGATGGCCGTATACGTTGCCGGGGGAGTGTCAGGTAAAGGACGCCCATATGAGCTGCTCCCACTCACCATAATCCATCATCAGCCTGTGTCTCAACTCTAAGTTTGCATACACAGTAAATTTTTTGTTCACTGAATGTAAATTGTGTTTACATTCATTCACTTATAAGAAAACAAATCAACAGCTACCTGGTATTAAAATGGGCTATATTTATTGTATTTATGGGGCGTGCCTCAGTTGGCAGTGCTGGTGGTTCAAACCCCTATTTGGGTTCTGTCCACTGGTCAAACGGTCCTTTGGGCAAAACACTGAACCCCACGTTGCTCTAAATGACAGGCGAGCGTCGACAACCAGCGCCATCGGTGTGAGTATGTAAACCATTGCGCAAGTGAATACGGCTGATCATGTGTGATCAAGTGTGGTGAGACTTCTCAGGCAGTATTTTGCACTTTTCAACTCTGGTATCTCGCCATTGGTTCCATTCAGCATCTAATCTCTGTTTGCGTTCACGTTTCCATCATTTCAGCAGCTTTCGAAACAGTTTTCTGATCGGCGTCCTTCACCTCGTGTTCCTTGAAACAGAAAAAGAAACACAGCAAAAACAAATGACATTTTAGCCTGCAAAGAGTTACAAACACAACATGGCAACAAAGTTTTTTTATTTTCTTGTTTATGATGGACTTTTCAGGGAACTTTTACTGTTTTGTATCTATATGTTTCATCCAAATCAAAACAGTCCTTAGAATGAATTCAGATGTGCGATACTCTGTTGTGGATTTGCAGCATTGTATTTTGCAGAGCGGCATTGTCTTCGATTGTCATCCAAAAGAAAGGCGTTATTGAAAGTGATGAGGAAAATTAGTTTTTTATTGAAAAGGAAATTGAAGAGAAGAGAGGGTACCAAAAATTAAATATCCCTCTCTTGTGGGCTGATTTTCAGTGTAATCATGGTCGAAATGTGTTTTAGGCTTTGAGATGCCCTGATGGCCAAATGGGTCTTTATCAGGTACATTCCTGGTGGATTACAGATAGAGGAGTCCTCTGTGCTCTGCCAGGAATGATATGGATAGGAGGGGGACTGTTGGTAAATGTCACTGTACTTTTCGCTGACTCTCTGAGCGAGAAATGGAAAACGTCCATTTTTCAGTAATTAAGGTATTTGGCATGTCAACGGCCGCGTTGTGCAGATTCCACGAATCGCACTGGAACCATGTCATCGCTTCAGAAGAAAGCTTCCTTAAATCTACAATGTTGCTGAAAGAAAGATGCTCGGAGCAACGGGAAGCAGCTGGCATGACTGATGGCATGACTGATTTTAGCCAAACCCTGAATGAGTTCCTGCCAGGTGCTGGTAAACGTTCCCGCTCGTTCAAACCCAGGTGGCATCTTTCTATAGAGCCTGCATGCTCTCTTTGTTTTGGTTTTTCTCCAACAGTCCAAAAAAAGCTTGCCCAAAGTCAATTGTCATCTCCAGTGTGATCATTGAGATCTGCTCCAGCACCCTCAGAGTCCCTTAACTTTTAGTAGTGGTGAGCGAGAGTGTTAGTCAAGGTGCCACTGTCGCTATTTTTTTTCTTTTAATTTTACACAAGTAGACAAAAGGGCCTGAGAGTGTTTACTGGTCTTCAGACAGAAAGGTTACGAGTCCATTTTTAGGGTTTTGTACGATTAAATTTCGAAGGGCTGCGTTTGAATCCCGAGTTGTAACAGTTTGAGTCTCCAGCCTACCGAAAGCCTGGAGTGCAACCTACCCTGAGTTGCTATCGTGACCCCGTAATGAAATAGCCGAAAAATAGACGAACCACACAGGTTTGTTAGGTTGAGAGTTTAAGTAAACAGAGAGATGGACTCTGCGTTTATTTGTGGTTGTTGTTTACATCGTGTATAAAAAAAAAAACCTGACAGATTTGAATTCGTGTCAATTTTCAATGATAAATATTGTTGCCTCATTAGGGGACAGTTGTTGTGATGTTTCTGGTTCATGGCTCGGTGGTACTGGAGCTACGTGTTTAATAAGAGGAGTTGTAAAGCCTCCAAGTAGTAGCAGAAAAGCCTGAGGACGGGGACGTTAATATATGGAGAGCTTTTGCTGCATGACTGGGCCATTCAGCCCTGGGGTCCACAGCTCAGCGGGAAGCTTCTGTCCAACGACATCTCTGAAGATGATCATAGGTATTGGACTAATGAGCTTTACTGGGGCATGGGTCTCTGGAGAGGAGGAGGAGGAGGAGGGGGTGGGTGGGTCAGGTGTGACAAGCCTGGCTTTCTAGGCTTCCCTGGCAGGGCGGCCCCATAGGAGAAGAAAACACAATTGTTTTCGCTTTGTAGTCACCGATTTCAGATGACAGTGTAACATAAGTGTGACACATCATGGTCACTCTAATGACCTGCAGTCTACGTGTGCCTTAAGCAGATTCAGGCAGATTATGTCAGATGCAATTCAGACAGGCAGGTCTGGCTGGTTGTCGTGGTCAGTGTTTGTGAACAGGATGGGGAGATTAACAATGGGCGCATGGCTGATACCCCCAGTGGTGTTACCACATCGAGGTCAAAGCCAAGATCCCAGAGTGTTAAATAAATGACCCCACACTGCCATCACAGCCCAGTAACAATTGGCTGGAATGTGTTCAAACACGTCTCTTCAGGACAATGCCGGGCGTAGGAAAACAGATCGACCCTGAAGGCCCACAAACCCGGTGCCCTTTGTTCGAGAGGGTCCCGAAAATGTTTGAGGGAAAGAGTGAGAGCGGGAGAGTTTGACTACAGACACAAAGTGACCCGACAGCCTGTCACTGAGCACGTCAGTCCCCTCCACGCTAAATTCAAGACAGTTCAGAGGAAAGACAAGTGGGCGTTAAATTCTCAGCTTCGTCCATCAAATTACAACAAGTTTTCTTGGCGGTCTTAGAAAAGTGAATAAAATGAAATCATATTATATCAGGGGAAAAATGTTCATTTGTTCATTCATTCATTCATTCATTCATTCACTGACATGTAACCAATCTTCCAACGCTTCAATGGTTTGACAGAGTCCAGTTCCTCATGTTTTTTCACGAGTTTTACATGGAGCTAAACTGACCGTCTCCATCCTTCCATTGCGCCCAGGAGCTCATGTGAACCCTGCAGTCTCTCTGGCTATGGTGATCCTGGGCAAGCTCCCCCTGAAGAAGTTCCCTGTGTACGTGGCGGCCCAGTTCCTGGGGGCTTTCGCTGGATCCTTTGCCGTCTACGGATTGTATTTCGGTGGGTGCGAATGTGTGAAAGCCATTACGAATACAGAAGTGTGTCAGAAAGCAGGGTGCTTTTTGGGAAACCCAGATATCCAGCCAAGTGAGACACTGAAAGGAGAGTCGCTTCAGTGCAAAGTTAGTAATCCTGCATCAGCAGATGGGCCTGAGTGTTTCGCTCAAAAGCTGCTGCAGAAAGGCTTTTAATGTTATATTTAACACTCTGCGTGTTTGATCGGTTAAATGCATATCAGGGATGTAAATAGGAGTGTAACTTGTGAGTGCAAAATGCATTAACCCAGTTGTATTTTTTTTCCCACAGATGCCCTGATGGAGTACACCAACGGGCAGTTTGAAGTTACTGGGGCAAACGCCACAGCCAACATATTTGCATCCTATCCCTCAAAACATCTGTCGGTCCTCAACGGGTTTGTTGATCAGGTGTGACCGAAAATAGCTTTGTAATTGATCAAAGCGTTGGTTTCACGCAAACATTTTATGAAGACAAAAAAAAGAATCGACCAACACAATTTGAATACATTCATGTTGAGTCAACATAAATAGATAAACAGGCATGATTTCAAGGCGAAGGGCTCTGAATAATATAAACGTGGTGTCACATGATGCCGAGCTGTTTATCAATTTTTCAGGGGTTATTAAGGTAATTAAACTCTCTGATTCCAAGATTTCAAATGTGATCGATTTGAAAATGGATTTTTCCCTTACAAGTAATACAAGTAAATACACATAAATGTAACAATTGTTTTGAAATTTCATGAAATTAGGGGGAAATGTATTGCCTTTCAGGGGCTTCGCCTCTTTTCCAAAGTGAATTATTGATGTCAGCCAGATAGCGAGCATTTTCCAGCGGGAACGTTTGTGTACGCAGGAGCTACTAGAGCGTGTAGAGATGGCACCGAGCGTGTTTTTAGCGCAGTCGTGGTCATGCATGTTGGAATAAATGAACATGTGAGCAGTTTGCGGATGTATGAACAATTCAGCTCGGTTCAGCTCGGACGCTGAGAATAACTACCATCTGTCCGTGCGTGAGGCGAGAGGAATGTGTTTGTGTGTTTGTGAAGGCAGTGTGAGGCGCGGATAAATACAAGTTACATCTGCAAATGTAGACATTTTTCACATGAATGAGATCTTCAGATCATATTTGAAAACTGTTTCCGAAGTGAAGGAAGCAGAGAAACCGTCGTATGAGTTCTGAAAAGATTTGTCCTGAAATTATTCAGTCAGACCAAAGAATGAAATTGGAAACAGTTTGGGCGCTTCGGAGCAGTCGAATCCGAAATCTGACTCATCTTTATGTTCTGTTGTAAAGGCATGTCAAACATGGAAAGTTAATTACGTTCCTTGACTCCCTCGGTCACATTTGGTCTAAATGTGTTGCCATATGGGGTCGTGCTGTAAAGCTCCCTTCTGTACACAGAAAGCAGGCGAAAGGGGAAGCCCCCTTAATAGGGTTAGACACAATGCAGGGCAGAGGTCAGCACAGAAGATGAGGTGAAATGCTCCCGAGGACACCATCAGCCAAAACAACGGTCGTAATTAAAAAGCATAAATGAATTGACTCTTTTGTTGTTGTTGTTTTTAAGGTAATTGCCACGGGTGCGCTGATCCTGTGCATCCTGGCCATCACCGACAGGAAGAACATCGGCGCTCCCAAAGGCATGGAGCCGCTGTGCATCGGCCTGATCATCATGGCCATCGCCGTCTCCATGGGGCTGAACTGCGGCTATCCAATCAACCCGGCGCGAGACCTCGGCCCGCGGCTCTTCACGGCCGTGGCTGGATGGGGCATGGAAGTGTTCAAGTGAGTTTGCTGGTCGCTTCACTGCAGCGCCGGCACATCCAAGTGTTTGTGAAGCTTATTTTTGTCAGAAGGTGAGAAATTTTGAGAAAAACTTTTCCCTGTAACTGCTGTAGCAGTTACAGTTCAAACTTGAGAGGTACAATGGATGTTGTGTGGTGTAAGATATCCAGAGGCAGCTCTTTCTTCTCTCATGTGAGGAGCTGCGTTGGTAGCACCATCTTTGCGCTCTTCGCAATCTGAATTAATATTTCAGAGACCATGTGTGTGTTTCTTGCCTTTTGAAAATGGGCTTTGGGATTGCAGTGAACGGGGAAGGGATTCCCTGTAGCCTCCAATGAAATATTCAGATCTTCGCCCCTGAAATGGCGAATTTCTAAGTTCACGAGTCTTTGTACACTTTTTTCCTCCATTATCCTTTTACAAAAAAGCATTCACCACTGATTAAATATGAAATTCCTTGAGTTATGTGAAAAACAGAGCAATGGAAAAGAGGGACAGAAGGGGGAGACATGTTTCTGAGGGATTCAGACGACCAAAGTGTCAATAAACACAATGACCTCACTGTTCTGATGGCGCATTCTGATTATCAGACAAAAAAATAACCCTCCCCTGCTGTAACTGGTGGATCAGAGGGCTCACAGAGGGCGACAAACCCACCTGACCTCACGGGGCAGCGTTCGCCCTGGTCGACCAGCCGGTCACCTGTTGGCACGCGGAGCCGGGCAAACATTCACACCCGTTTATAGCTGACGTGAAGTCGGCAGCCTTCAAATACGTCTTATCACAGTGCGGGTGGAAACCGGCGGAGAGGCATCAGATTTTTGGGAACGCTCCATGCTTTGTTTCAGTCAGATTTCTACATTGACTGTTTGTCAGTACTGAACTTGACGCAGATGTTTTTTCTGTAGTTTCTCCTAATTTGTCTCAGATCTGCTGTAATTCCTCCTTCATTAACCATTTATTTGGTCACGCTGAGCTTCGATAGAGAACGTAAACATCCGCAGCTATTCCCAACTGCTGCAGATGATTAACGCGCTGCAGCTGCTCGTCTTATGTCACTGAAATAGTACATTTAGATATGGTCAACAGAAGCGAGGACAAGGTGCATCGCTGTCTCACTTTCACTATGGACTTTGTCACAAGTGCACACACAGCTGTGTGTCCATATGCTGGAAACATCAGTTTACAATGAAAAAATACAGATGCTGTCTGAACAAGTCGTTACAAATCCTTTTAATCTCAAAGCCCCCCCCATTGAAACAGCCTTTAAGCCCACCTTTCTCATCAAAACATTACATTAAAGCTGTCATAAGGACACATTCTCACCAACACGTAAAAGCAGAAATCTTCAGAAAAAGCAATGAGCAGTTTCTAAATCCCAAAAAATGTCCTTTTTCTTTTATATCTCTGACTCGTCAAAGGGGGTCCCAGACCCCTGGGAAAACTTGGTCAAAGCAAAGTAACACAAATCAGATTTTTAGCTCTGACATTTTAGACAATTGCTGAAAGTATGACACTGGCTCCTCCTTCTACCATCCCAATTCAAGCTTCAGTTGCTGCTGCCACAAAGTGGTTTGAAGTTGGAAACTCTTTCCTCCGATTGCTCTTCAGAGGCTCAGAGGTTAAAGCTGTCAAATGGACCATTGTGTCCATTCAGAGGCCCCTTTGTAATTGTTATAAAAGCTGAAACAAATGTTGCACCCAAAGTATTGGCACCTTGAGGGAGCTGCTCTCGTCACTTCCTGGCACATGTCCACTGAGGCGCTTCTAACGATCTGATTAAGTCCTGCCAAAGGGACGGTCGCTTCCAGCCTTCAAATCCTCTTCAGTCACACTTAATTTCTTCCGCTCTCCTCGCTCACTCCATAAAGTCTACTTTGCCCTGGTTGACCAAAATATCTCCCCAAAACATGATGTCCGTCTCAAACCTCGCGCCCGGAGCTTTTACAGGAGGATTGCATCCGCTGTGTCAGTAAAGCTCTGAGCTTTTACCGCTGCAAGTCTTCATTCACATGCGATTCCAAACTGTTGTCCGGCAAAAAAACGTTCACTCATTGTGAAGATGAAGCTTTTGTTTTGCCACTGTGGTGTTACAATCTTTGTTCTCGGTGATCTGTCACCACGGATCCTGACCTGGAACAATCTTTTTACCCTCTGACCTCGAAGGTGTCTGTGCACATTACTGCTTAAGTGCATTGTGAGTGGCTGTCAAACTGAGGACAGAACTGAGTATTTGCGAACTACCGATGTCTCCAAGAGTCACATCGTACTAAAAAAGTTTCTCAGTGTAACATATTCTGGGTTCCAACTTGGACACCTTATTACTTTAACAGTTAGAGGAGGGTGAAAACTCTGTCCGCCACACCGTTTTAACGCTCTGCGTTGACATACGACAGATGGCTGATACAACTTGACAGTTAAAAGGTTGCTTTAATGCACATATAAGCTCCCGGTACAATCAGGTCTATATCATGAAGTGCGTGTTGAATCTCACATAATCTTTTACATTTCTGACATAAAGAGAGCAGCGATGACCGCGATTTAATGGAGGGGAAAAAACTCCACTCAGGTCAGCCAGAGGATTTGTATAAATTACGCTTCTCCTCAGCGCGTGCACACATCCTCAATGTGACCTACTAGGTGTCTGTCTGTCTCCTGGCCTGATCATCTTAGCTGTGGTCATAGATTAAAGTCTGTAATCCAGCCGTCTCCCTCCTCGCGTCTACTTCCTGAAGGCCGGCAGGAGAGAAAGAGGACCCGCTTGGAGACTTGTTTACTCGCGGGCTCGTGCATCAGCGCTGTTAATTGAAGCCCTTTCACCTGCATTAATGGCTCCCCACAGCCACATTAACAGGCAGGACTCTAATCTCCCTCTGGCTAAGTCGGAGAGTATGTCTGAACGGAGCCAGAGTGAGAATGAGGACACATGCGGTAGGTCTTTAAGACTTTAGTGTAATCTGGGACAACCGCTTATAACCCGTCTCAGGTAGGCCGATGCTACCTGAACGTACGGATCAAAGAGCCAGTGGAAATTTATTCAGCAGAGCGAGTTCATACTGCACAGTAGTCACTGAAAGTTGTTGGGAATGAAAAGCAAAACACTTAAATAACCTGACCTTTAAAGGTCAGACAGGATCAGTCCAGCAGTGTCTTTCCTTGTGCCGCTCCTTTGACACAAGAATATCCAAAATGACAAGTTTCGGACTTGTATGTAACCTGGATTTTTACTTGGGGGGGGGGGGGGTCAGTTTTATATATCAGGTTTTACACACAGCCTGTTAACTTGACCTCTTTTCCTGCTTGGAAATAAAAGTGACTTTTTTGTACAAGCTCCTTTAAATTCTCACCTACTGCAGGCTGCACAAGAACGCTGTGTGCGCGCAGGCTTAGTGAAAAATAGTGAAAAATAACAGAACAAACACATAAAAACCAACAAAATGAGCAAAAACATTAACTGCCCTTTCAGCACAATGGGAAAAAACTCTTACTGCTGCCTCTCTCTTGTCCCAATTACTTATCCGAATGGACATTTAACCCTCTCCAGGCAGATGTTGCAGATTTGCAACAGCTAAATGCAACTTAGCTAAGTACTCCACATCCATATTTTAAGAGTTTTTGTTACTCAGAAGAACAACAGAAGGACTTAGTTGTGCATTTGCAACAAACAGTTAAAAAAAAGTCTGAATTGTATATTACTACCCCATATGATCATTTTCTCCAAATATCAGATTTTTCCTGCAACTACAACTTAATTTGAGCCTGAGAGGGTTAGGTTTTTTTTAAAGACGCTCCAAGTAAAGTATTTTTCAATGACATTCTTTCACAGTTACTCTTCTATGTGTCTCCTCTCTACAGGGCCGGAGGCTGCTGGTGGTGGATACCTGTTGCCGGGCCCATGGTGGGCGGAGCCATCGGCGCGGGCATTTACTTTCTCTTCGTCGAGCTGCACCACAGTGAGCCTGAGAAGCAGGACGAGAACAACGTGCAGGAGAAATACGAAGTCGTGACTGCCAGTTCAAACGTGATGTGAAGGTTCAAGCGCAAACTCACAAAACGTCCGACACTTCGTGGATATTTATTGCAAAGCATTTACCAGACTGAAGTAGCTTCTCGTCACCTACGACATGTGCTCGAAAGTTTTACGAAGCCTTTTGAAAAGTCTCAATTTTTTTCAGGTTTCATACTTTGACTGGGCAGAATTTCTTTCATACATCAAACTTTGTTGAAGCTAACCTTCACTTTTTACACCTCAGGCTCGTCGTCGTTTCGTAAGCTTGTTTTTCCTCTGCGCAGCAGCAGTGGTCCTTGTGACCATCGAACTCAACCGGGATCAATTTTCTCTTGTTAGAATTGTTGCCAAGTTTCTGTACAGCATTTTTTTTTTTAAATCATCTTTTATTACTGTCGACCTAACAAATAGGCTCTAACATGTCACTGCAGATGATTTAGTGTGAAAATGTTGGAATTTAGCTGATGTTTGTTTTGTTGAGTGATGCCCTCCGTCTGTTTTACTTCACATTTTGCATGAATGAATGATTGCTTTCTCCTGCTTAATGTATTAGTTTTTGTAACACATTTAAAATCCAGCCTTAAAAAAAAAAATATATATATATACCTGCATTTCTTACCTGATGTGATTTCTCAGTTCATTTATTTAGCACTTATTTTACACTTATTACTTATTCTTATTTCTTATTCTAAAAAAAATTCGTAAACCTTTGGAAAAAAAAGGTTTCCAGCAAAAAAAAAACATCTTCACAGATATCACTGAGTTCATTGACGTGCTTTTGTTTGAGTTAGTGCACATTTTGTATCAGATGCAATACGCAAACACCGGCTGCAGCCGTTTACGTTTGGAATCTCTCCAAAGCTGAGACGAGATGCTTTAAAGTGACCAACTTGGAGGATTCTGACGAGTGGAAACTCTGCAGCAACAAAACACTGCTGCGAAATATTAGAATTAATCCCCGGTGAACAAAGGCTGCGTTTCTCAACGCCACGCTCCGCCGTTTGGAAGAAGGAATTGCACGCTGCAGACTCCACTGACAGCAAACTGGGAGCCTGTGACGATGTGGGGGAGAAAAAAAAAGAAGATATTTGCTCTCGCTCGAAGGCATTAACTGTGAGATTACACTCCACTGCACTTAATGTCATTTTACCCAGCACAGCAGTTATGTAACACAGTAGCGTTCAGACGTTCATGTGAAGTTGCTTAACTTTGGTGACACGGGAAAAAAAAAACCCACATGTGGTATTACGCTGAATTTGTTGTGAGTTGTTCATGTCATGCTTTGAATTATACTTTGAACAATGCGGCAAAACAAAGCAAACAGGAGATGCTGGAGCAGTTTGTTACCCTGAAGTCATTCTGCTGCTAAACGGTGAACTGATTCAGTGGTTCAAATTCTGATACTTTTCTCCACCTGTCTTTTATTCGCAGGCAACAAATTTGGTTTTCCTGTTGTTTTGGGTTTGTTTTGGGGTTTTTTTGCCTTTTCTTCCTAAGTTTCAAATTGACTTTATTTTGGTCATGTGCGTTACCAAAGAATATCAGTTATTTGGAAGAATTCTCAACAGTTGATGGCACAATGTTTTGTGACACATGAAAATGACGATCCGTCACAGTGACACGTCTGTAACTTCCGTTCAGGTCATGTTGGAGTGTTTGCTTGTACATAATTAAAGCATGTTTTCCCATTAAACTGCGGTTCTGTCCTTTATTTGAAATGGTTCTCGCTGGTTTCTGACACTTGATGCCTGTAACCTATTTTGTTTTGATTTTTTTAGACTTTTCACAGCATGAAAACATTTCAGGTTAAAGCGCTAATCAAAAGTTCCAAGATTTAGGACTAATTGAATCTACCAAACCCCTAAAAACACACAGCTGGTCCATCAGCAGCCTTCCACAGGCCAAGCACAGCGATTAATGACATCTGCAGTCGTTGCTCCGGTCCAACGTGCCCAATCGATGCCTAATCACCAACAGAAGCAGCATGTACAGCCGAGCGAAAATAAAAATCTAAAAGAAGACAAGCGAGGGAGCTTATGTAACTTCATGGAGAATGAATGAGGAGTGTTTTGTGGTTCAGTGGTTTCTGGGCACTTCCTCAGAGAGCTTCCTCTTTCTCACTCCTCTGATCCACCAAATAAGCAGTTCAAAGAACTTCACGTTTATGTAGATCTGCTTCTTCTATCTTGCTGTTTGTGATCCGTCTGATGTGTTTAATTTGTACTCCCGGAGCAGATTTGGATTCAGCCTCACTCGGTTCTCGTTTGATGCTCTCACCGTGTTTTGTTCCAGCTGGACTGATGTATATTTGTTCATTACAGCGGCGACTGACTCTTGAAACCCTGTTCCCAGACACCGAAGCAAACACATGCCAACACACACACACACACACGCACGCACACACGTGCATGTACACACGCTTTTTCTTGGAAAAACCAAAGTCATCATATTTGCTTTTCAAAACTCTGCACCTGCAGATATGACACCACCCATTTCACAAAATTTAACCCCTTTGCTGCTGGCAACACATGAAGATTAGGAGGGCCTGTACATTCTGAGCCCGGTTCATGTTGTGGGCAGCAGAAAACGCGACGCGCATTCATCTGTGCATAAACACTGACCTGATTCAGATATATTCTATAAATACATGCGATCATGAAACACAAAGTGACATCCATCATGATTCATTGGGCTGCCGCCATCATTCCTAACACACACATAAATGCATTTGAAGCCAATGGCCAATGAATACTAAGCTGTATCATGAATTATTGATGAATAAGATTAAATCTGCATTCAGCATGAAATAATAACACCACATTTCATCTGGATGGGAGACATAATCTAAATATAAACAGCAGCGGATACAATTCAATCTCATTACAACTTCATGCAGGATGAGAGAAGATAAAAAAAACATGTATGTAGTGTTCATGTGATGCACAGAAAATGAAGCTGATTCAGGAGGCTCGTTTCATACCGAGGTGGTCCCTTTGTGTGTGTAGTCTGCATGTTCTCCCTGCGCATGCGTGGATTAACCCTCACCATCCAAAAAAACATGATATTGAGAATAATGCATCACTCTGAATTGTCAAAATTGAAGCAATTATGCCACGCGAACCACAAGTTAAACTGAGATCTCCCTGCCAGGAATCAGCACAGATATCACAGAAACAAGACGACGTTGGGAAATAACGAATGATTTCCTAAAAACCAAATAAAAGAGTTTCGCAGGAGGTATTGCACATAAATAGAGGTGGCTTGAAAATCACGCGCGGACATGCCAAAAGTCACCAGGTCGAAGCAGAAAATCGAAATGATGCAGATGTCTCACAGGATTGGCGCGACGCAAAACCACCAGATCAGAACCAGCCAATGTGAACGTGAGCGTGTGTGTCGGTGTTTGTTTGTCTTTGTAGAGTCAAAAAATATGTTTGGGTTTTTCAGTTTATTCATAAGTCCGGCGGCGGTGAGGGAAAAAAAAAAGTTACTATGAGGGAAATCAAAAAAATCTTTATGCGAAATCATGTTTGAGGGTTACAGATAGTTCAAGCGGGGAGGAGAGTTCATCACGTAGATGCAGCTGCTGCAGGAAGTCGACAGGAAAGGAAGTCGAAAGCGAAGACCGAAAAACTTAAAAGCGCAACCGACATGTTTGTGTAAAAAAGTGAAGGAAACACGCCTGTGTGCACAAGTGTGAGAGTGTGACTGTTCAAACAGGTGTTGCAACACGTGGGAAAAATAACACATCTGAGCTGTAACACAGCATCACTCATTCATGTTTTTGTTTTGTTTTTTTCCCAGAAACCAGATTTGAGCTTTAAATGAACCAACGAGTCAGAAACACAAGTGAAAGAACAATGTCTCCTGGAGCTACTTGTACGAGACGCATCGAGCCTGGCGGGACACTCCTGTGTCATTTCTCCCCTCCAGTCGCACTCAGCAGGTTGCATCACGCGTTGGTCTTTCACAATATGGTCGATCCACATGGGCCGACTTCAGCCAATCAGGATGTGTCTGAATTCCCCCTTATCCATAAACCTTTACTCCTGGTGTCTCCCTTCTCCTGCAGCACAGTACTGTAAAATGATCTAATTTCAGCCCTCGGGAGGCCATGGAACGTCTCTAAAATAACTTCTCCACCCGTGTTCGAGAGAAACTCATCTCAATCCTTCATCACCTGCAAATAGCCACAAGGAGGAAACTTGAGTCTTGTAATAAGGAACTATCAAGCTTTAGACATCATGTACGTGGTCAGAATCCTGTGCTGCTTGCTCCTGACGTGTCACCTCAGTGAAGGCAGGAAAGGCAAAGGAAACAGAGCAGGTGAGTAAAATGTCATCAACACACAAGAAGGAAACACACATTTGATCGAATGCTTTTCTCAGTTATGGAGCAAATGCTTGGAAGTTGTTTATATTTATGAACTGTACCATATCGCCAAGTAACTGTTTGGTTTTATTATCTTATCTGGCAGTGGATTAAAAACTCTAGAACTGATGTAATCACAGTTCAAGCATGTGGAAGGAAAAAAGCTCCCACACACTCTGACTGCTGAGACGGATGATTCATGTTCCTGGTGGGGAAAAAAAAAGCCCCCAACAAATTTATGATCAGACACCTGTTTTCTAACAGAAGGCAACAAGCAGTAAACTAAAAGAATCAATATTTTATGTATGAAATACTTCAGTCTTTTATCTAATTTTATTTCGTATGTCTTCTTTGGGAAAATTAACATTTTATATCTAAAAATAAAACGGCATTGTGCAGACTTTGACATAAATTTTGCTAATGTATTACTGAAAATTCTTCACTCCAAACTGTATAAATCACCTGACAATTGATGTGATTTGGAATGAGTATCAGCTGCACCACATCTGGTCCTGAAGACAAACTGCAGCAGAAAAACGGCCCTGTTGGGTGTAAACTTTCAAAGGTCTACTTGCGAATGTGAATTTATTGGTTCATTCATACGGTTCAATCAAATCAGGAAGCAATTTTGTGATTTGTTATAGTTTTCTCTGCTAAACTGTTCAACACACGATGAGTTCTTTATGAGTTGCAAATAAATTCAATTATAACTCAGAAAGAAAATGTCAAACATTTAAGATTCTCTTTTAATTCCTGGCTGCTGTCTCTGTTTTCCCTTTAAAAACTGTCCTCACCGCACACGATGAACTGAAAGTTGAGAAATATGTGTATAGTTTTGCACTTGTAAGCATAAGTGATTATTTTGTGAAGCTGGAGGATTTCTTTCCTTCAAATGCTTGCAAGGGAAAAAACAAAACGTGTAAGTTGGCTCATGAGTTATATCGAACAAATTTTAGTTTTGGTAGTCTGCACAGAGAAACACTGAGACGTACTCCATTAAAGGAGATACGTTTTGTGTTCTGTTACACATGCGTGTGACTGTTTGTGATTACACACCAAAGAAAATGTGGGATTTAATGAGCAGGAGGAGGTCTACACGCGTTTCTTTCATTCCAGAGATGTTCTTTATCTTTGGCTTCATGTCAGCAACCAAAACTGCTCCACAGACAACTTCGTCACTCGGTGTGGAGGCGCCGAGGTTTCTGATATTGAGTAACATTAACCCAAAAAGATTCACAAATGAGCTGGGAAATGATAACAGATGATTACAAACAAAAAAAACACCACAAAGGAAGTGTAATGATTGACTGCTTTGGATGGTGAACTGCAACGTTTGTGACATATCTGGGCTGTCTTCTTTTGACATGATGAGGGTGGAGGAGTCTGTATGAGAGCAAAGAAGGAGAGCTTGGCTGCTGCAATTGATTGGACTTCGTGTCTGTTGTGTGTCTGCCTGCAGTCTGCCAGTAGTCTGCCAGCAGTTTGCCAGAAGTCTGACACTAGTCTGCCAGCAGTCTGCCAGCAGTCTGCCAGTAGTCTGCCAGCAGTTTGCCAGAAGTCTGACACTAGTCTGCCAGTAGTCTGCCAGTAGTCTGCCAGCAGTTTGCCAGAAGTCTGACACTAGTCTGCCAGCAGTCTGCCAGTAGTCTGCCAGCAGTCTGCCAGTAGTCTGCCAGTAGTCTGCCAGCAGTCAGCCTGTTGTTTGCCTGTGGTCTGCATGCAGTCTGCCTGTGGTCTGCCAGCCGTCTCCATGTCCTTGAGACAAAGCAAAGTGTCTTTGAATGGGGCCTAACATGGAGAGGATGTTCTGATTTCTGCCTGTTTGTCATAAAAAAAACCCCACACAAACATGGTTTCAAATATTTCTTAAGCTTTCGCAGAAGACTAAACTTTTTTCGGTCTCCACTTCAGAGTAAACATTACTTACCAAGAACTAACAGAGAGTGCTCGTGTGCTTTCCGAGGTGCAGCGGACTCGGCGCTGAGGGGCGTCCTGAGGGCGAGAGAGCCACATGTCAGCAGTTCAGTCTTCAGCCTGTTTTCGGGGGACGATGACACCTGCACACTGGACCCTCTGCAGCTGCACACGCTCACCTCCTGTGGCTTCAACAGCAGTAATCCCCTCATCATCATCACTCACGGGTGGTCGGTAAGGTCAACTCCCGCTCTCTTTACACTCCACTGGGCTGAGCCACTGGATACAAAACACCGAGCTTGACTATAGGAAACACGATCAAAAGCTTAAAGCAAGAAGACGTGAAGCGGCCACAGAAAGCACCAGCAGAAGCCGATCAAAAATCAACCAGTGATGACGATCACATTTTGACTCATTGTTTCATGTTATTCCTTCCTCGAGTCTGTTTGATTGATTGTGTTTATCTTCACTAAATTAATCCGCATCATGTTTGCCTAATCCAGAGTTGTGCAGTGCGCCGCAGCTCGCCAGCACCTCAATGGGAAACACATTTCTAACAGCCTTTTTCGCTCTGCAGCTGGATGGCGTAATGGAGAGCTGGGTGAACATGTTGGCCGCAGTCCTAAAGACACAGCTCGGGGACGTCAATGTAGTGATCACCGACTGGCTGTCTCTGGCTCACCAGCACTACCCCAAAGCAGCACAGAGCACCCGCACCATCGGGGCAGACATCGCCTACCTGCTGCAGGTCCTCCAGGTGGGACAACATTCATCGATATCAGGACGTGAGAGTCGTTCCGACCCACACACATGTCCAAATTTACGTGAATGTTTCAAATTTTCCAACAGCAACAGTTCCAGTACCCTCTCAGAAAAGCTCATTTGATTGGATACAGTCTTGGGGCTCACATCTCTGGATTTGCTGGGAGTTACATGCAAGGTTCAGAGAAGATTGGAAGGATTACTGGTGAGTTTATGTCAATTAAATGTGTAAAGATGTGATCCATGAATCATGAGAGAGCATGAACGATATCAAACTTTTGGTTCTGTTCCTGCAGGCCTGGATCCGGCGGGGCCGCTCTTTGAAGGCATGTCTCCCACAGATAGGCTGTCTCCGGACGACGCAGAGTTTGTGGACGCCATCCACACCTTCACCCATGAACGAATGGGCCTCAGCGTGGGCATCAAGCAAGCGGTGGCACATTATGACTTCTACCCCAACGGGGGAGACTACCAGCCAGGGTGCAACCTGAACAACATCTACGAGCACATCACCCAATACGGCGTCTTCGGTAGGACGAAGAACAGCTTCACGCTTGTTTTGTGAAGCTAACAGCTGTCAAAAATAATCAATGTGTTTTAGCAATAACATCGCAGTGTCGTTATAGTTTTAACTTCACATCTTTGGAAAGGTTGGAGGAGGTTGTTGCTTGTTTATTCCGTTTCCTCTTCGCACTGTAGCTTCCTGGGATCTGTGTTTCAGCTCCACTCAGAGCACTGCGACTGTACTGCGTAAATACTGACTTGTTTCCCTCCTTAAGCGCTCAATCATAACATTTTTCTTTCTAATTGGTCTTGCCACCTCAAAACACTGATTTAGGAGCCATCTTGCGGGTGCCAATTCATCTTTCGCTTGTTGACAGACACGTTTAATTCCCTGCAGTCTAACAGAAGTGGCTGTGGGATCCGTGGGATCCCTCGATCCAAAACACATCCGCACAATATGGGAGCGAGAACCACATTAAAGCATCTGTCATCCCCAGGAGTTAATTAGCAACATGTGCCGTCCCCCTCCTCCGTCCATCCCTCGGAGCTGAGCTGCCTCCAGGCTACAAAGCCTGCGCGGAGGAAAGAGGAGACCAGTGTCAGACATAATGAGGCACATTTAGAGGAAGTGACAGGACGACAGGCTGATAGATGTCTGGATTGTTGATAATGAACTCAATGCGGATCAGAAGTGTTTTGAAAAGCATCTCATTCAACGTGTTCCATTTTAATTCTTTTGTTTTCCTCTGCCTGCAGCCTTCGAGCAAACTGTGAAATGTGCTCACGAGCGCTCCGTCCATCTGTTTGTTGACTCCCTGCTGAACAAGGACAAGCAGAGCTTAGCCTACAGGTGCAGCAACAACAACGCTTTCGACAAAGGCGTGTGCCTGGACTGCCGCAAGAATCGCTGCAACACGCTGGGCTACGACATCAAGCGGGTCCGCACCGGCACCAGCAAGAAGCTCTTCCTGAAAACTGGAGCCCGGATGCCTTACAAACGTATGTGGCCACGCTCAGGATTCTGACCGCAGTGTAAACACTCACTGAGATATCTGCACCAGCATGTCGCCCTCGGGTCAAAACTGGCCCTCCAGCAGCTGTTGGCAAGTTTGCCAAATCAGCCCCTACAGCGTGGGGATCCCACCGTTCATAGGGGACAAAGCTCAAGTGTAAGAACCAGAACTGACCAGCAGGAGGCAGCAGCACCACCGGACCAAAGATACACCCCTCAAAGCTAGCT
Source organism: Malacoctenus gilli (assembly GCA_032164315.1). Lineage (NCBI taxonomy): Eukaryota > Metazoa > Chordata > Actinopteri > Blenniiformes > Labrisomidae > Malacoctenus > Malacoctenus gilli. The sequence continues at coordinate 13,575,262 of JASSRZ010000001.1, forward strand.
ACCTCATTGTCCAAATTGTTATCTAAACTTTGTAACATATGGGACATATTCAGAAATGTGAGCGAAATCTCTACTCTTCTGGGTAACCTAAAAATAGCTACTAGTTAGAATCAGATACATGCATCAGATGGCACATGACTGATTGCAGGAATAAACGACTGTCATCCCAGACAACTGTGTACACGTTCGGAGCCTCGGGCAAATCAGCATGAGGAAAAAGGGCTTCGACTGATGTCATGCCTTCGTGCCACAACAACACAAAAGCAGATCTTTACTTTGAATAGAAAGAAAACATGCAACCATACAGTTTTATAAAGACGTTGCCCTAATTCTAAATGCCTCTGTGATTTGAAGCATTGGCTTGAAAGCATTTTGATCGAAAGCGAGACTCTGTTGTCTCATTGGTGGACTCAAACAGATCTGTAATGTGTTGACTGTTGTTTTCTTTTGATAAACGTTATTGCATCAGTTGTCAAAATGATCAGATCCACTAAAAACGACTCTCCTTGTGATTCTTTTGCCTCTGACTCTATCCCTGCAGTCTATCATTACCAGTTCAAGATCCAATTCGTCCACCGGATGGAGGATATCGACCCATCGCTCACCATCGCCCTCACAGGAACAAAGGATGAGAGCGGAGACCTCGCCATCACTTTGTGAGTTCCACCCCCCCCCTCCTTCACCACGAATCACAACGCATCCATACTCACGTTATGACACATGCAATATGCAGCTGGGGCTCTCAACGCTACAAAGACAGAGAGCATGCTTAAGGAGGCAGCTGACACACACATGGAAACAACTCAAGCTGGTCCATGAAAGAGGACTATAAATGGAGATGATGGGATAAATTATTCAATCAAGTCACTATTCCCTGAGAAATGTGTTATCCTTCATGCGATGTGTTTCGAAAGGCCTCAGGCGAACCAGTGTGAGCGCAGTAAATCTGTGTCGTACACCGGCATATCTGCAGGTTTTTTCACTTCGTTCAGTGAGAAAAAGTGACATTTGCAGGATATTCCGACTCTAACCAACTGAGTTATTACACATTTCTCTCAACAGCCCTGAGAGCACAGCAGAAAACACCTCCTACACCTTCCTCATCACCCTGGAGAAGGACTTGGGCGAACTGATGATGATGAAGCTGCGCTGGGAGGGATCGGCGATGTGGAAGAACATGTGGAACCGCATGCAAAACATGATCCCCTGGGGGGGCCGGGGGAGAAAACTGCAACTCAGCGTGGGCAAAATCAGCGTCAAAGTAGGAGAGACACAGCACAGGTTTGGACGCAGAGCACCGGGGAGGGCCGTCACTGATCGTCATGCGAAGGGGACGAACAGCAAGTCGTCCCCAAACTACCCGACCCAAGTCTCACAAACAGTTTTGGGTTGTCAGCCTCAGTGAGTGTAACTTTAAAGGGAAGTTTACTAAATATGTGGGATTTGAAAGCATTTGCAGCGATAAAGCCATTAACATCAGAAATATATCTCAACTTGATTGATAATCCCTCAATTAATATGTAGGTAAAAGCATTAAATAACACACACCATTTGGTTGAACGTTACAGTTTCACTGTGGTGCTCCTGCCATATGTTTTACAATCTCACTCTCTACATCAGGAGAGCTTCTCACACCTGCTCCATAACAAACAATTTAGTGCCATCTAGTGGACAGTTTCTCCCCACACACAATCTCAAGCATCTTTCCGACTGTCTGCGCTGCAGCTCTCTGTCTCCTTGAGCACATGTATGCAAATAAAGTGATGTCTGTCTTTCCAGGACGTCTTTTTGCGCCATGACGGATGAAGGACAACTCGTGGAAATATCCCAAGACACAGTCTTTGTGCGCTGCCAAGAAGAAACACCAAAACAGCGCAGAAGGAAGCATAACTGAAGCCCTCGTGTCCTTGCGAGGAACGGAAAGTGCCCAAAAAGGCCTTGAAGGTCAAAGCTGTGAAAAGATCTCAAAGTCCTCAGAGAGAGGTTGTGCAGATTTCAGGAGAAAATTTTGAAAAACCTCTGATTGGCTGAAACAATCACAGGGAAAGTGAGCGTCGCATGAAGTTAGAAAGGAGAGTTGCATCCCGGAAACATGAGGCTAGAAACATAAAGTCACGATTGCAAACTGTGTTTACAATTCACTAAAAAGTGTCTGATTTTGTGATAAAGTTGTTCTTAAACCTGTGTATTGCATGTGCATTATGTGGCCTGAGTCCACCTGAGTAAAGTTTGATGCCCCGGTGCAAGTTTACACGAAGGTCCAGTCGAGTTGCACAGTTTAAAGTTTGCGCAGTTGAAAGTTTGCCAACTCAAATATTAACCGGAAAATCTGAGCAAAGTTAGATGTTCAAGGACCCTGTGATGACGGTAATTGTAGACTTTCAAATGTTTTTTTTTTAAAGTATGTCAAATGATGCTTGTCAAAAGTTAAACCCCATATATTACACATAAATAACAGTCATGAAGGTGTATTTGCTCAAACTCACGAATAAGCAATAAAAAATCATTCTGTTCTTTTGTATCTTCTCTTATCTTTGTGGTTTGACTTTTTTTCGAATGATGTTGTCGCGCATATTTAGGAAGTAGACAGAACAAATGCAGCTTCGCTTGATGCAAAGATGAGCGAGCGGTGACTCGCGTGGAGCAAGCCAGTGAGACTCCAGTGAGAGGTCCATCGGGAAATCAGGTAAAACTGAAGGCCGCACGTCGGACCGCCCAGCCGGTCGAAACCAGGGGAGACAACAGCTCCACGCTCCAGCGGGACAGTCGCAGTGTTTTGGGGGGTGAACTCACGAGCAAAGACGTGCGTTGGATCAGTTCTGGTTTATTAATGCATTTCAAGTAGTTGAAAAGAAATCATATCTTTGCACAATACCTTTTCAAATTCAGCAAAGGTTCCAAGGTAAGCTCGATGGGAGACGGAAACCGAAAATAAAGTCGATAAAACATAAAAAGCTGATTGAAGACACTGTATAAAACACAAAAAGAGACATTAAAATCAGACAGTAGTATTCAATCTAGACCTTACGGGCGTCTCCGTTTACATCACTCACATTTCAGTGCACATTTTTTTCTCAACATCAGAGCAACACGTGTGAAAGACAGAAAACAAAATTCCCAGAGTTTTCAACCCCACCACCGAGTATTACATCACACTATGTCAACAAGGATAACATAAGGATGATTCAGCATAGCAGCCCAATCACTCTCACACATACACACACAGACACACACACGCTTTAAAAGTTTGACAAACACAGTGACACATTCGCTCAGACTGGTGAAAAAAAGCGTTCGAGTAGCACCAAAAGAAACAGAACGAGACAAAGCAACAGAGAATTGCATTTTTTGTCTGCTTAGAGACGTTTCTGTCATGCACAAACAGGAGTATAAACAAAAAAAAGTCTTTGCTGTAATGATAACACAATAGTTATTTCATTCTTTCTGTTTTTTTTTTTGTTAGTTTTTTTTTTACTGTACCCATTCAGGAGGAAACATTCAAGGCGTTTCTCTGTGGAGAGTCTGACCTGTTCCCTGTTGAGCTCTGCATAGAAACAATCCGATCAATAATGCAACAGCCTGGCACTTTGCAAGTGAAGCAGTTGTTCAGTTGAATGTAGTGTGTGCGACACCTGCCTCTGCTTGAAGTGTTGCTTCAGTAATAACAACAAAAAATCTAGGCGGACATTTCCAAATGTTGTCGGTAACTCCACTGTAAGTATCTCTGACTGTCAACCATCAATGGGAGCGATCGGCCGCACATTTATACTGTCGAGTCAAATAAGCGCCGTTTTGCGATGAAATAAAACAAGAGTCGTCGCGAAGGACAAAAGTCTACAGAGAATTGGTGAAATATAATGATATAAAATGCTATGTCATAAACAGTTGAGTTGTCACATGTTGGCTACAATCAGATACACGTCATAAAATCTCACTCGCCTGATCATTTCTCTCAATAACAAACTGCCACCTACATGTATCGCTTCAGCCTCAGTGAAAATCACTGACTCTTAATACACAGTTCAGTCATGCAGCGCTGAGTAGGCACATTTTAAATGCAATTACACAAACCCCTCAAAAAAAAAAATCCCAATGAGCCGGGTGGAAAAAAACAAAACCAAAAACAAATGACGAACCAGATGTGGATGGCTGAGACCAAGTGATTGTTTGCTCTGATAAAATGTCCATTAACAGCAGCAACCAAGCAACAATAAAACAAGAGCCTTGTTTCTCCTAAACGACTCCAATACAACCCAAACTACGATTACAATCCACAGAAGCCGAGCCAACAATCACATTTAAGACCAGACAGCTTTCTCACCCCAAAGGGACCCGACTGCTTTTGAGTGTTTTTTTTTAAATTTTTGCTCCAAGAGCTGCAGGCGCGCGAGACTTTAAAATACGAACGCACCGCAGGCGTAAACACGGACAGCACAAGCCCTCCGATTTTTCTTTGCTGAATCAAACTGGCGCAGCGATTTTGCTCCTTTGTCCAGAGTTTGGTTGAACACATTCCCCTTTTTTTGCTTCCCAGACACACATTCATTGTAGCACAAAGTGGTTGTTTTTTTTTTCAAGTGTGTTGAAAGTCAGCGCTGAAGCGATGAGTTGTGGAAAGACAGGAAGAAAAGTGCAGTACAATCAGGTTGATTTAAAAAAAAAAAAGCTCTTCTGTCACCATTTAAGCCCCCCACACGATATAAACCTTTATGTAAACACAACTGCAAAGCATTTCACAAATATTATCTTAGATTATATCTATTTTAGAGAGAGCGAGAGAGAGACAGCAAGAGAGAGACAGCGAGAGAGAGAGAGAGAGAGAGAGAGAGAGAGAGAGAGAGAGAGAGAGAGAGAGAGAGAGAGAGGGGGAGAGAGAGAG